>JAQPPZ010002410.1:2552500-3752500 GCA_028583015.1 Wollemia nobilis | reverse complement strand
ATAAATTCAAGTTCTCCATAATTTGTCTCAAACTGTGGCGTAGACCAATCACAAGGCCCCGTGCTCCACCGGTAAATATGGTCCCTAACCGGTAATAAGCGCTCCACTGTAGAAAACCTGCCTCTCAACCAAAAAATAGTTAGTTATATTTTGGACTCTTGTGGCAATATAAAGTGTTAGATGACACGTCAGTATCTCCTACCCTTGCCGTTCTTTTCTTAACCAGCGCAACTTGTTTCTCCACGGGTCCTTGTCACGCCCATCTCAATCACACTTGTACCGGCACGTCACTGTCATCATACCCACATCATACCCACGTCGGCGTCAGGCAGAGGGGAGCCGCGGGGAAAGAGAGGCCCCTCACCAACGGGGGCCCGCCGCGTGTCCCCGCGGCGGGCGCCGTCCGACTGGAGGCTTCGTGAGCGAGAGGGGGAGCCCGCTGGCTCTGCAAATCGGACGGTACAGCGCTGCTCCACAAACGCGGCGTCCGTCCGATCCAATTATAATCCCCATCGTATGCATACCATGATTGCATCCACGAAAGCGACGTTCCCTGTTTTCGAATTTTCGTTGGGCTTGGCGTGAGAGGGAGAAAGCGACGGGAGCATGGGGGGCGCCCCGGTGGGGCCCACGGGGCCAGGGCCGCTTCTTGGCCGCAGCGCAACTTGTAGAAGCTAGGTGGGCCCCGCCTCTGCACGCGCGTACGTTGTTTACCGTCCACTGCCTCTTCTCAATTATTGTAAATAAACAAATATTTTCTCAAATAATTTTTTTATTGGGTGTCGTGCGAGTACGCACCTTCACGGGGTCGCACCCCAGGCGTCATGCATGACGTCATGCAGCGTCGATTGACCAACCCTATTCCTCTGAGATTTATTACTCACAGATATATATTTTTTTTTTAAGACTGCAGGTTTTTTTCAACTCCTTCGTCTACATCCCCAACAACTAATAAATTATGGCCTTCTTGCGGAGGAAATCTGATAAGGCCCACGGTGCTGTTGATACCTACGGTTCCGGAACTTCTATTGCGAGCATTATTTTGTCTGAGTTGTTTTCTTTTTTGTTTTTTTTTGTCCTCCTCCTCAGTCCTTCCTCTTTTCATGGCTGATACAATATTTTTCAAAGCAAAATACATCTCTTCCTTTGTTTTCTTTAAGTTTTATGTCACTTCTATCCACAGACGTAGTCTCAATGTCCCCCCAAGAGTTGACCAGAGCTACACTTACTGTGGGTGACATGGAAATGGTTGTACTATAAACCATTTAAGCCTTTGGATGTCTTTAACATAAAACTATAAACCATTTAAGTCTTTGGAAGTCTTTAAGGCTTGAAAAAGATAGATTGATTGATAGTAATTTGATCCATTCGAAATCCATTCCCTTCATCTTTACTCAAAAAAATTCTATAAAATTCTATAATAGTGACTAAGTTAGGTGGCTGATTTGTTTCTTGACAGGCATGTTTTTGTCAACATTGTTCCTTCCTGTTTGAAAGGAATCTCCCTGTTTGGCTTTGTTAATTGTAAAAATAGTCGCATGTCATATATAATAATAATATTATTTATTTTAGATAAAGAAATAGAGCTCTTTAATTCATGACAAAAGTTTCCATTGTATCTATTGTAATTGTCATATATAATAATAATAATGTTATTTATTTTAGATAAAGAAATAGAGCTCTTTAATTCATGACAAAAGTTTCCATTGTATCTATTGTAATTGCCGATACAGTCTTTGTTGTCTGATTAGATTTTGGCCCACAACTCTTGAATGACATGCCCACAATCAATCTTATTAATAGAGAAAAAAAATCAGAAGACATGACAAAATTTTATTTTATAAATTGGATGGTTGAAACATGATTTACAAACACTTCTGAGAAGCTATGATTGAGTTTACCATAATATATTATTATGCATGTCCTCCCATAACGCTTCAATGGCTCTAAGCACAAGCTAAATGCAATAAGACATTTTACTTAATAACTTATTGCATCATGTACTATTAAATTTTGATTGTGATTAAGAAAGGCAATATGTTTAATTCTCGTCTAAAATGTCACTTTCAGAAATTATATTTTATAATTTCTATAAACATGGAGTTGTTTTTTTTGTTTAAATTAAGGAAACTTAATTAAAGATTTAAGATTTGAATTTAGAGTAAGTTATACATAATTGAATTTTGGTGAGTAAACAACATCTTTTTGAATATGGTTTCATATAACCTATAATATTATAGATATAAATTATAGGTATACCTATAAAATTAATAAATTAAGCATACAAAATAAATATTGAATAAAGAAAAGAGGTGTTTATATTATTGTTAAGATCATGGACAAATGTGTAATTGTGCACTTTATTTAAGATAGAAAACTACAATGCAGGGAATATGGATTTCTTAATCTATCTTGGTTAAAAAAAATTACATTCAACTTATTATTTTCACTTTTAACAAATATTTTTTAAGAATTACAACTTGAAAAGATTTGACAATATAAATAAGATTTTTATGTATATTAAAATATAATGGAACATCATCTTTTCATATTTTAGATCTTAGGGAAATAGCAGGGAGAATGCGAATAAGAAGCAAGGGAGAGTAGGAAGCCTTTATCTTTTCTTGCTCCATATGTTTGAAAATTTTCAAAAAATAAAGGATTCATGTTAGGAAAAGCTAGGTAACACTGAATGAAGTTTATGTGCTCAAATCCCTAATCAAAAGTAACAATGCCTTAGCTAGAGATAAAACGAAGAATGAATATACCATAAGTCTAATCAAGGATTTATATTAGGAAAAACTAGGTAACATGGAAGGAAAGTCATGTTTGAAAGCCATAATGGAAAGTAATGATGTCCTAGTTGGAGATAAGAGAAAGAGAGAATATATGGTAAGTCTAATCCAAGAAGCAAATATTACATCATAAGTAATTATCAAGGATGAGATGATTGAGCATGATATAATGGTTCTTAGAAACAAAGGGTTAATATGTAAGCTTCATGGATTCTAGTTAGGGTTTTTAGAGATTCAAAATTGGATCAAGTGGAAATTGAATTTAAATTACTCCATGGCATTTCTTTGTAAAGGTATTTTTCCTTGTCATCTTTTCAAGTTTGGAGATATAGTGTAAAATAATAGATGGCAACCCATGTTTTAGGGGAGAGATGATCTATATTTAAGACCATGGAGTGAGAATTTTTCTATTAAGATAGAAATTATTATTATTATTATTTATTGAAAAAGATTTTTTTTTTTATTAGGGTGAAATCTAGACTTTTGAAAGGGACCAAACCTTTTTACAATCCTAGATTGGTCTATCTAGTCTTACCAATAAAAAAAACTTATCTTTAAAGGCTATAGGACATTCAAAACATTGAACTATCTTGTTTCTAAACTCAACAAATTTACATTCATTACCAATCTCTTTACGTTCATATCTTTGAAGAGTCTCCAAAAACTAGAGCCCTCAATAGACAAGTCCATACCAAAAAATGGAACCCTCAACATACAAATCCATAGATATTCAAAAAATGAAACCCTAAGCAGAAAACCCATAGATCTCCAAAAAATGGAACCCTTAGTAGGCAAATCCTACAAAAACCCAAACCAACAAATTTTTCACTTGAAACCTCACAACACTTCTAGAAAGTCACAAACCCACACAACTCCAAAAAATGGGATCCTCAGTAGACAAGTCCATAGATCTCCAAAAAATGGAACCCTCAATAAACAAGTTCAAAAATCTCCAAAAGATGGAACCCTCAACATAAAAATACATAGATATCCAAAAAAAAGAACCCTCACTAGACAAATCCACATATCTCTCGAAAATGGATCCCTTAGCAAAAAAATCCATAGATCTTAAAAAAATGGAACCCTTAGTAAGCAAATCCCTTAGAACCCCAAAAAAAAATATTTCCCAACTTACAGCTAAAAGTTGACAAAGCCCATAGATCTCCAAAAAAGGACCCCTCAACATACAAGTCCATAAATCTCCAAAAAATAATTTACTATGGACATTCTACAAAATGGATATTTTTTTTGAAAAGGTTAAAAAAAATAATTGATAGAACAAGAATCAAATTTTATTCATAGATCTGCCACTTTTGGCAAGCACTAAAATTCAAATAAAACTTGGATTAACATCTCAAAAAATTGAGTACCATCTAAAGAGCAGAAACTCTTAACCTGGTCTCATTTATGCTTTAAGTTTATCCTAAGTAACCTAGCAGGTTTGATAGTCCTGCAAACACTACCGATACTATCCCAAAAAGGGCTAAAGAGTGCTACAAGAGGCAACAAAAAATCCAACAAGTAATTGTTCATCCTCCATTGATCCACAATCTATTATGGACATTCTAAAAGATAGAACTTTCACCCATTGACTTGACTTTCTAAATTTCCTCCCCCTTTTACCACTAATTGGAGTACATTTGGATGGATTCCATTTGGCGATATCCATATTTTATCTTCCTCTCTAAGAAATCCCCAATTGGCTAGCCAATCAACCACCCCATTTTCTTCTCTATACACATGTACCACTTGAAATTCTTTCAATGAATTTAGGGATCTTAGTGTATCTATTACTATTTTTTTTACTCTTAAGTTCATCATCGAACTTTTATTAAGGAAATTAACAATATTTAGTGAATATCTCTCAATTATTAATATCTTAGGTCCCAACTAAATCGCCATATTTACTCCTACCAAATCCGCTCTAGTTTCAACTTGATGACTAGTCATAATGCCCAAGTACTCACTAGCTATCCCTTAGCACTACTCCTCCTCCAAACTTACTTGGATTTCCTTTATAATCCCCATCAAAATTTAGTTTTATCCATCCTTGTTTGTGTGGCTTCCACTTGGTCTTGCTCCTTGAGCCTCCTAGGGGATTATCATTCACCCCAACTAGACCTAGGTTCTAATGTTCACTTAATTTAACCCACTCGAATGACTCTAGACTCTCATGCACTTTAAATGCTTTACCATTCTCCACTATCACCTCTATAACTTGTTCTTTATAATTGGTTGTTGATCTCTTCTCCCATTTAAAAATCCTTCTATTTCTCTCCAATCAAACTCCCTACCCATAATGAAATGGAATCAAATTCTAAATTTGATTCAATCTTAGGATTTTAAATGGTTTCTCCGACTATTATATCCATATTTATATGTTATTCGATAATACCCATACCATCCCAATATTATTTATTATATCATACAATATTTTGAGGGAGTAATTACATTCTAGTAATATGTGACTCATCGATTCCTCATGAGCTTCACAAAGGTAACATTTATTAGGGAATTGAAAACACTTATTATGCAAGTTATGTACTATTAAAATCTTATTTTGGACAACTAGACAAAAAAAAATTGTTAACTTTGGAATTGCTTTCCTTCCCATAATAAATCCCATTGAAATCCCCCCTTATAAACTACAAGTGAAAAATCATAGGTTAATTTAACAATGAACAATTCTTCCTGATTAGCTCACCATACTATTGTATCCTCAACCAAATTAGGGTTTACATAGTATGCTCTCAATCTAGCTATTATATTTTATAGCTCTTCCTCATATTGATTATGGATTCTCAACTCCTTCCATCTTATCTCTCCTACTTCTATAGCCAAATAATCTTATATAAAAAAGGATGAAATGATTGAGCATGATATAATGGTTCTTAGAAACAAATGGTTAATATGTAAGCTCCATGGATCCTAGTTAGAGATTTTAGAGATTCAAAATTGGATAAAATGGGAATTGAATTTAAATTACTCCCTGGTATTTCTTTTTAAAGGTGTTTTTCTTTGTCATATTTTTAAGTTTGGAGATCAAGTGTAAAATAATGGGTGGCAACCCATGTCTTGGGGGGAGATATGATTTATATTTAAGACCATGGAGTGAGGATTTTCCTATTAAGACAGAAACTATGTTTTTATTTAGGGTGAAATCTAGACTTTTGAAAGGGAACAAACCTTTTTACAATCCTAGATTGGTTTATCTAGTCTTACCAATCAAAAATCCTTATCTCTAAAAGCTATAGGACATTCAAAACATTGAACTATCTTGTTTTAAAACTCAAAAAATTTACATTCATTACCAATATTTTTACATTCATATCTTTGAAGAGTCTCCAACAAATAGAGCCCTCAATAGACAAGTCCATACCAGAAAATGGAACCCTCAACATTCAAATCCATAGATCTCCAAAAAATGAAGCCCTAAGAAAAAAATCCATAGATCTCCAAAAAATGGAACCCTTAGTAGGCAAATCCTACAAAAAACCAAACCAACAAATTTTTCACTCGAAACCTCACAACACTTCTAGAAAGTCACAAACCCACACAAATCCAAAGAATGGGATCCTCAGTAGATAATTCCAAAAATCTCCAAAAAATGGAACCCTCAATAGACAAGTTCACAAATCTCCAAAATATGGAACCCTTAGCAGACAAATCCATAGGTCCCAAAAAAGGAACCCTCACCAGACAAATCCACATATCTCTCAAAAATAGATCCCTTCGCAAACAAATCCATAGATCTTAAAAAAATGGAACACTTAGTAAGCAAATCCCTTAGAATCTCAAATAAAAATATTTCCCAAATTCTTACAACTAAAATTTGAAAAAGCCCATAAATCTCCAAAAAATGACTCATATACTCATCAAAAGCTAAAAATTTCCATATGTGAATGTTATGGAATCTCAAATTTTACCCCTCAAATCACAATACAAACCAAAACCTTTGAAATTTAAAAAATCAAGAATACCTATGACCAAATAGGATATATCACATGTTGTAGATCCAACCAAATAGAAATATTATGTACCTACTAAGTCTACTATCAATTGGGTTGGTGGCTATGTTTGTAACAAATGGATTTTGGCCATATATATGTGTGTGTGTTTGTGTGTGTGTGGGCAATACCCACCATACAAACCAAAATATTGTTTTGTTTTTAAATGGTATTAAGAGGGTGTCAAATAAGAAATTATTTGTTCAACATAAAAAATAAGGGGAAGGTGTTAAACCCTCAATCAAATGTCCAAATGTACCTTAAGCATATAAGGCTAATCAGTAAGGCACTGAGCTACTAAATATCAAGACTCATAAAACATTAATACTCCTATACCTCAATGGTCCAATGCTACTATGTGGGCTAGGCCTAGCTAGTCCAAACCTTGTATCTTGACTATGTCACACTTGTGTACCTCTATGTCAAATATGTCTTGTTTTCCATCGTTCATGTCTCAAAAAAATCTTGTTATGTTGATCATGCCTTGATTGCCATAGATCAGTAGTGTTGACTCAATCTATGGTGCCAAGATGCTTATATTTCATACTTCAACCATCCATTGCATAAAAGTAGATTTCATGGGAATTTGAACTGATTAACCATACTTTCTATAACCTTGCTTCATATAGGTATCAAAATGTTCAATATTCTACTCACACAAGGATAATCCAATAGTAAATAAAGACCACATCTTATGTATTGCATCAAGCAAAATGAGTGTTAGATAGTAAAATATAACATTGATTGAGTAATAATAAAACTTGACCCTAAAATATTCCTTTCCTAATATCTTAGCAATGGAGACTTCAACACTATGTTAAGAAACATGATGGTATCGAGAGTCATATTTCTAGGGATCACCATATACACCTAAACCCCATTCTTCCACTAGCACTAATATATGATGATTCCTCATGCCCTAACAATGATGTCTATTTGAAAATTTTATTAGATGATGTCTTCCAAAAAAGAGGTATGGACTAACTGTAACAAACAAAGTGCTTAAGGAAATTAAGCACATTCCTAAAAAGATCCATTAGGACTTAAAATTCACACCTATATGATTCAAATCCTTACTCCTTATGTGCCTTTCGTTGTGTCAATTTATCCAAACATCATGGGCCTTTTAAAATCTTAACAATTTTTACATCCAATCATACAAAAATAACTTCAACCAAAATAAAATAGGGATTTAGGCATTAGAATATAAATAATTTTCTCATAGTATATTAATATTTAATCTTCATAGAATAACAATGACAATAACTCACTGAAAATATTATTGATAATACTTAAGAAATGCAAATACAATGTATTTTTGAACTTATTTAGTCACACATTACAATGATTTGTATTCAATATATACACGTTGGACATGAGATCCTTGAATTTCTACATTCACCAACTCTTCATCTCCTCAAACTCACAAGAGATATGACTTCATATTTCTCATAAGAGAAAATTATTTTTGACTCTACATAATGATAAACCTCTAATGATCACTAAATTACAAAATATAGATAATATTTACAAGATTCATTTCACACCATATATTTACAAACTATTTACAAATATTTATAAGTACCAAATAATGTAATAAACTCCAACACCCCTCTATATTATATTTTTTTATATAGATAAAAGTGGTTGTCCTTGGATCCTCCACCCTTGATAAATCACAACTCTCTCCTTTAAATATTGAGAGTTTACAAAAAAAATCAATTCTTATCTCAATTGAGTTTCTATAGATAGATACCTACATCATTTTCTATAAAATATCTGAATTCTCAATTTTTATTTTCTAGATCTTTAATTTTTTGTGTGAATACAAATATTATAGAATTTAGCATCCTTCTTTTTGAAATTTTCCTACAACAGCCTTCACAATTTCATAACTCCATCTCTATTTTCTATGCATTATATTGTAGTAGAGTAATATTTCCAAAATATTGCACTATCATAGTCCACTTTACTAGATCTGGATTTCTAGTTTCCTTTCTAAAGCATAAGTGCAACCACAAAAATTATGATAAATAGTTTATATGAAAACACATTTATGTTATAAAATAAAGCAAATATTACCAATGAAGAACATTAAAGTAAATCCTAAACATTATTTGATTCATGTAATCAATATTTTCTTGTCGGATTTAGCTAAACTTACTACTTCCTCTAACAATGAAAAAAAGAATTTAATTTCATGATCCTCAATTAAAATCCCTCTATTGGCTAGCCTATATATATATATATTTTTTCCTTCCCTTAACGTATGTGTAACATATTTTCTTTAAACTCTATAACAAGGTCTTGTATTTCCATAATTATCTCTTGTATATTCCATAGAGCCTTTGATTTTCTCAAATTGTATTTATTACTATTAGTGAATCACCTTCCATCCATACTCTATTCCAATTCATTTGTTGGCATATTTTTAACCCTTCCAAAGTTGCTCGAGCTTTAGCTTCATTATTTTCTTGAATCCACTATCAAAAGTGTAATGAGACAAAATCGTTCCCCTATTATTTCTAATTATTTCTCCTCCTCCTTTTGGTCCTAGATTTCCTATAGATGCTCCATCAAAATTCAATTTGACCAACTCCACATATGTTGTTTTTCACTTTATATTATTTACCTTATTTTTGTTTTTCCTGTACCTAATATCATAATTCCATTTGATGACTTGAATCCATCAATCAAGGCTCTTTGATTCTAGTTTAGGGATTAGGTTAGTTTATGGGGTTGGTTTGGACTCCTCTATGGCTAAAAAAACCTTCTTTTATTTACCTCTAAACTTATTTTCTTTCCTCTAAATATTCTTATATTCCTTTCTAGCCATGAAATCCAAAGTATTGTATCTTTTGACATATCCTAGATTGTCTGTAAAGCCTTACTTTTAAAAATGCTCTACCATTGCTTTAACCATTCTTCAATTCTATCATTCATCACCATGCATTTACCAAAAATATTAAAAATCCATTGCCAAAGTTTCCAGACTATTGAGCAGTGTTCCAAGAGATGGTTTATACTCTCCTCCTTTTTACATATAGCATGTTGTGAGGGGGAAAGAAACCCCCTTTTCATAAGGTTATCCTAGGATAAAATACTTCTATGACCTAATAGCCAAACAAATATTTTAATTTTAAGAATTCTTAGACTATCCCAAATATATCTCCATATTCTTGTGATATTCCTATTTTGTTGGTGCTTTATATTATATCCACTTCTTGTGTATTCTTCTAATCTATTCAACTACTAAATCAGCTTACCCTTAGCTCCTCTTGGAATAATCATTGTTTCTCATCTTTCTACTCAATTGTTTCCTAGTATCAATGTCTTGTATACTTGTAAAAAAAATATTCTTTCCATTTGTATCTTCCTTCCCGATCCTTGTACATAATGTCTAAAATCCTATCACCATATTTATCTTCAAGTAATCTCATCCATGGTTTCAAAATTAGATCTAAATTGAGTGATTCTTTATCACAACAAGTATCCATCCAAATAGATTTTTTTCTTCAATTTTCACCATCAATATTAGACATTTAATCACTAAATAAATTGATTTTTTTAAACCATTCCATAGAATAGATCCATTTGGTAGAGAGAGTGCAATAGATATTAAGCTTGGGTCATTGGTATAAACATATTTACTTAGAGGAATTCTTGCTGATTGTTTTTACTCTCTTTGTACAATCACTAGATTTATTTTTCCCTAAGAGCTAATTTTGCATCCGTAACAATTATTAAACCAATACCTCCCTTAGTTTTTCATCACACACCTTGATCCATTTCACAAAAGGAAATTTCCTTTTATCATGTAATCCTGATCATAAAAATGATTGCATAATATAGATTAAAATTTTTTATTGATTTTGGCATAGTATAAAAGGACATATAATAAGTTAGAATGGCCTAAAAAAATTATTTAACTAGTTGCACTCTTCTTGCTAACAATAACCATCTAGATTTCCATGCTAGTAGTTTATTTTAAAATTTACTTATAATTGGATTCCATAATTATATCATCATTCTCCCCTCAAATAAGGGCATCCCTAGATAAAATGTTGGTAAATTTACCTCCTCCATTTGAAGTAACCTACATATCCTTACTTTGATTCTAGCTAGGGTGTTTAGGAAGTAAATTTTTATTTTATCCTATTAACTTTTTCCCTGATGTTCTTTTGTATTCCTTTAATAAGTTATTCTAAGCTTTGACCTTGTTTATCCTTGCCCTCCCAAAAAGGGTTGTATCATCTATAAACTATTGATGGGTGTTGTTGTCAATGTTATTACTAGCCTTAAGTCCATTTATTATCCCATCTTTGTTAGACTTCTTTAAGTCTCTACCCAATACATTTGCCATAATAATGAATAAATATGGAGATAGAGGATCTCCCTATATCATAACTCTCTTGGATTTAAAATACTAGGTTACTAATCCATTGACCAACATTGAATATGAAATTGTAGTGACATAAGCTTTAATTCAACTAACCCATTTATTCCCAAATCCAAACTTTTCTAAAATTGCAAAATGAATCCCACTTAACCCTATCATAGAATTTACTCATATCAAATTTTAAGAACAATGTTCTCTCTTTTCTTGAAGTTGTTGAATGCATAACTTCATGAGCTACTATGATCCCATCCATAATCTATCTCCCTTTAACAAATCCTCTTTGCTCTTTGTTGTAGCCAAAATTTATACAACATGAATGTACCCATAATTTTAATATTTTGAAGGTCTTAAATGAGGTGCATGTTTTGTGATATGATGATAAGGAAGTCAATTTTAAGTAATTAATTATCTCAAAACATTTTCATGAATTAACATCTTTAACCAATACCTTCAAAATACCTAAGAAAATGATTTCATCATCATGGCCATCTCGCACCCTTAAGTAGCTTAAATTTTTCCTTTTATTAAAACTTAAGGGGTTCCTTGCCTACTTTTTCAAAGGATCGTGACTTTTTGATCCAATCAATCGAACAATAAAACAATGCAATTCATCCTTCGATCGATTAGCAAAAAATCACTGCAAAAATCAGAAATTGCCAAGGATTAAGCAAAAAAATATCTTCGGTCGATAGAAGAGTAACATCGGCCGACCAATAATTCTGCAAGGTAAAAAGAGTTTTTTGCCAACAACTATAATAGATGAGCCGATAAAAATTTAGCGCAATAAAATTTCAGTCATCGTTAAAGAAGGATTGGTCGACCACTCAATTCGAGTAGTCGAAACAAAAGAATAACACAAAGTCATTAATAGGTCGATGAACAGAAAATTGCTATTGAAATTTTTTGATCAACAAAAATGAAAGGTCAGTGTACTAAAAATATTGATCGATCGATTGACTCGTTAAAACCCATCTATCGGTCGATGGGCAAAAGAATGTAAAGGACCAATCAAAAAATATTTGGTCGACAGAAAATAAATAGCAGTCGACTAACCAATTAGTTGACCAAAGGGCTAATAATGATTTTTAAGTTTCTCAATTGACCACATTAACAAACCAATCAAAAATTTGTATCGATCGAACACAAATCGATTTGCCTAAAAAAGTGCCTTCCCGAAACCCTGTCAACACTCAACAAAGAAATAAAACCTAGTGGGCGGAGAAATTTGTTGGTGGTTGAATCCTGATAAACCTAAAGTACCACCCATGCACATTATTGAAAATATTGGAGTTTGCTAAGTATAAAATGAATGCCCAAAAAAAGAATAAGAAATTGCTGAAGTATAAAGGGCAAAAAAATAGGCATTTTTTGAAAAAGTGATATCCCGAAATTCTACCCAGTCTCTTGGGCAAAGAAATGGGACTCCATTAAAGAGGCAAGTATCCCAAAGTGCTACCCATGCACTTGGTCAAGAAAATGAGACATTGGCAATAAAGTGAGGAACCCAAAGCAACGCCCATGGAAATACAACCATGCAATTTCTTTGCCCATGGAAATAAGTCCAACCACCCATGGAAATAAAGCTCCTACTATTGGAAATAATGCCCAATAATGAGAAAATTGAGTCTACCCATGGAATTTTTGGATTCAACCATTAAAGACCATTCAAAATTGGCACCATAGCAATTGGTAATTGTGTAATGTTGTAAAATATTGATGATATAATCCTAGAAAATTATTTTACCGAAAGCCTCGTTAGATTTTATTTTTATTCCAGATATTAGCTTATATCTCTGTTTGTAGGTATCCAAAATCTGAATATAATCAATTTTGACAACCTCTGTGTAAACTGGCCATGTTCATTTTGTACACAGCCATACAATATCTAAAATCTAGATCTGACTGAGTTTGGTGACCTCTATGTAAACTAATCATGTTCTTTTTTACACAGACATATAATATCCAAAATCCAGATCTGATCGTGTTTATTTTTTACATAGCCATATGGTATCCAAAATTTGGATTTGATGGAGTTTGATGACCTTTGTGTAAACTAACCATGTTTGTTTTTACACAACCATACATTTATATCAACCTCTATGTAAACCGACCATGTTTTTTTATAGAACAATAGGCTTCTAGCCTCTCCATTGTACTTGTATAAGTAGCTTACAAAATTTTACACATTGCTTTTGGCTAACTTATAGCCCTCATTTATAAAACTTATTTCACTTGGATGGCAAGTAAGGTCTAGTGGATCACACCTAAAATATTTACTGCAACACTAACAATGTAGTAGCACTCCATCTACACTCCAAGTCTATTTTTAGTTTTCATTTGCTTTCTTTCATTACAAATTGATTCACATATTTGCATCATCCCTAAAAGGAATGCATCCAATGACTCATTTCACAACCTAGCCTCGTGATAGGGTGCCACTTCCTTGGTGGTGGTAAATCCACATTAAAGGCCCTATGAGTCAAAGCTGGACTAGACTTAATGAGAATACACAAAGAAGAGGGTTAGCTATACCCATAAATATTTGGAAAGAGATAATCCTTTTACTTGTGCTCAAAAACTAAAAACTCTTAATCAAGATTAAAATTAAGTCATTCCAATATCCATCATAGTTATAGAATAGAACACGTACTTCTCGTAAGAGAATATATCGCTGACCACAGTAAATTAGGTGAGGACTGGTAGGACCTAGGATCCATCAGGCTTGGATTTCATCATCGAGTGTCTGTATGTGGGCATCTAGGTGAAGGTTTTAATTTGAGATAAGTTCATTATACCTCTTCAAATTTTAGCACCTCACCTAGTTGCAGTCATAAGATTAAGGTTACTATTTTTACACATCCTACACTTTGGTATTCAATTGTGTAATATAGTGTTGGAGATATTGACCTGCACATTCATCTGTTGGAGATATTAGCTTTTACATTCATCTATAGTATTTTATTTTGGGCTACACACCTTTTTTTTAGTACTTCAAATTTAGCCACACATCATCCTAGTTTGGTGACTCAACCTTTCAAGTGGATGAAGATGCAAATTTTTCAAATAGTCAAGGTAACAGAAGTCATGGTTGAGGCCATGGTCGAGGTAAAGGCAAAGGACAAGGACAATGTTCTAATAATGGTCAACATGAATACTCATGATATCAAACTAGTCAAGGACAACATAGTTAAGGATAAATAAAATAGCCTAGTACCTCTCAAGGAATTGATAACTCAAATGTCATGTGCAAACGTTGTAACAGAAAAGGGTATTATACCATTGATTGTTGAACTACCACACACAAAATCAAGCAATTTTAAAAGCAAAGTGTATATAATGTAAGTGAAGATGAATTTGATCCATACATATTTCGAAGTGCTCAATTTGTGCTTACCCAGATCATCAGCACACGAGCATCTATATCACCATATACTGACCATCCTAAAACATTTATTGAGGTGCATTCAGGATATGGTGGCTATCACATTTCTCATCCCACATCGCAACCCATTGAAGTTACTCACAGCATAGCCTCCACAAGTAGTTTTTAAATCATGGATACTAGACCCATCCAACACAAGACTTCTATTGAGAAGCAACACACCCTCGTTGAAAATAAAAATTTGATCCTTTGAAAATAACTAATTTTTATCTTCAGGGGACCCTCTTGAAGTTTTCAGAGTTTTTTAAATCCAAGTTTTGTTTGCATCAAGTTCTTAAATTTTGATTGCACCGAGGGTGTTAAAATTTATTGCCTAGAACATTCATTTAAATTAATTTATTTTGAATATTCATGCATCAATGGTATTATTTCTGGTTAAATATTCTAGAAACTTAGTTTTCAATGGTTTTCCTAAGTTCTAAAATATTAAAATCAATTTCTAATGTTCTTTAAAATTCTTTATCTTGCCCTAATGGTTACTTCAAATTTACAATCACCATATATTTTGACAAAGGAATATGTTTGAGGTGATTCAAATTCTGGATGAAATATATTAAGCTTCTCTTTGTAGTGATACCAAATGTTTGGGGTTTTAGGTGTATTTTGCTTTCCAAAAATAAGAGTTTCTAATTGTAGCCATCATACTTCTTAATACAATAACTCTTGATATGAACTTAATTTTTTATTTTTATTAGTATATTTGGATACCCATTTGGCTCATTTGGACACTTAAAAAGTTTTATTCAATTCCGAGCACTTTCAGTTTTCATCATATTTTTACACCACATGAAATGGGCTTCTTATAGGCAGTTTAAATTTTTTTCCCATAATTAGAAAATCATTTCCAAGGGGGTGAGAATCCTTCAAAAACCTTTAAAATATCAAAATATAAAATTTTGGAGTCATTGGAATCAATATACAAATTTTCAAAAAATTTGTTGTGTTCAAAGAAGAGGGCAGAGAAATGGAATGCCATCACAATTCAAGAGAAACCTAAAACCCTGCCACTTTATGTAAAGAAATATTGGGCAGAGAAATAAAACATCATCAGTAAAAGCAAATTCCCAAAGTTCCACCCACTCTTAAGGAAGAAAAATCTAGGGCAGAAAAAATGGAAGCCATCCAAGAAAATGACATACCGAAACCTCGCCCACTTTAGCAAAGGAAAGAAGATTGGGCAGAGAAATAGGACTCCATCGAGAAAAGTAAAATTTGAAAGTTCCACCCACCTTGAGGAGAAATTTGTTGGTGGCTGCATCCGATAAAACCTAAAGTACCACCCATGCACATTATCAAAAATATTGGAGTTTGCTAAGTATAAAATGAATGCCCAACAAAATAATAAGAAATTGCTTGAGTATAGAAGGTAAAAAAATAGGCATTGTTAGAAAAAATGATATCTCGAAATTCTGCCCAGGCTCTTGGGCGAAGAAATGAGACTCCATTGAAGAGGCAAGTATCCCAAAGTGTCACCTATGCACTTGGTCAGGAAAATGAGACATTGGCAATAAAGTGAGGAACCCAAAGCATCGCCCATGGAAATCCAACCATGCAATTTCTTCGCCCATGGAAATAAGACCAGCCACCCATGGAAATAAAGCTCATACAATTGGAAATAACACCCGATAATTGGAAAATGGAGTCTACCCATGGAAATTTTGCATTCAACCATTGAAGACCATTCAAAATTGGTGCCCTAGCAATCATAAATGGTGTAATGTGGAAAATATTGATGATATAATCCTAGAAAATTATATTAAAATTAAAAATTAAAGGTTCAAACCTTAGAAAATTTAAAATTAATTATTTTTCTAATGTTCTAACCTTTGCCCCCTTTTTAATTTTTCAAAAATTTGCTAGTGGTCACTTTTAATGACAGAAGTAATGGCAGAAGTGATGGCCGACTTGGAATTTCAATGTAAAGCAAGCAAAGGTGGTCGTGTAGAGATAGAAGACGTGTAAAATTGATGACCCACCTAAATTTTGCAGAGCTCACCGCAAACGAAGACTTCAGGGGGCATGACAGAGGGAGTGCCCATTTAATGAGATACATCTACAAGTGGCTGGAAAGTGAAAATATTTGCACGTAGTTTTCTTTTGATAAAGATAAGATTGAATTTTATCTTCTCCATTTATGGTGATATTTTTAGGCAAATTTTTATAGTATTGGGGTTGACTCCAACTCCATTAATATATGCTTTAATATTGTGCAAAGCCCTATAGTGGGATTTTAAATTGTTTTTGCTGGATTGGGAGCTTGATATTTTTTGAAAATATTAGGGCATGTCCTGAGTCTATAAATACTCCCATTGAATGTAAAAAAAAGAATGCATTTATAATAGAAGTGATTTCTATAAAGTTTTTTTTTTTTTTGGAAATTCATTTGTTGTTGACATGGAATATTTTGCGGTGTTGTTACTCTAAAGTGGTGTAGCCAGGTGCTTAATCTACTTCTCGAGTTTGAACGGTGCTCACTCCTTATTCTTATTTTCATTGAAATGTATGTGATAATAATTGTTATGAGTTTGATTTATTTTGGCATGTTGTTGATGTGAAGAGCTTCATTGAGGTTTACTCATTCTAAAATTTAGTTCTTTTACTACTGGCTCTAGTTTTGCTACGTGTGCTTCCCAAAAATATTGAATCTTTAGAATGATTAAATTATCCTCAAAGAGTGTTTAAATATATATTTTAAGGATTTGGAACTAATAGCCCTAGTCCGTGTGCATGAGAATTTGCTATCCATAAATATATCCTGTTAGTTACAAGGAAAATTATGATTTAAATAGATTGGTATGTTCTATAAGCTTGTTTCACCCCTTTCTAGATAATAAATTGATCTTAGAAATCTGGACAATTTATTATTCTATTGGTTATGATTAGAAATAAAATAGTATGCCATGTTGAAAGAATAATTAACAATTAAAGTTGTAAGATTTCACCCTTCTTTTCTGCCCTACCTGACCCTCTCTATTTTTTTTCAAAGATGATCCATTTTTATGTTCTTTAAAATTCTTTATTCATTTAATATGCTCAAATTCGAAGAGCTAGATCCATTCACAAATGCAAACTTGATAAATGAACAACACATTCTACCACCAAAAACCAATGAATGAAGGTTGAACTTGTTGTAAGGTAAAACATAGTCTACAAAAAGTCAAATTACAATCAGTCCACTAGGATGCTCTTTCCTTTTCACCTCATATCTCCAATTACAATTTGATAGCTAGCAATAATGAAAGTCAAAACCCTATATTTCCTTTTATATTTTTTAGTTTTGCCATGGCCATTACCGAAATCAGTGGCCCGCACTTTCTAGATGCTGGCACTGATAGTGAACATGAAATTACAAAATTGGGCCACTTCTGCTGATAGTGGCTAGCAAACAACAATAAAAACACTTAATTTCTCACCATGAGGAATCTCAAAATGGATAATTAAGCACACCTAATGGTCCACAATCATCAAAATTTGTAAAGTAACTAGAAAAATCACTATTTAAAATCTCAAAAACAATTTAAAAATCATCATAAATAAACAAAAAAATCAAATAAAAATTTCAAATGCATCTCGTACCCAGTTATTTACTCTATACACTTGGTGGTTGCAGCTACTTGCGATCCATGCAATCTGGAAAGATGAGTAAATTACCATACGACCATTTGGGGTAAATTAGTCATTGTTGAATTGAGATGCTTCACTTCAATCCCAAAGAAGGCCATGGAGGCCAGACTGCCCCACAGGAATGAGGTATTCATTTCATTTCTTCTATGATACTTTCAACAAATCATCGAACTTAATGATTCAACATAAGCTTAAATGGAATTGCTATCATCTTGATTTCCTAAGAAGGCCATTACAACCAAATTGCCCTATGGGATGGAGATGTACAATTACTATAAATGGTTGAAATCACGCCTATAGGTACCTACCATATAACAACAATGTAAAACTCCTAAATCATCCAAATCAATCATCTTGGTCAGCGACTCGTCACTTTATTCATTTTCCTTCCCTCATCGACTCGTCGCTTGAAGGGGTAGTCATAACATCAATAATCATAATCAAAATCAACAAAGGATCACTTTATCATGCCAAATTGTGTCCGTATTACGAATCATTGCTAACGACTCTTATAAGCTTACCCTTTGCTGGGGCAAAAAGAAAATATGACAGCTTGTTGTGGCTGATCCACAACACACCCCAAAATTGGGGACCCACCTTTTTTGCATGCTTTCAAAGAAGATCTCAGTGACCCAGATGCTAAAAATCAAGAAAAAAGGCAAAATTGCACAAAAATGAAAAATTGTCGCGATATCGCGACATGTTGCTCCGTCGCGGCCGAAAAATAAAAGTTGTCGCGATATCGCGACATGTCGCTCCATCGCTGCCGAAAATGAAAGTTGTCGCGATATCGCGACATGTTGCTCCGTCGCTGCCGAAATGAAAAAGTGTCGCGATATCGCGACATGTCAAGCTTTCACGGCCAAGCAGAAGAGGGTTGATGAAAATTGTCGCGATTTCGCGACGTGTTGTGACATCGCGGTCCAGAGAGGAGAGAGAAAGACAAAATGGAAAATTGTCGCGAAATCGCGACATGTCACAAAATCGCGGTCAAACCAGTCAAACAAGGCAAGGCACTAAAATTGTCGCGATATCGCGACATGTCAGTTCAGACAAAGTAGCAAGAATGCAGAAGATAAAAAGCGTCGCGATTTCGCGACAGGAAGCAACAAAGGGGCACGAAGCAGAAAAACGTCATGATTTTGCGACAGGAAGCAGAAAAGTGGTACGAAAGGAAAATATGTCACGATTTCGAAGGAAATAAGAAGATAGCCTGAAATAGAAAAGCGTCACGATTTCACGACAAGTGGGAAAAGAAAAGGTAGATTTGAGGAAAGGAAAGGGACGATTTCGATAGAAAGCAGCAAGACAGTCCAAAAGAGAAAAGCGTCACGATTTCACGATAGAAAGCCGCAAGATAGCTCCAAATGAAAAAGCGTCACGATTTCACGATAGGAAGCAGCCGAGGCGTATGGAGATGAAAAGCGTCACGATTTCATGACAGGAAGTAGCCAAGGCGTACGAAGATGAAAAGCATCACGATTTCATGACAGGTTGCACCCACATGGCCCGATAGCATAAAAATGTCACGATTTCATGACATGTATCATTTTCGTTGTGCATGGTGGCGGACAAGGTAGTTGGCAAAAAATGTCACGATTTCGCGACACGTCTTGTTTTCGCGATGCAGGTAGAAGAGCAGAGTTGCATGCATAAAAACGTCGCGATATCGCGACATGCTATTTTTTGTCATGATTTACAAGGGGGCAGTTACGAAGCATGCAGAGGAAGCACGAAACACGTGGCATACAGGTGTCAGGGTTACAGAAGCGTTACATGTTAACAGAGAATATCGAACGTTTCGGCATCGAACATAAAGTCAAAAGCAACGAAAAGGCGAGGAATACGAAACGATGCATTCTGGGAGGTGAAACGAAGCGCCGTAGAGCGAAACAGAGAGCCACACCAGAAAGTATAAAATCAGAGGCACAGATTGATACAGGGGTTGGAAATTGCTGCTAGCAGAGTTGCAGAGCCAAAGGCGACAAGCCATTCTGGGCCTGCTATTGGAGCATTTTCCTTCACTTGTTCTGGTCTTATCAAAACTGGGACATTCTGTCATTGTAATTGATACATTTATTTTAATACAGAATTACAGAGAGTTGCATCTCATTGGCAAGAAAGGAGGAGTTATTTTTTGCATGCAAAGATTGAATGTTTATCTTTCCTTTTTCAGATTTTTAGGTTTATAGGTGAAGTTTAATGCGAGTTCTCTTGGTTGCTTCATGCGAATGCCTAAATCTGAAAACTATAGTTAAGACCCCAGAAACCAGCACCTAGCTTATCTGGATTGTGCGAGTTTGCAGGTTCAATAGGTTAGGTTGTGTGCAAAAACCTCATTATCTTCGATTTTGCCAAATTGAGATCGTAGCACTCTGAACGTAGTTTAGTTCATTCTCTTTGTATTATTTTCTTTTCTTTTCAGTTCTTTATTTTATGCATTTTAATTACCTTCATTTAAATAAGAAAATGTGAAAGATCTACCAAAGCTCGAAATCAAAATAGATTTGTCATAAAGATTAATTCACCTAGAGTCCATTGTAATTTCATAATAGAATAAACCAGAGTGCCCCTTGTTAACATTCACTTGCAACACTAAGGTATTCCCAGCATTTAAATTGAACAACATCATTGGTATAAAAAGGGCTAACGTAAAAGGAACCTTGGAGAAATTATCTATGTAATTTCTTTGCAAGCAGAGGATTTGGGACTCGGATCCTACCGGAGAGTATGTTTTCACAACTGGGTGAAAATACCACTCAACAGATTGGCGCTAGAAGGAGGGCCTGATTGGTTTACTTTATTTTGATTTTCATACATAAGTAATATCTTTTTTATTCGATTTTGAAATTATCTCTTAAATCTCACAAACGGCTAAACTGTAGCATTTGTTTTTGTGTTGCAGGTTTTCTTGGAGATAATCGAGAGTTTCGTCAGGCAGGCTGGACCCACCGTGCCGTATTGCGACTAGGTCCCAAACAACTGGGGAAACCATATTCCATGACCTTACACTCACTGGTACTCCCAAGAACAAAACCAAGCAAGTTGTAAACCTACCAGTCACAAAAGATCTTTTTTCTTCAGGAACCTCGAGCGGACCTACACCAGTGGTATCAATTGCCACTAGTGCACCTATTGTCAGTACCATTTCCACCACTCTTGTAGGGTTGTCCTCATCAATTTTGAGTCAAATGGCTCAACCTCCAGTAGCTCCTTGGTATGGAGCTAATAATATCCCCTTGAATATTGCAGGGGATATCCATGAAATCCCTAAGAACATAGAAATATTCTTGCCCAAATATAAACCAGATGGCCCAAGAACGGTAGAAGAGCATATCCAAGCTTATAGGGATGTTTTAATAAGGTTGCAAGTCCAACATGAGGATGTGGCTTGCAGGCTTTTTCCCATGAGCCTAGATCCAGTAGCCTATGAATGGTATATATGCTTGCCTACTGGTTCAATCACTTCATGGACGCAAATGGAGAACGCCTTTGTTAATCAGTTTAGGTCACCTTTGGATCCCGCAACCATCTACAATCAGTTTATTACATGCAAAAGGGGCCAGGGTGAACCAATCAGAACCTTTAATCAGAAATTCCAAAAATGCTATAATAGAGCAGTTCGGCATTTTGCCATAGATCCCGCAGTGGCCTTGCAAATATATTTTGGGGCATTGGATCCCATGACAGCCATGTTTGCAAGATGAAATCCTCAAGTTACCATGCTCGCTCTAGCCTACAATGAAGCCATGACCATCGAGAAGCAAATGACACCACAGGGCTATGGATTTCCCCAGATGCCTATGATGGGACAATATGCTCCATATGGTCAAGCTCCCTTGGCAAATCAGATCATGGCACCGCAAATGCCAAGCATGAATGCCTTCCCATATCAACAACCGTATCCACCAACACCTGCTTATGCACCCATTCCAATCCAACCAATCACATCCATTCCACCCGTTCCCGCATTTTTGCAAAATAGTCAATCGACTATGCAAGGAACCAGCCAAGTTAATTCTCAGGCTATAGTTCCTTTCCCAAATCCAACTCCGATTCAAAGTGTCAATCCATACGTGAATCAAATTCCTCAAAACCCGACCCAAATGTTGAATCAAGACCCCACCAATTATGCAAACCCAACGGGAGTTAACAACAATGTAGTTCCACCGAAGGAGATTTATTCGGAGGTCGAAGAGCTCAAGAAGATAGTTCATAAACTGAGCAATGACATGGTTCAAAAATAGAAGTATGAATCCCATGCCCCTCACTCAAATCAAAATTTTAACAATAGAGGGAGACATTGGAACACAAAGCCAAACAATGGGGGAGTACCTGCCCCTATTGCCAATCAACTAGATACTTCTGCAGGACCTAGTCAATCCAGTTCCCTTTTGAATCTTTCTGATTTGGCATGGGAAAAGGGGTGTAGGTTGCACAACACAAAAGAGCACAATGAGAGGAATTGTCCCGAAATTGCTAGATACACTCATTGTCTCCAAGCCCAAGTTGATGACTTGGAACTGGTGTCAAATGAGGGTCCATCGCAACATCAGGATGATAACATTATGGTGGTGGAAACTTTATATCGTCAAGAAGGTGAGAGTGAGGAAGAAGAAGATGAAATTTTGGAACAGGAGGTGCAAGCTTTTCGAGAGTTTAGAAAGGGGAATCACGGATATCATTTGAGAAGTAAATCTAAAGCCCCTAAAACCTCATCAACACCACCAAATAACTCTATCCTCCCTCCGGATACTAAGGCAGATAATAATCCTCCTCCTCCACTTAGAAGAGAAATGTCTAATGACGCACAGAAGACAGTCAAATTCGAAAAACCAAACTATGACATAGTGGAGGATCTAAAGAAGTCCAAATCTAGCCTTTCGTTCTTAGACGCGGCTAGATTGCCTGGCCAAAAGGAGGCGTTGATAAAGGCTCTGAACTCACCTGATCAAGTGTGGAAGGGAAAAGAAGTTGAGTCCCATCTGATTTTACGAAAGGAGAGACGGGATGTCCCGCCATTCTTATTGACTCTGAGAATTGCGGGTAAGAATTTGCATAACTGTTTGGTGGACACGGGTGCCACGAGCAACCTCATGCCTTCGGAGATATGTCAAATGCTAGGTCTACAACTTGTTTCATCCAAATGCAAGGTTTTGCAATTGGACCGATCAGAGGTAAATGTGGTAGGGACCCTATATGATGTCAAAATTCAATTAAATTCTGAACCCAGGGTCAAGCAGGTTGTCGACATTCTGGTTGTTAACATCCCAAGTAGATATGGAATGCTACTTGCAAGGGATTGGATGAAAACTCTGAACGGTTATTTTTCAACAGATTGCTCACATATGTGGCTACCCTGGAAAGGAATTGCAAATCAAATCAGAGTGGAAAATGAACCGAGGCTTAAAGAAATCATAACAAAATTTAACAAGCCGAATGAAGTTCAGTTTTCCGAGCCATAACTGGGGGTCTATGCACTTGATGTTGAGGAAGCTACTGAAGAGCCTAAAAAGGAAACATGTCATGGTGGCTCTTTTGAGGAAAATGATTTCACATGGTTGCTCAGGTTTGATGGATCCAAATCTAGACAGGGAGCAGGAGCTGGAGTCGAGCTCACTGGTCCAGGAGGTAAACCATTATTGGCTGCTTATAGATTGCAATTTCCTTGCACGAACAATGTGGCAGAATACGAAGCACTGATCTTTGGTTTACGTCTAGCATTGAGCAAACAAGTTAAATGCTTGAAAGTATTGGGAGATTCTGAACTAGTAGTCAAGCAGATTAAAGGACAATATACATGCCGTGATAGGAGACTGAGCCTTTATAGAACTAGGGTTATGGACCTCATTGAGGAATTCGACGCGTTCAATATAGCCCTTATTTCTAGAAAAGGAAACCGAATAGCAGACTCTCTTGCAGTCGCCGTGGGCATGTTAAATCCAGTTGACATAAAAAGGTGTAAAAAGTTCTCCATTGAATTAGTTCCTTGTCCATCAATACCTGATAATGTCAAGAATTTCCAGGTTTTTGAAAATGACAGACACATATTCAAATTTGTCACGAACTCGGGTATTTTTGAAAATCAGGTGATTGATGAGGAGCAAAGATGGCAAGAAGAAACAGAAAACGAGAGTGAAACTGCGTGTCAATCCAACAAAATACCTAAAGACGTGGTTTCATTGGAGAAAATGTTCGATATGGGATACAAGACCAGAAAAGGAAAAAAGGTCCCACTCCCCAAAGATGCATGTGATCTAATTAATCTAGGGAGTGCAGACAATCCACGGGAAGTGTACATTGCAAAGGCATGTACAGCTGAAGAAAGGAACAACATAATACATGCATTAAAGCATTACATGGATTGCATTGCTTGGAATTACAATGAGCTGAAAACATACAACCAAGACATCATCACACATACCATCCCTCTAAAGCCGGACTCCAAGCCTTTTAGACAAAGACAACGAGTTGTTAACCCGCTATTGGAGCCCTTAATAGAAAAGGAGGTCAAAATATTATTGGAAGCGAAGATCATTTTTCCCGTTAGGCACTCAACCCGGGTTGCTAACCTCGTTCCAAGTAAGAAAGAAGAGTGGAGAGATTAGGTTGTGTATAGATTTTTGAAATCTTAACAAAGCCTCTCAAAAGGATAACTATCCATTGCCATCCATTGATGAAATTTTACAAACGGTAAATGGATCTGAAATGATGTCTTTTCTTGATGGGTATTCTGGATACAACCAAATTCTTATACATCCAAATGACAGGATGAAAACAGCCTTCACCACCAAGTGGGGGACATTTGCCTACAAGAGAATGTCGTTTGGACTGTTAAATGCTGGTGCAACATTTCAACGCGCCATGGACTATGCATTCAAAGGGCTTATAGGCAAATGTATCATTGTGTATGTGGATGATATTCCAGTATTTTCAAAGAAAAGAGAAGACCATGTCAAGGATTTGAAGAAAGTTCTTCAAAGATGCAGGAGAACATGGAATTTCCTTAAATCCCAAAAAGTGCATTTTTGGAGTAACAGAAGGAAGACTACTTGGTCACATCATTTCAAAAGAAGGCATATCCATTGACCCAGAAAGGATACAAGCTATCCAAAACTTGCCTCTCCCAGGTAGTAAAAAAGAGTTGAGATCTTTCTTTGGGCAGGTTAATTTTGTGAGGAAGTTTATCTCAAGCTTTGCTGAGATAGCCAAACCTCTGAACAAGATGCTCAAGAAGGATGTAGATGTCAGATGGAACGAGGAAAGTAGGGTGGCCTTTCAGAACATCAAGGATGCCATTTCCAGAGCCCCTGTCCTCATAAGTCCAGACTATTCTAAACCTTTCTATATTTATGCTTTCGCATCGAAACACTCTTTTGCGAGTGTCTTGACCCAGAAAGGTGAGGATAGTGCAGAAAATCCCATAGCATTTTTAAGTGCTCCTTTAAAAGATGCTCAATTAAGGTATTCCATCCTTGATAAGCAGATGTACGCACTTTTTAAAATGGTAAAAAAATTTAGACATTACATTGTGCACAGCAGAGTTATTGCCATCGTGCCTGACCCTGCTGTCAAGACCATGTTTTTACAGAATGAGCTAGGTGAGAAAAGAGGGAAATGGATTTCCACTATCCAAGAGTTTGATCTTGAAATCCAACCTATGAAACTAGTTCGAGGACAGGGACTGGTGAAGGCGATCGCTGAGAATAATCCGCAAATGACATGCCAATATTCAAATGCAGAATACATTTCTAAGGATGACTGGTATGTTGACATTGTGCAATTTCTATTGAATGGTAAGTGTCCTTCCAATCTGAATTCAACTCAAAGAAGAGCTTTAAGACTTAAGTCTATCAATTATCTGATGAAATCTGGTGTTCTTTACAGGAAAAATCATGAGGGGATCTACTTGAGATGCCTGAATAAAGAAGAAGCTGCCAAGGTGCTGCAAGAATTTCATGGGAAATATGGAACTGGTCATGGTGCGGCAAATGCTACAAGCGCATCAAATCCTGAGAGCAGGATACTACTGGCCCCACATTTTCAAAGATGCACATGCCCATGTACGATCTTGTCACATTTGTCAAGTAGCTGCCAATAGAGAAAGAAATGCAGCCATGCCATTACAACCTATAGTTGAGATGAGACCATTTGCACAATGGGGACTAGATTTCATTGGGGTTATTAACCCAAATTCTTCTGATTCCCATAAATTCATACTAACAACTACAGATTATCGTACAAGGTGGACAGAAGCAGTCCCTACAAAACATGCCACCACAGACGTTGTAATAAGATTCCTTGAGGACCACATTATAACAAGATTCGAAATGCCCGATTCTATTGTCAGTGACAATGGTAAAGCTTTTATTTCTACGCAATTTGCAGATTGGGCATATGACAATAAAGTGAGTTTAAAATTTGCATCTAATTATTACCCTCAAGGAAATGGTTTGGCCGAATCTTCAAATAAAAATTTGTTGAATATCATTAAGAAATTACTGGAAAAGAACCCTCGGGATTGGCACAGCCAGTTAAAGTTTGCCCTTTGGGCAGATAGGACCAGAGTAAAAGAATCCATAGGGAATACTCCCTATCATTTGGTCTATGGACAAGACCCGATATTTCCTACAAACTTGAAGTTGCAAACCTTGCATTTCATACAAGAGTACTTGGGGACAGATAATCAAGTTGAAGCCAGGTTAAGTCATTTGCTGCACCTTGATGAAAAAAGGGAGGAAGCCATGAGTCACATGAATAAACACCAGGAAGTTATCAAAAGATGGTTTGACAGAAGGGCTAAAATTAAGTCCTTCAGAATTTCAGATTTGGTCTTACTGTGGGATAAAAGACATGAAGAAAAAGGGAATCATCAAAAATTTGATTGTCTTTGGTTAGGCCCTTATCAGATTTCAGAAATTCTCGAGAAAAATACCTTCAGGCTAAAAACTTTAGAAGGGAAGGATTTGATGTTACCG
Source organism: Wollemia nobilis (assembly GCA_028583015.1). Classification (NCBI taxonomy): domain Eukaryota; kingdom Viridiplantae; phylum Streptophyta; class Pinopsida; order Araucariales; family Araucariaceae; genus Wollemia; species Wollemia nobilis. The sequence continues at coordinate 3,725,255 of JAQPPZ010002410.1, read as the reverse complement.
GTTAATGGGCATGTTTTAAAGCATTATTTTAGCCCTTAAGTCGTAAGAGATTGATGTTATTCTTTTCGGTTTTGGTAGGGATTTTCAAATTTTGTTTTCCCTGTTTAGGATTGTTAGTCTAGTTAGGATTTAAGTTGTGGGTTTGATTTCAGTTGACATGCTTTGTTTGTTTTTATAAAAAAAAAAAAGAGAAAAAAGAAAATTGAGATGTCAACTTATGCCTAAGACTAGGAGAATATGAAACATTGGAATTGTCTTGTAAAAGCTCCACAAGTAACACAAACATTTTAAGTTATATCGTTTGAAACTTGTGATGCATGAAGTAGTCAGTTTTGTATGGCAAATATTTCATCTGCAATTCAAAAGACAATGCATTCATATTACATCTCACTTTACATATACATTCCATCTTAGTTGCATATGCATCTCAGGTACAAATCATTAAAGTGTGTCAAATCCTCTTAGGGTTATGCTATAACATAAATGTGAAAAAATCCTAAGGTTGGAAACTGAGCCTCATGATATCTAGAACTAAGCACATCTTATACACATTAAAAAGGATCTTGAGCAAAATGATCAAAACCTAGCTTGGAAGAAAAGGTCAGGCGAAAGAAGTATTTCATGTCTATCCTATTATGCAACATGATCCTTAAACAGTGGTTTTGACCACTTCCATAAAGCTTAAAGCCTAAAATCATAGTAGTAAGGATAGGGTTAAATCCTCATCGAACTTAGGTTGAGGATCCAACTCCCCAAAGCTTTGATTTGACCTACATGGAGTAGTAAGGATAGGGCATAAATTCTCATCTCGCCTAGGTTGAGAATCTGATTCCCCAAAGCTCCTATGTCTCATTTCATGATAAATCTTGGATTGGAAGGATCGTACTACTTGTCCTCTGCAAAGGATGGGTAGTCATCCCCAAGGTCCAAGCAATAAAATTAATATTCTCCATTTTCATCCAAAGCTTGGATTGGAAGGATCGTACTACATGTCCCTAGCAAGGATGGGTAGTCATCCCCAAGGTCCAAGAAGTAAAAAATTAATTTTTCCCATCTCATATTTATATTGGATTGGAAGGATCGTACTACTTGTCCTCTACAAAGGATGGGTAGTCATCCCCAAGGTCCAAAGAAATGAAGGTAAGTCTTGGATTATGGGGTTAAGTATGCCCATGCATGGCAACATGTCTTGTCTAAAAAACAAGACCACTGATTGTTCAAAGGGTTAGACTAGCATGACCATTTCTTCCATAATTGGTTAAATTATTTTGCTCAAAGTGAGGTAATGAATTCCAAATCAGAATAGTAAGGATAGGGTTAAACTCCCATCTCGGTTAGGTTGGGAGTCTGATTCCCCAAAGTTCTGATTTCACGTTCACTTGCACATGGGTTCAAGATAGTAGGGACTCATAACCAACTTTGGGATATAATAAAGCAATTCATTAGTGGATCCTAAGAGGGTTTGGTAATCTTGAATGTTTGTGCATGATACTAGAAAGTTTAGGCCTTTACAAGAGCAAAATCTCTAAGCATAGTTATCAAGTTACACAAATCATTCACAATCTCACATATGCATTCATGTAAAACTCGACAATGGAATGTTGATCAATTTCAAACGATAGGGAATGAAATACATTGCACACACCGAGCTAATACTTGATGATTCTGATGATTCATGTATTTCTGATCTTTGGGCATTTGTTTATATTTCTTATGTGCTAACACATGTTTTCGAGTTTGTATACTTCCAGGTAGGGTTCTCACTAAAATGCTCAGGAGCATTTGACAGTAGAGTCACCATTTGTTGTGGCTGATCCACAACACACCCCAAAATTGGGGACCCACCTTTTTTGCATGCTTTCAAAGAAGATCTCAATGACCCAGATGCTAAAAATCAAGAAAAAAGGCAAAATTGCACAAAAATGAAAAAGTGTCGCGATATCGCGACATGTTGCTCCGTCGCCCAAAATGAAAAAGTTGTCGCGATATCGCGACATGTTGCTCCGTCGCAGCCGAAAATGAAAAAGTTGTCACGATATCGACGACATGTTGCTCCGTCGAAATGAAAAATGTCGCGATATCGCGACATGTTGTTCGAGGGAGAGAGAGAAAGAAGAATGGAAAATTGTCACGAAATCGGACATGTCACAAAATCAGGGTCAAACTAAATGGAAGGAAAAAAGGTTGCACGTGATTTCATGAAAAAGAAATAGAAAAGCGTCCGGATTTGAAAGAAGTGGAAGATGAAAAGCATCACGATTTCATGACAAAGTGAAGATAGTTCCAAATGAAAAAGCATCGCGATTTCGTGATAGGAAGCAACAGAGGGTACGAAGATGAAAAGCGTCACGATTTTGTGACAGCCGAAGGCGTACGGAGATGAAAAGCGTCATGATTTCACGACAGGTTGCACCCACAGGGCCCGATAGCATAAAATGTCACGATTTCACGACATGTATCATTTTCACTGTGCATGGTGGCGGACAAGGCGTTGTCAAAAAATGTCACGAATTTCGCGACACGTCTTGTTTTCGCGATGCAGGTAGAAGAGCAAGGTTGCATACATAAAAACGTCGCGATATCGCGACATGCTATTTTTTGTCACGATTTACAAGGGGGCAGTTACAAAGCATGCAGAGGAAGCGCGAAACACGTGGCATACAGGTGTCAGGGTTACAGAAGCGTTACATGTTAACAGAGAATATCGAACGTTTCGGCATCGAACATAAAGTCAAAAGCAACGAAAAGGCGGGGAATACGAAACGATGCATTCTGGGAGGTGAAACGAAGCGCCGCAGAGCAAAACAGAGAGCCGCACCAAAAAGTATAAAATCAGAGGCACAGATTGATACAGGGGTTGGAAATTGCTGCTAGCAGAGTTGCAGAGCCAAAGGCGACAAGCCATTCTGGGCCTGCTATTGGAGCATTTTCCTTCACTTGTTCTGGTCTTATCAAAACTGGAACATTCTGTCATTGTAATTGATACATTTATTTTAATACATAATTACGGAGAGTTGCATCTCATTGGCAAGAAAGGAGGAGTTATTTTTGCATGCAAAGATTGAATGTTTATCTTTCCTTTTTCAGATTTTTAGGTTTATAGGTGAAGTTTAATGCGAGTTCTCTTGGTTGCTTCATGCGAATGCCTAAATCTGAAAACTATAGTTAAGACCCTAGAAACCAAGCACCTAGCTTATCTGGATTGTGCGAGTTTGCAGGTTCAATAGGTTAGGTTGTGTGCAGAAACCTCATTATCTTCGGTTTTGCCAAATTGAGATCGTAGCACTCTGAACGTAGTTTAGTTCATTCTCTTTGTATTATTTTCTTTTCTTTTCAGTTCTTTATTTTATGCATTTTAATTACCTTCATTTAAATAAGAAAATGTGAAAGATCTACCAAAGCTCGAAATCAAAATAGATTTGTCATAAAGATTAATTCACCTAGAGTCCATTGTAATTTCAGAATAGAATAAACCAGAGTGCCCCTTGTTAACATTCACTTGCAACACTAAGGTATTCCCAGAATTTAAATTGAACAACATCATTGGTATAAAAAGGGCTAACGTAAAAGGAACCTTGGAGAAATTATCTGTGTAATTTCTTTGCAAGCAGAGGATTTGGGACTCGGATCCTACCGGAGAGTGTGTTTTCACAACTGGGTGAAAATACCACTCAACAATAGTTAATCTTGTAGCTCTCCTCCTATCGGACCTATTGATCACTGTTGGCCTTACAAAATCTTTTGCAAATTTAAGCCTTTCATCCTATTGGAAGCAATGATTCTAAGATACGTGTCTTTCTCATGATTGGGGCATCTAATGTTGATCAGATTAATGATCATCATACACCCTAAAATATGGCCCTAGGTGGTCTATTTTTGCTCAACATTGTATTTCCCATAATTCATTACAAAATGAGGTATCTGTAGACACCTAAAACGTGTCATGTTTAGGAGACTGCTCATATGGGCACATCCGTAGACCATATGACTGATCTTGGGCCTTTCCAAGAGCTAGAAGTGGTCCTAACCACTCATAAGGGGCAATTTTGATCCATTCAGGCATGGTCGCTATCGACCAGAGCAGTCACCAACATAGACCATTGAAGCTTAGAGTGACCACTGCTAGCCACTGCTCTAGACAACGACTAGCATTGAAACACAAACTAGTTGTGAATGCAGGCCTGAATCACACAGGATAATTGCACTTGCATTAGATTCAAGTGATTTTTGGCATGGATCTCCCAGAGGTCCTCCTAACTGCCACTTCCATGCAAATATGTAACTGGGCCTTTCTCTCCAATAACCAGTTTACATGTAAATTTAGATCTTGGATTTTCTAGGAATCCAAGATCTAAAATTTGGTAGGCCTACATATGCATCCTCCCATGAACAAGAATGGATTTGAGTTTTTATGCAATGAAGCCCTAGAAAATTAGAGAGCAATTTCACATCCCCTTGAGGAGTAACAAAGTGTTATTCGAGTGAGCAATGACAATGCACCATTCAAGAATTTAGTTGAACATGATTTTCATCATCAATACAAATCTAAACACGAAGGCGGCCCTTGAACATCAATTCAGATGAATTATTGAGCATCGTAACCCTTGGTTTGTGAGGTGAAAATTTTTAGTTCATGATTGTTGTCCTTGATAGCGACCTGTAGGCACAACCGCCCTAAGCGATAGTGACTAGGGTTTGAGTCATCATTTCCTAAGTTTTTAGCATATATTTCTTATTGCTTCTACTTTATCAACTTAGATTAGCATAGATCTATCTTTTCCATTACATTTGTACGGTGATTTCTTAGTTATTCATGTATTTTTTCTTATCTTTGCACCTTTATTCCTATATCATGCTTATATATCATTTCATGCAAATCTTCAAAAAGAGCCTCATCATGAGTGGTCGCATATGTTACTAATATTTCTATGTTGTTTCCTGAGCATAGATCACAGGTTCCTAGACTAATTCAAAGTATCTTTGGCACCATATCCCTCCAATCAAGTGAGAATAAGGCATCTAAAATCCCTTGAAAAAACTCACGTTTAATCTAAAAAGCCTATAGAGTACACCATCCCCATTCAGGGGCCTTCATATTTTGTAATCATTGTATTAAGTGTTTGGTATCCCTAAGAGGGACCTATCTGTAACCAGGTTTCAACATGAATTAATGAAAAGAGATCTTATATTTTGATTAATTTGTTGTCATTATATTTTCACAATTTTACGCTTGATATTATGCTGCAAATGGATTAGGTGTATACTTTTTAGGATCGTACACTACCTATCAATTTGACTCTATCACAAACAGTTTCTCGGGTAATCTCCTCTTCCCCTAGAGTAGGATAGGATGTGTAAGATGGTTTAGTTTAGAATTCTCTAGTTGTGTAGAGTGGTGATGATTTTGATTCTTCTATTTAAATTTTTGATGTTGAGGTGGTTCAAGATACCCATGCTTCTTCCAAATTTCCTACCCCCAATTGAATTAAGATGCTTCTGAAGGATGCACAACCCATTCTATCTCTTGAGCAGCATCGAGAGGCTCCTTAAGCTTCAAAGGTAACCCATTCATAATATTATATCACCTACTCCAAGGATAAGGGGAAGCATGAATGGTTACACCAAGAACACTTAACATTGGTGGATTGGAATTGTCATGGGTATCCTTGGAGAATAGGTCTTAATATAGGGCCCATAGCTAAATAAAATGATGTAATTGTAATAGTAGAAACAAATGAACATGATGGATACAAGATTCTAGATTTTTAAGGATACAAAAATATATCAGTATGGAATGAAGCAACAAAAAATGAAAAAGAACATGGAGGAGTAGCAATACTATTAAAGAGTTTTGGCATAGACTCATATAGGTTAAGAAAGAAGACCCAAATAAATAGTATATATGCATTAGAATCATAAATAATGACAAATTCATTATCATTGAAACTTGTTATTTTAATCCACAACAATCAAATTTTTATTAAAATAATGGCTTATCATGAAGATCTATATATGGCATTGGCAAAAGACATCACAAATATAAAAAAGCTTAGATAAGTGGTTTTAGTGGGTGACTTTAATTCCAAGACAACAAATAGACAAGCAAACCCTTTAAAAAACAATGAAGACCTAGATGATAATCCACTATGGATAGAAGAAGAGGTGGATCACCATTTCTTAAGGTTCTCAAATGAAATTTAAGGACCCATCACACATTATAGAGAACTTCTTAAACTATGTAGCATAGAGGGATTACTCATTTGCAATGGCATAAACATATGGTAAAAATCTAGAAAATTTACCTATCAAACACAATGGATAGTGTAATTGATTATGTTATTTGCTCACCAAAATTTATTTCAAGGATAAAATATCTAGAAACTGAAGCAATTCTCGTGGAGCTAAAATCTGAGTGCAATCCAATGTACATAAATATCCAAATTCAAGAAATTGGGAAATAAGAACATCTTCAAGTAACTAAAAAATTACAACAAGAAACATCTTTATGACAAAGAAATATAAAAATCTTTTAAAACATCACTCAACCAGATTATGCAAAGAGAGGAAAGAAAGATGGTAGATATTTTTCAAACTTATACTTTTGATAGTAATAAATTGATGGATATAATTAGAGAAGCCTTGGAATCATGCAAAAAATTAAAACCTAGGAAAATAAAACATGAAAGCTTCCCTATAAATCCATGGTATGATGAAGAATGCAAATTAGTAAGGAGAACCTTGAAAGAACCAAGCAAAGAGAAAATAAATAACAAGATATATAAATAGCTAGTGAAAATAGTTTAGTTTAGAGTGTGATTAATATTTGAGTATATAGTAAGTGCCATGTAAGTGAAGTGTCATGTTAGTAAGTGTGGAGTTATGTAAATGAGATGTTATGTAAAAGTTTATCATTTAGTATGTGCAATTTGGAGTCAATAAGAAATTTATTATTATGTGATATTTCCCCCATGAGAAATATGAAGTGTTAGATCTCTCGTGTTTGTGAGGAGATGAATGTTTGTGTAAGTAGAAAGGTCAAGGGTCCATGTGTGTATATATTGAACATAAAGCATTATAATATGTGACCAAGAAGAAATTTTTTAATACATTGTATTTACATAGCTTGAGTTGATATATTTGCATTTATCAATAAATATTTTCTGAGTTTGTTATTGAATTGTGTGAACATTTTATATTGATCCTATGAATAATATAGTTAGATTGTTAACAATGGTATCAGAGCCACTATTTTCATAAAACAGATCATAAGCAAGTGTTTATAAGTTGCAAGAGTTGTGAATGAGTCATTTTTATAATTAGAGTACAAGTTGAAACATTGGAAGACCAAGGTTGGAATGTTCAAATATGACTAAAGAGAAATGTTGGAAAGAGTAGCTTTGGGGAAGTATCCACAGTTGAGCGGGTCTAAGATTTTTTGAAGCCTTTAGGATGTAATTGTAGGGAAGAAACTGTAAGTACAATGCTAAAACAAGTATAGAAGAAAGAGTGCAATACTAGACAGCCAAAGTTTTAAGGTGAAAAATGTGTTTGGAGAAGTTCGCTACAAGAAGGAAGAAAAAATGTTGGATGAAGCAGGAAAGAGGAGACTAGAAAATGTGTTTGGAGAAGAAGTAATGTGCTGGAATATTCTAGATAACATTTAAGTTGAAGGTAGAAGTGTAACATCCAAAGAGTGAGCATAAAAAAGTGGGCATCAAAGGTAATGCATAATGTAAAAGAGTGCAAGAAATCATGAGATTGAGCATCAAAAATATTGAACATAGGTGTGAGACATTAATGGATGTAGACATGAGACATTAACATATGCAAGTAACTTCTAATTTATTTATTTGGTGAAAGTTTAAGGAGTTAAAGATAATTTAATTTTTAAGAGGAGAGAAATTGATAATAATAAGGTTAAAAAGGAAGGAAATAAAAGAGAGAAAATATTAATAAAGAAATCTATATTGAAAGAAAGAGCATAATTATTTAAAGAAAGAAGAATAATTGTTAAAGGAAAGTAAATTAATTGAAAGAACTAGAGGAAGTTATATTATTTGATAATTTCTTAAATTGCATATTGAAGAAACAGGAAGAAGAATAATTATAGTTAAAGAATAATTAAATTGGTTGAAGTCTATTAAAGAATAAATAATTTGTTGAGATAAAAATACTGAAGTGAAGACTAAAAGTGAAAATTTGAAGAAGAATATTAAAGAAATGTGAAGGAAAATTGATTTATTGATTGAAGAAAATTTTATATATTTAAAGGATGGTATATTATTTGAAAAATATTGGAGAATTTTTAAACATTAAAAGATTGAAGAAGAAATATTAATTTTTAAGTTAAAAGGATTTTAACAACAAATAAATTATATTGAAGGAAATAATTAAAAATTGAAGACTAAGAGAATTTATTAAATTTTAAATTTGGGAGTAATAAGATTTTCAACAACAAAGGAAATTAATTATTATTTGAAGGAAATTAAAATTGAAGAAGAAATTTATGTGAGCAAAAGAATTATAAAATTATTCAAAAGCTTACATTATTTGGTAACTTGTAAGAATATTGCAAGTGCCATGGAAATAGATTAGTTTAGAGTGTGATTAGTATTTGAGTATATAGTAGGTGTCATGTAAGTAAGTGAGGTGTCATGTTAGTAAGTGTGGAGTTATGTAAGTGAGGAGTTATGTAAGAGTTTATCATTTAGTATGTGCAATCATTAGAGTCTTTGTTCTTATGTGGATATGTGGAGTCAATAAGAAATTTATTATTATGTGATATTTTTTTCATGAGAAATATGAAGTGTTAGATCTCTTGTGTGTGTGAGGAGATGAAAAGTTTATGTAAGTAGAAAGGTCAAGGGTTGTGAATGTGAAGAGTCTCATATCCATGTGTGTATATATTGAATATAAAGCATTGTAATATGTGATTGAGAAGAAGCTTTGCAATACATTACATTTGCATAACTTGAGTTGAATGCATGTATCAATAAAATATTTTATGTGAGTTTGTTATTAAATTGTGTGAACATTTTCTAGTGATCCTATAGAGAATATAGTTGGATTTCTAACAAAAAATGAGAAACATTTTCTCTGAAATATGTGGAGGGAATTAAGAAAATAGCAATAGGTAAAGCTCAAGATATATATGGTTTTCAAACTGAACATCTTAAATGTGGGGTTGACATCTTAGAACCACACATCTAAAATATATATAATGGCATAATTAAAGGAGGCTTTCTACTAGAATGTATAGCTAATCTAGTCATGGCATTGCATAAAAATGGAGACCCCAACTATCCTTCAAATTACCACACCATCGTGATTAATCCTCCTTTTGTAAAATTATTTGGAAACATGGTAGAAAAAAATTAGCTTGTGGATAGAAAATCAAGGAAAGAGGACAATAGTTGAAGTAGGGTTTAGACTAAAGTTCTCAACAATAGATCATTGCATTACTTTAAGACACCTAATAGAGAGGATATAGAATGAAAAGGGAGAATCTTATTGTTGTTATGTGGACTTTAAAAAGGCTTTTGACACAATACCTAGAGGTAAATTATGGAAAAGAATAGAAGAAATTGACATACCAACCAACTTTAGAGCAGTTGTACATAGAATTTATGAGCAAGTGGTGGTAAAAAAAAGAACTCCATAAGGACTATAAGAGTTCTTTAGGAGTGATATTAGGGTGAAACAAGGTTGTCCATTGTCACCTACTTTATTTGGTATTTACATTGACAAATTGGAGGAATGGGTAGAAAGGATGGGAGAAGAGGAAATACAATTGGCTAGTTATGTAGTGAAACTTCTTCTCTATGTTGATGACCTCATCTTTCTTGGAAAGACACTTGAAAGTTTAAAAGAACATCTAAAATCTTTAAGCAATTTAGTAAATAAATTGGGATGCAGGTAAACACTAGCAAGACTAGAATTATGGTATTCTCTACGTAGAACAAAAACAAACATATATTTTATTTGAAGGAAATCCTTTAGAGGTAGTAACATAATATAAATACCTTGGGTTAGATTTTCAAAGCAAACTCAATTGGGGAATATGCAAGATGAAACGAATACAAGTAGGATGGAGGGCACTCTACTCATTGCTAAATAGAGGTAAAACAACAAATTTGTAGGAATGGAAGACTATTTAGGTCATTTTTGGGTTATTAAGTATTCCAATGATTCTATATGGGTGTGAGGTGTGGGCTAATAATACATCAAATTTAAAACAAAGACAAATAAAAATAATTAAAAAGCAACTAATTGCAAATAATTTAAGAATCAAAGCATTAATTCTATATGATATTTTACTTACTAAAATAGAGACTTTTCCACTAGAAGAAAAAGTTAAAATAAGGCCATTGGGGTGCTCTTGGTTTTAAAATCTACTAAAGTGAATGAGATGCACCCTCAAAACCTCGACCAAGAGATTAGATGGTTCAAAAATAGGGGTCTCTAAGTCAACCATCGGAGAATACCAGTTCCTATGCCTAGATAATCTAACTAAATGGGGGTTCATAGACTAAAGTAAGAAATATGAAGGGTTAGAAAGACAAGCTAAAAGTGGCACATATTCAACAACATCAAGAGACATAATGCAAAGAGTCTTGCAATCTAAAATTTAAATTAAACCTTCTAATAGAATAGTCTGCTTTTCTTATGCATTCAAAAAACTAATCATTAAGAACTTTGAACAATGCTAAGTCATTCCAAAACTATAATGGCAAATCTAGGTAGAAATCTAGCATGCAAAATAACTATAGTAGAATTACCTATTCCTAGCTTTAACAAAAAAAAATTAGCTACTCAATAAGACATACATACATGTTTTGCACAAGAAGTTAGCAAGAGTCCAGACAATAATTCAATCTTCATTTAAAAATACGTATGGCCTTAATCAATACAATTATGCCAATTGTAAATGCTAAAGAGCTGACCAGAGCTGACCATTAGAATGGCTTACATTCTAGTATATATAGAGATTTACAATGTGTTCAATTATCTAAGAATGATCGCTATCGGAGCATATTCTAGGCTTCAAGGTGGGTGTAGAGAGTGGTTGTCACATTTAACTCAGTTGTGCTAAACTACTTTAGGCATGCTCTATTGATATGTGAGATGTAGATTGTATTATGAAGCTGACTTGTGTGCTACATTATTGGATTTTAACCATCCATTGATGGTCCACTTATTTTTATTATGCATAGCCAACTAATCAAAGGGTATATGTGGGGTGGAGAAGGCTTCAACTATTCAGATATTTTGACAATACTAATGCCTAGCAGTTGGTCGGTATGCACAAACCTATTGATTTAGATGATTCTAAATTACTCATACAGAGGTTGGTATCATGAAAGCATATTGTTTCCTTTTAGGTAGTTGTCATGACCAATCATAACTTCCTTTAGCCTTCCCATCACTTTGGGTTTCTAAACTTCTTATCGAATGTTGGGTAACTTATTCACTAAGAAATGAATGCCATTGTCTGAAGAGTCTAGTTGTTGTACTCACTCATGTATGATGTTAGGCATCAGTGACTTTGCTCTAAACCTTGATGATTTGTTTATAAGTTGTCATACTTAGAATTATATTACATCCAATGTTCTACTTAGCTTGTTGAGTTTTTAAGTCCTTATTGCTAACATCATCATGTTTTAAAATCTAACATCTCTGAAGCCATAATGGTGGATGTCAGGTATCAAACTCAATGACTTGAAATATTTCCTACTTTGCATTGTTATTTATTGTGCCAAATATTTTATGACACCCTACTATCTTCAACATTATATTCTATCTGGCTAGCATTACTCATTTGGTTTCGATGTTGTATTGTCAGACGCTAGGTAATGGACATCAAATCTTGTACCTTTGATTTAACCTTTTGAATAATGTCGAACGTTAGGATTTGTTATCTTGTTGATAACATCAACATATTAAATATCTAGCTAGTTCTCCATACTTAACCAAATTTACCATCTGTAAACCTTCTTCTTGTAGCTTTGTCATATGTTATGGCATGCTTATTTTGTGCTTCTACATCTTGCATCTCTCTACAATATTTTGGTCTAGTTTATTGCTATAGGAACTTCATCTGAGGCTACTCCATTGTACTTTGGGTCATTGCATGTTGATTACTATACCACTACCATAGTAAAATACCTATATGGTCTAAACTATACTACATAGTGGAAGTAAGTGATTAAAATTACCTACATTATTGGTGACTTTTGAGGAATTTTGCTTGCAAAATTGAGAACCTAGTATGCCTTATTTGTAGGATAACACAACTTTGAGAGGAAATGGATATTGAAGATGATATAATCATATATAGGAAGGTACAAACAAAAGAAAAATAGTTTTAGAGAAGGGTATGGATGGAGCTAAGCTTTTGATGTAAGAGAGGTTGAAAAATTCTATATCTACAATAAGGCTTCTGAAACACACTTGGAGATAGGTGCATATATTGATTTGATCCCATTCATATACAAAATGCATGATGCATTGCAGCATACAGAGGAAGAAAAGTATTAAAATAAGAGAAGGTTGTGGTTCTTGGTAATCTATATATGAGGGATATGACTGGGGAGGTGAGGGTTACAAGGAAATGAAAAGCAAATGATTAAATGTAGGGAATAAAAAGAAGCTAGGTATTGGAAAGCTGGAGTTTGGTGGTAGGATATTCAGGTAGATAGGGTGAGGATTTATGAATGCAAAATGAATACTGGTAAGAGAAGAAAAAGAAGATAAGAGAGAGATACATGTGTGCAAGCATCTCCTACAAAATTTAAAACCTCTTGAGCATATTTTGCTATAGCTAGGCACTGCTTTAGATCCAAAGCAGTTACTTTAGGTGAATGTTCACCCATGCAAACCATCTTAGGCAAATATTCCAAGTGCTCAAAATATTTCCTTCTTTATCTGCTATTTTCTTTGTAACATTGCATAGGTGGGACTTCTCTATGCTATCATACTCCATTGGACTATTAGTCTTCTTAGCAGAATACATGGTTGGTTAGAATGATTATAAAACTACATGCATTAGATGATCACACATTTTTGATATTTCTGCTTTATAACCAATTTTTGAAGTCAGTGATAGCTAGATTTTTAATTGGACTGAGATTTTTTTAGTGTTGGCATGATTTTCTTATATTTGGTTGCCCATGTGACTACCCTAGTTTCTTCAATTTTCTTCTATCCATTCAATCACAGCTTTGTGCCACGACACTCTCATTAATGCAAAATGTGTTTGCTTTCATCACTTTGGTACCATAACACATGGATCAACTTAGCATGATGTTTATCTTATCAAACTTTACTACCAAGCACCAAATATATTTACTTTACACATTCTAATGTGCTCCATGATGTCATTTTGATGACGTGTTACATTTAGTTCCATCATGAGAATACTCAGAACATTAATTATGCACATTACCACAACCATGGAAAATAACTACAGTTATTTACAAAGGATACCTTGAGCTATTTTTCCATTAGGCTACAAAGTTGAAAATGATATGAGAAAGGAAGAAAAGGAAAAGGAATGTTTAAGGGGAAAGGATGTAATAAGTACATAGGGATGAGCAAAAAGTGAGGATGTTCGAAAAGAGAGTCATACCTAAGGGAGGATAGGCTTCTCCTCTTGGCTTCCTCCTAGATTTTGTCTTCTTACCTTCCAATTTTTTGATCCATATCCTAGGGTTTAAATTTCCTCTAAGAGTAGGATGTAGAAAAAAGCAAGGGAAAAATAATGTGATGTGTCCTTGAGCCATTCTAATTTTAACCTGTGCTTCACCCTTCTTCATTTTATCTTTGGATAGCATTTTTTTGGCACAGGGATAAGAAAGCAAAGTATTTGCATCCTTATATAGGCTCTTTCCTCTTCTGAAGGAGTTGCCCATAATCTCAGATCGTCAACTCTATTAATATTAAGTTTGATCATTTTCATTTCTTGAGAAGCAACATTTATTGTAACATCCTACAACTATTTTGCTCATTTGATATACCTTCTATGATTTTGAAGTTTCTTTGTTATCCCTCTTGATTAATTGACCTATTCTATGAGTTGATATACAACTTCTATTTATATGTCAACCTATTTACACAAAATTATGGCATACCTATGTATGCTAGCTATGCTTGATTCTTTAACCTTTGCACCCGATTCTACAGTGACCCAACCAATAATGTCAAATTTGTGCTTTTGGATTTGGTATATGCTTTGGAAGTTGTAGCTTATTTTGACAGGATTCTACTACCAGCTTGACTTTGAGCTTGTGTCAACTTCCAAAACTACTTGAAAATTGACAATCAACAGTAATGGTTTTTCTTTGTCGATTAAATGGTCAATCAATTTTTAAATGCATAATAGGTGATGTATTGCATCCCATACCAGCTAAAGATTTATGAGTTGGAGATTTATTCCTACTTTGGGATGTTATTCGGGGTACTTTTGAGTAGAGTCTCCTCTCTTTTGTATTTGTCTCGTAATCATTGGCTCTAGTTTCTAGAACAAGTAGTTGGACAATTGATGCAACAAATGATAACTACTTGGTGAATTGTGTCATTTTCCTATGTGTGATAACCAGGGGACTTGAGGTCTAGTAGGGATAGATTCTTCTCTGATTGGTTATTGCTTCTCTTTTGACCAATTGGTTATTTCTATTTTGACCAAATATATGTTATTTTCTTCTTGATAATCCCCAATGCGGTAGGGCTAAGGCCTTTCAAATTGAACCTGGACCATATTTTAAATACAAGAAATTATCATTTGGACCTATGTCATATGTCCTCCTATTTGTTCTAAGAAGTCCATGAACAAAACCATTTTGAATGTTGGTGGCAAATCAACAACCACCATGTCTTGAATTTTTAGTAGGTCTAGCAACCTATGCAATAAAATTAGAACATATTTGATGATTCCTAGCTTTTCAACCTCCACTCCTTTAACCTTCATCACCTTCTAATTATTATTATGGAATTTCATACCCATAGTATCATATACTACTCGAGGTATAATGGAAACATTAGTTTTCGGATCAATTGTGCAACATCCATCCTTCCAAACATGTTGAGAAATAAAAGGGTCAAAATCAATTTTACCTTATCCTAAGGAATACTATCTACCAGCTGAGTCAATTTGTTCCAAGACCACCTTTAAGATTTGTAGAGTTTTTTCAATCAGATTCACCCATTTAGACACTAGCAAACTTTCTTACAATTTTTTAGCTTTTGAAATAGCATTGTCTTGGGATATGACTTCTCATCTAGCTATCTTTGCAAAGTGTCTTACCATATCTTCCCTTCGAGCCCTTGTTAAGGTTAGATAATATAGTTTTGGTAAGCATGTTTACTTTGGAAATGTAGACATAGTGCTTCTAGACTGCATGTTTTTTGCTCTTCTAGCTTAGCTTTATCTATAATATCTTTTATGATCTAAGTATTAGGTTATCTATGGTAGTTCCCTTCTAAATTTGAGCCCTCTAGATTCCTTCCTTTATATCCTTCTTTTTTAAGTGATTGATCTAAGTGCATTATTTCCTCTTAATGTGGATTTATCCCTATGACTAGATCAAACTAATGGATGCCTTTGTCACAATCCTTAGATTTTGAACTTTCAAGATCATCCAAATTGGAATTTTTCTGTGGTCATTACTTATTGGTGCATTCATAATTTATGTAGATTTCATTTGCACTCTTAGTTTGATTTCCAAAGGAGATTTCTATTAGGGCATCCCTTTTGTATTGAAATTCATATGATTGATGCTCAATATTTGCCAACTATTTTGTATGTTACTGAATAACCTTCATAATTTCTTGAGTTGTACAGGATGTTAATAAACCCTCTATGTCTATATAGCAACATGAAAATACTATAGTCATAAGGTTTAGTTGTTGTGATGACCATGGGATCATTAGAGGTGTTTGTGGCTCTTTTTTATATAAGGTTGAGGAATCAATATCACCAACTCTAAAAAATGAAAAGGTTCTCAACTTTGATGGCCACCTAAAAAATCTGAAGAAAATTTTTCTCATTGCACTATTGAATTTACAAGATCAAATCTGGGCTTAGGGCTTGAACACAGTACATGTATGTCTATGCTTGAGATGGTTTTACCTCCCTGGGAATCCTATCCCACAACCTCTTGAACCTGATGTTGAAATCCACGAGTCTTTCTAGAGGATGTATTTTGATGTATAAAAAATGCATGAGTAATTTAAAGACATCACCTAGACCATCAAATACTAATATGAGAGGTCCAACCAAGTCTACCCAAGATTTTATGCTATTGTTTTCCAAATATTTGTACCATTACAATACCTTAAAAAAATTGAACTAGAAGCCTAACCATAACATCTTTAAAGGAGATGTTATAGACAATAGTCAGTGTTGTAGCATCTTGGAAATTATCGTAAGCAATTTTGCCAGTGCCATCATAGGTAGGAAAATTTTTCAATGTGCTTGTTGGGATATCATGAAAAATAGGGAGGTCGAGTGGTCTGACATTATTCCAAGTTGGACAAATTTTTCCAACCATGGATTTGAAAATATTACTCAATGTGTTGATAGGTTCATTTAATTGGTGCCTAGTGCACTATCTAGGCTTTTGATAGTTCACCATTTGATTGAGTGGGTATCTTCCAAAAAAGTCACTAATTTCTTAGGATTATTAGATCAACGAAGTTGTCAAGTGAACATACAATTTTCGCAAATGAGGTCAAGACTATTCATTAATATCTTGAGTCCTTCAGGTATTTAAAATAATAGTTATAGGATCAGATAACTTCTAAAATAGATGTTCAATATTTGCTATCAGAGGAAAGCTACCTAATAAGATATAGTGGGACCCTTACGTCCCATCAAGCATACGAAAAATGCTCTTGGCATTTCAGACAACCTATATGGAATTTAATCTTCACTAAAAAGGAATGATATCTTATCAGATAAAGTGGGACCCTCAAGTCCCAATAGGTGTGCCAAAAATACTCTTGGTTCTAAAATCCACCTTAGTGAATGAGATGCACCCTCGAGACTTGGCCAAGAGATTGGATGGCTCAAAAATAAGGGTCTTTGAGTCAACCTCCGAAGAAGGCCAGTTCCTATGCCTAGCTAATCTAACTAAATGAGGGATCATCGACTGAAGTAAGAAATATGAAGTGTTAGAAAGATGAGCTAAAAGTGATACAAATTTGATAACATCAAGAGATAATGCAAAGAGTCTCGCAATCTAAATTTAAATTAACCCACCTAACAACATAGACTATTTTTTATGCATTCAAAATATTAATCATTAATAACTCTAAGTGATGCTAAGTCATTCCAAAACTATAACGACAAATCTAGGTAGAAATCCATAATGTAGAATAACTATAGCAAAATTACCCATTCCTAGCTTTAACAAAAAATTCTTAGCTACTCAATAAGACATACATACATGTTTTGCACAAGAAGTTAGCAGGAGTCTAGACAACAATCCAATCTTCATTCAAGAAGGCATATAGCCTCAATTAATACAATTATGTCAATTGTAAATGCCAAAGAGTCGACCATTAGAATGGCTTATATTCTAGTATATATAAATATTTATAGTGTGTTCAATTATCTAAGAATGATTGTTGTCAGAGCATATTGTAGGCTTTATATTGGGTGTAGAGAGTGCAGTCGCATTCAACTCAACTATGCTAAATTGCTTCAAGCATACTCTATTGACGTGTGTAATGCAGATTTCATTGTGAAGCTGGCCTACATGTTGCATCATTGGAAACCATTTGTCGATGGCCAACTCCTTTCTATTATGTATAGGAAGTTGAGTGGGGATATATGTGGGATGGAGAAGGCTTAGACCATTAAGATATCTGACAATATTGATTCCTAGAGACTGGTTGTTATACATAAACCTATTGATTTGGATTATTTCAGATTACTCATGTAGAGATTAGTAGTGTGAAAGCATATTGCTTGTTGTTGGGTGATTGTCATGACCAACCATAGCTTCCTTTAGCTTTCTCATCATGTCAAGTTTCTAAAATTCTTTTGGGATGCTAGGTAACTTATTCAATGAGAAATAATTATCATTTTATGAAGAGTTCAACTATTGTACTCGCTCATGCATGATGTCGAACGTTAGGTGAATTTGCTCTAAAACTTGATGCTTTGTCTCTAATTTTTCATACGTAGGATTATATTGCATCTGGTGTTTTGCTTGGCTTACCAATTTTTTAAGTTCTTAGTGCTAACATCATCTTTTAAAGTTTGGCGCCTCTAAAGACATAATGTTGAACGTCGAGTATTGGACTCAATGCCTTGGAATATTTCCTTATTGTCTTTGTTATTCATTGCATTGGATATTTTATGTCACCTTGTTGTCATCAACATTGTAGTTCATCTGGTTAGCATTACTATTTGACTTCAATGTTGTACTATTGGATGTTGGGCAACGGACATCGGGTCTTGTACCTCTGATTTTTTCTTTTGAAGAAACCTAGATGCTAGGTTTTTTTTGTCTTGTTGTTGATATCAACATGTTAAATGTCCAACTAGTTATCCATACTTAGCCAAATTTACCATCTGATAACCTTCTTGCAACTTTGTCATTTGTCTTGGCCTACTTGTTGTGTGCTTCTACATCTTGCATCTCTCTACAATATTTCAAATTATTTATTACTACAAGAACTTCATTTGAGATTGCTCCATTGCACTCTATGTCGTTGCATGCTAAGTACTAGATCATTACCTTAGTAAATACTTATATGGTCTAAACTATACTACATAGTGGATGTAGGTGATGAAAATTACCTATAGGTGCCTAAAGAAAATACAAAAAATAAAAGATAACAGGTTGCCAAAATAGATAATCAAATAAAAATTGAATACAAAAGAAGACACATGGATGAAGCAAAAGAAGAAATGGATGGACAAATGGAGCATTCAATTTCATGTGTTTTCAAACTCCAACAAAGAAATTAAACAATATGTGAGGGAAAATTTTAGACTGGTCATGCAGACTAAAATTTTAGAAAGAAAAAATAGCTATACATCAATAAGTTCAACCAAAATTTTGAACACAACCAAAAGAAGTACATAGATGCAAAGATTAAATGGAAGGAAGAAATGCTTATAGCCTAACTAAAATCTCGTTCACACTATCTTAGATGCGAAACTAGGAGATGGAAAATTGTTGAGGAGGCATGGTTAGAGTGAAAATGTGTCTTTTGTACAATAGAAGTAATGGAGAACGAAAAACATATTGTCATGGAATGTGAAGCCTATAAGGACACTAAGATTGCATATGAGGACACTCTACAAGTAAACTCACTAATGAGATTTTTTTGAAGAATTAAGAATAAAAAATTGGAAAAATTCTCATCAAAATCAACAACAAAAAAACACGCTCCAAAAGATGATAAGAGAATGTTAAGCTTTTTAACTTTGTTAAACAATTTTCTTTCTTAAATGTTGTCAAACTTTGAAACTTTAAATAAGACAAGGTTTTGAATTCAAAAGATCTTGTATTAAAGATCTTGGTTCCATAGACTTGTGGACAACAAAAATCATTTCATTTCATGTGTTGAACTTTAGTAGTCAAGATAGAATACCTTTGAGAAATAAAATTCAAGTTTAAATTTCAATAAACATAAAGACCCACAAAATATAAATATAAATATAAATATATATATATATATATATATATATATATATATATATATATATATAATATAATAAAAAAATATAAAATATGTCGAATCCTAAGTAAATTTTCTTTATTTTTTTAATAAATTCAAAATAATAAACTTAACATGATAAAAAATAACCTTTTAAAATTAATTTTCTTCAAATAATCCCGAGGGCAAGGTTCAAACCGCGGCATGGGTGAGTGTGTGAGGGGATGGGCGTGTGGTGGTTTTGTGTTAAATTCCTTATTGATAAGTATAGCTTTCAACTTTAGGAGTCATGGTTGAGAGGAGACTACTCAACCCTATACGTTGGTCACAGGGATTTCTCGCAATAACCAAATACAAAAAAATAATAAAATAAAATAAAATAATCTCGAGGGCTAGGTGGATTGGTAAGACGTTGGGCACTTACCAAGAGGAAACTTAGGTTCAAATTTTTGGGGCATGTCCAATTTGGTAAAGGTAGTAGTTTGACCTAAATCCGTTGAATGTGCATCAACCTGATGATGGTAGTACCAACCTCAGGTGAGTGAATCCGTTGAATGTGCATAAGCTTGATGGTGATGGTACCAACCTCGAGCCACGAGGTCTCCTCACTTCGAGTAGTGTTTGTCGAGATGAGATAGAAGTTATAGTGATAACAAAGATAGGATAAGAGACGAGATAAGAGTTATAGTGGTAGTAAAGATACAACAAGAAGTAATGCCACTTGACCATATAACTAATTATTCAAAAAGTAAAGTAATTATGTATATAAAATAAAAAATAAAAAAAAATTATTGTTCAATTGTCTCTTTTCCATTCCCACTATACAATAAACTCTATATCGATAATGTATATCGCTATCTCAAATGTTCGCTAATGAATATTGTGTTGACCTAGTATTCCTTCTTCTATGATAAGGAAACTAATCTTGTCAATTTAGTATGACGTATAAATTTTTAGAAAAACAACTAATTTTAATTATATGTTTTTTTAATTTAATTTTTTAAAACAGTCTTCACTCAAACCTCGTCATCATGCTATATTTTTAATTAATTATTACGACAATAAAAGTCTTCCTGCATTTATTATATATTTTCAAACATTTTCAAAATGAATTTAGATCATTCTATATTTTTAATTAATTATTACGACGATAAAAGTCTTCCTAGTAACAGCAGGAGGGTTACTGGTTATGTGGAACAAAAATGTGATTGATAGTAGAGTGATTCTGATGTCTAGTTGGTTTATTTGTCTCTTATGTGTGGATAAAACCACACAGGAAGAGTGGATCTTAACGAATGTATATGCTCCAGTTAGACAGGGACTGAGAAGGGTTCTTTGGAGTCAACTAGCTGAATTGAGGGAGACGGTCCCCAACTACCCTTGGATTGTGGCGGGGGATTTCAATTGCTACCTTAATCCCGTAGATAAATTGGGGGCTCTCAAAGAATAACCGCTGATATCTACGAGTTTAGAGATTTTGTTGAGCAACATGAGCCGATGGATGTGGACCTACGTAGATTCTCCTATACATGGTCTAACAAAAGATTGAAGGAAAACCAAATTCAGATAAGATTAGATAGGTTTCTTCTTTCTCAAGAATGCCTGGAGAGGTTTGGGGACTCTTCATTAATGGCACTCCCAAGAATCGGGTCCGATCACAACCCAATTCCCGTGGGAAACAAGGGAGGACTCTAAGAAAAGATACATCGGACCCTTTCGATTCGAACTTATGTGGTTCCAACATCGGGATCTCAAGGACCTCGGTTGCCCAATGGTGGGACAAAAAGTATAATGGTTCGAAACCGGCCCAAGTGGCATGTAAACTAAGGAATGTGAAGGCTAACATTAGAGAGTGGAACAAAACTTCCTTTGGCAATATTTTTGTTAAAAAGGCATAACTAAAAGACAAGATCAATGAACTACAGGAGAAGTTGAAGTCAGAGCAGCTTACGCGAGGATCTGAGAAACCAGGAGAGGGAGTTGTTATCCGAATACCACACGATGCTAGGATTTGAAGAAACCTTTTGGAGGCAGAAATCCAGACCGCGTTGGTTAAAGGAGGGTGACAGAAATACAAAGTTCTTCCATGTCTCTACTCTTCGCCACAGGAGTACTAACAAAATTAAGGAGATCAAGATGGCCGATGGGTCTAACACCAAAGATATGGAAGACATAAGGAGGGAAGCGGTTGAGTACTTTAAATCGTTGCTAGAAGATGTAAATCCGACTATTGAAGAAGAGGACTCTCTGTTGGCAGCCATTCCACCCCTCGTAACTGATAATCTTAATGGATTCTTACTTAGTCCTTTCACAAAGGAGGAAATCAAGAAGGTCATTTTTGACATGGATGGTAACAGCTCCCCAGGACCGGATGGCTTCCCTGCAGCTTTCTTCCGGAAGTTTTGGGATATCCTAGGCAATGATGTAGTGGAAGCTATAATTGAGGCTCAAAAGGACATGGAAATCCCGGAAGGAGTTAATGCTACTTTTTTAGTTCTCATCCCTAAACTAGTGGGAGCAATGGAATTTTCCAGCTTTCGCCCTATCGCTTATGTAACACTCGATGAAGATTCTCACAAAAACAATCGCCAATAGGTCGAAGGTTATCCTTCCTTTCATCATTGATATGAACCAAGGTGGCTTTGTGAAAGGGCGACAAATATTGGATGGTATCATCACAATTCATGAGGTTATTCATTCAATGGTGACTAGTAAGGAAGCATGTATGTTACTAAAGCTTGATATGAATAAAGCCTACGACCGGGTCTCATGGCGGTTCCTCACCAAGATTTTGGGTAAGTTTGGTTTCTGTCCCCAGTGGATTAAGTTGATTTTTAGTTGTATCTCTACTACAAGATTTTCTTGTCATGGTGAATGGGTCACCCTCCGGTTACTTTAAGAGTGAAAGGGGGTTGCGACAAGGAGATCCTTTGTCTCCATACTTGTTTATTATTTTAGCGGAAGCATTGGGTAGGAACATTTCAGCAGCGGTGGCAGATGGTCAATTGGAAGGTTTTAAACCAGCCTCAACAGCAGGTCCAGTGTCTCACCAACAGTTTGTGGATGATACAATCATTGTGTCCAAAGCCTCGGTGCCTCAAGCTAGGAAGTTGAAGAGAATTCTAACCAAGTATGAGACAGACGAGGACAAGACATAAACTATAAGAAGAGTAGCATCTATTTCTTTAACACGCCCGGTGGGAGGGAGGAAAGAATAGCTAACCTCTTCGGTTGTGGAAAGGAGCTTCTACCAGCAACTTATCTAGGCATGCCTATGTTCGAAGGAAGAATGAAGGCTACTTTGTGGAACTCAGTCATTGACAGGATCTCCAAAAAGTTAGCAGGGTGGAAGGGCAGCCTTCTCAGCTCCGCAGGAAAAGCCTTATTAGTTCAAACTACTTTACAGAGCATTCCAATTTATTGCATGTCTCTATTTAGAATGCCTGCAAAGGTCCGAGCTACATTGGAGCAAATTCAACGCAACTTCTTGTGGTCAAGTTCAGAGGAGAGAAAGAGAATTTCGTTGGTAGCATGGAATCAGGTGTGTGCAAGCAAGGATCAGGGGGGCCTGGGGTTAAAGAGAATGAAAGAATTGAATCAAGCTCTGATTGGCAAACAGGTATGGAGATTTATCAATAATGATCAATTGGGATGGGTAAAACTTCTTAAGGCAAAATATATCAGAAATAATCAGGACTTCCTGAAAGTTGATAATCTTCCTAGAGGATCCTATTTTTGGAATTGTTTGCTCGAATGTCGGGAGGTAGTCAGAAAGGCATCAGATGGAGAATTGGTAATGGAAGACAAGTGGACTTTTGGAAAGACCCGTGGTTGGTAGAGGCCCCTCTGAAAGATAACTTAGACCTTCGGGTCCTCCAACATAAACTTTCGAAGGAAATGGGAGGAAAAGTAGGGGATTTTATTGTCGTAGCACAGAAACTTCTTCTTGGAAGAAAATCACAGTTCATAATCCGTCGAGCAAGAGAAGGTGGCCCTAACCAAACTCAATGATGCTTTAAGGGTGTTCCCAATCATTCCTGGGGGAGGAAGAGACAAGGCGATTTGGGGCAAAACTACAAGTGGGATCTATTCAAGAAAAATTGCCTATAAGTTAATCCACTCAGGATTCAATGGCTGGACTCCGACTTCGTTATTTGGTTAAATAATTTAACCCCAAAAATAGCTTTCTTCTTTTGGTTGGCAGCTCAAAATAAGATCCCGACAACGAGATAATCTGCAAAGGAGAGGTTTCCAATTCGTCAATCGATGTATCTTGTGTGAGAAAGCAATAGAATCAGTAAGTCATATATTTCTAACTTGTGATTTTTCTTGTACAGCTCTTCCAAATGATCCCGTCCAAATTTCATATAGATTGGGTCTGTCCAAATAGCATGTCCGACTTCGCATACAATGGGCTTCCCCCTTCCGGGCAAAGCTTTTGACTTGGCTCGGAAGCTCAGCCTTACCCCATTTTTTATGGGGGATATGGAATGAGAGAAATAAGAGAGTATTTAAAGGACATAAGAAAGATCCCATGTTATGTGGTAATAAAATAATCGTAGCTTTGAAAGAAAACTGGAAAACTTTCTTCTTCAAAAATGAGACCATGTCTCTAAGGGAAAGGAGGATTTTGCGGAACTAGGGAGAGGAACTTCCAGACCTAGACATTACAACCAACCCACGGGATGGTGTCAAGTGGATACCCCCCACACAAAAGTGGGTTAAGTTTAATTTTGACGGGGCAACTAAAGGAAATCCGGGGGCTGCAGGAGCAGGAGGAGTTTTGAGAAATGAGGAAGGAAAAGTGGTCCTTGCCTTTGCAGAGCCTTTGGGAACTCAAACAAATCATTTTGCGAAGCCCGAGCTCGCATGCGAGCAATGAGAATTGCCAGACTTGAGGGTTATAAGGAAGTTATCTTTGAAGGGGATTCGCTTAATATAATCAAGGCAATTAAGGAGGATAAAGACCCCAACTGGACCATATTGGAGCTTATCCTAGAAGCAAAGATTCATAAATCTCATTTGGTTAATGCCCGAATCCAACACACCTTCGAGAGAAGGGAACCAAGCGGCGGATCTAATGGCAAATATTGCAGTTTCTGTTGGGGAGATGCAAATTTGGAAGGATAACTTCCCTCAAGAACTATTGGTGTTGGTCGCTAGAGAAGAGCTAAGATCAAACCCGTTAGAGCATCGGGAGATCGGAGGGGCTGATGATGAGTAATCCGACGAGATGGAATTAGGCAGAAAAGGCATCCCATTTGTCGGGGCCTCGGGAGGTGACAAGTGTACAGAGACAAGCAACCTAGTGTTAGTAAGTGCTAGGTGTTGTTTGGTTTTTGTTTTATCCCGAATAGTCAAGCGACAAGTATAGGACCGTGGACTCTAAGTATGGCTTAATGTGAGTCTTAGAAAGATCCATTTTGTATTTTGATTATACGGGCTTGATGCTAGAACCAGCCCATTTTGACTTTGTAAAAGGTTTGTGGACCTTATAACCACCTCTACCTTATACCAAAAAAAAAAAGTCTTCCTACATTTATTATATATTTTCAAACATTTTCAAAATGAATTTATTGATTTATAATATAATCAATAATTAAAATAAAATAAGTTTAAATGTAATAAAAGAAAGTTGTTAACATAGCTATCGCCTAACCTTTCATACTATTTTATTCTGTTTAACGCGTTCGAGAATTTCATTGTTGTCTCTGTTGGTATACTATTTTATTCTATAAAATGCACAACATTATATATTTCTTGTCACCTAATCACGATCTGCTAAACATTATTTTAAGATTTCCTGTCATATAATATTGCAGAGCGTGCGTTTTCTTTCCCGAAACTTTTCAAGGTTGCAGAGTCCTCTTATTACTTGTTGATTGTCGTTTTTTGCTTTACCGGTGGATTCATCTTCCCAGCGTAAATGTTATCTAATTTGATTTAACTAACCTTCACTGCAATAGTCAAGGTTTGTCTCTATCTTCAGATCTGTTGCCCCCTGTTTCTGGCGGTAAATTTTAAAATTTGTCTTATTTCTAATAATGGAAATGGTTTGAAGCTAAAGCTTTTTGGCTTCAATTCTCCTTCTTCTTCAGCTGTTTTTGCTTCCTATACCCCTAAAGGAACCTCACTTTGTTTCAAATCAGCCAAAAAGAAAGTTTTGTTCTGTTTGATTTATGTAGTTACAGGATATCTTTAAAGAAGGTAACTATATGGTGTGACCTTACAATAGATTGTTAGCCTGTGGAGTGAAATTGAGAAAAATGAGAAATATGTAACTCCAGGTTTCCTGATAATTTATTCCCTCTTGCTTTTGCGTGTGAATATGTCATGTTTGGCATAGTGACAATGTATGGACTAGTAATTGTTGGAATCCTAATACAGTATTTTCCTATTATTATAACCAAATTTTAATCTTAAACAAGTAAGAACCAAATGTGTGTTTAGTGAATGATATATAAATAGGGCTTGCTGAACAACATAGTTCCAGCTTTACAATATTTCGTCTAATTTTTGCAAACTGTTCCAGATCAAATGTTTATGGCAATCCCTAGGTGCAAGAAACGCTACGGAATAAATAGCCTCACAACATCGCACATTACAGATTTTACAAGTTTTAATTAACTATTGCCTGAAGGCTCGTATGGACAAGCACAAACGAGGAACTTCTCAACTTCTCCGTGTGCAGTAAGGTAATACTGGAAATCTAAAACATTCTTTATAAAGTTTTCTAATCTCACTGCGCTCAAAACTGTATCGATGATATCCGGCATGCGGTCTTTTTGGAAGTGGTGACCCTCCTTAATTTATGTTTTTTCAACTATATTTTATTATAGATATACAACCCTAACCCTTTTTTGAGTTCCAACCCTAATCCTTTTTAAGTTTTAACTTTATATTTTTTAAATTCCAAAACCCATGTTTTAGCCCATTAAATAGTATTTATTATTAAATAAAAATTAATAAAATACAAAAATAATTAAATTCTAAAATGACAAGTACAAGGCAATTTAGAAAGGTCAGAAGACCATCATCTGTGCATGTATGATCCAGGGCTTTGGATCTCGACATTTTTAGATGAATATTTAATTTTCAGAGAATATACATAATATATAAAGAGAGATAATACAATAAATCTGTTTCTTATACGAGACCTCTACGCGACTCTGTTATCTCGTGACCTTTACGCGACTGTTATCTCGTTTCTCATCAGATTGCCGTTGCCATTACATTTTCTGATAACTGTGTAACCATGACAATTATTAGGATTAAAATAAATGTACTCTCATCTTTTGTATTTTCTTCATCCATACCGGTCCCCATCAGACCATATGCAGTTTACCTAATTCAACTGCTTTGAAAGAACAACACTTCTTGACATTCAGAGTTATCACTTGGACTTCTGGCACTGACGTGCCTTTTGACCTAATTCTCAGTACATAATTTTTGTTGTGCTTTTCTGAAAACGAACCTACTCATGTACTTTTCCTTGTTATATTTACCAGTATACGTCTGTACTTTTTGATAGATCGTTCAATACACGCTTCCACGCATCCCTTCTTGTTAAGTTATGTGAATGCATTTAAAGACCATTTTGCTAAAGAATATTAAAACAGGGTTCTAAAAGTAGAGAACACGGCATTTAAAGAAGTTTAATAAATTAAAGCTATGTTATTCCAATTTCTCTTCCACATTTTCTGTCCTGCAAGTGGCATTTCACAGCATACTGTCTGCATCTTGAAACTTCTGAACTCCTTGCAAATTGTTGAGTGATGGGCTTGATTGTGTGTTTCTTATCTTCTAAGTAATTTTACATTTAAGAAGTGCCTCTCCAAAGATTGTTCCTCGTGATCACCACACAAGAAATGGGAAATAATGTTATGACACTTGGGATCTCAACCTAACATCCATTATTTGTCATATGTGCAAATACTGTTTCTGAATGTTACACAATCTAATACAGCCAATCTAGTCTAGTACTATGGAAAATATTAAACAAGATATCATATGATGGCGTTATTGTCAACTGCTTTTGCAGGTAAATAAGGGCCACAAAAAGTCAATGCATGCACTAACACAAAGAGCAAGCTCACAGGGTTTGCAGCAGAAACTGCAGGCTTTATGAATGACCCTTAGAGTTCTAGAAGCATCAACTCAATCTTGCCACTAGATATATTTCGAAATGACTAATTACTACAGAATCATTCTTAAACAGCCGCCAATAGGATCCTTGAAGCAAATTATTGTGTTTTTTATCTTCTAGCTGTGGTGCCTAAATTCGTGCTTGTCATATTAATATTGGAGAAAATTTATTTAAACAGCATTCGGTCATGGAGATATTCACAGCAAGGAAAGTTGTTATCTTAAATAAAATGCTGAAGAATGGAAGCTGCTAATAATTTCAATATCAAAGCTGCAGAGCTTTGTGAATAAGCCATGCAGGCTAAAAGGTTCAATTCGATCTTCTTATGAAATATATCTCTGAAATGTCTCATCACAACAGATTCATAATTAGTAAGATAACAAGAACCATGAAGGGTATTCTTTCTGTCATATCTTGTAGCTGTTTTGCTTAAAATCATGGTCGTCATTTCAATTTTCCCAAGATTCCTTTAAACATCATTCACTCGGTGTTATTGTCTCCTTAATCATTCAAGAATGAAGGATACTCATTAATTGAAGCCACAATGAAGAACCTGTTTACTTGTGTGTCAGTAATACTTGGAGATTTCATTTATGGAACCATATATGAGAAGCAACCCTGAATAGCCTTGCTCGTTAAGCTTTACATCGATATAATCAGCTCACGAATCACCTCTGGAGGAAAGAACATTTACAATTGCAGAAAGCAACTTTCTTTTGGCGGAACATAAGTGTAACTACCTTCCTTTACAGTTTCCACTTATCCACCCTTAGTATACAGCAATATATTCAACTAAACAATTATCTAAACATAAATAAAAATATGGAGGAAAAAACTGGATGATGCATATTCCTATCTGGCCTTTTGCACCGGTTCCTTGCTTTTCCTCCTGCACCAGTCCAGAACAGAAAGAAAATTCTTCCACTTAAAAAGAGCTCAATTTGAGATTCGACTGCCAGGAGGAGGTCTCTCTGTTGCGCATGAAATTTGCAAGCAATGAGGATACCCAAACAGATTCGGAAAACAGATCTCAATGACTTTTTTCCTTGGACCATTTAGATCTTACTTTTGGGTATCCAACATAGGTGAAGTCGGCCTACAAATGGCAACAGGTGTCTTAGATTGTGCTTTTCTTAGGAAGATATTTTCAACGGACAACAATAATAGTAAGAATGCGAGTATAGCTTCCCTAAGAGAATACGAAGTTTCATGCATCCAACTATCATGTCCATGCAGAGACAGAAACAATAGGAGTATCTTGCCAAGCAAGAGTAATAGAAAACCCATCTTGGTGGAGCTTGAAGGAGTCATTTGAATACAGACCCAACAAGAGATTTGCCTGACACTGACTGTAATGGCTAAGGGGAGAGTCCTTAAAGCCAGAATGGCGAAGAATTTTTCGCCAACTATCAATGCAGGCATATCTGAGTGAATTCTCTTCGTCATCTACAAGAACACTAGAGATATTTGGAGCCATGCAAACTCTCTCAATCAGGACTCTGTCAGGGTTATTTCTTTCCAGGAAGGACTCTATGGAGTGGAATACAGCCCTAAGGAAAACGAGACATTGCAGGAACCGGGCCACAGGAGAAGGCATGTTCTGATTGCTTTCAATTTCCATGACAGTAAGGATTACAGGATTCAACCTTCTCAGTAATGCCAAAAGCCCATGGATTTTACCTGATTTGCAGAGTATTCTATTGAGAACAACAGAGCAATTCACCGCTACAGTCTCATGGGCCTCAATGTTGAAGGCCGATTCATCCAGCTGCTCCATTTCTGTTATCAATGGGTGAAACATAAATTCAATCCCCATTGACTGTGCAAAGTCCAGTAACCGCCTCCCTGTCTGGTTCAATTTCTTCTCATCTTTTCCTATGGCTGTAATCTGGAGCAGCTTTGGTGGCCCTCCAGCCCTGACGGACAGGGATTGTATGAAACTTGGCCACTGCAAGCCTTGTCTGATCTCCAGGTCAATGATATGAATGTGGGAAGCATTCCCCACAGCCTCCAGTATTGCCTGATTGCTAGTGAAGTGCAGGAATTTGTGATAGGGAAGAAGCTGGTATAAGGCCTGGTAAGCTAAATCATGTTCCAGGCTTGATTTCTCATAATTTTCCTCATTTTTCCCCTTCTTGAGACCGTGCTTCTTCAGAGCCTCGCTTGCATAGAAGGAAATCCGCTGCAGGGGGTCCCCAAATGGGGAAGAAAACTCCTGGAGCTTCGCAAGCAGGGAACTCAAAAGCTTAAGGTGGCCTTCTGAGGAGGCCTCTGCACACTTGACAAGGATTTGGACGAGGTCTTCCTGAGCTAGTGGGGGCTCTGGGCGAACCCCTAAAATGGCCTGAAATTCAGATGGGCATCCTTCTTCTCTGATAAACTCACTGCTAAATTGGTCTAGACTTACGGAACTGCAAGATCCCACGGCTTCTGAATGTCTAGAAGGGCTGCAGCTGGTTTGGGCAGTGCTCAGAAAGGGGATGTCTTCAATATCGCCTTCAAAGAGGGGAGGAATTGGCAGGTCCTCGAAGGCCCTGTTTGGGACAAACCCTTCTTGGGCATCAAATCCCTGATAGAGAGCATCAAATCCCTGATACAGACCATCAAGAACAGATTTTTCCTCTGTGATAGTGGACATGGATATGCTACCATCAGAAGAATAATATCCCAAGCTCTTGTTTTCAAAGCAATCCCTTTCACTACCCCTTAGAATTGGGGGGGTAATGAGCTGCTTGTGATAGAACCTTCCACAGTCCCAATGAGCTGCGTACTGGGTTGTGGGTATAAAGGGACCGGTTTTATCACTGCAAGGGGTGTTGCTGCTGCTGTCCAAATCCAGAACAAAACTGGGTTCCCATAAAAAGAGCTGCTGCTGTTGCTGGTGATGGGCTTGCATGTCCACAGCTGAGCTGTGAAGAATCCAATCAGAGGAAGGATTCTGGCTATGGTGAAAGGGATTGTATGACATGGTCGACATTGTAACTGCTCTATGAACTATAATTCCTTTCTAATGATCTTTTGCGGACCAGAAGAGAGTTCTGACAATTGAAATGAATCACTAGCTTGACATTTATGTCTCTCTTGTTGCAGTAAACTCCAACACAATGTGAACGGGGATATGATTGATTGATGAGGGAGGATTTGAGGCAGCACAGCACACAGCACAGCAGAGCTTGAATTGAATTATCTTTTAACTACCTTGTATTGCTTTGATTTTGCTTACAAGACAAGTGATCATCCCCTCCCTTCCCATCTTAAAACACTGCTCTTCTGTGTCAGACAACACAGTTCTTTGTCGTCCAATTAAAATATCATTTTTATATATTTTATCAGCTACCTTCCCACAAGCAAACACGCTCCCATCTGTTTCCTAGTCACCTCCCACCTCCTAATCCCCTACTCTACGGTACTTTTTAACATTCACCCTAGCCCTCCTCCATTTCTGTATACCAAGGATTTTATCCCCATTGGTTCAAAGTCAATCAAGATATATCTCGGTAACTAAATGGTGTGTATGGACAGCAATATGGTTTTCCGTTGTCCTTCACTGGACGTCTTATCAACGTCACACTCAGGCTAGCAAACAACATGACGAAGAACTGAGACACAAATTTTAGCAACCAGCGAATTAGTGTTGCTGTTACGTTTCTTCTATATCTCTTTTTTGGTTTTTATATAACGGATTGAATCAATAATTGCTATCTTCCCAATACAAGGAACTGTTATAGAAGTACAGGCATAGAAAAGATGAACAACACTACAAACTAGGATGAGTGCAATGTTATTGTTAAGACCTTCCATCGATAAAACTATTTATTTACTGTTAAGCAACATAGGCTGAACCGTAATTATCAACCTGAAGCATTACGTGGACTCGTGGAGGCTTAGGAAGCGACAATTGAGGGAAACAATTGCAATTACTTTTGAACTTCCACATACTGAATCAAGATTTTGCGTCATAGGGACGACTAAAGTGGAAGTGGAATAGTACATCGACATAGTTGAACTGGAACTTTACCTATTCATGTACACCAAAAGAACATGCTCGACTCTCGAACCTTTGTTTTATTCCTTGTCCATATGCCCATGCTATCGTCAAAAGAAATTTGATTAGCTCTTTACAAAAGCACGCAGTATGGCAAGTCATATTTGTCCTTAAAGCAAAATCACTTTTGGACAAAAAAAATGGAGAGGGTTGAATCCGTGGCCTTGTAAAGGTAGTTGTCCGACACTCATCATTTTGTTAATATTCAGTGGTTTAGCATGGCATTATTCACCATAAAGTTAGGTAATATAAGGTTGTTTTTAACCATAAAGTTATGTAATAAAAAGTTATATATATATATATAGAAGAGATAAAGGTTCAAGTAAAGTTTACTGTTAAGTTTTGGAATTTTGAATAGAAAGTTTAAGGTTTAAATTTAATGGAAGTAGAATTATACATCATACTTTATAATGGAATTTGGTTGGATAAATATATATATATATATATATATATATATACATTTATATATATATATATATATGAGGTAAATAACATTTTTTATAAGGATTGTCTTATATAGTTCTTTTTCTAGTTGATTTTTAAGAAGCTTAATAATTTTTGGGTGGTTTATGAGCCCCACCACTTCTCAAACTCTTTGTCAATGGTGTAGCAGGCTTAAAGGTGCAAGCCCTTGGTCCCACTTATGTGGGACTCCTCATCCCTATTAACATCAAGTTGCGACATGTATGTGTGGGGATAGTTGGTCCTCTTGCTTTCTAATCGGTTCATGTGATACTATGGTGTTTATACAAGCTATGTGTGTGGGGGTAGTTGACCCATACAAGCTATGTGTGTGGGGGTAGTTGACCCTCTTGCTTCTTGTTTTTAACCGGTTCACGTGATGTTGTTGTGTTTATACAAGTTGTTTATTTCCAGTGGTATATTCCTACGATGAAATTTCCAGTGGTATATGCGTGTGTTAATAATCTCACATTGACTTGGTTGTGGGACTCAAATGGTTTATGAGCCCCGCCACTTGCAAACTCTTTGTCAATGGGGTAGTAGGTTTAAAGGTGCAAGCCCTTGGTCCCACTTATGTGGGACTCCTCACCCCTATTAACATCAAGTCGCGGCATGTGTGTGGGGTAGTTGGCCCTATAAGCCCCACCACTTGCAAACTCTTTGCCAATGGGGTAGCAGGCTTAAAAATGCAAGCCCTTGGTCCCACTTATGTAGAACTCCTCACCCCTGTTAATATCAAGCCGCGACATGTATGTGGGGGTAGTTGGCCCTATTGCTTTTTAACTTGTTCATGTGATTGTTTATTTCTAGTGGCATATTTTAGAATACTTTAATACCTCTTCTTTAAAGAACATGTCATTCTAAATTGATATTTTAAGAAGTGTCAATATTGCCTTTAAAAAGAAGATCAAGGGGCATTAGCTCAAGAAGTGTCAATATTACCTTGAAAAGATCAAGTGGCATTAGCTCAAGAAGCGTCAATATTACTTTAAAAAAAGATCACGTGGCATTAGCCCAAGAAGCGACAATATTACCTAAAAAATTATTGCCTAAAAAGAAGATCAAGTGGCATTAGCTCAAAAAGGGTCAATATTACCTTAAAAAGATGACGTGGCATTAGCTCAAGAAGTGTCAATATTACCTTAAAAAAATCAAGTGGTATTAGCTCAACCTATAGGTTAAATTACTCAACATTTAAGGAGGAAACCAAGGTTCAAATCTTGAGTTTTGTTGTAATACCACATAATGTAATACTAATGAGGCCCATTTCAATTCCATGTAATCAATTAAAAAAAAAATTACCTTAAAAAATATAAATCACTTCTTTGATATACACGTCGCTTATACAACTATTTAAAAAAATATTTCATATTAAACTTTAAATAACTTTATGTAAATGTTAGTTTTAAATTATAAAGATATTATTAACCATAAAGTTATGTAAAGGTCTCTCCGACCGTGCCTTAAAAAAAAAAAATTACATAAAGTTTTAAGTAGGTCTAACAAATTAAACTTTAAAACTTTAAATAAAAAATTTAAAATTCAAATTTAATAAAACAAAGTTATACACCATACTTTAGTTGAATTTTAGTTGAATAAATATATAAGATAAATAACATAATTTATAAAGATCATTTTATCTGATTCTTTTCTCATTGATCTAGAAGAAGCATCATCTTATTATGTCAATAGGCGTCCTACAATGGCAGCCAAAGAATGGCAGCCAGGAAGGTCAGCCATGCCGTAAACAATATTAATATTTTATTAAAAAATCGACATTAAGAAAATTATCCGCCGATATTAAGGGTTACAATGGATTTAAAATATTTAAACTATAAAATATTATCCGCCCATATGTTACGGTGGATTTAAAATATTTAAAAAATATTTAAACTATAAAATATAAACACCGAGAGTTATCAATCTTAACGCGCCTATCTATCACACCCCTAAGAAATAAGATAGGCGCCTCGAGACTTATAATTCTCGGATTTGTAGATATATATATATATATATTTTATATATCTAAGCTAATAGTATCTTTAGTTTCAACATTCTTTAAAAATATGTTGTTTTAAATTAATTTTCTATGAAGTGTGAATATTACCTTAAAAAAGTAAATTACTTCTTTGACATACAGATCCCTAAAGTTGTACATCTATTTAATTTTTTTTTATATTTCACATAAAACTTTAAATAACCTATATGTATATGTACATGTCACTTTTAAATCCTAAAATTAACATGTAGTTAAAGTTATATAATCACATTAAAGTGTGTTTTCAAAGATATGATGTCATCTATAATGTAGAATATATATTTTTTAATAATAATATAATTTTTTTCTAATAATAACATAGGCCTATATGTAAATTAGTATATTTATTTTTTTAATTTATTGATATTTTTAATTAGTATATTTATTTTTTTAATTTATTGATATTCTTTTCAAACACATTTAGAAAGTGTTCAAGTACAACCAAGTGCAGCACTTGGTTGTACTTGTTTCCCACCCCCCACCCTCATTTAATTAGGGTATAATACATTACATGCTATTACAGCTATTGACCACCCCCCTCAAAAATAGACCCTTTCTTCTAGAATAGACCCCTTTCCCTTCTAAATAATTTACCCTTAACAAAAAATTTTAAAGATATTGTTAAAGTTATTAGATTAAATTGTCATTTATAAAAATATTAGTGGTATATTTTAAAGTATAAAACAATATTAAATTAATAAGTTTTATTGTACTTTCAATGACATATAATTGAAATAAATGATGGTGATCAAGAAGTTAATCTTTATGGTGAGTGCTAGTAAGAAGTAAATGCAAGCAAGGAGTGAACCTCATTTTTTCTAGTTTAAAAACTTTGGTAAATTTCAAAAAATAAAGGATTCTTATAAGAAAAAAACTAGGTAGTGTGGAAGGAAAGTCATTTTTGAAAGTTCCAACTAGAAGCAAGGAAGCCCTAACTAGAAGTTTGGATGCCCAATCGAAGACGAGAGGAAGAGCAACTCTTGACTAACCTTGCCTAGGTAAGAAGTGATTATCAAGGATGAGATGATAGAGCATGAAATAATTGTTCTTAACTCTAGAGGGTTAATATGTTGGTTTCAATGACCATCTTTGGGCCCCTCCATATTGTTTTCTTTGGCTTCCTTCATGTGTTGTAATTTCGAGATTGGTCTGGTTGAGACCATCTCCTTTTTGGCTTCTCGTTGGTAATTTGTAAAAGGTTTAGGGTCCCTTTCAAAACCCCCTCTTTCAACTAATAAAAAAAAAATGTAAGTTTTAATGATACTAGGTAGTTTTTATGTAGATTTAAAATTGGATCAAATGGAAGTTGGGATTGAATTCAAATTATTCTATGTTTTTCTTTTGAAAGTATTTCTCCTCATCATCTTCTTGAGTTCATAAATTAATGGATGGCAGCCCATGGTTCAAGGGAAAAGATGTCCTATATTTAAAACCATGGAGTGACAATTCTTCTATAGAGACAAATATTATTATAAGACTTCTAGTATGGGTTAGGCTTTTGGACTTCATAATAACTTATCAATAAGGAGGTTTTGAATAATATTGACAATACTCTAGGGGAGTTCATATATAAGGGACCGATTGTTAAGAAGTGAAAGCATGTTGTAAATACCTAGATATGTAGTGCCTTGGATATTTCGAGACCTTTTCAACAATCCATTATTTTGAGAGAATGGGTTCAACAAGTGGATTATGAAAACATTCTATTCCCATGTCTCAAATGTAATGAGACTCAACATATGACAAGAAATTATAAAGTGAAAAGGATGGATAAAGTGACACAAATATTGATCATGAGATAAACTTCAAATGAAGCAAGGAGATCATACTATAACAAAGTTGGATTAGATCAAGGATTTTCTACTCCTAAAAAATATGAAAGATAGATCGTTTACAATTCACTTAGATTAACCATTAGAAGAAACAAAGAAGGATACAAGGATTGAGGAAGTATAATGTGCAAGTTCAAATGAAGAAGAGATTAAAAGTGTGAAGGAATATGTGAAGGTGAATTTTAAAACAAAGGAGGCAAGAGGCCAAGTCTAATATGAGTAAATCATTTTATTTTTCTCAAATAATAGAAGATTCTCTCCCTGCAATAAAGTCAAAAGTAATATAGAGTTCATCCCTTACACTTTAGGTTTTCAATAACAACATAATAAAGAAATGAGTGTTAATAATATTTATAGAAATTTAGAGTTTTTAGAGAAGCATAAGTAATTACTATGGAGAATCACCCTTGCACTTTAGGGTTTCTAGGGTAACATAAAGAAAAAAGTATTTTTGAGGCTATTCCTTGCACTGTAGATTCTCTAAGGAAGCATAAACATATAGATGATAAGTCTCATTATGTATAGTAAAATCAAAGAGATTGGCAAATATGAAAGTGTTGGTGGTAAGAAAAAATGAAGAGGAAGACCCTTAAATTAAGAATAAAGGGAAAATGAAACTTAGAGGGATATCAATATGGGAAATAAAAACAAATATTGCAAGCATTAACAAGAAGTGGGAATAAACCCACAAAAATAAAGTGGTGATGAAAATAACATTTTAGAATATTAAGGGTATGAATAAGAACCATTAAAAAAGAATTATTGGGAAATTAAGAGGTTGTTATAGTCTTGAGTTTTTTTAATACAAGAAATGAAAATAAGCAATGAGAAAAGAAAGGATGCATTCAAAAATATTTGGAAGATGTGCAATGATGGGGGATCCTCTAACGAATTCTAATATAGGAGCTTTAGGAGATATTATAACAAATGAAAATGAGAGTTGAAATCATTGGAGGATATTACTTTATTTGTCAATTCAAATGACCTTTAGGATGTTATTCCTTTAGGCTTTCAATATACATGAGATAACAGACAAACTAGGCAAACACATATAATAGAAATATTGGAAATATTTTTGTTATCTAATAAATTATTGTAAACAAAATATACAATATATTCAATAATTATTACAAATAGGATTATATTACAAAGTTATTTTCTTGAGATGTGATCTATTCAATAATAGTCATCCAAATCCATTTTGATCTCAACCTCGTGGCTTCAAGACCTTAATTTCTTCTAGATGGTTATGTTATGGTAGAATGAAACATGGTTTAAAGGATCATGTATGTACATATTTGTTCAAAATTTGAAATATATAATGGGGCAAATGAAGATTTTGAATGCCAAATATTTTAGTAACAAAAGAGATTTTTTTTTTGTATTTACATGGTGGAATCGGTAGCCACCATGAATCCGGGCAGGTTGTCTATCTTTTATGACCACCACATTATTCTATGTTGTCCGCCCTGAATCCGCCACACAGATCTTCGCACAGTCCACCCCTATAACCACCATGCCACAATCATTTTAAACATTTTACGCCACTGAAAGCACCAGGAAAGGGACAAGCGTTCAGTCCAGCGAGGCCCGATATTTGAACCTTAGACCTCCGCCCCCCTTATGGGGTTTGGATGAACCAATTGGTCTACACCTCGGACCTCACAAAAGAGAAAAATAAATTCAAGATAAAAAAATTTATATGAGATAGAAAAAGTAAGGAAGGATAGTAAAATATAGGTAGCATGAAAAGAAAGTCATTTTTGAGAGCTCTAACTAGAAGTAAGGATGCCCTAACTAGAAGTATGGATTCTCTAGTTGAAGACAAGAGGAACAACAAATCTATGGCAAACCCTATCTAGGAAATACAAGTGATTATCAAGGATGAGATAATAGAGCATGACATAATGGTTCTTAAAATAGAGGGTTAACATGTACATTCCATATATATTGACCAAGGTTTTCAAATATTCACAATTGGATCAAATGAAATTGGGGATTGAATTCAAATTATTCAATTATTTTTCTTTTAGAAGGATTTTTTCCTCATCATATTCTCCAAATTGGAAATAAGGAATACAATAATGGGTAATAGGCCTAAGTTTAGGGGAAGAGTTGATCTATATTTAAAATCATTGAGTGAGAATTTTTCTATGGAGAGAAAAATTATTAAAATTCTTTTAGCATAGGTTAGGATTTTTAGACTTCCATATCAATTTATAAATAAGAAAGTTTTGAATAATATTGACAATACTCTAAGGGATTTCATCTATAAGGGACCCATTATTAAGGAGCAAAAACATGCTTTATATACCTAGTTATGTGTTGCTATGGTTATTTCAAAAAATTTTCAATAATCCCTTAATATTATATAATAATCAAGGAAATATGATTGACAACTAGATTATGAAATTCCATTTTGATGTTGCAAATGTTACTAGACTTGAAACATGGCAAGAGATTACAAAATTAAAAGAATGGAGAAAGAGACAGAAATTTTCTCATGAGAGAAACTTCGAGATGAAGAAAACAAACTAGAATATAATAAGGAACAAAGAAGGATTAGATCAAGGATTTTCCATTTTTAATAAATGTCAAATAAATCCCCTCTATATCATTATATGGAAAAGGGCATTATAGTTCACTTGGATCAACAATTAGAAGAAACAAAGAATGATACAAGGAATAAGGAACTATAGTATGTAAGTTCATATTTTAAAGGAATTAAAGATGTGAAGGAAGATATGGATGCAATTTTAAATCGAAGGAGGTAGAAGAGGTCAAGTTTAATCTAGGTAAATTGTCTTTATTTCTCTAAAGTAGTATAAGATCCTTTCCTTGCAATAATGAAAGAAGTTTAGAGTTTATCCCTTACACTTTAGGTTTTAGTAATATCATAATAAAGAAATATTTATGGAGGATATCCATATAAATTTAGGATTTTTAGGATAAAATAAGAAATTAATTACTATGTAGAACCACCATTTCACTTTAGGGTTTCTAAGACAACATAAAGAAGACAGTATTTTGGAGGCTATTCCTTTCACTTCAAATTCACTTGGATAAATCATTAGAAGAAACAGAGAAAGATACAAGGGATAAGGAAGTATAGTATGCAAGTTCAAATCTATAATTAAATATGTGAAGGAATGTGTGGAGACAAATTTTAAATTAAAGGAGGTAGAAGTGGTCAAGTTTAATCTAGGTAAATCGTCTTCATTTTCCTCAAGTAGTATAAGATCCTTTAAAAATAAAAGTAGTTTAGAGTCCATACCTTACACTTTAGGTTTCAATAGTAACATAATAAAGAAATAATTATGGATGATATCCATGGAAAGTTAGGGTTTTCAAAGTAGCATAAAAAAGTAATTACTATTAAGGATCATTATTTCACTTTAGGGTTTCTAAGGCAACATAAATAAGAAAGTATTTTTGAGGCTATTCCTTTCACTTCATATTCTCTAGATAAACAAAACTATAGATGATAAGCCTCTATAAATAGTAAAATCAAAGATATTAATGAAGATGAAAGTATTGTGGGAATGGAAAGGGGAGAGGAAGAACCTTAAAACGAGAACTTAAAAGGGATGTCAATGTGAAAAACAAAAACAAATATCATAAGTATAAAAAAGAAGTGGGGATAAGCCCACAAAAAAAAAAAAAAAAGTGATGATAAAATGGCATCTTGGAATATTAGGGGCATGAATAAAAACCTTAAAAGTAAGCCATCAAGAAATCAATAGGTTTCTATAGTCCTAAATTTATTCTAATACAAGAAACAAAAATAAATAGTGAGGAATATAGCCATTCATTAAAAAATATTTGGAATATGTGGGATGATGGAGTGTCATTTAGCAATTTTTTATACAAGAGATTCATGAGGTATTGTAACAATACAGGGCAAACACAAAAGTGATGATAATTGCTAGAGGTAAAAAGTAATTAGGTTACTTGTCTTTTTTGCAAGAAAGAAGAAAATATAAGAGTTGGGTTTATAAATCTATATGCTCCAAATACAATTACTCCTTTTGAAAGATGTTTGAAGCACCTTAATTTTATGTCAAATTCAATGATGATTCATAATTATGATCTAAGGATTCTTTATTTTTATTGGTGGGGGTGAGGGGGCTTCAACATAGGCCTATCTCCTTCAAAAAATAAGGGAAGAGCTCCTTGATGGTCTAAATCAATAGAAGATTTCGGTTCATTTGTCAATTCAAATGGTCTTTGGGATGTTATATATTTAAGCATTCAATATATTTGGAGTAATAGATGCGTTGGAAAAACTTATATAGTAGAAAGATTAGATAAATTTTTGCTATCTAATCCATGGTTGTAAATAGAGTAAATATTTTAGACAATTTATATTGGACAATATCATATTACAAACCCACTCTCTTAAGATGTGGTCTATTCAGTAATGGTCATTCAATCCATTTTGATTTGTCTATGTGGATCCAAGACCTTGATTTTTCCAAATGGTTTTTTATGGTGGGCTGAAGCAAGTTTGAAGGATCATGTATGTATAAGTCCTTTCAAAACATGAAATATCTAAAGAGGTAAATAAATATTTGGTATGACAAACCTTTTAGTAATATCTTTAAAATAAAAGAGGATATTAAATTCAAGCTCAATAATTTACAAGAGATAGTAGAAATCAATGGAATCGACTAGGATACTTATGTGCAAGAAAAATAATTAATTTTTTATTATCATAATATATTAAAAAATGAAGATTTGTGTGTATCAAAAATAGATAGAGAGATGGTTTAAGGGAGAGGACAAAAATACTAAATGTCTTTATGCTACAACCAAAATACATTTGTATTTTTGTTGAATAAAAAAGATTTCAAATCCAAACGGAAGAAATATTAAGGAAGGAGATATTAATAAGGAAAAAATTAATTATTTCATATATACTATATCAGAAGTTTGGAAAAATAACAAGGATCATTTTGTAAAATATTTCATCAATTTTTACATAAGGATAAAATGAGAGCTTGATGAGGAAGATTTCTATAGAGGAGCTATAAAAGGTAGTGTTTATGGGGAAAAGAGGATATCTAATATATTTGTTCAAATTAATACGAGATAAACCAAAAGTACTAGAACTAAGGGAATATAAT
The DNA here is from genome assembly GCA_028583015.1 of Wollemia nobilis. Classification (NCBI taxonomy): domain Eukaryota; kingdom Viridiplantae; phylum Streptophyta; class Pinopsida; order Araucariales; family Araucariaceae; genus Wollemia; species Wollemia nobilis. The sequence goes on along the minus strand of JAQPPZ010002410.1, from coordinate 3,683,935 downwards.
AGAAAATTAACAACAAACGCTAAAAGCTACCCTAATTCAAGCATAAATAAATTTGAAGCTTAAAAAAATAACTGCACTAAAATCATCCACAAAATACTAGTAAGCTAGGTCTAATCTTAATGTAGTGAAAATAATAACTTGATACCTATGACATCAAGGACCACACTATTAAAAACATTAACAAAATAAATAACTCATTCTTAATCTTGCCACTAGAGTAAATAGGAGAGTAAATAGGAGAGATTACACTTGAGATTTTTGTACCTGTGAATGATGGCTTTGGTTGTACCTGTAAGGAAGAGAGAGAGAGATGATTTTAAAAAATGGTCATGATTTTAAAAAATGGCCTAGTATGTAAAAGTTGCTATATGTATTTTTCTCTTTTGATGCCTAAAAGCAAATAAAATGAAATTATAGATCTTTTAATGTTTCAATTTAAAAGAGAGAGAGAGAGAGATGATTTTAAAAAATGGTATGTTCATGATTTTAAAAAATGGCCTAGTATGTAAAAGTTGCTATATGTATTTTTCTCTTTTGATGCCTAAAAGCAAATAAAATGAAATTATAGATCTTTTAATGTTTCAATTTAAACAATAAGTAACACTTTATTTTAATTTCCTTAAATTAAATCTTCAAATGATGCAACTTATTCTAAGATGTTACTTCATGCAAATAAGATTTAGTGCCTAATAATGTAATGTATAGCAAGTTGTACTCATTTGTAATAGCTTACAATACAATCAATGTTTCTTTTACTTTACTGTAATGTGATTTTTTATAACCAACTATGAAATGCCCTAATAGGCACTTTATCTAGATGCGTAAGTGCAAGAAAAAATTTGCTAGCACATCTAGACCAAGATAGTAAATTTTTTTATCTATACACAAGGATTCAAAACTACAAGACTCAAACAAATTAATAGCATTCATACACAAAATATAATCTTGAAATCAAAATTGTAGATAAGCTATAGTATTTTAATATAATTTTTACAATGATGCACCTATTTAGGAATTTCTAAGTAAAAAAATGAGCTAAGGCACATGAAGACAAAAAATAGAGCAAGACTATACATAGATCTAGAAAAAGAAAACAAATGTCATATAAAATTACATATAATGCTTTTGTAATGGCATGATGCTTTTGTTTGGTACCTATAAAATGATGTAAAATAGAAATAAAAAACAATGGTTATCTATATGGGGCTTGTCCAATCTAATCAAAATTAACAAACTAGCTTGATACAAGGATCAAACCTTGTTTACCTTTTATAGTAGAAGAGATACAAAATAAAATAAATGATCTAGGAATGATAGATTATAAAAATAAGACGTGTAAATATGAGTGAAGAAGGAGAAGGAATATGCCTTCCATTTTTATATTCATCATTTATTATTCATGGATGACACTTGCTTGCCCCTTCACATCTAGAATGCTCACATATTTTGATAAATTATGATTGAATGTAGTAGCGTGGTAATGGGATGATAGTACTCTTCTCCCTATACAATTTCTCTAGTGTGTACCTACATAATATTTCTTTATCTCCTCTTAAAGTATTCCACTAGCATGTGCCTATCAAGAAAACCTCTTCATTATTTGCCTTCCTTCAAGGGAATTTAATAGATTTCAATACCATTTGAATATTTGTTAAACAACATGAAAAAGAATGACATGTGCAATTCATTACAATAATATGTCTAGTTAGGTAAATTACATGGAGTGATTAGAGTGTTAGTTGGCCTTACATGGAGTTAAATGCCATAATTTTTAGTTTCATGAAATTTATTGATCACCTAACTATCTTGATTGGTAGTTTATTAGGTAAGATTCCATTTTAACAAGCATAAAATTGAGTTGATGGGACATACGGTCAGTGTAACTAGCAGTGATGAGGAGCTACACCATCAAAACTAAATCTCTACTAGTGATTTTACAAAAGCAACTATGGACCACAAAAGCACTACGATGCTAACATGATGAAAAAGTGTTCTATGGATGTGTCATGCAAAATTCCATATGATACATTTGTTAAACAATGATCTAGTTAAAGGATAGTTTGAAGGTCAAATTTTAGTCAAACATGGTTGTGTTCATACTTGTTGTGAACCACTCAAGTTCTTTTTACTGATACCAATATTGTAAAATTTGGAAGTAATTTAGTTAACTTTTGTAAATGATAACGTTGATAGTGTTTTTTACATTAAATTCAAGAACATATAGGGTAGTTTAACCAAATTTATCATAATGGGTGATTAGTAATATATCTAATGGCTAATAAATGCATAAAATTGTGTACCTATATTTGCTCCATTTTGAAAAATTTGTTATGAAATGAATGCTTTACAAGTTAACATTGACTTCCCAATTTAGGTCTCATTGTTGAGGAAGCTCACTATTATAAACAAACCTTTACTATATTGGATAGAGGTAAAGACAATGCCCTTTTATTTGTACCACATTTGAAGATGTTATTATCACCTAAGATGTAAATGGAGGAGGTTGAGAGAGGTATGATGCAATAAAAATAGAGGTACATATTGAAGTGTATAATTTTGAAGTATGATCACTTAATGTATGGTGAGAAATGAGAGAGTGAAAGGGGTATTTATAGCATATGAAATGAAATAAGAGATAAGAGATAAATTTGGGAAATAATGGTGATGACTTGTTCATTGAAAACTTAAGGGTAGTAGGATACCCTTCATATATATGCATTGCATTTATGATTATTGTGTGGTTATACCAATGGTTCGAGAGGTTGCTAGCACAAATGAGCCATCCCTAGTAGGTTGGTGATAATTTTTGGTTATTTTAAAGGAGCCACCTACTTGAGGATAAAATAATGGTGTACTAATTGCTTTGAATTGCATATGTGCTTGTATTCTAAGCATAGGTTTGATTTATTGATTTGTTATTAATGCATGGCTCTAAAATCAATAAATAAAGTATTAGCAATATTTTCTTAATATCGAGGTTAATAATCAACATTAATGCTTGATATTGAAGGAAAGTCAATTGATTTGCTAATGTTAATAGCATTTAGAAATGATAGTAACATTAAGCAAGGTTTAGAGAATTATTTTTATTAAAACCCTTGCTTTTGGTATTAATATGCATTATTCAATGTTTTGCTAAAGTTACTTTTAAATAAATTATTTAACTAAGCTTTAGCGTCATAGTTTAAAATGAAACGTTCTTTTACCTTCAGAGTAGAAGTAAGAGCAATATGGATGCTCCCACACCTGATTAGACATGTGCTATTCCAAGGTGGTGTTTCTTACATAGTATAAAACAATGGCTTTGGGTAGAAGTGGGGGCTGCTAGGAGAAAGAAAAAGCAAAGAAGAGGAGCAAGGAGGTCGAACACCAAAGAAAAGACATTGGCTAGAGCTCTTGGTTATGAAGGTAACCACACTTTGATTTTGGTAGTTCAAGCTTTGATTTGTGTGATATTTTGATGGTTTTCAAAAGGTTTTTGGTTGTCTTCCTACTTAGATTTTCTCCTTTGATTTATTCATCCGTTGTTGGTTGCTTATGCTCTTTGTTTCCATGGATTAATTTCCTTTGGAGTTTGCTTCAATAGTTGCTTGGATGTTGTGGATAGAGTTTTAGTTTTAGCTCTCTTTTGCTCATCGCTTAGATTATTTCTTTGGATTAGTGTGCATCTGCCTTGTTTATTGTGTTATCACTTGTATTTAAGCAATTCAGGATGTGCTCCTACGTATGATTACATACATAAGAAGGTTGATCTTCTTGAGAATTTTAAAAGGCAATGGAGTGTCGATCCAGAGGCTTAACTATAAGGGGAGAAATATGGTTTATTATATTGTTCAATGTAGGATGGTTAGTGCCCTAAGTTTCACCTACATGTTCATTACCCTAGACTATGAGCTATGGCATCTTTAGTCGTGTTGCTTAAGACTTTGCTTGGTTTATGCTCATATTTTTTGAAGTCTAGTTTGTTTTGTATGTTTTACGTTCACCTTGGGGTGCACCTATGCAATAGTTAGCTTACTTGACTATGATTTTTATGTTTTCCTTGGGGTACGCTTGTGCATTGGTTGGATTTCTTTACCGTGTGTTTTTATTAGCTTGGGAAGTCACATTTTTTGTTTTGCACTTCTAGTTTTTAAGGTAGCTCTTGTTTTGTTAAGGATGAGTATTAGTTAGATTTATGTATATGATTAAAAGTTATTATTATTATGGTGTTTATGAGCAACCTTTGGAAAATGGAAATTTAGATTTAGAGAAGGTTATTTAATGAATGATGAATAATCTTAGTTTTTAGAAAAGAGTTAATTTGGAATGGAAATGAAAGGATTAAAGATAATTTTGTATATATATAGAGAGATAACTCTTTAGTTGAATGGCTTGGCATGGATTTGTAAAGAAAAGCTTTGGATGGCTAAATAATTATAATGGTTTCCTAAGACTTGAGTAGGTAGGGAAACCATTATAGAGAGAAGTATGGGATTCTCTCCTTATTTGTTAAAATGTATTTCTAAATAATTATAATGGTTTCCTAAGACTTAAGTAGGTAGGAAAATCATTATAGAGATAAGTATGGGATTCTCTCCTTGTTTGTTAAAATATATTTTGCATGGTTGTTTGCATTTATACATAAATCATGTGAATTTGCATTACATTAAGAGTTGTCCTGATCCTTAAGTGTTCCTCAAGTTCACAGGAAATTCCTTTCATGAAGAAGATCATAGAAAGAAGGTGGTGTAGAGGCCACTTAGGTGGATTGGCTCTAATGTATCTTGGAATGAAAATTTGTTATGCAAATGGGATATTTCTTTGTAAAATTTAGATGATACTTCTGAATTATTATAGGCTTGGAAGTTTTTGTAAATTAATGGATGCTTGGATGATGAGAAAAAACAATAAATGTTTTGGTTATGCTCTTTCTTTTGTAAAGTGTTCCTTTTGGATATAAAAAGAAGAAGAATTTAAAATCTATTGTTATTATTTATTTATTGAAATTATGTTTATGCTATTATTAAGTAGAGATGTTAGCATTATAACTTTTGATCACTCTTTCATATTAGTCTTATGTTAGATGAAAGCAATATGATCAATTTAATTTTGGTGCTAAATTTAGAGTGATGTATCTTGGTGATAGCATGATGATTGGAACTTATGTTTATTTGGGATGCAAAGTTCTATTTATGTTCAAAATTTAATATTGTGTTATTTAGCATGTTATTATAGCACTTTAATTTATTTTATGAGAGAGAAGTTATTTGAATTGAATGTCTTGGGTTAATGGGGGCTCTAGGGATGAATCTAGAACTTGATTAAGAAACCTGAGTCAAAAGATAACCCAATCCTAGGAGTTTTAGTGATGCAATAACTAGGTAGATGTGAGTTCTTGAAGGAGTTACGGTGATGCAATAACTAGTTACTCATGAATCTAGAAGTTGTGATGATGTAATTTCTAGATACTTGTGATTGATATACATTGAATAGTGAGGCTCGAATCTTACCTAACTATCTAGTTAATAGAATCATTCATGAGTCAGTAGTGGTGGTACTTGAACAATGATGTTTAGGTGACCATGCTCATTACCAGGTGAGTGGTAGTGACCTTAGTTAACCCGTGGAGGTGTGGTAACTAAGCACCAAGGCTTTACACTAGAATAACCTACATAGACAAAATTATAGATAGGTTAGGGAATATGCATATCCCTTTAAGTGTTATGGACCTTGAAGGATAATCCCTACATTGTGGTCGAATTGTATTATACCAATGAGGGTATGGGAAATGTGGGGGGACCACTTTGAAATCCTTCTAAATGGTGAGGTTTAGTAAGGTGAACCCCAAAAATATGGGATGTTGGCCACTCTTGTCCACTTGAGTGTCGTCTATAGTGAAATTGAACTCAAATGTGGTGAAGCCTTGTGAATGCTAAAAATAAAATTGGGACTCCTTTGTGATCCTTGCTTGCAAAAAAATCTCTCTCAGGTTGGTTTTGGTGGGTTGTTACACTAGGTATAAAAGCATGTTAGCATCATGATTGTGCATCAAAATCCCTAAAATTAATCAGATGATCACAATTATCAATCGAAGTGGTAATCATGGAACCATTGATTTAGGATGTGCACTTTGGAGAACATATGTCAAATTTCCCTTAATCATGATTATATCCTTAGTTTTGGGTTTTTGAAAAAGTTAAAAGGAAAAATTATCATGAAAGCTATCAAAAAAGCAACAATTGCACGAAGAAAGGAAATCAAAACCACCTACCAACATGGCTCATTATCTTCTTACCCAAGGACTAACAAAGTTAGTCAAGACTATCCATGGTCTACAAAGTTAGTTGTTAGTGCTCTTTTTACAAATACAAGTAGTTTTCTCATTCCACTATAGCAAGGCACTTTTCCTCTATGGATTTTCTATATTTTTATTTCAATTTTTTTTGGGATTTGTTGAATAATTATATGTTGGTGATGGTTAAAGAGGCCAAGAAAAACAAGGCTATACAAAGTGAGATTAGTATCATATTTATTGCATTGGTTCCTAAGAAAGAAAAAGATATTTTAATATTTTTTGTCTAATAAACCTTTGTAATATGATTTATAAGATAATTCTAGAAATTATGTAAAATAAATTTAAAAGCATTCTACACTATGTTATCTCAATGAAATTAGATGGTTTTTTTCATGGTAAATAAATTCTTGATAGTGTAATCTATTGGAAATGAGCAAAAGCAAAAAATTCAAAAATATTTTTATTTCTCTACATCATAGAATAATGTACATTATTTACACACACACACACACACACACACACACACACACACACACACACACACACACACACACACACACAACACATATATTAGATATAATAAAGAGTTTTGAAAGGTCCTCAAACCTTTTACAAAAATGGGTCACTAAAAATCTATGACAATAGCCAAAAACCACAAAATATATATAAACTCCACAAACTAGACAACTGCCTAACAACCGATGCAACACACCTACCACATCCCAAGAGAGACTAAATATATATTAGATATAATAAAGAGTTTTGAAATGTCCTAAAACATTTTACAAAAATGGGTCACTAAAAATCTATGACAATAGCCAAAGACCACAAAAACATATAAACTTCACAAACTAGACAACTGCCTAACAACCTATGCAACACACCTACCACATCCCAAGAGAGGCTAATGGATTTTGGAGAAACCAAAATTCAAGGCCCTAAAGGAGATGAAACTACTATAGTAGAACAACTAAATTAGGATCCCCAACTGGAAAAAGCGAAGTACCCAATATAAAATCCTTGCTAAAGAACCCCTAGGGAAGAATAATTCCTTCAAAGAGCTATCTCCAACTCCCATAAAATATATTTTGATCCTTTAGGTGCATTCTGGAACCACAACATTATGTTTTTATCTCGTTTGCATAGGTAATCTCTTCTCATTCAATTTTTCCATAAGAGAACTCTGGCTATCAATCATCATTGTGAGAAAGGATTTTGGGACATTAAGAGCGACTAATGGATTGGGAATATTCTAAAATCCATTTCCAGTAGAACCCAAGGTAATTTTTATTTCCTTCTTTAGAGGGGCACAGTCCTCTGAATTTGAATCCATAACTAAAACTAGGTCCTTCTCAGATTTTATCTTCTTGCCAAACAACCGTTTGGATATCCTAGTCTTCTTCACTCCTCCACTGATACCAGCTAAAATATTTGCAACTCCTCCCATACTCAATAGGAAATCATGCACTTTTTTTCTAGAGATAATGGGAATTAAGGTATTCACCTCAAACTCCTTAGGATTGCTAGATTTTAATGGGGATGACTCTAGAGACTCCACAACAATAGTGATCTCCTTCTAAAGGAGCATTGGGCTATGGGCCACCTACCATGAGACCTATTTTACTTTGGCCATATGTTCAAAAATTAGGAGGTCCATACCCTAGTGAATTGGGTCTAAAATGTTCTCTTTCCTAACATCTTGCATGGAATTTTCTATTGAAGCAAATAAAAATTAATAAATTTTCATTATTCTGTTACGACATAGCTGATTCAAGAACATAACATGGTAGTTGTGAGTGATATCCTTCTTCCTATCCAGAGTAAAATAATTCATAATAACCAAGACTATATTATCCCAAGGATCCTAAATCACTTTCCTTTGATATTTATTCTGAATCTTAGTAGAACTTCATCCTCCCCAAGGGAGTACCCTAATTCCCTCACCAATGAATGTTTTCCCTATTATGGCAAGAACCATCAAGAGGTGATCCATTCACCTATGATATCAAGAGGATGGATATCTCAAAATATATTCCAACCACTCTCACCATTCCATTATTCCATGAATAAGCCATTTGTTTCAACAGGTCCCTGATGTAGCCATGAAATTTCTATAGACATTTCAAAAGGCCTCCTTTTTTGAGAATTCTTCTAGCATCCTTCTCAACTTATAAGGTGTTAGGTTCAAGGATGACTCCCTCCATATTCTAGCTAATTCCCTAAAACTGAAGACCTGTATAGTTGATAATATCACTCAGAGGAGCCAAAGATAGTACTCTATTTGTTGAAATAGAAATTTCTAGATTTTTAAAGGTAGGCTTTAGCAACCACCTTAGAGTCTTGTTAAAAAATGGCCTTGTTAGAATATAAATTAATCTAAGGTTGATAGAACTATCATTGGAACCTAGCAAGATCCTAAAATTATCCTTTTCAAGATTCTAAGGATCAAGGCTTTCCTCTCTAGTCAAGAAATCAACAGTTTTAAAAGCTTTGAAATACTACCATCTTACGATTTGAAGAATTCAGCATGGGCTAAGGAGGTGGTACAAAAAATTAGAAACAATTACTAGGTGAAAATACTTTTTCCAATTTTGGCACTCCACTCTAAGCAGATTTAAATTAATTATTGATATTAGCATGTTAGTTCTAAAGTACTTTGACACCATCTGTTGCATTCCAATTGTGGTGCACCACACCTGATGTGCCATATTACATTGCCTGCTAAACGTACCAAGATATCTACTAAAATCAAGTCTCCACTTAGTCCAATGATTAATCGTATCGTAGCATATCACCCCAACATTTGTTGATAAACAATCCTATCTAGATCATCACCCATAGGGAAAAAAGGGCCAAATAGACATTTTGAAAGACTTAAGGGAGGATTTTGGGTGAGTGTGGTTTTATGATTCTTTCCTCTATCCTTCTACGTAAACTGACTAAAACTTAAGCCAATGCCAAAAGTCATGAACAAACTTAGTTTTCTATCTCTATTTTTAATAATGATGACCAACTGATTTCATTTCATGATTTTCATGTGCCTAAAATAACTTCCCTCTATTAGCGTGGCACCAACCACAAAAGAGTTAAGTCAACTATCTATAAATCTCTTATTGGTATGGAGCCAAGGATGTCTCTGAATATACAAGATAGTGGGCTTTCAAGAATAGGAAAACTTATAATTCTCATCCCATCCCAAACAATGGGCATATTAGCTAGAATTTTCATAACACGGTGTAATGTCCAATTCCAAAATACCTTGGAGGAAGTCCCTCCTCAATACATATAATCAGTTTGTTGGATTCCAAGGTTGGCTAGACAGTCTGCAATCCCATTTGCTTCTCTATAAGTATGTTTGATAAAAAACTCCTTGCTCTGGATTAATCTTCTAGCCTCCATAATCATGTTTGCAATGTTCCAGCTTGGGGTATTCATTCCCTTAAAGGCATTGTGAATATTTGTTGGGACTGAAACTTATGGGGATTCTTTTATTGATACAAATGGTTACAATATATAGGCATAAGCCTATATGATAAACTGACAAGTGTCAATATAAACTGACAAGTGTCAAAACAGAGGTATAGTGCACTTTAATTCTAACATTCCCCCTTAAAGTGCACTATCCTAACTAAAGAAAAAAAAGTCAACATTAGGTAACATTCCCCCTTAATGTTGACTTCTCTAAAAAATTCTACATCCTCCTTTATTGCTGATTTGGTCTAGGCTCGTGCTCTTTGTGCTTGGCTCTCCAACTGTGAATAATGCTAGATTCATCGTGTATACATCTCGGTCTGTTGCCTCAGGGTCAGCCACTTCCACGGGTCTATTGCCACTGGGTCAGCCATCTAAGGGCCTCAGGGTCATCATGGGTGCCTCAGGATCAACCACTTCTGGGTCTGTTGCCTCTGTAGGTCATCCTTAGAGGATGTTGCCTCTCATAGGTCACTGAATAGTCCCACCATAAATATCAAATCCTTCCTTATGGTGAACTCAATCTAGAAGGTGTTGGTCTCTACCGAAAATGCACCTAAAACAAAGGAAAAATGAGCCATATAAGAGTGTCGGTCTCTGCTGAAAATGCACTCAATACAATAAAATGAGCCATAAATGCCAAATATGGAGGAGAACAAGAGAAGAAGAGAATCTTTTGAAGTGTCTTCATCTGTAGTCTTCAGAAGTAGATCCGGAAAAAACCTCGGATAGAGTCTAGGGTGTCTTTGTCTGTAGTCCCTAGAATAAGTGTCCTTATGGTAGTTACCTCATCTTACCGGAATGCATGGGTAACCAGCCGCTACATCTGCCAAGTAGAAAGAGGTGAATACTAGATACTAGGTTCACTTACAAGTACCTTGGGAGTGTCGGGTACAACCGAAAGTGCACTCCAAGGTAGAAAAACTTTGAGGCTAAAAAACTCAATTGAAACAGCCTCAAAATTACAATATGACACCACCATTGTGTCCGTCGTGGAAAAACGTTTCCAACGACTATAAATACCCCTATACTTGTGTCTAAATGGGGCCTTCAACATGTGGAAAACAATACCATGCCTATCTAGGTAGTAAACAGACAACATCGCTCAATGGCGGCATCGCTCTCAGGCGGAAAAAACTATTACCCCTAGTTGAGATAATCATCATTAAGTCCATGAAGAAAAATGGACCCCTCCACTTAAAATGCTTCCTCTTTTAAAATAAACTTTACCACCATCATTTATAAAATTAAAAAACTTTCACATGGGCATCCCCTTTCAAAGATTTTAATAATGCCCCATGAAATTATAAATTGTCCCCTTGCACTTAATAAACATTAAATAATTGTACCCAAAAAAAAATCACCATATGCATTTTAAAGGGCATGCGTGCATCATTGTGGGAGTCAAAAGAGCATTGTGACGTTGACCATCCACGACATCCACTATCGTTACACCACCATCACTGCAACCTCTGCATGGCCATAGGCTCGGACACCTGGCGCAGCCTCTCCACCACGCTCCGCAATAGAAGTAATCGAAGGCAATCAAAAATTACGAAGACATTTTCTCCGATCGGTGTACTTTAAAAATAGGATCATTATCATGTAAAAGTATTATGCGCCATCAACGTGCCATGCGGGGCTCCAGTTTTCCAGATTTGATATCCGAAACTCAAGACACGTTCAGAAGAAATCTTGCTGCGAGCGCCAAATGGTTAACGAGCCTCGTATTTGTCGAGTGACAATTGTCATGCTCTTCGCGAATTGCCGTAAAGTCCTTCAATTCTCATGAATACAAACCAAAAATAATGTTTGACGACGTCAACGGTTTGATCTTCGATGCCATCTTCGAACATGTCGTAGAAAAGCCAGTGCAAGCCCCAACGACGATCGTGGCCTTCAGGGGAACGATCTTGCAATTCGAGATGTGGCGCACGAACTTAAAGCTCGATCTGGTTCTGATAACCAACGACCTTCACAAGATTGCCAGGTTCTAGTTGGCCCTTTGCGCCATCCGGTCCAAGCGTCGCCAAGCACGGCCACGACAACGTCTGGATCGCTGGCCATTCCCTGGGGGCCGCCATGGCCTTACTTGGCCAACCGAGAACTGTGTGAGAATGACGGTTTTCGTGTGGAGTACCACCTATTCAGCCCGCCATTCAACTTCGCCCCCGTGGAGAAGATAAAGAATGAGAAGATCAAATAGCGTCAGATGAGGAGAATGGCAGCCATTGCCCTTCTGCTTCAACCACCATTGTAATTCCAATTTCTCCCACAGTAACCCCTCTACTCCATCTATCTACCAAAACAATGGAATACCATCTTTCCAAAACGACATTTTACGTGGGAAAACCAAGCAAAAGGATACTGAATACCTTACAGGTCCAAACAAGTGTTTCGGGTACAAGGGGTTTCTCGGTCGTTCTCCTGCTATTCTACACCAAATCCATAAAATGTCAGCTCGATCGATTGCTTTTAACGAGCCGGTGCTGCCCACAAGACCGGAACTGATCATGGTCGTCCATCATAGGAGATATTTGGTCACAAAAACAAATCAATCTTCGTGGCCATAGTGATGCTCAAAAAACAAATCAGATCTAGGCAGCAACAACAAAATAATAGAATAGTGATGCTCATAGTCTTCCTCCAACCTCTACGGCATCGTTGACTGCCTCTTCAACAGTACGATTGTCTCTGACTGGTGGTGAATGAAAGCCATCGAAGAATAGGGGAAAAAACCAGGGCATCAGTAGCAAAATTACTGCACTGCTCCAATCAGTCTATCTCCAGTTTAGAGCAGTTGCATAGAAGTTGTGATCGATGGAGGAAATCGGGGTAGTTGCTGTGCGTTGAGCATTTCCAGATGCAAAAGAAACGAAGCGACTCCAAAATGCTCCAAAATGCTTGCATTTGGCCTGGTGCCCGGCAAGTCCCTCACAAACTGGCGCTAATCTGGCTAGCTCCATGTTGACATCATAGGGTCGTCGGCTTCGCGGCTCGGCCAGTGCCTCACCATGCATCGCATTACCCGAACCTTCCTGGCAACATAGACGCCGGCATGGGCCCGTTGCAGCCTTAAAAAAATGTGGAGAACCTTGCAAATAGATGATCTCAATCACCGATATGTGTTGCTTACCATCTATGGTCAAAATTGATGGCCTCCAATATCATGGTACCATGAGTAACTGTAGATATTCTGTCGATTCACCGTCTTTTCACCTCTATGGATAGAGTTCCCTATGCAAATAGAGGCAGGCGAGCAAGTTCAAAGAAGTGACCCAATATAATATTTCTCCTCCATCATAAACTCCAGCAACTGAGGATTCAAAATGACAGAGGAAAAATAACCACTAAAAAATGATGAGACTAAAAAATAGAGAAATTGTTTTCTCCTCAACATCTCATGGCTCCAAGCAATGAAGCTTCAGGGGCAGCCATGAATTTTTTCAAGCTGTCTGGTTTCTGATCCATTTTAAAAAAATGGAGAGCATACTCCCTAGGCTTGGAAAACTAGGTGAAGAAAAGAAAAAAATGAGGGGAGGGAGGATTTCCATGAGGGAAATCCCCCCTCAAGGGTTTCACAGGGCAGGGAAAACCTGCTCTGATACCAAATGTTGGGACTGAAACTTATGGGGATTCTTTTATTGATACAAATGGTTACAATATATAGGCATAAGCCTATATGATAAACTGAAAAGTGTCAATATAAACTGACAAGTGTCAAAATAGAGGCATAGTGCACTTTAATTCTAACAATATTAAGGGAGTCACCTTCAATTATTACTTTGTCATAATCTAATGTCTTCAACAAAATTATTCCTTGATAAATGAATCTTACCTCTACAAAGTTGCAGGTTTGAACATCTAAGTTCTTTGCAAAGGCTAAAAGGATAACACCCTTATCATTTAAAAAATTCCACCAGCACCTGCTTTCCTAGGATTCCCCTTTGATGCCCCATCAAATTTGAATTTGACCTAGCTTGGGGGTAGTGGTTTCCATTTGGTCAGAGCTCTTAAGTTTAACTACACTTGCTCTGAAACTATGGGTCTCGGATGGAAGCCAATTTTCAATTCTAATTCCTCCTCCTCCTTTCTACCTCTAGATAGGTCCAACTTAAGGTTTGAAACATTCTCTACCACCACTGATATTGTTCTATAATAGACTATAGTGGCATCTCTCTTAGTTTTTTGAATGCCTTGTTGTTTCTTTCTTTACAAATGCTCCAAAATATGTGAGGTAAATTGAATAGTCAATATAGATTCAATCTTGGGGCAGAAAAATATGGAGTCCATTGGGTGTAGAAATTTTATAAGAGGTGCAATGCAACCCAAAAAACACCTAATGCCTTCAGAATGTTTCCCACCATAACCATCATAAAGAAGCACTAAAAAAATATGACTAGGATATTATGCCCAAGAACCACAAAAAAAAAATCTATTGGTAAGGAACATCCCTCTTTTTTGTAAGTTATCCAAGGTTAGGATCTTATTATGGATGGTAGGCCAAAACAATATATTGATCTTAGGGGTGAGTCCCTTATACCAAATTTTGAAAGGGGGATCCTGGAGAGAGTGTTAACGTCTAGAAGCTGATATGAAAATTCCATTGAGAAGGAGCCATCCTTCTCTCCCTTCCAAAATAGAACATCTTCCTCATCCTGCATTTTTAAGATCTAAAATTTTAGCTTATCAAAAATGAACTTCCAAACCTCCTCAAAATAACTGAGATTGGTTGCATCTGAGGATTTCCAACTCTTGATTCCATTGTTTAATTCCACAATATCATCTACTTTGGATTCAAATGTAGCTATGGTAATAAGTTTCAAATGAGACAATTTTGGAAGTTGAGAGATGGACCAATCCAAAATCCAAGGATCTTCTCAAATGTTAAAATTTTTCCCATTACTTGGGTTTCACTTGAACCCCTTTAGAACTATGGTTCTTGATTTCACTAGGTCCTACCAAAATGTCAATCCCAAAATCAGGAGGGGGCTCGATAGGAAGTATTTACTCTGGCTCATATATTTGGATGAAATAATATCCACCCATTTAACATCCAACCTTGTTTTTCCAAGAATGATTTATTCATTTGGTTCACCTTCTTGATACCCAAGCCTCCTTGGTCTTTCCTACTACAGAATTGATCCTAGGAAACCAAGTGGAATCTCTTCCTTTCCTCAGAGTTGGACCACAAGAAATATTTTTGAAGATGATCTATCTTATGTTGGATTTTCTTAGGGATTTAAAAAAGAGATAAAAAAATTGGTATACTTTGGAGTGTAGATTTAACTAGAAATACATTTACAGCTTGATTGAGGAGTGCTCCATTCCAACCGATAATTTTGTTTGTATACGATCCACAACTGGTTTCCAAAATTTCACTTTCATTCTTTCTTTAAACATGGGCATTACAAGGTAAACAGAAGGGAGAGAAGTAATCTTGTAACCTATAATATGAGTTATCTTAATTTGTATCAAAGGAGGAGTATTAAAAAAAAACTATTTCTCTTTAGACAGTTTATTTTAAGACCAACTACTTTCTCAAAGGAAGAAAGGATAACTTTGAGAGCTCTCACTTGAGGCACCAAGGCGAGAAGAGAAAGAAGAATATCATCCACAAATTGATGATGAGATATTAGGTTAAAGGACAACACACGTCTAATACCTTTAATAATAATGTTTGCCTTTATCGACCTACCCAATGCTTCTGCCACTAAGATAAAGAAATACAAGGATAACAAATCACCACGGCGAATGCCTCTAAAACTTGGAAAGTATCTAGCTGGGGACCTATTAACAATAACTAAAAATTAATAGAAGAAATGCAAGCCTTTATTAGACTAACCCAATTTTTGTTAAACCCTAATTTATCTAACACTTTCATAAGGAAATCCTAGGAAACTCTATCGTAAGCCTTATTTATATCTAGTTTAAGGAATAGCCCAAATCTTCCACTTTTGTTAATTGAATAAATCAATTCATGAACTGCTATGATGCCATCTAAGATCTATCTCCCTATAACAAAACCACTCTATGCGTCATTAATTAGGTTAGGCAAAAAAGTTCTTAATCTATTAGCAATAACCTTTGTCAAAATCTTATCAATAGTATTGCATAAGCTAATGGGTCTATAATATTTGAAGTATTTTGATCCAACCAGTTTGGGAATTATATTAAAAAATGTGGAATTCACTCTGAATGGAATGAAATTTATCCTTGATACTTCTCTCAAAGCTTCCCCAATCTCCCTACTAATAATGTGCCTAAAATGTTGGAAAAAAATAGGAGGGAAACCATCAGGACCCAGGGCTTTCAATCCTTCCACAAAAAAAATAACAATCCTAATATCTTCATCCTTGAAAGGGTTGTTAAGAGCAAAATTCATATCTTGAGAAACTATAGAGGGAATGTTAACCATAAGTCTTCATTTAGCATCCTTATCAACATCAACTTTTCACCAAGAAGGGTTTTCAAATAAGAGATGGCTTCATTTCTAATATCTGGAATCTATACTAACTTGGATCCATCTGCTTTGAGTATTTCTCTAATTCTATTGAAATTTCTATGCCTTAAAGTGGATACATGGAAGTATTTAGTGTTTTTGCCTCCTTTAAGACAAAGCTTCCTAGATTTTTGCCTTCACATCAGTTCTTCATGAGCTAGAGTATTATGGATATTTGTTAACAACAGTCTCTCTATGTTTGATCTCCTAGGAATAATATCCTTCTTCAATAGAAGACTCAATAGCTTTAAGTTGGTTCGTCAGAGATTATTTTTTTCCAAGATGTTGCCAAAAATACTCTTGTTTCATTATTTAAGCTTGGATTGTAATATTTTGAGCTTAAATACCACTTGAGAGATGCATGATATTGGTATCTTGAGGGTCTACCATTCCTCAATTATTTTCTCCAAATATAGGTGTTGGCACAACATTGCTTTGAATCTGAAAGGTCTAAAAAATCTAACTAGATCCTAATGTGAGTCAAACCATAAGGGATTATGATCCAAGCCCACCTTGGTGAGAGAAAAAAGTGAGACATCTCCAAGGAAAGGAAGACACTCCTTAGACATAAATACTTTATCCAATATGATTTGGATAAGCTGATTTCCCACTCTTCTGTTGCTCCAAGTAAATCTACAAATTTTCAACTCCATATCTAAAAGCTCATCTTGATTGACAAAGTCCATAAATTCTTCCATACCTTTTGACTAAGTTGAGTTGCTCCCCCTTTTGTCTGAAATATAGAGAGGAGAATTGAAATCCTCAACCAAAAATCAAGCTTTCCTTTTAAAGACATCCCTCATATAGCTCAAGGAGGACCAAAGAAATATTCTACTAGGACTAGAGTTCAGAGAATAAATATTAGATATAACCCATCTATAGTTATATTCTCTATTGAAAAAGAGAATGTTAATAACTCTAGCATCAAAAGAGATGACTGAACCATCTAGTTTCTTAGCATCCTAGAGATATAAGAGATCCCTAAATTCTCTAAGAGCTAGCCTCACTATAGAACCTACCTATTTCCAAATAACCTTTCTAATAGCTTCTAACTTACAATCATCCAATTTTGATTCTTGGAAAAAATAATGTTAGGCATAGATTCTTTTCTGATGGATGCTACCAACCGCTGCTTAGAGGGTCCTTTCAGGCCCTTAATATTCCATGAAATAAAATTCATTTATGAGTTTTGGGATGAGACTTCTTACCTTTTTGAGTCTGACTAGGAAGGAAGGAAAAAGGACTCTGATTTTAACTAAGTCACTCCCAAATCCTTTCTCTCCTCAACCTTCAGTAAATCTTGAGATGCACTAGAAATATCAGAATCTATTTCTCTTTTTCTCAAGGTTTTATTTAGAGGGCTCCAAATTTCCTTAAAATACCCACATCTATGGTTCCCTTTTTTTGACTACGGGTCTTAGGACTCGAAGAACTCTTTTCAACACAAGGGACCAAGGAGCTAACCAAGGATTCGATGTTCTGAGTTACCATTAGATTTATTATATCTTTATCCTTCTGATCTAAGGACAACCCTAAATAATGAAGAAGTTTTGAAGAAAATTATTTGAACTAAGAACTTCTGATAAGAGATCCAAAAGACTTACTTCAATCAAAATAATTGGAGGAGCTTCACTTATCGTAGGAGTCTTGTCTATCTTCGACTTCAGAATATGAGTAGAAATATCCATCAGATTGGAGGGATTTTCTTGGGACTAAGAATTCTCCATCCTTGGGGAGATAGGATGTGGGCCAGTTTCCCTCTATTTTCAGTCACCAACATTCAACTCCCTAGAGTTTGATGAATCACCATTGAATTCCTTATGAGAAACTTGGCTTGTAGAACTATCTTTCTGCATCCCTGATTTTGCCTCAAGGGACACTGATCTAGGCTATGAACAACTTTTCTATAATAAGAGAAAATTGTGGGTCTATTTTTGTATATAACGGGCAATGAACCCAAATACAAGGTAATATTAACCAAAGAGGTGAGATTTGACTTTGAATCTACCATGATGCACATCCTTGCAAAAACTATTCTAGACTTCGATCTAGTCATCAAATCAATTTGAATGAGGTCCCCCACTACCTTAGCCACCTCTCTAAAAATATCATCGTGCCACATATGGAATGGTAGGTTGGGGATCCAAATCCAAAGAGGAACCAAATTTACTTTTTGAGTATGCAGATTAAAGTTGGGTTCCCATTTTTGAAGGAATGGGCCTCTTTTGCCATATAACCAAGGACGAAGGATGTCAAATTTCAAGCCCACCTCCCTTTCTCCTGGGTGGGTGGGAAAGAGGTTGTAATTTGATATCATTGATCCTAGGGGTTTCCATTTGGTCAAATCCCACCTTCTAACTGAATCCAAATATGATCTTCCACCATGAAACTTCCCCATGAGATTCCAGTTTCCATCCCCCATTGTAATTTGAATGATATCTCTTAGAATGCAAATTTCATTATTAATTTGGGAGAGGTAAAACAAAACTTTGGAGCCATAAGAATCACTCCATTCAGATTTCATGATTGCATATGAGTTATCAAGATTGAAGGGTTTTAGAATATTCTAGTGGCCTTGGTTAGGGACCCCACACTTAGCCTTACCTATTAGTGACCCATGACCCCCAAAAAGACCACGAATTCCACACATGTCCCCTCACAAACATTGACATCCTTCGGGCGAACAAAAACCACATGAGCTCTCAATCCGACTGTTTCCACCATCTCGCTCCCCTGCTCCTATAACTTCTCCATAATCCCATGCACACAATTCAAAATTCTTCCACTTCAAATTCCTGCTTCATCTTCTCCTCTCAATGATCCTATGTTTAGATAGTCAATCCTTGAGCATTAACATTCTTTACATATTTATACAACATTGTCTCTTAGTTTCAAGAGACCCTTGGTATTTCATCTTCATCTAAAAATTTTTAGCTTCTCTCATTCTCCCGTGGTATGGAACTACTACGTTTCTCTCAACCTTATATGGGATGAAATAATTGTTGATCATTTATTAATATTAAATAATGTAATATATAATATTCTTCCCCTTATTACATTATTTGGTATAACAAATAAAGGTTATTAGCCCCTCTTAATTACTAGAGTGGTAAAATGAAATTGTAATCTAGTTCTAGATCATTCTTTGGTTATGACTTTGGCTCTAGCTCTAGCTCTAAGTAATCTCCACTGGGTCTACCTTGAAATTGTAATGTTATTCTAGATCATTCTCTAGTTATGGCTTTAGCTCTGGCTCTCGCTCTGAGTAATCTCTACTGGGTCTACCTTTTAGTATACCTCTAGGTTATTACATTTGGGTCATTGGAACTAGGTCATATTTGGATCATTAACTCTAGGTTGCCTTTGGCTCTTTACCTTTGTGTTACCTCTAGGTTAGCCTTTGGATCTAACTTTGGGCCATCTCCTCTAGGATATTACCTCATATTTGGAATTCTTCATATAATGTTCTATTATAGGCTTTGTCACTACAGAAATTTCAAGTATAGCTCAGGTTAGATTCTTTTATAGGATCTATCACTATAGGATTTTTTGAGCATAGCCTAGCGTTGGTCACAAATCCAACCTAAAAGGAAGGCAAAGAAATAGATAGCTTGATGCACCCACAAAGTTGCACCAAAATTGAACGATCGTCACACCTGGGGAAGGTGAGGTGGTCGATCTTCAGAGAAGGCTGATTCTTGAAAGGGGGTCCTAGCTACCTACCTACAAATTGATGGGAGAAAAGAGGAGAAAGAAAGGAATGAAAGGAGGCCATAACCAGAACTAACGACGACGGTTGTAGCCACATCAAGACACATGATCCACCAAATTTGCAAGAAGAAACACAATAATCCCACCTAACAGATCAATGATAGTGTCCCTACCTGATGCTCAGCATCAATGGGTCAAAGGTAAATTATAGAATCGATAGATGGGTGCATGAAATATAGGATGTAAAATTAGAGCGCTCCCAACCGACCAACTTTAACAGAAACAAACCCCAACCCAAATGTGAATGCAAATGTAAATTCTAAAACTACCGAGCAAATCCCATGAAATATAGATAGTAAAATTAAATGAGAACACTCAGATAGCCATCATCGAAATAAATATTAGCACACACATAAAATAAATTACAAGAGCACTAGTCAGAGACAAAATAGTGGTATACTTGTATTTACCAAATGGATAAGACTTTACATATGAATTGTAATAGCTATAGAGCCACCCTTTGGAATGGCTAGCATTCCACTATTTATAGAGAACTTTATGATATATTCAAAATTAAAGGTATTAATGGTGTTAGGCAAGAAGAGATTGTTGAGGTGGATAGGCATTTAGCTGGTACTCTCTTCCTCAGGATCATGGTGGTTTTTCAAAAGGGATTGGGTGCTTCTGCATGAATCTAGGCCCTTGATCACTCTGATGCTTCTACGAGGCATTCAATTCTCATCTACATTACCCCTTCAACCAGGCGATAAGCCTTCAATTAGATGGATGAGAAATCACTTTGTTTTCAAATCACCACCTTCCCACTCATGGACAACCTGTACTCAAAAAACTGAGCTCATTAATGCTCTTCTTGGGGATTCCCAATGTTGATGGTGCTTTCAGTACTGGGTAGATATTTTAACTTGCTCATTCTTCCAAGTTTCTACCCGTCGAACTACTTTTAATGTGGTGGGAAATCGAGCCTGATTCTTATTTTCCACTCTCCTAAAACTCTGCCCAGGCCACATATTTTGTCGAGGCAGTCACTCCACCATATTTTAAGATTTCCACCCTTACTAGGGTGTGTCATTTTTAGTGAGTGGGGAAAAAAACATCGTTCAATATTTCCACCCATGAAAAGGGTAGGAATTTAGGATTAGCCTTTGATGCTTATCTTCCTAAAAATCCACTCGACCACCGACTTAGCCGATTTAAGAAGGGTAGGCTTTTGGGATGACTCCTTGCTTGGTGGCTGCCCAATTTTCTTCCCATTGAAAATATGCTTCCATCATCATTCCATTTTTTAAAATTGCTTCATCCATCAATGATAGATCTCATCTCCAAGATTTAACCAATATTTTAAGAACATCATCTTACAAAAGAGTGGGTGAAGAGATGTAAAATTTCACCCATATTCTTGGTGACTCATAGGGGATTTTCCCTTGTAGAAAATGAGAACCCAAAAAGCTATGCCTTGAAGCACTCAAGGACAGAAAATAGGAAGGGAACAATGAGGGCACAAAAAAAAGAAACCAAAAAAGGCTGCAATACAAAGGAGGAAGGTGGCCAAAGGTGAATGGAAAATGAGGTGAGAGAAGATGGATGGGAAGAAAGGAAGGGGGAACACAAGTGGAAATAACAAGCAAAACAAGGGAAAGAGAACAAGAGGGGAAGAGGGGAGGAAGGGAAACATAGAAAACAACAAAGGTAGGAATACGACGACCACTAACCTCATCAGTTAGTGGTAACAAGAAACTGAGGAAAGAGAAGGAAGGAAATAATGAAGAAAAAAAAAAGAAACAAAAAGGAAGATGATCCATGGGATACCCCCACAAATTACGTTCCCATCAATATATCCCATCTAGGACTAAGGTCATTTCAAGAACAGACAGAATAACGAGGGTATTTGTCAGTCTTGATGGAGTACTTTTTCCTGACGCAATCGTGCAAAAATTTTATTTGCTCATTACCACTCTTCAAGGGAATCTTTAATCACAAACCAAAAAAGGCTGCAATACAAAGGAGGAAGGTGGCCAAAGGTGAATGGAAAATGAGGTGAGAGAAGATGGATGGGAAGAAAGGAAGGGGGAACACAAGTGGAAATAACAAGCAAAACAAGGGAAAGAGAACAAGAGGGGAAGAGGGGAGGAAGGGAAACATAGAAAACAACAAAGGTAGGAATACGACGACCACTAACCTCATCAGTTAGTGGTAACAAGAAACTGAGGAAAGAGAAGGAAGGAAATAATGAAGAAAAAAAAAAGAAACAAAAAGGAAGATGATCCATGGGATACCCCCACAAATTACGTTCCCATCAATATATCCCATCTAGGACTAAGGTCATTTCAAGAACAGACAGAATAACGAGGGTATTTGTCAGTCTTGATGGAGTACTTTTTCCTGACGCAATCGTGCAAAAATTTTATTTGCTCATTACCACTCTTCAAGGGAATCTTTAATCACAACCTCATTCTCAACTCATATTCTTGGTGACTCATAGGGGATTTTCCCTTGTAGAAAAGGAGAACCCAAAGCTATGCCTTGAAGCACTCAAGGACAAGAAAATAGGAAGGGAACAATGAGGGCACAAAAAAAAGCAACCAAAAAAGGCTGCAATACAAAGGAGGAAGGTGGCCAAAGGTGAATGGAAAATGAGGTGAGAGAAGATGGATGGGAAGAAAGGAAGGGGGAACACAAGTGGAAATAACAAGCAAAACAAGGGAAAGAGAACAAGAGGGGAAGAGGGGAGGAAGGGAAACATAGAAAACAACAAAGGTAGGAATACGACGACCACTAACCTCATCAGTTAGTGGTAACAAGAAACTGAGGAAAGAGAAGGAAGGAAATAATGAAGAAAAAAAAAAGAAACAAAAAGGAAGATGATCCATGGGATACCCCCACAAATTACGTTCCCATCAATATATCCCATCTAGGACTAAGGTCATTTCAAGAACAGACAGAATAACGAGGGTATTTGTCAGTCTTGATGGAGTACTTTTTCCTGACGCAATCGTGCAAAAAATTTATTTGCTCATTACCACTCTTCAAGGGAATCTTTAATCACAACCTCATTCTCAACTCCTTTTAAATCAATACATGATGCTTTCACTTTTTGAGGTGCTATTTATAGATCATTTTTCCTATGTTATCAAGGAGTGGGTACTGCTTTCAAGACTGCAGTGTACATCTTTTTAGGGATTGCAAAAAATGATGCCTGAATCTGAAGCCTTGATCCATTGGACAATGAGGTCACAAAAAAATATAGATGAGGACACAGAGTATGGGGGAGAGTGCTTCAAAATTGACACACTATCTAAAATCTATCCTTGCATTTTTATATCGAGTCACCATAGTACAAGATAATCTTGCTTGGCCATTTGCGTACTACATCTTTATTTAGTTGTCGATCTATTTACACAAAATTGCAGCACGATTAGCACATCGCAACCAATAACTAGTCCTAGAAATCATCCAATGAATCTACAATGGTCGGACTATATTGTATTGAAATTGAGGTGCTACTTGTAGTCCGACTAGCATTGTTTATGATTCTATAAGCTGCAGTATATCCACAACTTGATAAATCATCATGCATACTAGTACTTATGCAATCTATGATTACTGTGGCAATTAATTTTTTGACATGGGATCCCTCCTTAGGTACTGGTTCATTTGACAATAGGATCTAGTGTTACCACTCCTTGGGATCCACATACTATAGGATCCCTACCACGTGTGCCTTCGATGCCTCCACACACGTTTTCCAGCAAGGTGCATTGATTGGCCCTCCTGCTACCAGGATCTCCCTAGGACCTATATTTTGACTAGCTAAGCCTTATTGGAGATAGCTTGATCCTTGCTCAGTGTACTCTTAGATAGTGCAAATATGTGCCCTTTTTGTCAGAGGGATTCTCCATTGAATCCAGGTCCTCTATTTTTTGGGAGAAGTTATAAACAATAAAAGTGTTCATTGCAAGGATCATGCTTGCATATTCTCTATATGAGTCAAAGAAGAGATCTATATTTTGTGTTCCACATAATTGTAACTCTAGCTCTTGCATAGCTTTATATGGCATCCATGGCAGATACTGTGTAGTTGACAGGGGAGCAATAGTGGTTTGAAAATGGGATGGGAGGGTAGATTCTCTTGAAGACAGTTTTCTACTTGGAGCAGGATTCGCTCAGCTTGCAAAGCCTCCTAAAATATTTGAGGGAATATTTTTTCCCTTGATTGATGTAGGAGGCTTATATCTGAACTGAAGGCTCGAACATAATATAGGTGATCCTAGGCAGAGGATAACTCATATTTGAAGGGAATTCTCTCCCAAATCCTTTTGAATCGTATGTTGAAGTCTATGATGGATTCAAAAGGGACCCTCTTGATGAATGAGAGGTGCATCAAGAGTTGGAAGGGATACATGGAGCCGTCAAATGTTTCAATAAGAGCTCCCACTAAATTGGTCGATGAGGAGATGGTTTTATGCCCAAGGGACTGATACCATAATAACGCCCTCCCTTCTAAAGACAAGACAAAAAGTTTGGTCATGACATCTTCATGGATGATACCATGGAGGGCCGCTAAAGCAGCAATATCTTCAAGGTGCTCTCGAGAAATTCCTTCAATACCATTATATTTTGTCAGGCTCTTCAGGGCATTTTTAGGAATCTCATGCCAACACTGGAGGTTAAGTGGATTGAGCTCATCCCATCTGGGATAGCACTACTGAGCCATTGTGGCACTAGTCCTTAGGGATTCTAATGTTTTATTTAGAGTCATATTTGCTAGATGATCATACTTTCTTCACCTGTAGGTCAAGACTACTCATTAACTCTTGATTCCTTCAGGATGTCGGGTATTTCAAGACATAGAAGTGGCAAATGATATTTGGATGTGGATATTTCATGCAAGAATTCACCAAGTGATTGAACGAGATATGAGTGAACCAGAGTATCACCAAACTCTGATTTCCTATAACAACAGAGACCTTATGAGTCCCTAGTAGAGTCACCAAAAACTATTTTTCTTTCAAGACAACTGGTCATAGAAGACCCAGTTCGCTATGGAACGAAGTCGCTAGGTGTAGCAATCCACGATGCATACACCTAAGCTAATAATAATTGAAACATCACATAAAGCATGAAAGAAAGAAAAATTTACAAATAACCACAAAGAAGGGTTTTTTTAATTATATTTTCATCGAAATACGGTTAAAAATCCATCCCTCTTAGGGATACCCAATGTGATACAATTATTACAACCATAGAAAATCCCCACCCAAGGGTAGGTGTAATTCACAAGCTTCCTAGGTTGACACGAATTGCTCTAAGGCAAATGTAGCCTTCTTATCCATGATTAGAGACATTTTTTTATTTGAAGGACAAGACCTTGTTAAAATTGCATTCAAGAAACAACAAGAAGCAATTAAAAACAAAGGAGACCTCTCTTAATGTGGCTTTTAAAGGAACTTATACAAAAGATTGTCATGAAAGCTTAAATCAAGAAAATGTATAAAGCATAGTAATCTACTCTAAACAAGATAATTGACCATAAATAAATGTGCAAGAAACATAGATCAATCTATCTAGTGTTCTAATTAAATGATTGAAAACATGGAAACATGAGAAATAGTCATAACTAATATAGCTACCAAATGACAAGAAATGAATGAGATATGTCTTAAATCCCTATTTCTACTAGATAATTGTCTCTAATAAAGCAAATATAGATTAAATGTATCTAATATAAATCAAATAGAAGGAAAACTAATACTAAAACCAAAGGAAACTGAGATTTAAACCTGATCGTGGGTCTGCGGTGCAACTAGCACTGTTAGCCATGGTTGACAATTGTGGCTGAGCTAAAAATAAAATTACCCTCTAATGCTGATCTTGGATATCCAATTCCCCTTGATGAATTGATGATCAAGGGTCACCACGATATCCTATGATAGATTTTGCGGTTGAATTACTCAGATTGGTGATGGATTATGCTCAATTGTGTTTCTTGATCTCTTCTATCCCTCCATAGCATTCTTGGTTACAAATGCCATTTGATGTCCAATTGGGTAGAAAAAGTGCTCCCCTTAATGTGTGCAATTGAGTATGCAATTCGATAGGGCTTCGCTACTATTCAACTCGAGATTCTTCCAGATTTCTCCTCAATTTGGAGGGAGGTTATATAGCACAAGGTAAGGCCATGTCTTAGCTTCATGGAGAAGCCAATATCAAGAAGGGACAGTTGGGGTAGTTGGTGTAGACACCAAAACAACACCAATCTGATTATGTGACTGCAAACACTGATCGCATTGACACACACAGCCTTCAGGGCAGCCCTCAAAGGTCAAACAGTGGTCCTAGCCACTTACACAGCAGTTTTGGAAGGTCAAAAAGTAATTTGGCACCTCCAGACACTCTGCTTCAAATTCGTCTCACCCCGGGATGAAATGCAAACTTGAATTCGTCCCTGGGTGGGACGAATTCCTTCATCCCTAGGTGGGATGAATTCCAATTCATCCCAGGGTGGGACGAATTCCAGGTTCAACAAACAAAAAAATAAAATCGCGACATGCGGCAGGAGAAGTCAGTGACCACTTCTCCCTGCCTCGCATGCGCGTTAGTGCATCGACGGAGGACTGTCATGAGGGCAGGCCAGACAGGGAGAATTTCCCCCATCACGCACTAGCATAACACCAACTGGCATCCCTGCATGCCCATACCAATCTGCACCCTGGGAATTCTATAAATTGCAGAGTTCTCTCACCAAAAAAGGAGAAGCAGAGAAGAAACGTTTGGAGCAGCGAAGCCCTGCTCGATTTACCACCAGACGCTCTTCCTTTGATTCACTTCTTTCGCATCCTTGATCTCTTCTGCAAGGGAGGTCATTGGGTGGTTATGGAGAACGTGAATCCGGATCCATGGATCCATCCATTTGCCGACAACGCTTACCATACTATTTTTATTTCTTTTGCATAATGATTTCGGATTTTGATTGCAAGCACTCACCGAGCACCGGAGACGGGACATTTCACGGACCATCCCTCACTGTTTTCGTAGTAGGATTCATCCTACCCTGGGATGAATCCCAATCTGACACAGCAAATTCATCTCACCCCGGGATGAATCCCAATCTGCTATAGGCCTGTTCGTTCCACCCCGAGACGAATCCCAATCTGCAATCTACTATTTTAATCATCTCCTGCATGCATGTTTTGTTTGTTTTGAGGATCGAATGCTTTATTTTAACACAGGTGCTACTAACTCTTTTTGTTGTTTCTTTGAACGCAGGAGGAGCAGCAAGGATCGAAGACTCATCAACACAAGCGACGACAACACTTTGGCCCGCCCATTTTACATGTGGGCACGCGGAAGGAGGATCACTAATCACGATTGTAACCAAAACCCATGTTAACGCTCCTAGCCCCCTAAAAGGGAGGAGACGTCCTTGTAACCGAGGTCTAAGGGAGTATAAATAAAGAGGGTTGTGCTTCTCTCTACTTACGTTTGTCTCGTTCAATTACGTTCTCTTTATTTCATGCATCGCATATTTTAGGCTTAAGTGTTTCTTTTTATATGCATCACAATAGTTTTCTTTCATTCTTTCGAAATCTCGTGTTTTCAGTGGCGATCACGGTGGGACACAGTTCCCTGCTTTTTAAGATCAAGAAACTGATCAAAAATTTGTGTTTTTGTGCTTACAGGTACCGCTTTTCGAGCGCTAACTGTGGTTCATTCCAGCCGAATACAGTCCTGGAATTCGTCCCACCCAGGGATGAATTCGAATTCGTCCCAGCCTGGGACGAATTCTGTTCTGGAATTCGTCTCACCCAGGGACGAATTTTGTCTACGCGGTTTCAGGGCCGAGAGTCAGAAACAGCCGATTTTGGGTGGAGAAAGAGGTAACGGTTTCTAACTGTCCCTATCATTTTCTGTTGTTATGTTGCTATTTTTTGTCAAGTTTGCCTTCTTAGGGAAAGTGGTTGCTGCTTGTTTCATTTTTTAATAAAAAGAACCACACACACTTCACGCAACATTTTTAAACCAAGGAGCTGGTCGTAAAACCCCAGCCCTTGATCAAGACCAACGGTGGATTTCATCACCACCTTGGCTTGATTTTGCATCCATTACCCCGATCGTGACTGTTGCTAGACGTAAATCCTGACGAAAGCTGACCAAGTGTTGCTAGGGTGATTCCTAGCGCATGAGGATAAGTCTTCTATGGTAGGTGTCATAAACAGAGCGATTCCCCTTCCGTACCGCCTATGCACCACGTATCATCTGCTCTCACGTACCTATAGTCTCCCTCTCGTAAGGGCGGGTATATAGAGAGGTTGGTATATCGGCCTGGCAATGGTATATCGAAGGGGCGACCATTTATGGGAGATATAAGAGCCTTCATAATGCATTTAAACGTCCTTCAAAAAATTTTCAAAAACAAACATTAAAACACACGAAACCAGACTTAGGGCACACTTTTAATCGTTAAAAGAGATAATCATCGCTTGCATGTGTGTGATCTTTTCTATTTTGTGTAGCATAAAAATTAGAAAAATCATAAACAAAAGATAAAAATCTACGCATTTTGTCATTCGCTCCAAAAGCTCCAAGGATTCCCGCAATCGCTTGGTCAACCCAAAAGGCTCCAAGGATTCCCATAATCGCTTGGTCATCCCCAAAATGCCCCAAAGGTGTCCATAAACCCTTTGGTCAACCCAGAAGTACCCCAACGGTGCCCATAAATGATGTGGGAGCATCCAACGAAATTTAGGAAATTTTACTTTTTTTCCTAAATTTTAGTGCATCTTGCCGGGGCCATAACTTCTCAACCGTAGCTCCGATTGACTTGAAATTTTACAGGGAGTTAGTTGGGATAATTTTAAACAAATATGACTCTTTGGAGTCCTATTTGTCCAAAAAGTCAGTTTTCGGGGCCAAATTCCATCATCTAGTGCCCCAAAATTAGGTTTTAAAATTACTCAGCTAATTTTTTTTGCTTTTTGAGTTGTTCGGAGGTCAATATCTCCTAATGTATTTAGAGTTAGGACTTGAAACTTCATTTTTATCTTGTCTATGGTAAGAGGGATGCGCACCCCAATTTTGGGCCCCATCTGACTCATTTCAATTTTAGGGTTTTTTTAGAAAGCATCTACGCACTTTGTAGAGAGGCAACACAATGGTGTTCACCCGTAGCCAAGCCCACTCACAGGCGGACGCTATGGGGAATGACCAAGGGGGCACAAGTCACCTCCGCTATAGCCCCAAGGACTTGGCTATTCCACCTTGGCGGCCCAACACGCACAACAGTCCACTTTGTGCCTTGACAAAATGAGGCTATAGAGGCACCCCTTTGAGGGGCGCACCCACACAACATAGCCCCACCCACAGTCAAGCCCACTCATGGGAAGACGCTATAGAGAATGTCCAAGGAGGCATGAGTCACCTCCGTTATAGTCCCAAGGATTCGGTCATACCACCTTGGCGACCTGACACACAAGACAGTCCCCTCCACACCTTAACGAAAAGGGACTATAGGGGCACCTCTTCGAGGGGCACTCCTGTTCAACATAGCACCCGGTACACACCCTTCCAAGAGGGGTACATTCGTAGGAGAGCTCCCTTAGATGCTCGCTATGAGCGGTCACCGCGCGATGAAGCGCTAAGTCAACATAGGGTTCGACGGGAGGAACCACATGATTACACTATCCCTCCTTCACCCCCTCTAGTTGTCAGGACTACAAGGACAAATCCAGAGCGCAAGGCTCCTCCAGAGCACAAGGCTCTTCAGGCGGGGCGAGCCAACGCCGCCCGTCCCTCTTTCACTTATGAAAGAGGGTACGAGGAAGACCACTACATTCCTCAAGAGCAATACATAGCATGGGAGCAATGCGCCCCCGCACCTGCTAGCTATCAGGATCACCTACTAAGGCCAAAGCCTCGAGGGAATGCTGCTATCCCCAACAGAGGGAGGCAGCCTATAGAGATCTCGGATCACCATGATCGAGATAGATATCTAGGAGAGGTATCTAGGCCTTCTAGATATGAGATGATAGGACCAACTATCTTAGAATCTACCAAGCATATCACACGTCGGATGCAACTCACGCTACTTGAGCTAGAACGACAATAGTTAGAGCAATGGTATCTTCAAAATCAAGAGCACCTTCAACGCTATAAGGATGAGTTGTTCCAACACACTATGCAGGCGAGGACTCCAACCCCTCACATGCATAAGACAAAACATTATGAGGGGCACAACCCCTGGGGGTGAGACAGGTCATCGCGACCTTATCAAGCACTACCCTCAATGCCTCCTAGATAGGAGCGGGAGGCTACTCCTCCGATTCCTCAAGCACCCACCCAAGTTCATGGGCCACCCTCAGAAATCCCTCAAGAAGCCTCTGAGGAATTTGAGCAAGAAAAAGAGTGGGATGAAATGCACTACCAAGGCAAGGGGGGTGCTATCCAGCTACCCCTCCATAGGCCCCACGTTCCCTCAACTGAAGAACCAACCAAAGAGGAGGAGCTCAAATCCCCCGATACATGCAATGCGCTACTAGAGCGCTTAGAGTCAGTCGAGACCAAGACTTTGGGACCCCAAAATCCCAACTTACAAGAGGTTCCTTTCGAGGAAGATCAGCCTCTGACCGTAGAGATACCTGATGATGCGGTCTCCCATGTCTCAGAATCGCCAGATTCTGATGAGCCTGATTCGCTAAGCAAAGACGAGTCAGAATACTTGGTAGCACCATGGGACTCGGTCGAATCTGACATTAATCATTCACAAATGATTCCCATGGATGACTACCAAGAGAGCTTAATGGAAATATCCCCCTTAGAGGCGCCAATCGAGCAAATGCCACATCAAAGCAATCAGGTCCCCCCGCAACAAGCGAAACAACCCCATGAGGACCACATCAATCTGCTCGAACAAGAAGAGCCTCACATATCACAAATAGCTGTTGGAGCCAACGAAGGCCTTTGGATCTCTGACAATGATTATAAAGATGACACAGAGATGGCCCACATCAATCACATGCGACAACATCAACACCCCATGCATATGGATGATGCACTTCAACAGCTAAACATAAGGCTAGGGCATGAGTGGCACGTTAACCCAACGTAGTGCAACCAAGCGTTGAATCCACCACTTTGGGCATATCGAGAACAACCTCCGCCCAGAGACCCCATAGCTACATCAGTACCGAGGGTGGACCCCATCCTCATATCTGTACATAGGGCCGATCCATTCATGCCAATCCCTCCAGAGCCAGATCCGAAGCACAAATATCATCAAGCTGGGGGTACATCTATCCCCTGAAAAGCTCCAAGGATTATCACAATCGCTTGGTCAAACCAAAAAGCCCCAAGGATTATCACAATCACTTGGTCAAACCAAAAAGCTCCAAGGATTCCTAAATCCCTTGGTCACCCCCAAAGCTCCAAGGATTCCTAAATCACTTGGTCAAACCAAAAAGCCCCAAGGATTATCATAATCACTTGGTCAAACCAAAAATCTCCAAGGATTATCACAATCACTTGGTCAAACCAAAAATCCCCAAGGATTATCGCAATCACTTGGTCAAACCAAAAGGCTCCAAGGATTCCTAAAATCACTTGGTCAATCCCAAAAATGCTCCAAGGATTATCGCAATCCCTTGGTCAACCCAAAAAGCCCCAAGGATTATCGCAATCACTTGGTCAAACCAAAAAGCTCCAAGGATTATCTAAATCCCTTGGTCACCCCAAAAAGCCCCAAGGATTATCACAATCACTTGGTCAAACCAAAAAGCTCCAAGGATTCCTAAATCGCTTGGTCAATCCCAAAAATGCTCCAAGGATTATCACAATCACTTGGTCAACCCAAAATCTCCAAGGATTATCGCAATCACTTGGTCAACCCAAAAAGCCCCAAGGATTATCACAATCACTTGGTCAAACCAAAAATCCCCAAGGATTATCTAAATCACTTGGTCAAACCAAAAATCTCCAAGGATTCCTAAATCCCTTGGTCACCCCCAAAGCTCCAAGGATTATCGCAATCACTTGGTCACCCCAAAATGCCCCAAAGGTGCCTACAAACCCTTTGGTCACACCAAAAAGCTCCAAGGATTCCTAAATCCCTTGGTCACCCTCAAAAGCTCCAAGGATTATCGCAATCTCTTGGTCAACCTCAAAAGCTCCAAGGATTATCACAATCGCTTGGTCAAGAAAATACAAAAAAAAAAAATAAAATAGTTGCATTAGGCATCACATCCATGTTTGTTGATCACACAAGGCAAAAGCACCATAGACTATCATTACTTGGCAAAACCACCACCTTTTCACATTTTCCACTTTGAACAAAAGTACACCAAAATAAACGCCAATCACCATTTCACCATATCATAAATCAGTTGTCATCTAAACATATCTAGAGTTTTCGTCATTCAACTTGTCTTTAGGTTTCTAGCCAAAACTGTACAAAAGTCAAACTGATGTTACAATGGTAGAGTTTTACTTGAAATACACCTTGTTACGTAGCATCCCATCACAAATTCAAAAACACATAAAAACAATTCCTAAGTTGTGTCAATGAAGGATGAAACCTGTAAAGCAATTCAGGATACCAAACAGCAAAAATATTATCTCGCTCATCCCCCTGTGCGAATGACCCCAGGAATGCTGAGAGTTGGCAAAAGGACAAGAATCTTCCCTACCCAATTCCCCAAGAATCCCAAGTCCTCAAAACATTGCAAAAACATCAAAAAGTTGCACAAGTCAATACTCCAAACATTGACGTCAAATCCCACAAGCAATAGTGATTCTCATCACTCCCAAATTCAAATCCCTTGCTCAAAAAGAAAAACACAAAAATAAACAGTGATTTTCATCACTATAAACGAGCAAGTATCCCAATACAAATGAAGAAAAGAAGGGAGTCAAACTTGAATCCCTGGAACTCTCAGCATTCAAAAGGTCATGAGGTGAACCTCAGTATCGGTTTGGTGGATAACCTATCGGTCACTGGCGGCAAACCTCCCGCATGACGATATATCTGTCACATTTACTTGTGTGCGGATCAATGTTTGCATGTGGATGAGCTAGCTTATGGTCTCCTAGATCGCAAAATAGATTAATCCGACAAAATACAACAAAGGAGTTAGTGGAACTAATTAGGTGATCCTCGATACAGGTTTGGTTGAAAGCCTATCTGGCACTGGCGGTATCCTAACAAATACCACATAAACAAACTCAATTGCACACACAAGGATGCGAAATAACTTGGTCAAAAACAAGCGCGATTCATACCTTGGTCAGACATCTTGTAAGATAACGGTACAGTCTTGGCTAGTTAGTTAAAACAGCTGAATCTCAGAAAAACCTAGCTACATTCTACGCCAACCATTGCATATAATCCATTCCTATATCGCCATAAAAAAAGCATACAAAAAAAAAAAAAAACAACATATATACACAAAAAGCATTTACCA
Source organism: Wollemia nobilis (assembly GCA_028583015.1). NCBI lineage: Eukaryota > Viridiplantae > Streptophyta > Pinopsida > Araucariales > Araucariaceae > Wollemia > Wollemia nobilis. The sequence continues at coordinate 3,650,505 of JAQPPZ010002410.1, read as the reverse complement.
CAACAATCACCCAGTACATAAAGCCATAAGTCATGTATAGTCTATGGTGCCAATGTAAGGTTATCAACAAATCATTTCATCCATTCCATTACTTATCATATAAATCAACAACATGCGCATTTATCATACCATATGCATTCGTCACCATAAACATGCATCCATCAACATCAATCATTGTGCATAACATAAAATCATGACATATACACAAAGCAAGAAAATCCAAACAACAAAAACATCACAAAAATGCAACACAAAAACAAGCAATAAACATTGCCGGACAAAAGTGCTCTTGCACTTAACCTCTTGGCATAGCAAAACTGATGTCGGGGTTTACATTGTCACTATCCTACTCCCTAAGAAGGCTACCATAGCCGGACCGCTCCACGGGAGGTCGGATTTTTGCCAATTTTAATCCCAAATGGCATCACAAAAAAAAAAAACAAAACAACAAAAACATCACAAAAATGCAACACAAAAGAGCAATAAACATTGCCAGACAAGAGTGCTCTTGCACTTAACTTCTTGGCATAGCAAAAACGATGTCGGGGTTTACATTGTCACTATCCTACTCCCTAAGAAGGCTAACATAGCTGGACCGCTCCACGGGAAGATGGATTTTTGACAATTTCACCCCCAAACGGTGTCACAAAAGGGTCAAAACCCACTCAAAAACAACAAAAACAGCAAATATCCACAAAAAAAAAAGCAATAAAAGTGCCGAACAAAGGCACCTTTGCGCCTGACATTCAATGGCATAGAAAATAGATGTCGGGGTTTTAATTGTCATTATCCTAATCCCTAAGAAGGCTATCATAGCTGGACCGCTCCACGGGAGATCGGATTTTTGCCAATTTTATCCTAAATGGCATCCCAAAATGGGTCAAAGCCCACTCAAAAACAGCAAATAAATGCAACACAAACAAACAAAGCAATAAACATTGCCAGACACAAGTGCTCTTGTACTTAACCTCTTGGCATAGCAAAACAGATGTCGGGGTTTACATTGTCACTATACCAATCCCCAAGAAGGCTACCATAGCCGGACCGCTCCAAGGGAGGACGGATTTTTGACAATTTAATTCCCAAAAGGTGTCACAAAACAACAAAACAACAAAAATAACAAAAAAAAAAAAATGCAACACAAAAACAAAGCAATAAGCATTGCCGGACACAAGTGCTCTTGCACTTAACCTCTTGGCATTAAAAAAACTGATGTCAGGGTCACAAATTGTCACTATCCTAATCCCTAAGAAGGCTACCATAGCCGGACCGCTCCACGGGAGATCGGATTTTCACCAATTTTATCCTAAATGGCATCCCAAAATGGGTCAAAGCCCACTCAAAAACACCAAAAAAAAAAAAAATGCAACACAAAAACAAAGCAATAAGCATTGCCGGACACAAGCGCTCTTGCACTTAACCTCTTGGCATAGAAAATCGATGTCGGGGCACAAATTGTCGCTATTCTACTCCCTAAGAAGGCTACCATAGCCGGACCGCTCCACGGGAAGACGGATTGTTGACACTTTAAACCCCATTATGGCATCACCAAAAGGGTTTTTACCCACCAAAAACAGGTCCAAATGTCGAAAAACTGCTTGCACATTCAATGGACAAACATCTGAAGACACCCTAACCTAAGTCATCTTGGGTCAAGCGACTCGTCGCTTTTCTCATGGCAGTCATTCCCTCATCGATTCGTCGCTTGAGGGGGTAGTCACACTTAGTCACCAATCAACAAACACACACCCAATCAAGGCAATGGCATGCATTCAAAGAATCATTGACAAAGACAATCACGCTCTCTGCTTGGGGCAACAAACAAGCAATAATCACAAACTAATCAAACACTTGGCATTCCTGAAGCATGAACACAAGGTTCCCCCGTGGATAAAAGGTTGCGCCCTTTGCCTACTCATGACTGATCAATGTCCAAGCTCAAGTCACACCTCACCAAAATAGGTTAATACTTGAAATCAAATTCCTTAGCTCGTCAGAAGCAAGGATTCAAGAATGCATGCCCTTTCCATGCTTGGGGCATCACAAGTTGGTTAGGTTACTAAGAAACCCTAATCATTAGTGCTTTGGTTATCTATTTTTGCTCAGCACTGCGTCACCCGTAGCACCTTCCAAAAAGGGGCATCTGTAGACACCAAAACAGCACCAATCTGATTATGTGACTGCAAACACTGATCGCATTGACACACACAACCTTCAGGGCAGCCCTCAGAGGTCAAACAGTGGTCCTAGCCACTTACACAATAGTTTTGGAAGGTCAAAAAGTAATTTGGCACCTCCAGACACTCTGCTTCAAATTCGTCTCACCCCGGGACGAAATGCAAACTTGAATTCGTCCCTGGGTGGGAAGAATTCCAAGTCCCTAGGTGGGATGAATTCCAATTCGTCCCAGGGTGGGATGAATTCCAGGTTCAACAAACAAAAAAATAAAATCGCGACATGCGGCAGGAGAAGTCAGTGACCACTTCTCCCTGCCTCGCATGCGCGTTAGTGCACCGACGGAGGACTGTCATGAGGGCAGGCCAGACAGGGAGAATTTCCCCCATCACGCACTAGCATAACACCAACTGGCATCCCTGCATGCCCATACCAATCTGCACCCTGGGAATTCTATAAATTGCAGAGTTCTCTCACCAAAAAGGAGAAGCGGAGAAGAAACGTTTGGAGCAGCGAAGCCCTGCCGATTTACTACCAGACGTCCTTCCTTTGATTCATTTCTTTCATCCTTGATCTCTTCTGCAAGGGAGGTCACTGGGTGGATATTAGAAGCATGAATCCGGATCCGAGGATCCATCTATTTGTCGACAACCCTTACCGTTCTGTTTTTATTTCTTTTGCATCATGATTTCGAGATTTTGATTTCAAGCATACAACATGCGGGTTTTATTTCATTTCTCTCACTTGCTCAATATTCGAGTCCTCCTAGACATTCCCATGTATCTAAAACCAAAATGTGCAGATCATCGAAGCACCGGAGACGAGACATTTCACGGGCCATTCCTCTCTGTTTTCATGTAGTAGGATTCGTCCTACCCGGGACGAATCCCAATCTGACACAGGCAAATTCGTCTCACCCCGGGACGAATCCCAATCTGACATAGTCGAATTCGTCCCTACCTGGGACGAATTCCAATCTGTTGTTTTAATCATCTCCTGCATGCATGTTTTGTTTGTTTTGAGGATCGAATGCTTTATTTTAACACAGGTACTACTAACTCTCTTTTTGTTGTTTCTTTGAACGCAGGAGAAGCGGCAAGGATCGAAGATTCACCAACACAAGCGGCGACAACATTTTGGCCCGCCCATTTTACATGTGGGCACGCGAAAGAAGGATCACTGGTCACTCTTGTGACCAAAACTTTGTTAACGCTCCTAGCCCCCTAAAAGGGAGGAGACGTCTTTGTAACCGATGTTAAAGAGAGTATAAATAAAGAGGTTGTGCTTTCTACACTTTCGTTTATCTCGTTTAATTTGTTCTCTTTATTTCGTTTGCATTTCATATTTTAGGACTTAAGCGTTTGTTTGATTTTGAATGCATCGCAATAGTTTTCTTTCAATCTTCCGAAATCTCGTGTTTTCATTTGGATGGAAACTTTTGGAACTTTTTGCCCTCTAACTGCTTGGATCTTCAACCAATTGGCCGTTGTAACCGATTTTGGGTCGACCAAGGTCCAACTAATTTTGAAGGCTAACTATGGCTCTAAGGTGCGGTCAACTCTGTTAACCGTGGGTGTCAGCCGTGACCAACACTGATTAGGCCAAAATGCCTAAATGAGTGGTTAGAACCACTACTACACCTTGGAATCTATCCAAGATCTTTCATATGGTCTTCTAGCATGTCCCATATGAGTAGTCGCCTCGACATGATGCATTTTAGGTGTCTACAGATGCCCCTTTTGAGATGCATTGTGAGATCGAACAACGTTGAGAAAAAATAGACCTCCTAAAATGATGTCATAGGTTGGATGATGATCATTAGTCTGATCAACATTAGATGCCCAAGTCCTACAAAAGGATGCACATCCTAGAATCATTGCTTCCAACTGGATGGAAGGCTTAAATTGAAAAAGCTTTGGCAAGCTCCAACGGTGATCGAGTAGCTTCAGTGCTACTATAGGCTTCCACATCCTATAGATCTGAAAGGAGGAGAGCTACTAACTTAACTATCATAGTTGCTTTTTTCCCCAAAAAAGGGTAAGCTTATGATAGTCGTTGGCAATGATTCATAAGACAAACACAATTTTGACAAGATCAAGGGATCTACGATCAAGGGATCTTCTGTTGACTTTGATTATGATTATGATATTATGACTACCCCCTCAAGCGATGAGTCGATGAGGGTAATGACAATTAAATGAAGCGATGAGTCACTTGACCACTATGAATGATTTGAACTGATTTAAATTTTAGCATTTGATACTTGGTTAGGCCTAATCAGCTATGATTACAACTGTTAATAGTAATTGTATATTTCTATCCCATGGAGTGGTCCAGCCTCGAAGGCCTTCTTAGGGAATCAAAATGATAACAATTCCAATTAGGCATGTGTTGAATCATATTGTCGATGATCTGCTAAAAATATCATAGAAGAATTGACATGATTGCTTCATTCCCGTGGAGCGGTCTAGCCTACAAGGCCTTCTTCAGGATTGAAATGAAGCATATCAATTTAGCGATAATGAATTTGCCCCAAATGTCCTTATGGTAATTTACTCATCTTGTCGGATTGCATGGAGTGCAAGTCGCTGCAACCGCCAAGTGTATAGGGTAAATAACTAGATACGAGGCACATTTGGCTTTTGAATTATCTGATTTTTTTTGTTATTTTTAATATTTTTGAAAATTTTGGTGAGGTGGATATTTTTAATTTTACCTTTTGAAACTCCTCACGGTCAGATTTTTGGAGCATTTATTGCAGGTTGCTAGCCGTGCTTGTCAAACGCAACCAAATTTTCAAATTTTCTTAGCCGCGACTCTGACCCATGGTCGAAAAACCCTAATCCTGCACCCACGGGTGTCAACCATGGTCAGGAGCAAAATAGAAAATATTTAAGAAAAATATGTCATTTTTGACGTCATTTTCCAATTGACAACTTTGCAAACCTGAGTGCTCTAAGAGGTGAGTTACCAAATTTGATGCGAAACGCTACTGCAAACTCGACCTCACTACCACCTGGATTGATGGTAGACCAACCTGGAGGTGTCGGTGCTACTAAGGTAGAAGCACACAAACCCTCATTTTTCAATTACCGGATAAAATTGAACCTCATTAAGTAATGGGTTAAATTAACATCACTAAACTTCCAATAATGAACCTCACCCTAGATAGGTTTAGCCTAGGTTAGATTAAAGGGGAGGGTTTAATTTATTTTTTTGTTTTTGGCCGCAGCTGGCAGGCGTGGTCCCCAATTGGCAAATTGGGGGCCACGGCTATCAATCATGGTGGGATTCAAATCCCAATGGTCATAAAATTGACCGCCATCCCGACCACGGGTCTGAACCACGGTTCGACGACCTTAGAAATTTTTTAAATTTTTTCATTTTTTTTGGATTTTGAAAGGAATTAATTGATTTTTTTGACTTTTTTGAAGTGCTTTGTCCTTTTTTTTTTTTGAGTGCATTTTTCGATGTTTATGTGCTTTTGAAGTTTTTGTGATTTTGTTTGACATTTTTAAGTCATTTTTTTGATTTTTTTGGTTGATTGTTAATCATTTTTGCCTTATTATTCTGCTTTCGACCAGACTTTGACTACGAGGGTGAGGGAATCAGAGATCCTTCATAACCTACATGGTGCCCTAACACAGGTAGAGCAGGATTGGTTCAGGGTCATGGGCTTTGGCTACGTCTTGCGCCTCCCCACTATCCAGGCCGATCAGGCCTACATGACTGCATTGGCCCGATGTTGGGATGCGCGGACCAATACCTTTCACCTACCGACAGGTGAGATGACTGTGACACTGGAGGATGTATACCACATCTTTCGACTCCCTCTGGATGGTGAGGCCATCACATCTTCATCGATCGAGGTGAAGAAGGCAGTCTTTGATCAGATCTTTGGCCACCATAGTGATGCAACACAGCAGCATTCGAACCATGGAGGGGTCCACATTGAGCATTGGTACACTGAGAAGGTCTTCTCTCAGTGAGCGATCATCTTCATGCACTTGATTATGTAGATCATGCTCCCTGATACTTTTGGAGTGAGGTTCCCTTGGAACCTCCTGGCTAGGATACGAGATGTCCTAGCGAGCACCATTCAGCAACCCTTGATCCTATCTTGGGGGAGTGCCCTATTAGCGCAACTCTATAATGAGTTGTATCAGATCACTCAGAGGAGTAGAGTGGGCATCGGTTGTAGCTTGCTTCTTCAATAATTAAGGATGAGGATCGCTAATGCTATGCAGCGTGTTGGCCTCGATATCAGGAGGGCTTCTAGAGCAGGTCTCGTGTAGGGGACCTAGGCTACTACATAGAGCAGTTTGCATGGCTACAGGTGGATCATATTGAGTGGCACCCCTACCTAGACTACCCTCCATGGGAGGAGGCTGATGAGTACCTATGATGGGCATGCAGAGATATATGGCTCCTCGGATGCAAGTTCGAGGTATGTGAGTTCTTCTACTTCTCTCGCATCACCAAATAGTTTGGTATTAGGTAGGACATCCTAGAGCTCCCCACCATCTACCACCGTCTCACTCTAGAGAGGGACTTGACATGGCCTAGGGTGACTCCATTGGGTGATGAGGATGATGATTTTTAGGAGTCAGGCCTGGCAGACATAGGGACTACTCCTGACTACGACACCTGGTGGATGACTAGGGTATGGCGGGGCATGGAGGGCCCCTTGGGTAAGATAGCAGATGAGACTACAGTAGAGGGCGCAGAGGGAGTCGAGGTCGATCCTCATGGGCATCGAGTCCGTCAAAGGACTGAGGGAGGATGGGGTGAGGGAGTAGCTATAGAGGAGGCCCCCAGACTGAGGTGGAGGATGAGGCTCTAGAGGAGGGTGAGGCACCTCTTGATAGTGATATTGGATAACTTAGGGCTTAGGTTGCTAGCCTACAGACTCAGGTAGGCACACTACAGATGTAGATGCTAGGGAGAGACACCTCCATAGCTACCTTACAGGCATGGGTTAGTGACCTACAGTCACAGCTCATAGTAGGGTAGTCTCAGTGGTGCAACTATGTAGAGGAGAAGACTACTCTCCAAGCATAGGTTACCATAGCATAGATAGAGATCCAGAGGGTCACAAGGCAGCGCATCCTCCTATAGTCTCAGCTAGATGTTGTGACCATAGAGCATGACTCGCTCAGGCTTATGAGGGGAGACCCCTTAGCTTCATAGGTTGTTCTAGTGGCTCCAACTGCTCCAGTAGCTCTAGTAGTATCGATAGTACCAATAGTGTAGGGACTAGCAGTGGTGGACCCGATGGTAGAGATCAGGAGACTACGAGCTCTGGTGTAGCAACACATTAGTGAGCGATCATAATATGTTGCCTACATCTCTACCTTGAGGGGAGATATTGGGCTACTCGAGGGTGAGGTTCCTGAGAGGTCCATAGCTCTAGGATCTCAGAGGACTCAGACTAGGGAGATAGGTCAGTCCTCAGCTCGCTCCAGTCACAGGTCACACAGGACTGAGAGGACTTCAGGTGCCAGCTCTAGATGGACTCATAGGGAGGGTGGAGGTGATGGTGGATCCTCATAGACTGGGGGTGCAGGTGCTGCTTAGTATAGATCTATGCTAGATGTTGTACCATTTTTGAGTGTAAGGTCGAGGACCTACATAGTTGTAGCCTATGGGTATTTTTGACATATGTTGATGTACTCTTTATTTTTGATACACACATATCTATATGATCTGACATTTGAGACTTATTATATGTGTAATTTATTATTTTTTTTATGTTTATGAGATGCATATGGATGCAATGTTGATGTGTTATGTTTATTTTATGCTATATGATGTGATGTATGTATGACATGCACTAGATAGCTATGTGATGTATGATTAGATGCAGTGATATACATGTGTAGATGGACTACTTATGATGAATGTATATGAATGCAATGTTTGATGTTAAATGCATGTTTAATTTATTGTACTTGTATGCATTTAATTTATGATGCTATGACATGCTTCATACTATGTATGTATTGCATAATTTTCATGATGATGATTTTCTGTAAATGGACATGTATGCTTTAATCACTTAAAACATAATGTATGAATGCAATATGAGTTTGACAATCTAATGGATGACACCATAGAATGTATAGTAATCATGAACTGTAATTGATGTATCTTATCATAAGAATTAATCAATTAATCACCCATGTGCACTATGTCATGATATATTGTTTCTATCCATAAGCTCTTGCAAGTTAAAAGAATATGTGTAACATAGTCAGTGGTCATTTAAATATCATTTCTGACATCCATCCGGTATCTAACCTATATTATGAACAATATTTAATAAACAAAATCTTATAAAGAGAAATTTGATTCTTGATGATTGCGATGGTTGTTGCTATTTGGGAATTTTTGAGGTTTACCATGAAACTCAAACACCCTAGTTGACTTATCAAAAGTTGTATAATGACTATACTAGACTTCTAAAAAATAAAGTTTTTGCTAGGATAGACCCAACTATTCATTATCCCTATGTGTGCAAATGAATATATTAGATAAGGCATAAGCATACCCCAGTGCCAAGCGGGATTCATTCAGCCCATTGTTGTATTGGGGATCCTCAAATGTCTATCTAATCCTAGGTTTGGATTTTAGTTGGACTTAGACTACTAAGCAATACAGGACACCTGAAGCTAGCTCTTCCACATTCAAACATTGGTCTGCACAAAAGCAAAATGCTATTGTATCAGACATATCATCATGCGTAAGGTTCGGTAGTGCTAACAATTCCAGGGATTCAAGTTCACTCCCTTCTTTTCTTCAATTTATTGGGATACTTGCTCATATATAGTGATAAAAATCACTGTTTATTTTCTCTATAGTGATAAAAACCACTATTTATTTTATACTCTTTTTTCTTTTTCTTGAGCAAGGGATTTGATACTGATTTGATTTCATTTTGAATTTGATCTTGATTTGACTTGATTTTGGGATTTCATTCTAGGAATTTGCTTCTTTTGATGTAAGCAAGGGATTTATTTGGGTAGGGTAAACTTGTCCTTTTGCCAATTGTTCTACATTTCTAGACCTGTCTCACATAAGGGGATAAGCAAGATAAAAATTTCACCTCAGGATACCTGGTCCCACTTCGTAGCTTTCATCTTTCCCTTATCCTAATTAGGATTGTTTAATTTGTTAATTAGTGATAGGATTCTGATATGCTAAGTGCTATCAAAGCTAGACTTTATCTATAAAAGCAAAGCAAGCTTTCTACCAACTCTTGAGAAGACCACTAGGTATGGTTGAATGACCGAAAAACCTTAGTATATTCTTCATAGCAATAGGAGGGGTTGTGTTGAAAAACACAATTACTCACAAGGGTGATGGATGATAATGATAGTGCATAGATGCATGATTGAAACACAAATGTGGTGTCATTTGTAAGATTGTAAACACAACCTATCCTAATGCAAATGTGATGGATGGAAATACCTAATGCAATGCAAAATGAAATGCATGTGCAAAATGAAAATGCTTGATGCAAATGGAATGCAATGATGCAAATATTTTTGAATGAAATGCAATGATGCAAATATTTTTGAATTTTTGATATTTTTCAATGTTTTTTAGATTTTATTACTTTTTATTTTTTATAGATTTTTGAAATTTTGATTTGACCAAAGGGCTTACAGATGCCTTTGGAGCCTTTTGATGGTTTTAGGCATAGAATGCTTTAAGATGAAGGATGTTGAGAGGTTCAGGCTCTTCAACTCCTTCAAGCGATGTCAAGCGATATGTCCCAGGTCCAATCTTCTCAGAGATTATATAAGGACCTAACCAATTAGCTATAAATTTATCTCACATTTCTGGTGATAGATTTGAGTTCTGTTGGTTCTCTTTCAGCACAAGATCACCAACCTCAAAGTCTCTCAAGTGGACTTTGTTATTGTAAGCTCATTTTAAGCGCTCTTGATAAACGTGGAGATGCTCAAGAGCATTCACGCGATGTTCATCAAGTAGCATCAATTGATCTAGGTGAGCTTGCCATGCAGTGTCATCATCAATGAACTCTTTCAATGTGATGCGCAGCATTGGAATCTCCAACTCTAGGGGCATAATGGCCTCAGTGCCATATACTAGTGAAAATAGAGTTGCCCCAGTGGGTGTCCGAATGCTAGTCCTATAAGCCCATAATGCAAGGGGTAGCTAGATGTGCCAATATTTGTGGTGCTCTTGTACCATATTTTTCAATATGGATACCACTATCTTATTTGAAGCCTCAGCTTGCCCATTTGCCTATGGATAATATGGAGTCACAAAACTATGTTTGATCCTGTACTTGGATGTCAAAGCCCTCACAGTTTTGTTCTTGAATGACGTTCCATTATCCAAAATTATTTTGGATGGTATCCCAAAATGACTTATGATATTGGTGAGTATGAACTCCGCAATACGTGCTCCAGTTGTCATTGTTAATGGGATTGCTTCCACCCACTTAGTAAAATACTTAGTAGCCATAATAATGAATGTATGCTAGCCCGATGATGGAGGAGAGATCTTACCGATTAGATCCAAACCCCACTGAGCAAATGGCCAAGCCGCTTGAATGGGTTGTAAGGCCTATGATGGCAAGTGCACAAGATTAGCATGATGCTGACATTTAATGCATTTCCTGACATACACATTGCAATCCTTCTCCATAGTAGGCCAATAATAGCCCATGCGAAGGATGCACTTGATGATAGCCATGCCACTAAAATGGCCACCACACGTACCATCGTGAGCTTGCAAAATTGCCCAAGATGATTCTTGGGGCTCAAGACAATGAAGGAGAACTCCATCGTAACTTTGATGATACAAAATGTCTCCTAACAAGACATACTTTGTCACTTTCTACTTAAATGTGCATTTCACGGCACGTGATAATCCTTGAGGGATTACACCAAGTTTTAGGAAGTCATGTATTTGTGACATCCAATTCTGATAGACCTCAGCCTCAACTGACAAGACAACATGTTCCCCCTACGGTTTAACATTCACAAATGCATACTGGGAAACAACCTTATGGTGAATGGTAGTACCATTCCTTGTAGGACCCTACGAGATCAATGACCCCTAGGATGCCCTCTTGAGAAAGTCTCTGGCTCTGTAGAACCATTCATGGTTTGGTTCTATATGAATCATGTTGATTGACTCTTTGTTATCCAAAGCTTCATGTTGCACAATAGAGTGTGACAACGTTTTTATGTGGATGGTAGTAAAATTAGTAGATGGATTCTGAGGAATTAAGGATCCCAAATATGCCATAGTGTCTACAAATCTATTTGATGAATGAGGGATTGCCTCGATGTCGTACCACTCCAACTGAGCTAGATAAGTGTCAATAAGATCTTTGTAGACCTTCAGGATAGGACACCTACATTGAAAAAGTCCCTTCACTTGGTTGACAATGAGAAGGGAATCACCAAAGATATTTAACCTTTTGATCTTCATGGCGATAGCTATTTGGAGGCCCAAGATTAGGGCTTCATATTCAACATTATTGTTAGTGCAAGGAAAGTCCAACTTAAATGACAAGGGCATGGGAGCACCTTGCAGCGTGAACAACACTATTCCTACACCACCCCCTTGCTCACACTTTGAACCATCGAAGAACAAGGTCATATCAGCTTTGTTATCTAGTTCTTTGGGTTTGGGTGCTTCTGATAATGCGAAGACTACATCATCAGGAAGCTCAATGGTGAGAGGCCTACTATTTTCTAGTGGTGCCTCCGCCAGTTGATCAGCTATGACCTATCCCTTGATGGAATTTTGGCTAATGAATTCCAAATTAAATTCTATCAATAGCATGATCCACTTTGTAGTACGTGTATTATGATACATCTTGCTCATCATATACTACAAAGGATTTTGTTTTGATATGACATACGTCGTATGACTTAACATATAATGCCACAATTTCTTTGTAGCGAACACTACTGCTAAACATAGCTTTTCCATGTAGGCATATCCTAGCTCGTAACTCACCAAGGTTCGACTAATGTAATATATGGCTTGCTCTTTATCTTGCACATTATTTTGGGCTAACATGGTCCCTAATGCAAAGTCAGTTGCCGATATATATAGCAAGAATGGAACGTCTGGTCTTGGTGGAGCTAGCATTGGTGGTATCACCAGGTATTGCTTAATCTCAGCAAAGGCTGCTTGATAGTCCTCATCCCAATTGAATGGGACCCCCTTGTGTAGAAGTCGATTCATGGGTCAAAATTTATCCGATAATTGTGTGATAAATCACTTTATGGATGCTACTTTGCCCTGAAGGCTCCTTAATTCCTTGATATTCATGGGAGGATGCATTTCTCTAAAATGGCCTTGACCTTTGTTGGGTCTACTTCGATCCCTCATTTTGAAATGATGAATCCTAAGAGCTTTCCTGAAGTCATGCCAAATACACACTTCTTAGGATTCAACCTGACATTATGCTCTATCAGGTGATCGAAGACCTTTCTCAGGACCTCTGCATGCTCTGAACGCAGCAATGACTTTGCCAATAAGTCATCGATATAATCTTCCAAGATCTTATGCATGTAGTCATGAAAGATGTATGTCATAGCCCGCTGATATGTAGCACCAACATTCTTAAGGCCGAATGGCATAACCTTATAACAAAATGTCCCCCATGGCATTATGAATGTGGTTTTATGTTGGTCTTCGGGCTTAATCCAAATTTGGTTGTAACCAAAAAAATCCATCCATTAGGGAGAGCATTTCATGACCCGTAGTTGCATCTACGAGAGCATCTATGTTTGGCAATGGAAATGAATCCTTTGGTGTTGCCCTATTGAGGTCTCTGAAATCCATATAGATACGGATCCTTCCATCAGGTTTTCCTACAGGCACCATGTTTGATACCCATTCTGGATAGTCGATGGAAATGACAAACTCTACATCCAGTAGCTTTTGCAATTCATCCTTAACCATTAAGGCTACTATTGGATGCATCTTCCTGAGTTTCTGCTTGATTGGATTTTTTGAGAGATCTAGTGAAAGGTTATGAGTAACCAATTTTGGATCTAGACCCGACATGTCCTTATAAGTCCAAGCAAAGAGATCAGGTCTCTCTTTCAGTAGAGGGATGAGGTTGGCATGCTCATCAGGAGATAAAATTTCTCCAAATTTAACCTTCTTAGGAATTTTGGGATCATTGTTGATATCCACTTCAAAGGTTTCCTCTACTAACATGTGGGATCCCTCCTCAAGCTGGTGAGGTGTAGGGATCAAGTGGATGTCATCTGCTGGGTTTATGGGTTCCACGTTGGAAGCATCCTCAGCATGATAAACATCATGTGCATAACCTGGCACAAAATGAAAAGGTTGCAACATTTCTTCGTTAGGGAAGAAATCTTCAGGCTCTAGTGGTGAGTCAACGTGATCCCAATCAATAGCATCTACATTAAGACACAATGGTTTGGAAGGGTCGACTAGATTGTGAAGTGGAGTGGTCAAATCAATGGAGATCATATTGATGGAATGGATCATGTCTCTAGGACCACATGCATGTGACTCTAAATTTATATAACTTCCATCCTCGAGATGTGGTTCTAGGGGTATGGGGATCTCTAGATCCGGTCTATGGATAGACTCAAAAATAGGATCGCTAGGCTCTAGGAGCTCTCTATATATCGATGGATTAGGAAAGACCATATGATAAATCACATTGAGATTTGGTGGTCTTCCCCTAAGGTGAGGGTGGAGATTGATATCTCTGTACATATCCTCTATAGTGTATGGCGCATTATGATGATGCAAGTAGGGAGGCCCCAAATAGGCTCTCTCTGTTTCATATTCATCATCACTATCATAATAAAAACCTTCACCACTACCTACTAGAACTGGGAGATTAGGAATATGAGGCCCCATGTAAGCCCACTCTTGATAACCGCTATCATCAATGGAGGATTTCTCATCCTCGATGACTGTCTCCAAGGGTAATAGATGATATAAATTTAGAGGGCCTAGGTAGGCCAACTCAGTCTCATCCTTAGATTGCTCATTGTGCGAGGACTCATCATCATCATCACTCTCATACATGCAACTTGGTCCGTCTCTCTCAGAGATGGACTCTGCTATATCCTCATCAGAATGATCCTCTAATTCAAAATCTACCACTATGCTAGCATTCTGAACTTGCAGGCCTATGTCATCGACTGCCCCACAGATTTGTTCATCCAAGTTATCTCTTGGGATGTGCTCTGGACCGGTCTCCACCAAGATGTCTTCGTGATATATCTCAGGTAGTTCTATAGTGATGTAAGACACTAATTGGTTATCCCTTTGAAAGGTAGAGGGATTGGGGTGATAAGGATTGAAGTCGACTTCACCCCCCAGACTGAGGTACAGGTGGTCTAAAGATGTCATGAGGAGTTCATCCTATCCTCTGATATAATATCCTAACCTAAACCTATCAGTTGACAACTGATACTATGGTTCGTAAGGCCTCCTACACCCCTACTCGAATAATCTGAGATCGTAACCATGCCAATGGTAATACTCAAAATATCATAAGGTATATTCTGGGTTAGAGAGATAATGAACATTCACAGTGAATGGTTCATCATCATCCTCATCCATGGTAGTGCGAGATGCAAGTTGGTCGAGCCCACCATAGATGAAATTGGTTTGATTAGGAGGTACCCCTAGTGGTACCACCATCCCTATGGGAAGGTGATGGGCTTGTGGTCGGCCCATATCCTGTGTAGTCTCGATGATCAGCATAAATGTCACATTCTACACAATATACTCCCCTAATCCAGGATTAACCAAATGAATGGTCACCTATGGTGCAGATGACCCTACTGAAGATGCAGGTGAAGTAGGTTGAGGTACCTCTTTGACTTCTTCTTGAGCATCCTCTACTTCCATGGGAGTAGGGACCTCGATGACAACTGGTTTGGGTACTTGCTTTATCTCTTTTTTCCCATATTTACTTTTAGCTTCTTATCATCCCGATGCATTATGGATGCAGATGGTTTAGTAGAATCAATTGTCGTGTGCTCCGATCATTGAGATACGAATGTTGTAGGTTTGGCACACACTTCCTTTATTTTACCTCTTGGCTCTTTGATCGGTGATGCTGGCTATATGTCTAGGTGCATTGAGGGGAGCATGAAGTCCCCCGAAAAATCTGCTAAATTCATGTATTTGAATGGTTCTTCATCTGAAGGTACCACGTGAACCTATCCCTCATGCACGTATTTAATACATTGATGGAGAATGGAAGGGACACAACACATTTCTCTTATCCAAGGCCATCCTAGAAGTATATTGTATTGCATAGCACCTTCAATCACATGACACATCACCAGGATGGTCTTTAGTCCCACCTGAATAGGTAAAACTATCGTACCGATAGTTGAGCATAATGCATCGTTAAAAGCTCTCAACGTGAAGGCAGAAGGTATGATATGCGTCTTTGGAAACTTCAGGTATGTCAATGCCTTGGTCATGATTATATTGATTGATGATCTCGTATCAATCAAAACCTACTTGAAAGGTTTGTGATTTACACACGCAATGATGTGGAGCGGCGGGTCCGCTGTGATAGTGGAAACCATCTTGATTTCATGATCATAAAATTGTATAATCGGTTCTTGACACTGTTGCACGTGTCCCATGAAGTGTGTGAATGCTTAGAGATCCTGGGACTACACTTCTATGGACCTTAGAATATCCATAAGCATCTCCCTATGCTTGGGAGACTATTGAATCAGCTCATAAATGGATAACTTTGTTGGAGTCATCTGTAGGTTTTGAACTAACCTACTCTTGATTGTCACCACCGATCTAGTTGGTGGGCCTAGCACATTCTGGGCTGGCCTTGGAGGAGGCGCAACTTGGACCCTAATAGGAAATGGAGGTTGATTTGGTCTTTCATACCTCACATGTCTTGTGATGACGTTGACCATTCTAATGAACCCATGGGTTGGTGGTTCGATGCGTACTTGATTGACTTGGCCAACATTGTTCCTTGGTACCTCATGGTTGGGTAGAGGATTTTTGTAAATCCCCATATTCTGATTATCCGGCGCTTGTGGGTTGTCCACAAGAAGCGTACCTCTTTCGATCATATTTTGCACTAAATGTTTGAAAGACCAACATACCTCTATGTCGTGACCTTTCGTTCGATGAAATATGCAATATTGATCATCCTTATACCCCTTAGGCTTGGGTTGATTAGGGTCCACTAATTTGATTTTTGGTAAGTTTATTGCCTTTGCCTCACACAATTGATGGAAAATTGATGTCAATGATTTTGATAATTGAGTGAATATGCGAGGAGGGCATATTTATTTATCCTTACCCTTATGATTGTTGTTGCATTGCTCATACTACATAGGAGGAGGTTGGGCTTGATAATTTCATTGTTGCTGCCCCTTATCCCCTTTCTGAAGGTTTAGAACCACCTGATTAACGTGGGCCGGCTTGGCCTATTGTTTCTCGGTGCTCTTCTTGTTCCATTCCTTCTTGCTTCTTAGTTTCAAGTTACCCTCCTATAACTTGATATCCTCTATCACTTTGGCTTGAGCCAAAGCCTCTTCAAAGGTTTGATATTGCTGCAACTGTAATAATAACAAAATGTGCTTTGCACAACTTTTCATAAACATTTGAGTTAATTCAGAAGCAGGGATGGAGAATGGCAACTTTACCATCATATTTCTCCATCGTTTCCCATAATCCATAACTGGCTCATCATCATGTTGCATTAAAGCAGCCAGATCGGATAAGTTCACCTTTTTCTTGATGCCGAAGGAGAAGCGTTCAAGAAATGCATCAACTAGTTGCTCAAAGCTGGTGATGTTGTGCCTTTTGAGTTGATTAAACCACTCTCGGGCTGGGCCTGAGAGGGTTGTAATGAAGGTCCATAGGAGCAAGGCATCATTGCTCTCGATATGAAAGCACATGTCTAGAAAACTCGTGACGTGCTCCTGAGCATCCTCCTCTCCTTTAAAATTTTCCAGCCTAGGCATCTCAAAATGCTCAGGATAGGCCAGAATAGGCACTGATGGGCATAAAGGTTCGTTATGAATATTGTTTAAGGTAGGATTTTGATAATTCGTCCCTTGCTTCTCGATAGCTTTAACCTTTTATGCCAAGGCCTTATAGGCCTGCAAAGATAGGAACTCCTCTTCTTTGGATTGCCTTTGAGGCACCTTTGGAGTAACATTCCTCTTCGATCTAGGTGGAGGACTAGGCTCATCATCCACTTCGACTTGGGAGATCTTAGGATATTCTTGATCTAGTTCATCTCCCACTTCTTCTTCATACTACCTATGCCCACGATATTCGGATACAGGATGTCGATCTCTATGTTGGGATGTATGGCGAGCATGGATGTCTATATGGTCAAGGTGCAACTCGGGCTGTGAAGTAGCTCATCTATTAATGCTCTCCCTGTACTCACTATGGGGAGGTAAACCGGTATTGGCCAATTGGTCCTCCCTCTCAACATGCTCCTTTTGATCAAGGATGTGTTGCTCGTGCATGTTGTTTCATATAAGCATTGTCTTATGAACCTTTGCCTTTGAGTGTCCTCATTTTCGAGGCATTCCCACTCTACACAAACATCTTCCAATTGGTCTTGGAGGATTTGACATCTCTAGGTAGGTTTATTGCTTTTGCCTCACACAATTGATGGAAAATTGATGTCAATGATTTTGATAGTTGAGTGAATAGGCAAGGAGGGCATATTTCTTTATCCTTACCCTTATGATTGTTGTTGCATTGCTCATACTACGTAGGTGTTGGCAATTTTGGGTACTTTGGGTACATTGCCTTTGCTCAAGTATATAAGTTGTCATTGATGTCAAGAAGCTTTTGAAGGAATTTGATTTGATGTAAAATAATTTGTTTTGATGAAGGTTACGGCATGACAGGTTCGAAAGAAAGTAAGTTGGAAAAATGTCGCGATATCGCGACATGTCGCATTTTCGCGACTTAAGCAGGAGAGAGAAAGCAAGTTAGAAAAGTGTCGCGATATCGCGACATGTCGCAGTTTCACGACTCAAAGAGGAGAGAGAATGTACGGAGTCAGAAATGTCACGATTTCGTGACATATTGCAAGGAAGGTTGTTCGGACGAAAAAGTGTCACGATTTCGCGACATGTTGCAGGAGAGAGAGTCCGAAAGAAAAAGTGTCACGATTTCGTGACATAATGCAGAAGAGAGAGTCCGTAGTGTGAATTGTCATGATTTCGTGACAAGTTCGAAGAGAGAGAAAGTAACATGAAAAGTGTCACGATTTCGTGACATGCAAAAATAAAAAGAAGTTCCAAGTGAAGAACTCCAGATTTGTGGACATGACAAAAAAGGAAAGGTTTCGAAGTAAGAAATGTCATGATTTTGTTTGACATATTGAAGAAAAAGCGTACGGATGCAGAAAGTGTCACGATTTCATGACATGTTCCCTTTTTTCGGGGTAAGGAGAGAAAAGCACAAGGCAAGAAAGTGTCATGATTTGATGACATGTTCATTTTGTAGTGAGAAGAGTTAAGCGAAAGGTGTCACGATTTCGTGACATGTCATGTTTTCGCTAGTGCAAGCAGAGAAGAGTGCAAGGAAGCGAAAGTGTCACGATTTCATGACAGAAATTGAAAGTAGGTCTTCTATAGGAGAAGTGTCATGATTTCATGACAAAAGCAGAAAGGAGGTCGACGAAGGGAGAAGTGTCGCGATATCGCGACAAAAGCAAAGTTGATGCTGACAAAGACAAAAGTGTCACGATATCGCGACAAGAGCTTAGTTGAAGTCGACAAAGGCTGAAGTGTCATGATATCATGACAAAAGCCAAAAGAAAGTGTACGGTTGCAAAGGTGTCACGATATCGTGACATGTTGTAGTTTCATGGCAAAAGCTATAGAAGAGTTACAGAGGAGTAAGCAAAGTTAAATAGCAAAAGTTAAATGTGAGCCGACGAAGATTAGGGTTTGTAGTAGAAGTTTAGGGTTGTTACAGCCGACTAAGATCAAGGTTTTGATCTTGAAAATGTTATTATAAAAGGTAGGCTATTTTGAAGAGTTAAATAGTGTGTGTGTTGCGACGTTCGTTGATAGAGCGCAGAGTGAGAAGTTCGATCGTCGAGAGCAGAGTGCAAAATTTGATCGAAGTGTGCAGAGTGAGCGAAGAGTCATGGTGAATTTTTCTAAGTATCGCTGTGTTTGCGTAGATAGTGCAAAGGTTGAAGTTCGACCAAAATGCGGCTGTGATTGCGCAGAGAGAGCAGAGGACTTGTGAGCTGAGTTTGATAGTTCTATCAGAGAACTTGAGGATAGAGATGTATTGGTTCTATGAGAAGAACCTGAGGATAGATTTGGTTGCTGAGCTACTATGGACGTGATCATAGAAGGCAGAGGTCTCTTAGGCTAAGCATTGAGGATAGGAGGTCTTCGGTGGAAAGGAGTTCCACGTGTTGGCAAGAGGTAGAGGCAGTTGATCTTCTGAGGGATCATTTCCAGAGCAGAGGGGAAGGTATCTCCTTTGAGCAGAGGCTCATAAATTTTGATTGGGAGAAGGTATCTCCTTTGAGCCGAGGCTCATAAACATTGTAATTGGGAAGGATTCCCAAAGAACCTTGAGATAACTTTTAGAGAAAAGTTTTTGTGGATGTAGCCCAATCATTTTGGGTGAACCACGTTAAAAATGGGTCTTCAATGTGTGATGCTTTCTGTCTTGATTAATGTTGTGTTGATGCCACTGCTATCTAAAGTTAAAATTATTAATTGGTTAAGTCTTATACTGTTCACCCCCCTCTCAGTATAAGCTTGTGTTCTTCAATTGGTATCGGAGCCGGTCTCTCCGGAAAGAGCCTAACAGCTTGGAGAAGGATCTATCAGAGGAACATACAGATTCAGAAAGAGATGAAGAGGTTGAGTTCGATCTCAAAGGTGAATTCTTCTTGGCTCTAAGAAAGCTTGAGAAATTCAGGGAAGAGAATTCTGTTCTCAAGTATCAATGTCAGGAAGAAGAGATAGCAAGATCAGAATTGTCTCAAAGTGTTATAGACTTCAAAATTCTAGCTGAAGAAGGGAAGAAGATTGAACAGGTTCGACAGAGGCTCTAAAAGGAAAGGAAGCTGATTGCGAGAAACTAGAAGAAGAGGTTATGTCTCTTAGAGTGAAGTTGGAACAGTTGACTCTCAGACAGAATACTCCGTGTGAAAAGCAAAAGAAGGATGGTATCACCATTTATGAAATAGGGTCTTCAAGCAAGATCAATCTTCATCCTGAAGAGCGGTGGATTCCAGTTGGTCACAAGAAGAACAACCATCCAAGGCATCAAAACAGGTTACATAATACTTTCCATGGCTATTGTTTTTCCTGCAAGAAATTTGGTCATGAAGCTATGCATTGCAATAAGTCTTTGAATAGCCATAGTAAGGAAAATGTTAACTCTTTTGCACCTCTTATGAATAAAAATGTCATGTGTTACAAGTGCAAGAATTTTGGGCATATAGCAAGGATGTGCTATTTGGATAGATCTAGCCTTGAGTTCACTAAAAAGAGAAATGAGATCAAATCTAAGTCAATGATAGTTCAAACTGCTTTTCATGCTCAAGACAAAGTAGAAAAATGGTATCTTGATAGTGGTTGTTCAAAACATATGATTGGTGAAAAGGAAAAGTTTTTGGTCTTAAAAAAAACAAACAGAGGAACAATCAGTTTTGGAGATAATAGGTCAGCTAAAATCTGTGGTAAAGGGACTCTTAGTTTGGATGGGAAATCCAAAACAGAAAATGTGCTTTATGTAGAAGGCCTAAGACATAATCTTCTAAGTGTGAGTCAACTTTGTGATCAAGGACACATAGTATCTTTCTTTTCAGATAGATGTGAGATAAGTAAAGAAAAAAATGGAAAACTCATTGCTAGTGCTACAAGGACTCCAAACAATCTTTACATGCTAAGTGAGATAAAAAAGGAAAAGTGTTTTCTAACTCAAGAAGATGAGAGTTGGCTATGGCATAAAATATTGGGGCATTTGAGCTTTGATAATCTTGTCAATATTAGTAACAAGGAAGCAGTTAGAGACTTGCCCAAAATAAAAAGGCCCCATAACATCATTTGCGGTCCGTGTCAACATGGAAAACAGACTAGAACCAGTTTCAAATCAAAAGGGTATACTTCTTCAAAACCATTGGATCTTATTCATACTGATTTATGTGGCCCTACCGGAACTCGTGAGCATTCAGGGAGAAAGCTACTTCATGTTGTTTATAGATGATTATTCTAGAATGACTTGGGTTACTTTTCTCAAAGAAAAATCTGAAGCTTTTGAAAAATTTAAAGCTTTCAAAGAAATGATTGAAAATGAGACTGACAAGAGAATCAAATGCTTAAGATCAGATAGAGGAGGAGAGTTCACTTCAAATGAATTTGTGGAGTACTGTGAGCAACAAGGAATCAAAAGAGAATATTCAGCAAGCAAGAACTCCTCAACAAAATGGAGTAGTTGAAAGGAAAAATAGAACTATTGAAAATATGGCTAGAGCTATGTTAAATGAATCAAAACTTTCGGATGGCTTTTGGAAAGAGGCAGTCAAGACAACAGTCTACATTATCACCAGGGCCCAACTTAGAGTCAATCATCATAAAACTCCTTATGAGTTGTGGAAAGGAAGACCAGCTACAGGAAAATACTTCAAAGTGTTTGGGAGTAAGTGCTTCATCCGAAGGGAAGATCAGAATTTGGGTAAGTTTGATCCTAGGTGTGATGAGGGAATCTTTCTTGGATATTCCAGCAGAAGCAAGGCCTACAGATGCTTCAACAAAAGAACTCATACAGTTGTAGAGAGCATAAATGTAACAGATTGATGAAAAGACAGGGATAAGAGAACCAGTCAAGGAACTCGGTGATGAAATTTGTCAAGAAGAATTCAGAGAGGTTTCAGATGAAGAAGAGGAAAGACAACAACCGCTTCCCAAAACTCCTTCACGATATGTTCAGAAACATCATCCCAAAGATTTGATCATTGGTGATCCAAATAGCAAGGCAAACAAGAAGAAGAGTCATTCCTTCACATGATTCTACAAATGTTTCATTATTATCTCAGATTGAGCCAAAAGATTTCAGGGAAGCATGTGCAGATAAGTTTTGGGTAAAAGCAATGGATGAAGAGCTAAATCAAATAGAGAAAAGTGAAACTTGGGATTTGGTTCCAAGACCTAAGGACAAGAATGTCATTGGCACAAAATGGATATTCAGAAATAAACTCAATGAGGATGGAAAAATTGTCAAAAACAAAGCTAGGTTAGTCTGCAAAGGTTATGCTCAAGTAGAAGGTGTTGATTTCGAAGAGACGTTTGCTCTTGTTGCTCGTCTTGAAGCTATCAAAATGTTTTTGGCACTTTCAAGCTTCAAATCATTCAAGGTATATCAAATGGATGTAAAGTCAGCTTTTCTAAATGGCGTGTTGGTAGAAGAAGTCTACATAGAACAGCCAGAAGGAGTGTCTCTCTCAGAATAGTCAGACTATGTGTGTAAACTAAAAAAGGCCTTGTATGGGTTAAAGCAAGCACCGAGGGCTTGGTACTCAAGACTTGACAGTTATCTTCATGAGCAAGGCTTCAGGAAAGGCGTGGCAGATAGCAATTTGTATATTAAGAATGAAGATGATGATATGTTGATTATGGTTGTCTATGTTGATGATATTATTTTTGGGGGAAATAAGACTCAGATGTGCAAAGATTTTGCTAACACCATGCAGAAGGAATTTGAGATGTCTATGATTGGAGAGCTGTCATTCTTTTTAGGTCTTCAGATTGCTCAATCAAAAGATGGTGTATTTCTCTCTCAAGGGAAGTATATCAAAGAAATGTTGAAGAAATTTGGGATGATGGACAGCAAACCAATATGTACTCCAATGATTACAGGGTGCAAGATGAGTAAGGATGATGAATCTTCAGTGACAGATCAAAAGTTGTACAGATCAATGATTGGCAGTTTATTATATGTTACAGCTACTGCACTAGATATCATGCAGGCAGTTGGGTTAGTAGCAAGATTTCAGGCAGCTCCAAAATATTCTCATGTTATAGCAGTTAAAAGGATATTCAGATATCTGAAGGGCACTATGGACCTTGGGCTTTGGTATCCCAAAGGTGATGATTTCACCCTCACGGCCTATACAGATGCAGATTGGGCAGGCAGTACTGATGACAGGAAAAGCACTAGTGGTGGAGCATTCTTTCTGGGAAAGAGTTTGGTTTCTTGGCTAAGTAAGAAACAACCTTCGTTTCCTTATCTACAGCAGAGGCTGAATACATAGCAACAAGTGGTTGGGTGTACACAGGTTTTATGGATGAAAACCACCTTGGAGGATTTCAAAGTCAAGCATGAACAACCCATCTCCATACTTTGTGATAATACAAGTGCCATAAGTATTTCCAAAAATCCGGTAATGCACTCAAGGACAAAGCATATTTCCATCAAGTATCACTTTCTAAGGGAGAAAGTGCAAGACAAGCAGGTCAAGCTAGAGTATGTGTCTACTAAAGAGCAGATTGCAGATATCTTCACCAAACCTCTTCCAAGAGATACGTTTGAGTATCTAAGGGAGAAATTGGGAGTTGTACTCCCACCCTAGAATTAATCACCTCATCAGGAGGTGGGGGAGGGACTAAGCTAAGAGGCTCATTCTTAGTCCCGAGCCCCAAAGGTGACCCTTTGCCATTGATGACAAAGGGGGAGAGATATGAGTAAGGGGGAGAGCTTCAAGTGAAGAGGAAAGCTTCAAGTTCGGGGGAGCAAAACTTCAAAGGAAGATTCTCGCTTGTGGGCACAGTTTCTCAGTTGTTAGCACAGTTAGTTTCAGTTTTGGCTCTTGAGACGTGTTTTCAGTAAAGGTTTGCCATCAATGACAAAGGGGGAGATTGTTGGCAATTTTGGGTACTTTGGGTACATTGCCTTTGCTCAAGTATATAAGTTGTCATTGATGTCAAGAAGCTTTTGAAGGAATTTGATTTGATGTAAAATAATTTGTTTTGATGAAGGTTACGGCATGACAGGTTCGAAAGAAAGTAAGTTGGAAAAATGTCGCGATATCGCGACATGTCGCATTTTCGCGACTTAAGCAGGAGAGAGAAAGCAAGTTAGAAAAGTGTCACGATATCGCGACATGTCGCAGTTTCACGACTCAAAGAGGAGAGAGAATGTACGGAGTCAAAAATGTCACGATTTCGTGACATATTGCAAGGAAGGTTGTACGGACGAAAAAGTGTCACGATTTCGTGACATGTTGCAGGAGAGAGAGTCCGAAAGAAAAAGTGTCACGATTTCGTGACATAATGCAAGAGAGAGTCCGTAGTGTGAATTGTCATGATTTCGTGACAAGTTTGAAGAGAGAGAAAGTAACACGAAAAGTGTCATGATTTTGCTGACATGTGGTTCAAGTGAAGAACGTCACGATTTAGACATGCAAGGAAAGGTTTCAAGTAAGAAATGTCACGATTTCGTGACATGTAAAAAGATTTGTGACATATTGAAGAAAAAGCGTACGGAATGAGAAAGTGTCATGATTTAGTGACATGTTCCATGGCGTAAGGAGAGAAAAGCACAAGGCATGAAAGTGTCACGATTTGTGACATGTTTCTATTTTCGCTAGTGCGCAGAGAAGAGTGTACAGAAGCGAAAGGTGTCACGATTTCGTGACATGTCATGTTTTCGCTAGTGCAAGCAGAGAAGAGTGCAAGGAAGCGAAAGTGTCACGATTTCATGATAGAAATTGAAAGCAGGTCTTCTATAAGAGAAGTGTCATGATTTCATGACAAAAGCAGAAAGGAGGTCGATGAAGGGAGAAGTGTCGCGATATCGCGACAAAAGCAAAGTTGATGCTGACAAAGACAAAAGTGTCATGATATCGTGACAAGAGCTTAGTTGAAGTCGACAAAGGCTGAAGTGTCATGATATCATGACAAAAGCCAAAAGAAAGTGTATGGTTGCAAAGGTGTCATGATATCGTGACATGTTGTAGTTTCGTGACAAAAGCTATAGAAGAGTTACAGAGGCAGTTGAAGCCGACAAAGTTAAATGTGAGCCGACAAAGTTAAATGTGAGCCGACGAAGATTAGGGTTTGCAATCGACAAAGTTTAGGGTTGTTACAGCCGACTAAGATCAAGGTTTTGATCTTGAAAATGTTATTATAAAAGGTAGGCTATTTTGAAGAGTTAGATATGTGTGTGTTGCGACGTTCGCTGATAGAGCATAGAGTGAGAAGTTCGATCGCTGAGAGCAGAGTGCAAAATTCGATCGAAGTGTGCAGAGTGAGCGAAGAGTCATGGTGAATTTTTCCAAGTACCGTTGTGTTTGCATAGACAGTGCAAAGGTTGAAGTTCGACCAAAATGCGGTTGTGATTGCGCAGAGAGAGCAGAGGACTTGTGAGTTGAGTTTGATAGTTCTATCAGAGAACTTGAGGACAGAGATGTATTGGTTCTATGAGAAGAACCTGAGGACAGATTTGGTTGTTGAGCTGCTGTGGACGTGATCATAGAAGGCAGAGGTCTCTTAGGCTAAGCATTGAGGATAGGAGGTCTTCGGTGGAAAGGAGTTCCACGTGCTGGCAAGAGGTAGAGGCAGTTGATCTTCTGAGGGATCATTTCTAGAGCAGAGGGGAAGGTATCTCCTTTGAGCAGAGGCTCATAAATTTTGATTGGGAGAAGGTATCTCCTTTGAGCCGAGGCTCATAAACATTGTAATTGGGAAGGATTCCCAAAGAACCTTGAGATAACTTTTAGAGAAAAGTTTTTGTGGATGTAGCCCAATCATTTTGGGTGAACCACGTTAAAAATGGGTCTTCAATGTGTGATGCTTTCTGTCTTGATTAATGTTGTGTTGATGCCACTGCTATCTAAAGTTAAAATTATTAATTGGTTAAGTCTTATACTGTTCACCCCCCCTCTCAGTATAAGCTTGTGTGCTTCAGTAGGAGGAGGTTGGGCTTGATAATTTCATTACTGCTGCCCCTTATCCCCTTTATGAAGGTTTAGAACCACCTGATTAACATGGTCCGGCTTAGCCTATTGTTTCTTGGTGCTCTTCTTGTTCCATTCCTTCTTACTTCTCAGTTTCAAGTTACCCTCCTATAACTTGATATCTTCTATCACTTTGGCTTGAGCCAAATCCTCTTCAAAGGTTTGATATTGCTACAACTGTAATAATAATAAAATGTGCTTTGCGTAAATTTTTATAAGCATTCGAGTTAATTCAGAAGCATGATGGAGAATGACAACTTTTCCATCATCTTTCTTCATCGTTTCCCATAATCCATAACTAGCTCATCATCACGCTGCAGTAAAGCAACCAGATCAGATAAGTTCACCTTTTTCTTGATGCCAAAGGAGAAGCGTTCAAGAAATGCATCAACTAGTTGCTCAAAACTGGTTATGTTGTACCTATTGAGTTGATTAAACCACTCCCGAGCTGGGCCTGAGAGTTTTGTAATTAAGGTCCATAGGAGCAAGGCATCATTGCTCTCAATATGAAAGCACATGTCCAGAAAACTCGTAACATGGTCCTGAGCATCCTCCACTCCTTTAAAATTTTCTAGCCTAGGCATCTCAAAATGCTTAGGATAGGCCAGAATAGGCATTGATGGGCATAAATGTTCATTATGAATATTGTTTAAGGTAGTATTTTGATAATTCGTCCCTTGCTTCTCGATAGCTTTAACCTTTTAAGCCAAGGCCTTATAGGATTGTAACGATAGGAACTCCTCTTCCTTGGATTACCTTTGAGGCACATTTGGAGGAACATTCCTCTTCGATCTATGTGGATGACTAGGCTTATCATCCACTTCAACTTGGGATATCTCAAGATATTCTTGATCTAATTCATCTCATACTTCTTCATACTACCTATGCCCATGATATTCAGACACAGGACGTCGATCTCTATGTTGGGTCGTATGGCGAGCATGGATGTCTATATGGTCAGGGTGCAACTCAGGCTATGAAGCAACTCATATATTAATGCTCTCCCTGTACTCACTACGTGGAGGTAAACCGATATTGGCCAATTGGTCCTCCCTCTCAGCATGCTCCTTTTGATAAAGGATGCATTGCTTGTGCATGCACTGTTCATATAGGCATTGTATTATGAACCTCTGAGTGTCCTTATTTTCAAGGCATTCCCACTCTACATGAACATCTTCCAATTGGTCTTGGAGGATTTGACATCTCTACTCTGACACCAGCTTGTGAGTTTTGTTGGTTCTCTTTCAGCACAAGATCACCAACCTCAAAGTCTCTCATGTGGACTTTATTATTGTAAGCTATTTTTAAGCGATCTTGGTAAACGCAAAGATGCTCAAGAGCATTCATGCGATGTTCATAAAGTAGCTTCAGTTGATCTAGGTGAGCTTTCCATGCAGTGTTGTCATCAATGAACTCTTTTAATGTGATGCGTTGAATATCCAACTCTAGGGGTATAATGGCCTCAGTGCCATATACTAGTGAAAATAGAGTTGCCCTAGTGGGTGTCCGAATGCTAGTCCTATAAGCCCATAATGCAAGGGGCAGCTAGATATGCCAATCTTTGTGGTGCTCATGTACCATATTTTTCAACATGGATACCACTATCTTATTTGAAGCCTCAACATTCCCGTTTGCCTATGGATAATATGGAGTCACAAAACTATGTTTGATCCTATATTTGGACGTTAAAGTCCTCACAGTTTTGTTCTTAAATGACGTTCCATTATCCGAAATTATTTTGGATGGTATCCCAAAATGACTTATGATATTGGTGAGTATGAACTCCACAATACGTGCTCCAGATATCATTGTTAACAGGATGGTTTCCACCCACTTAGTAAAATACTCAATAGTCATAATAATTAATGTATGTCGGTCTGATTATGGAGGAGAGATATTACCGATTAGATCCAAACCCCACTAAGCAAATGACCAAGCCGATTGAATGGACTGTAAGGCCTATGATGGCAAGTACACAAGATTAGCATGATGCTGATATTTTAACGTATTTTTTGACATACACATTACAATCCTTCTTCATAGTAGGCCAATAATAGCCCATGCGAAGGATGCACTTGATGATAGCCATGCCACTAAAATGGCCACTGCACATACCGTCGCAAGCTTAAAAAATCACCCAAGATAATTCTTGGGGCTCAAGACAACGAAGGAGAACTCCATCGTAACTTCAATGATACAAAATGTCTTATAACAAACATACTTTGTCACTTTTTTCTTAAATGTGCACTTCACGGTACATGATAATCCCTGAGGGATTACACCAAGATTTAGGAAGTCATGTATTTGTGACATCCAATTCTGATAGACCTCAGCCTCAACTGACAAGACAACATGTTCCCCCTACGGTTCAAGCTCCACAAATGTATACTAGGAAACAAACTTATGGTGAATGGTAGTACCATTCCTTGTGGGATCCTATGAGATCAAAGACATCTAGGATGCCATCTTGAGAAAGTCTCTGGCTCTGTAGAACCATTCATGGTTTAGTTCTACATGAATCATGTTAACTGACTATTTGTTATCCAAAGCTTCGTGATGCACAACAAAGTGTGACAACGTTCTTATGTGGATGGTAGTAAAATCAACATACAAATTTTAAGGAATTAAAGATCCCAAATATGCCATAGTGTCTGCAAATCTATTTGATGAACGAGGGATTACCTCAATGTTGTACCACTCCAAATGAGCTAGATAAGTGTCAAAAAGATCTTTGTAGATCTTTAGGATAGGACACCTACATTGAAAAAGTCCCTTCACTTGGTTGACAATGAGAAAGGAATTACCAAAGATATTCAATCTTTTGATCTTCATGGCGATAGCTATTTGGATGCCCAAGATTAGGGCTTCGTATTTAGAATTATTATTCATGCAAGAAAAGTTCAACTTAAATGACAAGGTCATGGGAGCACCTTGTAGCGTGAACAACACTATTCCTGCACCACCCCCTTGCTCACACTTTGAACCATCGAAGAACAAGATCATATCAGCTTTGTTATCTAGTTCTTCAGGTTTGGGTGCTTCTGCTAATGTGAAGACTGCATCATCAGGAAGCTCTATGGTGAGAGGTATACTATTTTATAGTTGTGCCTCCGCCAGTTGATCAGCTATGACCTATCCCTTGATGGAATTTTGGCTAATGAATTCCAAATCAAATTTTGTCAATAACATGATCCACTTTGTAGTACATGTATTATGATACGTCTTGCTCATCATATACTGTAAATTATTATTTTTGATATGACATACGTCGTATGACTTAACATATAATGCTGCAATTTATTTTTAGCGAACACTACTACTAAACATAGATTTTCCACGTAGGCATATCCTAGCTCGTAACTCACCAAGGTTCGACTAATGTAATATATGGCTTACTCTTTATCTTGCACATTATTTTGGGCTAACATAGTCCCTAATACAAAGTTAGTTGTTGATATATATAGCAATAATGATACATCTGGTCTTGGTGGAGCTAGCACTGCCGATATCACCAGGTATTGCTTAATCTCAGAAAAGGTTGCTTGACAGTCCTCGTACCAATTAAATGGGACCTCCTTGTGTATAAGTCAATTCATGGGTCAAAATTTGTCCAATAATTGTGCAATAAATCACTTTATGGATGCTACTTTGCTCTGAAGGCTCCTTAATTCCTTAATATTCGTGGGAGGACACATCTAAAATGGCCTTGATATTTTTTGGGTCAACTTCGATCTGTCATTTTGAAACGATGAACCCTAAAAGCTTTCCTGAAGTAATGCCAAATACACACTTCTTAGGATTCAACCTGACATTATGCTCTATCAGGCGATGGAAGACCTTTCTTAGGACCTCTGCTTGCTTTGAACATAGCAATGACTTTGCCAATAAGTCATCGATGTAATCTTCCAAGATCTTATGCATGTAGTCATGAAATATATATGTCATAGCCCGCTGATATGTAGCACCAACATTCTTAAGGCCGAATGGCATAACCTTATAACAAAATGTCCCCCATGGTGTTATGAACATGGTTTTATATTGGTCTTCGGGCTTAATCTAAATTTTGTTGTAACCAAAAAAACCATCCATTAGGGATAGCATTTCATGACCCGTAGTTGCATCTATGAGAGCATCTATGTTTGACAATGGAAATGAATCCTTTGGTGTTGCCCTATTGAGGTCTCTAAAATCTATACAGAACGGATCCTCCCATAAAGTTTTCCTACAAGCACCAAATTTGATGCCCATTTCGAATAGTTGATGGAAATGACAAACTCTACATCCAGTAGCTTTTGCAATTTACCTTTAACCATTAAGGCTATTGTTGGATGCATCTTCTTGAGTTTTTGCTTGATTGGATTTTTTGAGAGATCCAATGAAAGGTTATGAGTAAATAGTTTTGGATCTAGACCCGAGATGTCCTTATAAGTCCAAGCAAAGAGATCAAGTCTCTCTTTCAGTAGAGGGATGAGGTTGACATGCTCATAAGGAGATAGAATTTCCCAAAATTTAACCTTCTTAGAAATCGTGGGATCATTGCTGATATCCACTTCAAATATTTCCTCTACTGACACGTGGAATCCCCTCTCAAGTTGGTGAGGTGTAGGGATCAAGTGGATGTCATCTGTTGGGTTTACGGATTCTATGTTGGAAGAATCCTCAGCATGATAAACATCATATACATAGTCTGGCACAAAATTAAAAGGTTGTAGCATTTCTTCGTTGGGGAAGAAATCCTTAGGCTCCAATGGTGAGTCAGCGTGATCCCAATCAATAACATATACATTAAGATACAATATTTTGGAAGGGTTGGCTGGATTGTGAAGTGGAGTGGTCAAATCAATGGAGATCATATTTATGGAATGGATCATGTCTCTATGACCATGTGCATGTGACTCTAAATTTATATAACTTCCATTCTCGAGATGTGGTTCTGGGGGTATGGGGATATCTATATCCGGTCTATGGATAGACTCAAAAATAGGATTGCTAGGCTCTAGGATATCTCTATATATCGATGGATTAGGAAACACCATATGATAAATTACATTAAGATTTGGTGGTCTTCCCATGAGACGAGGATGGATATCATTATCTCTGTACATATCCTCTGTAGTGTATGGCACATTATGATGACACAAGTAGGGATACCCCAAATAGGCTCTCTCTGTTTCATATTCATTATCACTATCGTAATAAAAACCTTCACCACTACCTACTGGAATTGGGAGATCAAGAATATGGGGACCCATGTAAGCCCACTCTTGATAACTTCTATCGTCAATGGAGGATTGCTCATCCTCTATGACTGTCTTCATGGGCAACAAATGATATAAATTTAGAGGGCCTTGGTAGCCCAACTCAGTCTCATATTTAGATTGCTCATCATGCGAGGACTCATCATCGTCACTCTCATACATGTACTCAGTTCGTATCTCTCATAAATGGACTCTGCTATATCCTCATCAGAATCATCCTCTAATTAAAAATCTACTACTATGCTAGTGTTCTGATCTTGTAGTCCTGTATCATCGGCTGCCTCACATATTTGTTCATCCAAGTTATCTCTTGGGATGTGCTTTGGATTGGTCTCCACCAATATGTCTTTGTGATATATCTCATACAACTCTATAGTGATGTAAGACACTAACCAATTATCTTTTTGAAATACAGAGGGATTAGGGTTATAAGGATTGAAGTTGATTCACCACCAAATTGAGGTACAGTCGGTCTAAATATGTTGTGGGGATTTCATCCTATCCTCCGATATAATATCCTAACCCAAACCTATCAGTCAATAACTGATACTGTGGCTTGTAAGGCCTCCTACACCCCTGCTCAAATAATCTGAGATCGTAACCTTGCCAATGGTAGCACTCAAAATATCGTAAGGAATATTTTGGGTTAGAGAGATAATGAACATTTACAATCAATGATTCATCATCATCCTCATACATGGCAGTGCGAGATGCAATCTGATCAAGCTCACCATAAATGAAATTGGTATGATTAGGAGGTACCCCCAGTGATACCACCATACATACGGGAATGTTATGGGCTTGTGATCGGCCTATATCCTATGTAGTCTTGATGATCAACGTAAATGTCATATTCTACACAATATACTTCCGTAATTTGGGGTTAACCAAATGAATGGTTACCTACGGTGCATATGACCCTGTTGAAGATGCAGGTAAAGCAGGTTGAGGTACCTCTTCGACTTCTTCTTGAGCATCCTATACTTCCATGGGAGTAGGGATCTTGATGACAACTGGTTTGGGTGCTCGCTTTATCTCTTTTTTTCCCATATTTCCTTTTAGCTTCTTATCAGCTCGACGTATTATGGATGCAGATGGTTTAGTAGAATCAGTTGTTGTGTGCTCCGATCTTTGAGATACGAATGTTGTAGGTTTGGCACACACTTCTTTTATTTTACCTCCTGGCTCTTTGATCAGTGATGCTAGACATATGTCTAGGTGAGTTGAGGGGAGCATGAAGTCCACCAACCAATCTACTAAATTCACATATTTGAATGGTTCTTCATCTGAAGGTACCACATGAACCTATCTCTCATGCACATATTTAATACACTGATGGAGAATGGAAGGGACGCAACATATTTCTCTTATCCAAGGCTATCCTAGAAGTATATTGTATTGCATAGCACCTTTAATCACATGACAAATCACCTGGATGGTATTTAGTCCCACATGAATAGTTAAAACTAGTGTCCTGATAGTTGAGCATAATGCATCATTAAAAGCTCTCAACGTTAAGGGGGATGGTATTATATGCGTATTTTATAACTTCAAGTATGTTAATGCCTTGGTCATGATTATAGTGATTTATGATCTCGTATCAATCAAAACCTACTTGAAATATTTGTAATTTACACACACAATTATATGGAGAGGCAAGTCAGCTATGATAGTGGAAACCATCTTAATTTCATGATCATAAAATTGTATAATCGATTCTTGACACTGTTGCATGTGTTCCATGAAGTGTGTGAATGCTTCGAGATCCTGGGACTGCACTTATATGGACCTTAGAATATCCATAAGCATCTCCTTATGCTTGTGAGACTGCTGAATTAGCTCATAAATGGATAACTTTACTGGATTTGTCTGTAGGTTTTGAACTAATCTACTCCTAATTGTCACCAACGGTCTAATTGGTGGGCCTGGCACATTCTAGGTTGGCCTTGGAGGAGGTGCAGCTTGGACCCTAATAGGCAATGGAGGTTGATTTGGTCTTTCATACCTCGCATATCTTGTGATGACGTTGACCATTCTGAAGAACCCATGGGTTGGTTTTCGATGCGTACTTGATTGACTTGGCCAACATTGTTCCTTGGCACCTCGTGGTTGGATATAGAATTTTTGTAAATCCCCATATTCTGATTATCTGGCAATTGTGGGTTGTCTACAAGAAGCATACGTCTTTCGATTATATTTTGCACTAAATGTTTGAAAGACCAATATACCTTTATATTGTGACCTTTCGTTCTATGAAATATGCAATATTGATTATCCTTATACCCCTTAGGCTTGGGTTGATTAGGGTCCAATAATTTGATTTCTGGTAGGTTTATTGCTTTTGCCTCACACAATTGATGGAAAATTGATGTCAATGATTTTGATAGTTGAGTGAATAGGCGAGGAGGGCATATTTCTTTATCCTTACCCTTATGATTGTTGTTGCATTGCTCATACTACGTAGGAGGATGTTGGGCTTGATAATTTCGTTACTATTGCCCCTTATCTCCTTTATGAAGGTTTAGAACCACCTGATTAACATGGGTCGGCTTAGCCTATTATTTCTTGGTGCTCTTATTGTTCCATTCCTTCTTACTTCTCAGTTTCAAGTTATCCTCCTATAACTTGATATCTTCTATCACTTCAGCTTGAGCCAAATCCTCTTCAAAGGTTTGATATTGTTGCAACTGTAATAATAATAAAATGTGCTTTGCGTAAATTTTTATAAGCATTCGAGTTAATTCAAAAGCATGATGGAGAATGAAAACTTTTCCATCATCTTTCTCCATTGTTTCCTATAATCCATAACTAGCTCGTCATCACGCTGTAGTAAAGCAACCAGATCGGATAAGTTCACCTTTTTCTTGATGCCAAAGGAGAAGCGTTCAAGAAATGCATCAACTAGTTGCTCAAAACTGGTTATGTTGTACCTATTGAGTTGATTAAACCACTCCCAAGATGGGCCTGAGAGTGTTGTAATTAAGGTCCATAGGAGCAAGGCATCATTGCTCTCAATATGAAAGCACATGTCCAAAAAACTCGTAACATGCTCCTGAGCATCCTCCTCTCCTTTAAACTTTTCCAGCCTAGGCATCTCAAAATGCTTAGGATAGGCCGAAATAGGCACTGATGGGCATAAATGTTCATTATGAATATTGTTTAAGGTAGTATTTTGATAATTCGTCCCTTGCTTCTTGATAGCTTTAACCTTTTAAGCCAAGGCCTTATAGGATTGTAACGATAGGAACTCCTCTTCCTTGGATTACCTTTGAGGCACCTTTGGAGGAACATTCCTCTTTGATCTATGTGGAGGACTAGGCTTATCATCCACTTCAACTTGGGATATCTCAAGATATTCTTGATCTAGTTCATCTCATACTTCTTCATACTACCTATGCCCATGATATTCACACTCAGGATGTCGATCTCTATGTTGGGTCGTATGGCGAGCATGGATGTCTATATGGTCAGGGTGAAACTTGGCCTATGAAGCAACTCATATATTAATGCTCTCCCTGTACTCACTACGTGGAGGTAAATCGGTATTGCCCAATTGGTCCTCCCTCTCAGCATGCTCCTTTTGATAAAGGATGCATTGCTTGTGCATGCACTGTTCATATAGGCATTGTCTTATGAACCTCTGAGTGTCCTTATTTTCAAGGCATTCCCGCTCTACACGAACATCTTCCAATTGGTCTTGGAGGATTTGAAATCTCTACTCTGACACCAATTGGTCTTCCTATCTAATTGTCTACTACACCATGGCTTATGAGGTGGCATAACATTTACTCCCACTTTAGACATGTCTATGGTGATCCTACAAGGTTCACCTTTGTTGGAAGTTTGCATGGGTCTACACTCGAAAGCGTTCCTCTCTGTTTACCCCTAAATGGGTGGATCTTGAACTTGTCTATACTAATATGGTGGGGGCCTCTCACCTCCCTTAGCTGTAGGTCGAAGGGGTACCATTCTGGATCCCTCTATAACATACTCTTCAATAGATCCTGTGGAACCATGTAGAATGCAGTGAAGTAAATGCTAACCTATCTGAGACCCCATGCTAGGAATATCCATGCTCTGATATGTGTCTCGAAGAGTATCTAGTGGCTCCTCAAACCGAGGTATTCTTAATAGGATCCCCGCACGTAGAATTATTCCCTCTAATACTCATCGAATGATGTTCAGGAGGATTCCGTGATGGGGGGTTCTGCGCATCTTATTGTACATTGGGTGGAGCTTTGGCCTTGACCTCGGGTCTATGCCCAGATCGGCCTCTCCGTGTTTGCACCATGATATTATATTATCTCGTATGTAAGTTTTAAGGCAAACAAAGTAAACAATAATGATTATCTCTTTTGATTTTTTTTGTGAGCCCTAAACTGTTTGGTGTGTTTTAAGATTTATTGTATCAAAAAGTAACTCTCATTGTGTTTTCAATAAGTTGATGATATACTCAATTGTTTAAGGATTTTCACTTGTATACTCGCTACTCGACAACCGAAAATGAAAGTCACGATCACGTAAACCCCCTGAAATATGGAGATGAAATCCACACTTGGGTAGGGAGCATAGGTCCTCCCTATCCTCACCCTGTTCATCCGTGCTGAGTGATACACCCCTTCAAAGAGAAAATAATACTATTTTGCATGGTCTATGATGGCATCTTGGATCCGATATTGGTTTAGTAACAAAAGTATCGAGGGAGTTGGGCCAACGGATGGAAATCACTACCACCATTGTTGAACCCTACTAGTGGTTGGATGTGACTTCCAACTCACTAGCATTTACAATGTGTCGTGGTGTGTGTGGTTCTTTTCCCTACATGCTTTTCAAAAGAACGTTTGATTTTAAGAGAATGCACGACTATGCTAGATAATTTTTTAGAGAATGCAACTATCTATGATGAAAATAGCCATTGATTGGGCCTAATACATGCAAAATCTAAACATAGAATTGCCTAGACCACTGGAGACGAGGGTGGAATGCAATCAGAGATCCACTATTCCTAGTAGCGACTAGTAGAAAACTAAAAAAGTATCTAAGATTTTCCCATTCTAATTTTTGCTATATTTTCTAATTATCCTAACATTTCTGCATTCTGCCAAAAAAAACATAGATAGGGAATTACAGAGACAGAAAAGTGCTCCTACCTCAAATCCCAGTATGATGGAGATCTGGCTGCTTGTTGTATGTTCTATTTTCTCTTGACCGTGTCTGTCAGGTGTAACTGTAACTGTTTCTCATGGCTCTGTGGTGCAGCTACAACTATTAACTGTGGCTAAGGACTGTAATCACAAAACACAAGTTAGATTTTAGATCGCTTAAATTATGGAGTTCCACCGTGATCACTTTATGTAGAAATCCAGGATGCATACACCTAAGCTAATAATAATTGAAACATCACATAAAGCATGAAATAAAGACAAATTTACAAATAACCACAAATAAGGGTTTATTTTATTATATTTTCATCAAAATATGGTTACAAATCCATCCCTCTTAGAGATACCCAATGTGATACAATTATTACAATCATAGAAAATCCCCACGCAAGGGTAGGTGTAATTCACAGGCTTCCTAGGTTGACACAAACTGCTCTAAGGCAAATTTAGCCTTCTTATCCATGATTAGAGGTATTTTTTGCTTTTAAGGATAAGACCCTATTAACCCTGCATTCAAGAAACAACAAAAAACAATTAAAAATAAAGGAGGCCTCTCTTAATGAGGCTTTTAAAGGAACTTATACAAAATATTGTCATGAAAGCTTAAAATCAAAAAATTGTATAAAGCATAGTAATCTACTCTAAAAAAGATAATTGACCATAAAAAAATGTGCAAGAAACATAGATCAATATATCTAGTGTTCTAATTAAATGACTGAAAACATGGAAACATGAGAAATATCCATAACTAATCTAGCTACCAAATGACAAGAAATGAAGGAGATATATCTTAAATCCCTATTTCTATCAGACAATTATCTCTAATAAAGCAAATCTAGATTAAATGTATCTAATCTAAAGCAAATAGAAGGAAAACTACTGCTGAAACCAAAGGGAACTAAGATTTAAACATGACCATGGGTCTGCGGCATATCTAGCACTGTTAGCTGTGACTAACAGCCGTGGCTGAGCTGAAAATGAAATTACCCTCTAATTTCGATATTGGATCTCCAATTACCCTTGATGAATTGATGATCAAGGGTTACCACGATATCCTCTAATAGATTTAGCGATTGAATTACTCAGATTGGTGATGGATTGGGTTCAATTGTGTTTCTTGATCTCTTCTAGCCCTCCATAGTCTTCTTGGTTCCAAATGCCATTTGATCTCCAATTGGGTAGCAAAAATGCTCCTCTCAATGTGTGCAATTGAGTATGCAATTCGAGAGGGCTTCGTTGCTATTCAACTCGAGATTCTTCCAGACTTCTCCCCAATTTGGAGGGGGGTTATATAGCATAAGTTAAGGCCATGTATCAGCTTCATGGAGAATCCAATATCAAGAAGGGATAGTTGGGGCAGTTGAATGGAAACTTCTGGAACTTTTCACCCTCTAACTGCTTGGATCTTCAATCAATTGGTCATTGTAACCGATTTTGGGTTAGCCAAGGTCCAACTATTTTTTAAGGTTAGCCATGACTCTGAGGCACAATCAGCTCTGTTAACCGTGGGTGTCAGCCATGACCAACACTGATTAGGCCAAAATGCCTAAATGAGTGGTTAGAACCACTGCTACACCTTGGAATCTATCCAAGATCTTTCATATGGTCTTATAGGATATCCCATATGAGTAGTTGCCTCAACATGACATATTTTAGGTGTCTACACTAGATTAATAGAAGGATACAACAAATCAGAGCTTCACCAAACTAAAAATAAGAAATGAGACCTTTTGGCCCATCGGGCATTCCAAAAACTGCTGGTCGCAATTCTTGCCTAACAAGAATATGGAGAAACGGATAGCCTGATGCACCCATGGAGCTACACCAACATTGAATGATCATTGCACCTGGGAAATGTGGGATGATTAATATTTGGAGAAGGTCAATTCCTAAAAAGGGGTTCTAGCTACCTACCTACAAAATGGGGGGAGAAAAGGGAAGCAAGAAAGGAATGAAATGAGGCCATAGCCATAACTAATGAGGACTGGTGTGGCCACATGAAGACACATGATCTGCCAACTTCATGAGATAAAACACAAGCATACCACCTAATAGATCAACCGAAGACACCCCTACCTGATTCTCAACACTGATGGGTTGAAGGTGAATTCTAAAATGGATAGATGGATGCATAAAATCCAATATGCAGAATTAGAGCACTCCCACTTGACCAACTTTAATAGAAATAAAACCCAACCCAAATGTGAATGCAAATGCAAATTCTAGAACTATCGAGTGAAGCCCATAAAATCTAGATAGTAAAATTAAATGAGAACACTCAAATAGCCATCATAGAAATAAATATTAGCACACACATGAAACAAAGTGCAAGAGCACTAGTTGAAGACTAGACCATGGTGTACTTGAATTTACCAAACGAAGAAGACTTTACATATGAGTTGTAATAGCTATAGATTTACCCTTTGGAATGGTTGGCATTCCACTATTTATAGAGAATTTTACAATAGATTCAAATTACAAGCATTAATGGCATTAGGTGGGAAGAGATTGTTGAGGCAAATAGGTGTTCAGTTGGTACTCTGTTCCTCAGGATCATGGTGATTTTTTAAAAGGTATTGGGTGCTTCTACATGAATCCAGGCCCTTGATCGCTCTAATGCTTCTGCCAGGTATTCAATTCTCATCTATATTATCCCTATATTATCTCAAATCACCACCTTCCCACTCATGGATAATTCGTACTTAGGAAACTAAGCTCATTAATTCTCTTCTTGGGGATTCCCAATGCTGATGATGCTTCTAGTATTGGGCATAAATTTTAACTTGCTCCTTGTTCCAAGTTTTCACCTGCCGAATTGCTTTTAATGTGGTGATAAATTGATCCTGATTCTTATTTTATGCTCTCTCAAAACTTTACCCAGGCTACATATTCGGTCGAGGCAGTCACTCCATCATATTTTAATATTTTTGCCCTTATTGGGGCATGCCCTTTTTAGCAAGCGATGCCAATAACACCATTCAATATTTCTGCCCATGACTAGGGCAGGAATTTGGAATTCACCTTTGATTCTATCTTCCCAAAAATCCATCCCACCACTGACTTAGCTGATTTTGAGTAGGGTGGAATTTCAGGATAACTCCTTGCTTGGTGACCACCTAATTTTTTGCTCATTGAACATCTGTTTCCTTAGTCATTTCATCTTTAAATACTGCTTCATCCATCAATGCCAGAGCTCAGATCCAAGATTTAGCCAATATTTTAAGAACATTATCTTAAAAAAGAGTGGGTGAAGAGATACAAAATTTCACCCACACCTAGATCATATTTGATGTAAAAATCATGCATCTTAAGTTTTCTAAGATTGCATTGCTTCATGTGAAAACTATAACCATCACTTTGGTTTAATATTATTATTGCTCTCTTATAAGGATAAAACTTTCTTTTATAAAATCCATTCAACATTTCTTTCACTCTATCCCATTCTATCACATTCATCTATCCACAATCAACATGTATTTTGTTGGCCATTTTATCTTTGTGCCAATATTTTTTTTTAGAGTGATTATTACCTCCAAAACTTTCATAGGAATTCAAATTCCAACACTTAACTATCACATGTATGGATCATCCACAATGACTACAACTTATTCTAGGAGTTTTCTCTTCTGCGTAGGTTTCACTTTTCACAAACTTGGTCTTAACACTTCCTATTTGATCATCATAGCCAAGGACTTCACTCTTTGGCCTTATGTTTGGTTCTATGGGCTTTCTCATGCCTTGCCCATACATTCCCAATCCTATGCCACTATATCCCATTCTCATTAATTTTGAGCCTTTTTCTTGAGTGCACTTTTCAAAACACCCAATTTCTTCATCACTATGGTTTTTGTCATGGGCACAATGTTCAAACACTCAAATTTTTCACCATCACTATGGTCTTCAACAACATGGTCTGTCATGACCAACATAATCAACATTGAGCAAGAGATCATGATGCTCATCTTCAACACAAATCCTGCTATCCTAAAAAATATTAAATCTCTAGTATCATAAGAAAAATATATCATTTTGATAAGGTCGCTGTTACAT
This sequence comes from Wollemia nobilis, assembly GCA_028583015.1. Lineage (NCBI taxonomy): Eukaryota > Viridiplantae > Streptophyta > Pinopsida > Araucariales > Araucariaceae > Wollemia > Wollemia nobilis. The sequence continues at coordinate 3,609,862 of JAQPPZ010002410.1, read as the reverse complement.
ACCAAATAACATAGCGTCGGCTATGTTCTACATTATTATCCAAGTGTGTAGTTTCATTATTTAGCTATCCAAATGTGTAGTTCTTAAATATCATCTTTTATTTTATATCTCACTTACGTCTCGCATATTTGCCTTTACGGTGGGATCTGCCCTCCTAGTGGCGATTGATTCTAATCGTTGATAGTGAAGTATTTTAATTTGATTTATTTCAGAAGTGCCTATGTTCTGCGTGTTTAATTGGCATACATAATTGTGGGAAACAAATTTATATACAGATAGAAGTTAAATCGCTTCATGTGGTATCAGTAGTCACGTTCGTAGGAAGGCTGGGATCATACTTTCGCTACGATATTGAGGAAAACATCGGGTAAGCAACGTCGTTGAAACCACATTGGGAATCCATTATCGGGCAGCATAACAGTCATTGCATCACATAGTAGCGTCGGGCGATGGATTCGTTTGGCTTGGGCATTCAAAATTACAAGCAGATTGCAGGAAAGCTTCGGAGAGACTGGGCAATTCAAGAGGGTGGCGGCAGCCAAAACAACACGATCACAATTTTTTAAAAATGCTTCTCCTCCCACTCTAAAACCGTCACAAAAATAACCGTCGACCAATCAGTGCTCGCAGTTTCAAAAAAATTAATTGATTTATCCTAAGGTTGTTGGTTCGATTCAAACAGGCCAGGTGATAGGCCATCCACTTATTTGCAGTCGCCAGGTGCAGTAGCAGGCTATACGCTCATCATTGGTCTCATAACATATCAGCACAGTTCGTTCTCCATAGTTAGCACGGTTCATTCTCCGTAGTCAATACCGCCAAGGGTGCTCAGTCTGCGTCATTCTTTCGGGTTGAGACTATCAAACAATACCGACCACAATATACTACTTCTAATGCGTCGTTAGCACTACATAAATTACCGCTAAAATTTTCACAGTAGCCGCTACGAATAATCCGAAGCATCCAATCAGAAGGGCGAATTAAAGACCACACCTTATAAAAGCTAAAGAAATTTTGGCTCACGGGTTGCAAGGTTAAACATGACATAGAAGAATCTACGGCAATTCGGTGGAAGACAACACATCTTCGAGACATTTGGTAGTCCTAAAATAGACCTCGACATCATAGGATAGGCAAGATCTGGCACTCCAAGTGCCATTAAATGCAGACAAATTCAAACCCAACACGCCATTAGCAGAACGAGCCATAGCCAATCAACGAACACAAAAATAACTATTTCACGTTATACCTAAGATACAAAAGCTATATATATATTTTAGTGTTCGTTTGGGGGAATTTATCCCACACCAGTTCTGTGGGTGTAGGAAGGTTGTTTAAAACATAATCGATGCCTGTGATAAGGTGCGACTACGGTTGCACACACCAAAGCTCTCCTCACGCGTCCGCTTCCTTGTCCTTGTCTCATGTTGTATCGTGTCCTTACTATCCTTGAGTCACATCCCATGTCGTATCGTGTCCTTATTGTCCTCGCATCACATCCAACAGTCCTTTGGTTCTGTGTCCTTCGTGTCCAGTTGCCAATGGTCCTTAGTGTCCAGTCGCCAGCTGTCATCCGTGTTAGTTGTGTCATCTTCTCGCGTGTGTTAGCTTGGTTTTGGTCGATTGTCGTATCGTGTCCTTACGGTCCCTTGAGTCACGTCCAGCTGTCTGTTGGTCTTGTGTCCTCGTTGTCCGTCGTCCTCATGTCTTGTCGAGTCAGTGTCTGTCTTGCGTGTTGTTCTCTATCATCTCAGGGTTAGTCCCAGTCTTACGTATTATTCTCCGCACGTCCTACCTTAGTCAAGACCAAAAGTCATCAAACAATAGATGTCGAAAAGTTGCTAAAGAAAAAGTTATTGTCAAAGTTGTACAAAAATTATCAAACTTGAAAAGTTGCTGAAATTGTCCAAATTGAAAAGTTGTTGAAAGTTGTTGTCAAGGAGGCCACCCAAATTCAAATCCGCGTCGCAGTTGGAGCGACAGTTGAAGCGGAACACAAATTTTTTTTTTTTGCCAAATTCAACCAAATTTTCATAGAAATCGAAGCTCAAGGATTACTAAGCAAGAAATTTTGAATAGTGCATGAGTAGAAGTTGGATCAAAGGACCTGACGATCGACTATCAAGCTCGGAGACGACCAATAACAACACAAGAAGACCTCATCGAAGCCCAGGTACAAAAAATTCTCCTTCTCCTTTCAAAATTGGCAGTTATAATCTGTGTCATCCACTGGTAGACCCCATGGCTGCTAACCCTTCCCCAACTCACGACAACGTCACACAAGGAGAATCAGGAAAATCTGCCATTACCACTGAGGAAGCTCTTTGACAATTACTAGATGGTATGCACCAAATTAATGTCAACCTAACTAAACTATTGAATGCACAAAACCAACCTAATCCCAATACTAATCCCCAAAATCACTCCCATGAACAAAGGCATGAAGAAAATGATGACCAGGATGAAGATTGGGAGCAACAAAGAGGCAATCCGGATAATTACGGGAATCACTATCATAGACAACGATATAACCAAGATCAGGATAGGGATATGGGTTATCACCAACCGAGAGGCCCTAATAATTTTCCACGCATTGATATGCCCAATTTTGAGGGTCATGATCCTCGTGGTTGGATAGCCAAAATGGAAGGCATTCTTGACTTATACCAAATTAAGGATTTTGATAAAGTCCCTTTCGTTGCATCAAAATTAGGCACTGAGGCTTACCAATGGTTCGTTTGGCTTAAACGCGAGAAAGGAGCTACTGTTTGCTGGAATAATTTCACTACCTATTTTTTAGAAAGATTTGATGAAGGAGCTACATCATCATACACAGTAAGACTGTTATCTCTTAAACAAGAAAGATCAGTTAGTGAGTTTGTCTCCGAATTCACCAGTTTACTACCGTATGCATTACACCTCAGTCTAGACATAGTGGTATGAGATTTTCGCAATGGTTTGAAAGAAAATTTTAAGGTGGAGGTGGACATTCAAAATCCAACCTCGTTGAACGATTGCATAAGATTAGCCAAGCTAGCTGAGAAGAGAATTCAGTTGTATACACAACATGAAACTTCTAGTTGTCCTTCGTATGGCAACAACTCTTTTCACAAAAATGATCAACCATCAAGATACTTCTGCTATAAATATCGCAATCACCATCCCAAAGAACAAGCATGTGCACAAAAACAAAACTTTCATATTGAATGCGCTCAATATGAAGGAGAAGAGGAAGAAGCATACCACCAGGAAGAACCTATTCAAGAAGAACTATCGATTGTTTTCGAAGAGAAGGAAGAGGATACAATGGCTATTTTCATGCAGGCCCTCATGGGGTTAACAACCCACCATACAATCAAGGTACCAGGATTTATCCGACAGAAAAAGGTAAATGTGCTAATTGATTCAGGTAGTACCCACAATTTTATCGACATCAAAATAGCAAAATATTTGAATTTACTCATTAACTCTTCCAAAAAAGACAAATTCCAGGTTCTAGTAGCCAACGGGGTGAACGCTCAATGTATTGGGCAAAAATCTAAAGTTTCCATTAAAATGGGAACTTATACATGGTATGTATCTCTTTTCGTAATGAATCGCCACTAGGAGGGCAGATCCCGCCGTAAAGGCAAATATGCGAGACGCAAGTGAGATATCATATTTAGACACTATATAGTAAGACATAATAAATTGACATTTTCAACACATCATTGGACACTACTCTCATGATATGAGTCCTAAACTGAGCTTTACATCTATGACCATACAAATCATCTAATTTAAGATACTTTTAAATGGACTTTAAAAAAACATAACCATATCTCTTCAACAAGACACATAAATTTGAAAATATCCTAACTACTTTCAACAAGACAATACTTTGACTATAAAGATAATTTGTTAAATAATATTTATTTTTCAAAACATTTAATTAAAAAATAAATGTCTAAAACAAATCTTATTGATGGATATTTTTTTTTTGGTAAATAAGAGACTTCTTCATTAATACCGAGTTTTACAGGTTAACCCAAAACCTTTTACAAAAAATAGCCTTAAGCTGTCAAAACAGATCCTTAACTACCTGAGGACTACCTGTCCTCTACTTTAACTAGCCTTCCTAGGCCCTTAAGCATCATTGCCTAAAACATCAAATCTGACATAAGACAACCCAACAAAAACAACATACCCCATAAGTGCAGTTAACCCTAAAGGAGCTTCCTGAGGACTCCAGGAACCTAACACATACCCCAACCTCAAAAAGGGACCACATCCTCTGTACAATACGTAAATCAAAATTGCCATGGATAGAACAATTACAGTGTTTGCACAACAAAATTTGCATAGAGGCCTTACAAGACGGGCCTTAAGTCTCTTCTTCCTCGTCCTCATCGAGCTCCTCGTCCTTATCATCCTCATCATCGTCCGAATCCTGGTTAACCACAATCGGCTTGTCGCTTTGGTATCCTTCATTGAAAAACACCTTGGTGAGCGCATCATAAACCTCCTGCATCTATTGCATGATGTTGGCCGATGTATTCAACACGAACCACTTAAGGACCATGGTCGATGGGTCAGGGCCTTCATCCTCCATTTCACTTACCTCGACTTTAGAGCTCCCCTGCACCTGTTTGTTCTTCAGCCACAGGGAAGTTCTCATGGTCGGCTCCTCGATTCTTAGTCTCTTCCTCGTCGGTCCACCTCTAGTAGTTATGTCCCCCACCCTTTTCTTCATCGGTGAACCAGAGGGGGGTTTGGGTAAGCCCGGACTAGCCCTCGCCCTAGAACTCTCCGCCTCATGGCTAGCAGGGACCTCCTCAATGATAGGAGGTTGAGGTGCATCTTGGGGAGCCGTGGCCAAAACCCACTTGTAAATCACTTTGAATAGCCCCTGGTGCAGAGGCATGGCCGAACCCCTCTTGCTTCGGCATGAATTAATTGTATAATTCATGGAATTCATTAAGAACTAGGGTATACTTATTGGGTTTACGTCACGGAAGAAATTGACGAAGGCATAGTGAAAACTGAGCATAATTTTACTCGGGTCCTCCACAGTTATGAACTCCATAACATTCTTCATGACTCCATTCCAGGGGGTGGGGAGGTCCATCCTCGTCAATCCATTCTTTGCCTCCTTAAAATTTTTTTGATTATCCTTGAATTCACGTAATTCGACCTCCCAATGGTGCTTCTGCCTATGGATTGACCTTCCTCTCACCATTTGCCCAGTGATGGTAGCAAGTAAATTTACGTCGATGATAATCTCACACCCTCATATTTCAACCTTACCATCTTCCCAAGTTTCCATCACCGCCTGGGTAATGTCCTCCTCAACCCTAGAGAACAAGTCAAAAAACTGGGTAAACCTTCTCTCCGTAAGGATAGCTTGGGCCACAGGCTCCATGACTACCATGCAGGGCTCAACGTAAGTCATCTTGATTTTCCTCACCGAAGCCTTCTCCTTAGAATTTTTGACCTCACAAAATAGAGAGCTCCACGTCCTTGCTCCTATTTGAAAGCTACGAAGGTGGTTTTGCTTTTGCCTTTCCTTGAGCGTTGAGGAAACATCCTTGAAGAGGGTGCCACTATTCGGCCTCGGCCAACCATCGAACTCCACCTAGATTATCTACCACTTGGCCTCACCTATCAGCTAGATTATCGTGCCACCGTACCCTTCACCACCTTGTCGAGGATCCGTTATCTTCGTAATCATGGAAAGGTTTGAGATTCTACCGTTGGTGGGAAAATGATGACTCAAATTGCCTTCAAAAATGCTCAGAGCGTGATCGGTAATCTTCACCCTTTTGCCTCGGGACCACAACCTACTTTGGGATCACATCCGATCATGAGTGTTTCTTTTTTGGGTTGTTATTACTCCGACGTGTCCCCTTTTCCTCACCTTCCATCTTGCCAATCTAGCTCTTGCCCTGATTCATGATTGGCTCGATCGGAGCCCCAAGGCTCTTCTTCTTTGGTTCATTTTCCAACAGAGAATGGAAACGCTATGTGGGCACGTGATAGGGTTTCCCCCACCCAAAGTCCCCATCACCCTATTCATTGGTGTTCATTTTGAATTATATATTCCATGTCACGTGGGACATCTTGCATCCACGTGATCAGTCCATCAACATCCACCCCGATATTGGCCAGCTTGTCCATAGTTTTATTGGCTTCACGAAAAATATGTTGCGCCACCCTATCTAGCCTAGCTTCATAAAGGATCCTTGCCTCACACATGAGGGCCTCAATCCTCCATGGAGGTTTCTTCCCATTTTTAAGGAGGTTGACAATGTTTAAAGAATCTCCTTCAACCATTAATTTACCTTGAATCTGCTTTGTTAACTGCAGTCCTCTCCAGAGAGCTCTCGCTTCTACCTCATTGTTGGTCTTAGTTCCGAGATGTTCTATGAAGGCCAACACTAACTGTCCTTGGTGATCCCTAACCACTCCTCCAGCACCTGCCCTACCAGGATTATCCTTGGCTGCCCCATCAAAATTTAGTTTTAGCCAGTCTTTCGGGGGTGGGGTCCACTTGATACCAATTCTAGGGTTTGGCTTTCTGACCAAAGACACATCCTCAAGAGGAATGTTTAAGGATTGAGCTAAAATATTTTCCCGAGGAGGGATTACTTGGGCTTCTATTGGAAGGATGCTAACATTTTCTTTGGCAAAAGCAAGAATTATGTTGGTAATGGAAATAGGATCATTTTTGGACTCGTGAAAGGCTCTATGGTTCCTTTCTAGCCATATTTACCACAAGGAATGGTGGAGGCAGATCTTCCACATAAACCTAAGTCTTGGGCTGACAAAGGGGCTGGGCCATTGTTGGAATAGTTCAACCACTATAGGAGGTCTAACCCAGGAGACATTGAAAGCTTGGATCACTCCATTAAGGATCGCAGCTAAAACTGGACATTCAAGGAAGATGTGTTGAGGGGATTCCCAGCTAGCCCTGCACAAGTAACAACGGTTAGCAACAATCATGCCTTTTTTTAACATGTTATCAATGGTGAGGATCCTCCCTTGAATCGCAAGCCAAGAGAAGAAGGTAATCTTGGGGATCAAATTTTTAACCCAGACCAACTGGGTCGGGACCTGAGGTTCCTCAGGGCTTAGCAATAGTTTGTAAGTAGATTTGATCATGAATTACCCACTCTCAGTCTCTGCCCAAGTTAAATGATCTCTTTGAGTACTTGCGGGAATGAATTTCTAGGAAAGTATGTGTTGAAGCTCCTCAGACTCAGATTCCAGGCCTTGGATTCTGATTTGCTTCCACCTTACTCTACTCCTGTCCTGCCTTATGAAATTGGCCACTTTTCTCCCTATGGCTTGGTCAGTATGAGCTTTGAGCTTGGCTAACCATGGATCCTATTCCAAGGCTTCCTCCCTGGCCCACCTATCTTCCCAAAATCTGATATTTTACCCATTTCCTAGGATCCATCTCATCCCTGTTTTGATGATATCTCTGCTGGTTAGAATTGCTTTCCAAAAGGCTAAACCTCTGCTTTGAATTGTTTCATCTAAAAATTCTATGCCTTGGAGGTATTTTCTTTTTATGATGGCAGTCCATTCATTCTCCACATTGGTTATGAGCCACCATGCTTGTTTAGCTAACAATGTTGTGTTCATATGGGAAACCCTTCTTAGGCCTAAACCTCCATTTTCTTTGGGTTTGCACACCTTGTTCCATCCAACCAAATGGATCCTTTGCTTTCCTTCTGATCCTGACCATAGAAATTTTTTTGGAACTGTTTGATTTTTTGGTGCACCGTAGTAGGAGCTTTGAACACAGACAAAAAGTAAACCAGAATGCTCTAAAGGGAGGCCATTGTCAAGGTAGCTTTGTCTGCCTGAGACAAAAAATGCCCTTTCCACCTTGCTAACTTTTTTTGGATCCTTTATAAAACATTATCCCACATAGACTCTGCTGGGGTGCCTGCAAAAAGAGGGAGGCCTAAGTACGAAGTAGGGAGATTGGCAATAACGCATTCGAGGATCCTAGCAATTCTGGTTTAAATAAGAATAGGGGTATTGAGGAAGTACAATTTGCTTTTGTTGAAATTCACCTTTTGCCCTGCTGCATCCTCATATAACTTTAGAATTAGCTTAATCCTTTTAGCCTCTACAACCGATGTCGAGGTCAACATTAAGGTATCATCAAAGAATTGTTGATGAGTCACAGGGTTGGTGAGAGAGGTGGCTTTTATCCCAGATATCAGCCCTACATTATAGGCAACTTTGATGGTCCTTCCCAATGCTTCCGCCACAATGATGAAAAGCATGGGGCTGATAGGATCCCCTTGTCTGAGGCCTCTATTACTTTGAAAGAACCCTATTGTCGATCCATTTACCAACACTGAGAACCAAGGCTTGGAAATGCACCCTTTGATAAGCTTGACCCACAGAGGATGAAAACCAAATTTTAATAGTATTGCATTAAAAAAATCCTAGTTGATTCAGTCATAGGCCTTATTCATGTATAGCTTTAGGTCAAATGCTACCTTCTTGGTCTGACGAGCTGAGTGTAAGGCTTCATGGATAGAAATGACTCCATCTAGGATTGATCTTCCTTGCACCGAACTGCCCTGGTAGGGATCAATGATAAGGGGCAAGATTTCTTTCATTCTGTTGGCTATGAATTTGGTTAGGATTTTATAAGATACATTGCACAAACTAACCGGTCTATAGTCAGCCATGGATTTGGGGGCTGCCCCTTTGGGAATCAGAGCTATGAATGTGGAGTTAAAACCCCTGGGAATGTGTTTGGAGCTCTGGGATTCATGTATTGCAGAGGTAACATCATTCCCTACAATATCCCAGAACACTTGGTAGAAGCAAGGTGGGAATCCATCTGGTCCAGGAGCCTTATCAGGTTCCATGCTAAATAGGGAAGTTCTAATTTCTTCATCAGAAAATGGAGTTAAGAGTCTATCATTTGTTGCCCTATCTACATCTTGAGGTATGAATTGGAGGAGTGAGACTTTGGCTTCCTCCTAGCATTGTGTTTCCTCCCCAAGGAGGGAGCTGAAATATGAAACTGCTTCCTCCCTGATTATATGAATGTCTTGGGTGGTGGACCCATCAGCTTTGGTGAGCTCTCTGATCTTGTTGTTACTTCTATTTCTTAATGTAGTTACATGGAAAAACTTGGAATTGGAGTCCCCCTCCTTGAGCCAAAGAGCTCTCGATTTCTACCTCCAATATATTTCTTCACAAGCCAAGATATTATGATATTCTGACAATAAGCTTCGCTCCTCTGTTCTGGTTGCCTCATCACAGGTTCCATTTTGGATTTTGTTCTCTAAGATCTTCAACCTCTCTCCTATGATTTTTTTTTTTTCGAATAAATTTCCAAAGACCTCCTTGTTCCAAGTTCTTAGATTGTCTTTCACTATCTTTAGCTTTTGGGCTAGTCTGAATGACGGGCTTCCCTGGAAGGATTGCTGCCACCAACTACTAATTTTTCCTTTTAAATATGGGTGCTTCATCCACATCGATTGAAATCGAAAGGGTTTCTTGAAAGAGGTGGCTTGTGGGACTTCCAACATGATGGGGCTATGATCGGATGCAATCCTGGGAAGGGACTGCAAAGTTGAATCCCCAAAAACTATAATTACTTCTTTAGACAGAAGGAACCTATCTAATATTTCTTGAATCAACTGGCTTCCCACCCGATGATTACTCCATGTAAACTTTACCCCCTTTAACCTCACGTCCATCAGCTCATTTGAGTTAACAAAAGCATTGAATTCCTCCATGCTCCTCGATGGTAAGCCTGACCCTCCTTTTTTGTCTGAAGGGTACAATGATGTATTGAAATCACCAACTATCACCCAAGGAATATTGTGGAAGGTTGCATTTAGATGGCTTAGATATTCCCACAGGGTAGTTCTTCCTTGAACAGAATTGGGTGCATACACATTGGATAGGATCCAAGACCTACTGGTGTCCATTTCATGGAATAGCATGCTTAGAACCCTATCATCATCATGGATGACTCTTCCTTCCACTGACTGGGGATCCCAAAGTACCATAAGTCCACCTGATGCTCCTCTTGCCTGTTTGAAGACCATATCTCCATGTTTCCAAAATTTTTTTGCTATAGTTTTTGACTGTATATCATCTATTTTTGTTTCTTGGAGTAGTAAAATTGTTGGATTGAATTCTCTCCTAATTGAATTAACCATTCTTTGCTTCGGTGGGCCGTTAAGGCCTCTCACATTCCATGAGAGTACCTTCATTTAGATTATTTGGAGTTTTTCCCTCTCCCCCTGCCTTGAGGCGGAGGGGGTTTGTTAGATTTGTTATCATCCTGACTTGGGATAACTTGTTGTAATAATATTCTTTGTTTTCCATTTGCAATCTCGTTGTCGATTCTCAGCCTATAGTGTTCGGCTGCAGACATCCTCCCTCTTTTTTTTCATTGCCATAATCAATGGGAGACTTTGTTGTGCTTCTAGTCTATTTGGGACTAAACTAAGGAAGTATGATCTACTATAAAATAGGACTAGAACATCCTTCTAAACTTTTCAAATCAATTAAATCTACTCTTGACTCTTATTCTTCTAAGTTCATCTTGTACTCTCCAAGGTTTTAGGTCGCACCACCAAGGCAATTCAAAGGGATTTTAGAGGGAAAATTGGAGGGTCCTAATTTTGATGGAGATTCCAAGGATTCTGGAAGGATGACCTGAAGGTTCTCTTCCTCAATTTTCTCACCTTCTATTTCTAGGTCAGCTAAAATTTCAAACTTATTGGAACTTGGTATTTTGGGGCTTACCTGAAGCTCCTGGTCTTTCCCACTCTGTTGCTTTCCTTTCTCCTATTGCTGGATCTACACTGAGTGCTCCTGTTGGTCATGATTGTTATTGACTAGCCTATAAACACCTTTGCCTATAGGACCTCGCATCCCTTGGTTCCTAGGGAATCCTTTGTCATTTGTCCTTCTAGCCTCGATTTTTCTCTGGGCTTCTCTATCAGCTGCTAGGTTTGGGCATTGATTTCTTAGGTGGCCTTGAGTCTTGCACTCTAAAAAGAATGTCGACTTATTCTCATATTCCACCGATTGTTTTCTCAAGTATTCACCATACCCTATTTCAACGAACGTAGGGAGTTCGGAGTCCAAATCTGCATTAACACAGATCCTTGCATGTGTCATCCTTGATCTTGCTAGGGTTGAATGGTCTATGGCAATGAGCTCCTCTATGGCTTTAGCAATCCCTCAAAGCCAATACTCATGGAAGAACTAAGCTGGGAGGTTTGACAACTAGATCCAGATGGGAGTTGTATTAATATTCTGCTTGTCAGGATCAAAGTCTTCCCCCCACTGCCTTAGGAAGAGGCTATGTTTTCCTAGGAACCATGGACCTCCAGTTAGTACGCGGTTTGCATCCTCCTTGTTACTAAATCTTATGATGAAGAACCCCTTGGATAGGGCAACAATTTCCATGCTCCCAATAGTTCTCCATTTGGAAAAAGCCCACGACCTTATGGTTTCTAAGTCTGACCTTCCTCCCAAGAACTTGCCCACTAACAAAAATGTTTCCAGTGCCAGGAACCCATCCATGATATTCACAGGGGCCAATATCCTGTTGTTCACTAGAATGAGGGGTGGGAGTGATTCAAAGAAATCACTTCTTTTTCCTTTTAGGGTCTCAACAAAGGATAGACCGCCTTTGGGGCCCACATCCTTTGACTGGGTCCCTTTTTCAGGGTCTTTGTCGGGAGGATCCGACCCTCTCCCCTTACCAACTTGATCAGGGATGGAATCCTATCCATCCCCTTTCGCCAGAGTCTTGCCTGCCTCTGGATCCTCGCCAGATTCGAGGTTCCCGCCCAACACCTTCAAAATTCCTCTGCTTCCTCCTTCATTGCTCCGCTGCTCCATCTCTTCCTCCTCACCTGCTATCTTAGCAACACTTTGTTATCTTATTGATGGATATTAATGTAAATCTCACAAGATAATTATCACAGGATCAAATATATGATAGCCGCAATACAATAAGATCAAAATAATAATGTAAATAGGATAATATGAGCCAACTAATATGTGAATCAAGGCTAATAATATATCAACTAACATTCATTAATAAGTAGCAATATGAATGTAAATAGCCTGAATCATATAATTTATGATTGTATTGCTGAGCTATGGTTACACTATTTGGTCTCTTTTTAAAAAATGAGATAATATGAGATAGCTCCATCAACATTGAAAAAGTAGATGAAATATTGGATTAATTGTTTCAAATCTAAAACATTTTGCATTCTATAGAGGTTTAGTCTTGTCATTATTTATTGGAATTTATGGATTGAAATGAATAGTATAATTGGAATAGTATTATAGAATCTTTTGTAGAATGTTTATAGACATGGTGTTCATCATGAGAAATCTCAAGTGTGGAAAAAGGGTGCTAGCCTTTGGATTACATTATTTGAATATACATGGAAGGGTTATCTATGGAAAGAGATTTAATACAAAGGATATTTTTCAATCTATGGTAAAATGGAAATGTCTAGAAGTTGGGTTCACTAAAATTAATTTTCATGGTGCTTCTAAAAGAATTCTATAAAAATCTAGTGGAGGTGGTATTTTTGAAATAATGAAAGCTAAGTTATCCTCACTTACTCAAAATTATGTAAAAAATTTGATTAATAACTATGTAAAGGTTAGGACACTTTTTACAAGGATCAAAATTATCATAAAAAAATGATCATAATATATTTCAATTGAGATGGATTTACAAATTATTACTTATACTATTAAGAAAACTAGATATTAGGATTAGACTAAAAATAACATATTATTTTTTATGTTCATTAACCGTTGTTGTTGGATGTACTATATTGAAATTGTCACCATATCTAAAGATATGGAAACCAGGAAGTAGATAATTTAACCAATTATAATGTTTATTTTCATCTTAGTGAAATTCAAATTTTAGAAGACAATAGATCAAGTGAGATTTTATCTCTCAATGAAAATGATGTCAAGAATTTAAATGTGAAAACATGTCAATTCAAAGAAAATGAAGTTTAAAGAAGATGAAACATATCTTTGATAAAAAGACAAATAAAAATATCTTTAATTTAAAAAATATATTGTTTAATTTATCTAATAACATTATAGGTTTGGTTATTTTAGTGGAAATAACCACCAATAAAAATTAAAACCTGACTTATTAAAATAATCTTTACATTTACCTATTTAAATAAATAAATAATATCCTAGACTTCCATGCATAAAAGCAATAATATTCAATTATTGCACTAACTAACTAGAGGAGGAAATAAATGTTAGCAACTTGGAAACCAACTAGACAAACATGCTACTTTTGGCAATGATAAAGGAGTAATATTTCTTCTTTGAGTCTATTTATAAATCATACTTATGAAGAAAAATGTTTGCGGGAACATAACATAAAACACAAAGGACATTAGACATTGACCAATGAAAATGATTTTGGAGAGGTGATCAAGCTTTATATTCACTTTCAGTGGTTGATTTTATTTATAAAAGCAACAAAAGTTTCAATGACTTAATAATACAGAAATAGATTTTCACACACTTTCATGTTTTATTCTTTTAGTTTTCATAAAAAATATTAACCATTTACATCAATAACTGGGCAATTATCTAATGCAAAACAAATAATTTATTTATTATTTGCACTTTGAGTTAAACTAAAATCTTTAAGCTAATTTTATTTTAAAAATAATTTTAAAACCAAATTTTTAATTAAAATAGTTTTTAAACATTAAAACAATTAATATAAATATTAATATTTTTTGAAAGTTAATGTGCAAATTATATTTTAAAAAACCTATATTATGTTATGAAGAATGTAAACTCATTTTTTTTATTATAGATATTTTGATTAATTAAAAAAAATCTCATGTATCTAATCTCACTTGCTAGATAATCCAATAGTTTATGAATTATATTTTTTGTCATTTGAAATATGATAATTTATTTAACCAATAATATGATAATTTATTTAAAAAAGGTATGAGATGGATACTAGGAAATGGATATAAAATAAGCTTCTAATAAGACAAATGGGCAAGGGATGAAGCACTCAGTCAATACCTCCACCTAGCCCGATTAAAATACTATACTATCGTGAACCTTGGGCCAAAGGTGACAAATTTCATAAGGCAGGACAGGAATAGATCCATATGGAAACCAATCAGAATACAGGTCCTAGAAGTAGAGTCGGAGGAACTTGAAAATATTCTAAGACATCAATGTATCCCTATGGAAGCAAAAGAGGATCACTTAAGATGGTCAACAACAGAGAGTGGAGAGTTCACTTTTAAATTTGCCTACAAGCTATTGCTCTATCCTGAGGAGCCTTGGTTCTAGTATCAGCTAGTGTGGATCAAGAATTTGATTCCCAAAATATCCTTTTTTTCATGGCTAGTGATTCAAGGAAAAATCCTTACCATTGATAATATGTTAAAAAAAGGATTGATGGTACCTAATAGATGTTATTTGTGTAGGGCAAGCTGGTAATCAATTCAACACTTTTTCCTTGAGTGTCCCATAGCAGACACTATTTTAAATGGGGTATTCCAAGCATTTGATATTGTGTGGGTGAGACCAGAGTCCATCCATGACCTTTTCCAGCAATGGCCCAATCCCTTCGTTAGCTTAAGGCTTAGGTTTTTGTGGAATATTTGTCTTCACCATTTCCTATGGCAAATATGGTTAGAAAGAAACCTTAGAGCATTCAAAGAGTCAAAACGGGATCCTGGGTCAATCATCAACAAAATCCTAGCCTTTGCAAAAGAAAATGTCTTAATTCATCCTATTGAGGCACAACCGATTCCCCTTCGTGAGAAGATTTTAGCTCAATCCTTAAGCATTCCCCTTGAATATGGTCCCTATAAGACTAATCCTAGACTTGAATCTAAATGGATCCCTCCCCCCTGTTGACTGGCTCAAGCTAAATTTTGACGGCGCTGCCAAGGATAACCCTGGCAGAGCAGGAGCAATGAGTGGTAAGGAACCACTAAGGTCATATGGTGTTGGCCTTTATTGAATATCTTGGAAGCATGAAAAATAATGAAGTTGAAGCTAAAGCCTTGTGGCGAGGATTGGAGTTGATGTAAGAGACTCAAGGTAAACTCATAGTGGAAGGAGATTCTCAAAATATCATCAAACTTCTGAAGAATAACAAGGAACCTTCATGGAGGATTGAATCCTGCATCAAGGAAGCCAAGAACCTTTTCAGAGTTAGAAAAGATAAGATGGCTCAACATGTCTTTTGAGAAGCCAACAAAGGTTGGCAAACATAGGATTTGAAGCTAATGGTATGATCATGTGGATGCATGATATTTCGCATGATGTGGAAGAGATTATCCAAAAAGAGCACCAATGACTTTTTTGACGTGGACCATGGGCAAGTGGAGTCCCCACGACATCCTCGCTAGACATTGGAACCATGCCCAATGCGGAAAGGATATGAGGTGGCAGATTTGGAGTAGCCATTCTGCTAAATTCATTAGAGTAGCCAGCATGGAAATCCAGAGAAATAGGTATGAGTGCCAATGACACAGTGGTAAAACGATTAGTTTATTTCCAAGAAAAGGCATTCATCATTGGTCGTGGCCTCGAAATGAGTGGAAGACTCCAGATCACAATCTTGGTGGATTGGTGATGGTGGAAGGACAACATTTTTATGATAAGCAAGCTAGATCAAGATATTCCATGATTACCAAGCAACGGGATCCTAAATGCATCAAGAAGGGGCACACTGTAACGTTCAAATTGCTGACAAAAAATACCACGTGGCAAGTCATCTAGGTGGAAGGTGGGTTGTGGCACACTCCTAGACATGGCACCCCTCACAATAAAGATACAATTACAAGTCACGAGGGCACCCGAAGATCTCACCACCTTTCTATTAATTCCAAGTGTGGGAGGACATCGAGCATCTTGCAAGGGGGCTGGAAAATCATGAAGGCTTTGAAGGCATTGAAGTTTAAGGAAATAATGACTTACATTGAGCCACATATGGTGGTCATGGAGTCTGTGACTCACGCTATCCTCACTGAGAGACGATTCACCCAGTTATTTCACTTATTTTTGAGAGTGGAGGAAGACATAAACCTTGCTGTTATGGAGTCATGGGAGGATGACAAGGTGGAAATTTGGGGAAGAGATATTTGTCATCAATGTTATGCTACTGGTTACCATCACGGGACAGACTGTAAAAGGAAGATCCATCCATGGGAAAAAATACAATTGGGAGGTGGAATTACGTGAGTTTAAGGATAATTCCAAAAATTTTAAGGAGGCGAAGAATGGTTTGACCAGGGTGGACCTCCCTGCCCTGTGGAACTCTGTAATGAAAAACATAATGGAATTCATCACAAATGAGGACCCTGGCAAGGTTCTACTTAGCTTACATTATGCATTTATCAACTTTTTCTGTGATTTCAATCCCATAAGTATACCCCAATTCTTGCTTAACTCCATGAATTACACTATTAACTCGTGTCAGAGCAAGAAAGGTTCTACCATGCCACTGCACCAAGGTTTGTATAATGTCATATAAAAATTTGTCATGTGGACTTCTCCCCAAGATGAACCCCTGCTATACCTCAAGACGAAACCCCGGGTGGTCACCATGCGAAAAGTTCCAATGGCAGGGATAGTCCTGGTCTATCCAAGTCTCATTCTATGTCCCCAGCTAAGAAAAGAGGGGTGGAATTGACCATTAGAGGAGTATCGACCAAGAAAAAGTTGAGAATCGAGGAACCGAGAGAACCTAAGAGATCCTCACTAAGGCTGAATAACAAGCAAGCACAGGGGAGCTCCAAACCGCTTGACATTGACTCTGAGGAAGAGGGTCCCAATCCTACAACTATGGTCCTCAAGTGCTTAGTGCTGACCTCCTCAGCTAATCTGATTCATCAGATGCAGGAGATCCTTGAGGTATTAACTAAGGTCTTTTTTAATAAAGGGTACCAAAGCAACAAGCCAATGGAGGCTAATACAAAGACTAACGACCAAGAGGAGGACAAGGAGGATGAGAATAACGAGGATGAGGATGAGGATGAATAGCACCATGCAAGGCAATACTCTGCATAGAAATTGTGGTTGGTGAGGCCTTGGAAGCTTATATGAAGCCAAGTTTTGTTTGTGCCCTATGCATAGGGTTCGATGTTTTTTGTTTATTTGTCTTAAGGGTTGTCTGGTTGGGATTTTTGTGGGTTGGGACTTTCATGGTTTTTGGTGGAGTATTTTTAATGGGTGTGAACTTCTATGTGTCGGGGGTAGTTCATGCTGATAGAATTTCATCTGGTGTAGGCCGAATATGGTCAGTTAAGCTAGAGGATTGAGGGTCCTCAAGTGGTTAAGGATCCTGCTCCTTAGCGATATGCTGATTTTTGTATATAGGTTTTGGGTCAACCTTTAAAACCCGGTATTAATGGAATATTTTAATTATAAAAAAAATGATATTATTCCAAGGTATACTTGAATCAATAGGAGAGTGGGTAACCAACTTATTCAAATCAGGTTGGATAGGGTTTTTGTATTTAAGGAGTACCTTCCGCTATTTGGGAATCTGTCTCTCTATTCTTTACCCAGAATTGGCTTCGACCATAACCCCTTATGTTTTGAAGTGGACTAGGAAGAAACTAGATTCCTTAGGCCATTCAAGTTTGAGGTAATATGGTGCCTTCATCCTTAGTTGGAAGCTGAAATCAAAAATTGGTGGTCGACAAGGGTCCAAGGCTCCGACCTTTCCAAAATTGTGGTGAAGCTTAGAGTTGTTAAAAGTGGCCTTAAAGAATGGAATAAAAGGATTTTTGGGAATATTTTACAAAATAAGAAAGACCTAAAAAGTCAACTAAAAGCTATTGAATCTAAGATAGAACTTGGAAATCAATATCAAGAGATTAGATACAAAGAAAAGGAGGTGTTGGCCAAATTTCATAACACTATTACCAAGGAGGAAATTTTATGGAAACAAAAGTCTAGGGTGCTTTGGCTAAAGGAGGGAGATAAAAATTATAAGTTTTTTTTACATCATGACCTTGAAGCACAAAAGCATAAATAGGATTAAAGAAATTTGAAAAGTTGATGGATCCAATGCTACTTACATTAAGAATATAAGATCTAAGGTTATGGTTAAATTCAAAAATCTCATCGGGGTGGAAGAGGTTTGTAATGAGGAAGCCCAAAATAAGCTACTTGGTAGTATTCCTAGCCTTATCACAACTGATATGAACAAAACCCTTGTCCCTCCCTTCAGTGATGCGAAAGTTGAAGCCGCTATCTTTACGATCGAAGGAATGAAGGCTCCGGGTCCTGATGGTTTTCCCCCCTCTTTTTCCATATGTATTGGCATATTATGGGGAAGGATATTGCTAATGCCCTTCGGGAGGTCTAAACCACCAATCATATCCTGTTTGGAGTGAATTATACATTTTTAACTCTTATCCCCAAGACTATTGGTGCAAAGGACTTTGGTGCCTTTAGACCCATCATCTTATGTAACATTGTTTATAAATTTTTGACAAAGGCCCTTGTTAACAAATTAAAATATTTTCTTCTAGTATTGATTGATTAAGCCCAAAGTCTATTCGTGCTAGGGAGACTAATCCTGGATAGTATCGTAGTTGTCCATGAAATCCTTCATTCAACTGATAAAAGTGGCAGAGATGGTCTCCTCCTCAAATTAGACATGAACAAGAATTATGAGAGGGTTTTGTGGGAGTTTTTGTTAAAAGTTTTGGGAAATTTTGGTTTTTGGCAATGTTGGATAAAACTTGTCCATGCTTGTATCTCTTCTGCCAAGTTTTTAGTCTTAATAAACAGGTCCCCTGTAGGTTATTTTTCAAGTCTGAGAGGTATCGCCAAGGGGAAGCCTTGTTCCCTTACCTCTATATATTAGTGGTGAAAGCTTTGTGTAGGGCTATCAATTTAGAACTCTTTATGGAAGGTATCAAGCTTGATTTATCGGTGGATCCTATTTCTCATCACCAATTTGTAGATGATGTTTTGCTCTCCATCCTTGCTTTAGTTCCCCAAGTAAATGTGCTAAAAGAAATATTGGAGGTATTTTAAATTTAAGCTAGGCAAAAGATAAATTATATAAAAAATAAAATCTTCTTTCTGAATACCCCCTTAGCGAGGTAGAGGATAATTGCTTACATATTGGGTTGTGAAGTGGTTGTTCTCCCGTCTCTTTACCTTGGAATATCTTTATTTAAAGGAAGGATCCAAGATTTGCTTTGGAAACTTGTGGTGGAAAGATTGCAAAGGAAGTTTATTGGGTGGAAATGATCCCTCCTTAGTCAAGCTAAAAAGGCTACCCTGGTAAAATATACTCTTCATAGCATTCCAACCTTCTTATCTATGTTCAAAATTCCTAATAAGATTTTATCGAAGATTGAGCATATTCAAAATTCATTTCTTTGGTTTGGGTCTGATGAGAAGAAAAAATTTCACTTAGTTGGTTGGGAGTAAGTTTGCAGACCTAAAAAGGATGGTGGCTTAGGTCTCCATAACATCAAGTAGATGAATAAGGCTCTAGTTGTAAAATAGGGATGGAAGTTGGTAAATCAAATTGAAACTAGCTAGGTCAACATTGTGTTGGCCAAATACTTGAGATAGGAGAATTTTTTGCTTGTTGATCCTCTACTAACTTTTGGTTCAACCTTTTGGTTGAGTTTGCAACAGTTTTTTCAAGGGTGCTAGTCTCTAAAGGTTACAGGTGGAGGTTGGGTGATGGAATCAAGATTGATTTTTGGAAACATATTTGGTTGATGGACCAACCCCTTGTGCAGATTCTAAATTTGGTGTGTTTGGAGCCTACGAACAGATTGGTATTTGGATCTAATATGGCTAAATTTATCGAGGTGGTTAATGGGCTGAATGTTTGAAAATTATTAGACCAATCTATTCTCAATAATGTTGAACTTGAAGCTTGGATTCTAATTGCTAATAAGTTAAAGTTTTAGGTTATTAAATAGAGAAATAAAGAGGATGGGATCTTCTAGATAGGGGAAAATAACAAATTCTTTTTAGTCAAGTTCACTTACAATATATTGGCTATCAAGACTCCTCTATGGGTCCCACCTTTCATAGTATGATTTAAGGGTCTAATGCAAAAGGTGAATATCTTTTTCTCGTTGGTAAATCAGAATAAGATTTTGACCATTAAAAATATTAAAAAAGGGGTTGGTTGATGCTAAACATATGTTACCCCTGTGGTGCTAATGAGGAACATATAAGTCATCTATTCTTTCAATACTCATTCTCTATGGAAGTTCTTAACTTAATTTTTAATTTTATGGGACTAAGTTGGGTGGTGTCGAGTTCGGTTGTTGATGTTTGTGCTCAATGGTCATCTCCTTTTTACTCTATAAGGCTAAAATGTTTTTGGATATTTGTTTGTCGCATCATTTCTAGTGGGTGTGGAAGGAGAGGAATAGTAGAATTTTTAAAAACTTTAAAAGATATCTTGCCTCTATTTGCACCAGAGCCTTGGCTTCCACCCTAGAGAATGTATCCTCTCTAGCTTTGGAGGGCATATTTGAGGAGGCTGAGCTTGAAAGGAAAATTGGATTTCAATAGAGCAATAGGGCTACTGGTCTTATTGGTCCTAATCCCTGAGCCCTTGTGAGGTGGGAGTCTCCTTCTCTAGATTAGGTTAAAATGAACTTCGATGAAGCTTCAAAGGGTAATGTCAGTAATGCTAGCACTAGTGGGGTGCTTAAGGATGACAAAGGTGGGCTTCTGCTGGCGTATGCCAAATTATTAGATATGGTGCTCATTATGGTGAGTCTCAAGGGTAGAAAAGTGGTGATGTCCTATTTTCTACAAGATTAGTAGTATCTAGAATTACCATGTTATAGAGACCAGAGCCCTTTACCAAGGTCTCCTGCTTGTGGAGAATATGGGATACCAAAAAGTTTGCATTGAAGGAGATTCACTTAATATTATAAACTTGGTCAAAGGTGATTCAATCTCCAGTTGGAACATTGAGGCTATGATTATGGAATCTAGATGGATTCTTCAAGCTATAGAGGATAGGGAGATAAAGCATATCTTCAGAAAAGGGAACTGTCATGCTAACTTTATGGTAAATCTGGGTATAAGTCTCAATGAACTGTCTGTTTGGAGAGACAATTTTCTTGAAGGCCTTCTTCAATTGGATTTAGCGATGCATGCTTCTTGATGCTCTATAAGCTTTTACTATTTATGAAGAAAGGTTTTGTGGTGCAGCCATGTGGGAGTGTTGGTTGGTTGGGGCTCACCAACATTGTTCTAATTTTGTTTCTTGTATCAAGTTGTAGTTGGTTCACCTGTTGGCAATTTTGGGTACTTTGGGTACATTGCCTTTGCTCAAGTGTATAAGTTGTCATTGATGTCAAAAGGCATTTTTGTGTTGATATCAAAAAGAGTGTGATGTCAAAAATATCTTGAGAAGCTTCATAATGTTAAAGGGTTTTTATTAAAACCATGGTGACAAGGTTAAAGGTTTTTCTTAAAACCATTTGGACTCATTAAGGGTTTTTATTAAAACCAAGCTTAACTTAATGCAAAGGTTTTTACTTCTTGAAAAACCTTGAAGGTCCATGTTTATTATTAATAATTAAATTAACTCAAACCTTTGACAAAGGTCTAAGTTTAATTTATTATTAATAAAATAATAATAATTATTATTTTAATTATTATTAAAGGGTCTTTTAACCCTTAAGCGACGCACATAAAGAATTCATTCACCGACGTGTTGCCATCGTTGGAGGAGCGCCGACGTCAAACAATTAAGGAGAAATGGCTATATAAGTGGGGATGATTTTCTAAAGTAATTGTACCATCGATCGATGCAATTTCGTAGCTCTGTGTCCTCCGTAAAAGCGATGTTTTTCGTTGTATTTCGTTGTCCATCCATATTGAATTGCCCAAGATTTTCTTGCGCTTGACGTCCGACAGATTGCGTTTCTCTGACATTTGATAAGACTGCGAACTATGTTTTCTGGGAGTTACGTTTTTGGACAGCGCTCATGATGATGGTGGTGGCTTGAGGAAAACGTTTACGTTTTCAAATCCTTGGCGATTGAAGGAAGACAACACATAGGATTACATTATATTTTTCATTGGGCACTTGTGCTCCAATGGTGGTGGTGTGTTGAGTGAAGAAGCGTTGGGCAGAGGTGCCAAGTTTGACCCATGTTGTGGGCAATTTCGTCTTGGTCGTGATGCACGAGGATAGCAGCAATGAAAGCGCTTTAGCATTTGTGGTGGTGTTATTCATTTTCTCCAAAGGTTGGAGAACTAAGGTTGGCCAAGCTTGAAGGTTCAATTATCTTCTACTCCAATAAGGTATGGGCACATTCTTCTTATGAGTATGATTGGTGTATGTTTTCTGAAATAAGGTTGGAGTGAAAAGGTATTCTACTAGGTATCCTTTGGCTAGGTGTAAATCCTATTTTCTGGTTTGTTGAAGACTACTTATGCATTGTTATCCTTAAGGAGAGTTTTTGGTGAATGCATAATTTTTGGTTTGAGATAGTGGAAGCTTTGTGCACTAGGGTTTATATTTGTGAGTCTAGCTACTTGCATTGAGTTGGTGGAACCCTTGGTTGGCTGTTTTGAGTTTGATGGTTGAGTTGCTTCCATAGAGGTTGTTTGATCAAGTTATTGCTTTACTTGATTCATGATATTGGGCTTACTCCATTGAGTTGATTTGAGCAAGTTATTCTTTGCATTTGGTGATATTGTGTTGGTGGCTGTTTTGTTCAAATATCTTTGGAGGGAAAAGGATTTCTACTTGTTTCCTTTTCTTGTGATGATTGGTTGAATGCTTCAAGGTTAATGTTGAGTTGAATGATGTTGGTTAAACCTTGTCTATAAGCATTGTTGTTAAAGCCCTAATTGGTTGAGAAAAGATATTGGTTGTGGAAAGAACATGAGTATCATTGTTATATGAGATATTGCATGGTTGGCAATTGTTGGGTTGTGTTTCATGTTCTTGAGAAAAGCATACTACATCTATCTTATTCTTTTGAGATTGAGATTGAGTTGAGATTGAGATTGGGAGTTAAGTATAGAACATATTGAGTCTCTAACAATTCTCTTTATGCTTCTATGAGGTTGATGAATCACATTGGGTCTCTAACAATTCTCTTTGTGGGTTCATGCTAAGCAAGTTTTTCTTGGTGAGCTTGCTGAGGTTTTGGACAGGTTTCGGTGGGGACTTGTGAGCAGGTTTTGGACAGGTTTGGTGGGGACTTGTGAGCAGTTTTGGACAGGTTTCGGTGGGGACTTGTGAGCAGATTTGGACAGGTCCTAGCAGAGGACTTGTGAGCTGGTTTTTGAGAGTTCTATCAGAGAACTTGAGGATAGAGGAGCATTGGTTCTTTGAGAAGAACCTGAGGACAGATTTGGCAAGTCTTTGAGAAGGCTTGTGTGTAGAGGATTGATTTGTTCAAGAGTTGGACAGATCCGACAGACAGAGGAAGACTTGTACTAGACCGACTGATTGTGTTTGGTACAGGTTGTTGAGCTGCTGTGGACGTGATCATAGAAGGCAGAGGTCTCTTAGGCTAAGCATTGAGGATAGGAGGTCTTCGGTGGAAAGGAGTTCCACGTGCTGGCAAGAGGTAGAGGCAGTTGATCTTCTGAGGGATCATATCCAGAGCAGAGGGGAAGGTATCTCCTTTGAGCAGAGGCTCATAAATTTAGATAGGGGAAGGTATCTCCTTTGAGCAGAGGCTCATAAATTCAGATTGGGGGAAGGTATCTCCTTTGGGCCGAGGCTCATAAACATTGTAATTGGGAAGGTTTCCCAAAGAACTTTGAGATAACTTTTAGAGAAAAGTTTTGTGGACGTAGCCCAACCATTCTGGTGAACCACGTTAAAATTGGTGTCACTTTGTGGATGATATTGTGCATTGCTTTGATATTGCTTTGGGTATATTGCTTTACTATTTTGAAGTATAAAGGAAAAAGTAAAAAGAGGTCTTATACTGTTCACCCCCCTCTCAGTATAAGCTTGTGTTCTTCAATTGGTATCAGAGCGGGTGCCTTCGAAAAGTTTAACAGCTTGAAGGAAAAGCTAGTAAAGAACACAATGGATCATTCAAGTGGCAATGCAAAACTACCTATGTCTTGATGGGTAAACAAAGATTTTGATGAGTCTTTGTGAAGAGTGCAAGGATGAAGGTTCATCTAATGGCACAAAAGTATGGAAAATATAAGAGGTTTCGGAATTGATTGAAAGATGGGTCATTATTCTGAACATGGTCCTAATACTATTCAAGAATGAAAGGCTGATGAAGATAACAAGAATTCTAAGAGCAAGGAATATCTGAAAGGCACAAGCATCTCACCAAAGATGATCACGCAAGACAATCTAGTGAAATGAGGTATTCTCACAAGCACAAGAAGAGTGGTTCATACCGTGAGACAAATGTCGAAAGGCCAAGTGGGTTCTAGTAGTGATAGTGAAAGTTCTTCAAGTGATAATGAAAATGAGATGTTGTTCATATCGAAAAAGAGGAAGAACCGAAACATAGATTCATTATCATGAAATGTCTTAGATGTGGAAATTTTGGTCACCTTGAGGATGATTGCACAAATAATGATTTGGTTTCTAGTATGTATGAGGATGCTTCAGAAAACTATAAGGAAGATGCTTGTATGGTTTTTGAAAAAGGTAGCACCTCTAGTGATAAGAAATCTGAAAAAGGCTTTGATGATTCAGAAAGCAATCAAATAAAGGATCTTGAAAGTGAACTTATTAGTGCTCTTAGTGCTTTGAAAAAGGAAAGAAAGAAGAATGCTAGACTCAAGGATAAGTTAGATGAATGTTGTATGGAGAGAGATGATCTTATAGAAAATCTTGATTTCTCTATAGCTAAGACACAAGAACTCAAGGATGAGTTAGAGTCTAAGGTTCTTGAGTATAGTGAGTTAGAACAGAAAATGGCTTCTTTGAAAGAGGAAACTAAAGAGTACAAGGATAAGCTTTACAGGTTTCAAGATAGCTCCAAAAAGGTTAAGTCACTCATCAAAGGTCAAAGAAAGACAACAGATAAAACAGGCCTTGGTTTTGTTAAGCCACACAAGGAACAAGTTGGAGAGTCTAGTAAGAGACTCCAAAAGGAAGAGAGTTCTGATGAGGAAAGTATTTCAGATCATGAGTCCTTGAATGATAGATGCACAAAAATAGAAAACAAAATTCAGAATGAGAAGAAGAAGTTTTCAGGACCCAAGAGGTCAAATAAAGGAAAGTTTCAAGGCAGATGTTTTGCTTGTCACAGGTTTGGTCACATGGCTTCACATTGCATGGCTCAAGTGAAGAAGGTAAATGACAATTTTAGAAGTGCTAGTTTCTTTCAAGGGTATTGCTACTCTTGTCAATAGTTTGGGCACAAGGCAGTTTATTGCAAGGCAAATAACAGGAACAGGTTTGGTCAGAACAGGTGGATTCAAAGATCAGGTTTACCTCAGAGAAACAACATCGTCAGGTGTTTCAAGTGCAACAATGAAGGTCACATAATCAGACAGTGTAGAGCTGAAATTCCAGAATACAGGAACAGGAACAGGTGGCATGATCAGGTCCAAGGATCAAGGCATGGACAAGAACAGGGATGAGAACAAGAACAAGAACAAGTGACAAGAACAGGAATATGGACAAAGAGTTCAAGAGAAGGCCCGACAAGGAAGTTATAGACGCTGATGATGATCAGTGCCTAATGGGAGTTTTACTCCCACCCCAGAATTAATCACCTCATCAGGAGGTGGGGGAGGGACTAAGCTAAGAGGCTCATTCTTAGTCCCGAGCCCCAAAGGTGGCCCTTTGCCATTGATGACAAAGGGGGAGAGATATGAGTAAGGGGGAGAGCTTCAAAGTGAAGAGGAAAGCTTCAAGTCGTGGGGGAGCAAAACTTCAAAGGAAGATTCTCTGTAGCTCTCTTAGTTGTTAGCACAATTGGTTTCAGTTTTGGCTCTTGAGATGTGTTTTCGATGAAAGGTTTGCCATCAATGACAAAGGGGGAGATTGTTGGCAATTTTGGGTACTTTGGGTACATTGCCTTTGCTCAAGTGTATAAGTTGTCATTGATGTCAAAAGGCATTTTTGTGTTGATATCAAAAAGAGTGTGATGTCAAAAATATCTTGAGAAGCTTCATAATGTTAAAGGGTTTTTATTAAAACCATGGTGACAAGGTTAAAGGTTTTTCTTAAAACCATTTGGACTCATTAAGGGTTTTTATTAAAACCAAGCTTAACTTAATGCAAAGGTTTTTACTTCTTGAAAAACCTTGAAGGTCCATGTTTATTATTAATAATTAAATTAACTCAAACCTTTGACAAAGGTCTAAGTTTAATTTATTATTAATAAAATAATAATTATTATTATTTTAATTATTATTAAAGGGTCTTTTAACCCTTAAGCGACGCACATAAAGAATTCATTCGCCGACGTGTTGCCATCGTTGGAGGAGCGCCGACGTCAAACAATTAAGGAGAAATGGCTATATAAGTGGGGATGATTTTCTAAAGTAATTGTACCATCGATCGATGCAATTTCGTAGCTTTGTGTCCTCCGAAAAAGCGATGTTTTTCGCTGTATTTCGTTGTCCATCCATATTGAATTGCCCAAGCTTTTCTTGCGCTTGACGTCCGACAGATTGCGTTTCTCTGACATTTGATAAGACTGCGAACTATGTTTTTTGGGAGTTACGTTTTTGGACAGCGCTCATGATGATGGTGGTGGCTTGAGGAAAACGTTTACGTTTTCAAATCCTTGGCGATTGAAGGAAGACAACACATAGGATTACATTATATTTTTCATTGGGCACTTGTGCTCCAATGGTGGTGGTGTGTTGAGTGAAGAAGCGTTGGGCAGAGGTGCCAAGTTTGACCCATGTTGTGGGCAATTTCGTCTTGGTCGTGATGCACGAGGATAGCAGCAATGAAAGCGCTTTAGCATTTGTGGTGGTGTTATTCATTTTCTCCAAAGGTTGGAGAACTAAGGTTGGCCAAGCTTGAAGGTTCAATTATCTTCTACTCCAATAAGGTATGGGCACATTCTTCTTATGAGTATGATTGGTGTATGTTTTCTGAAATAAGGTTGGAGTGAAAAGGTATTCTACTAGGTATCCTTTGGCTAGGTGTAAATCCTATTTTCTGGTTTGTTGAAGACTACTTATGCATTGTTATCCTTAAGGAGAGTTTTTGGTGAATGCATAATTTTTGGTTTGAGATAGTGGAAGCTTTGTGCACTAGGGTTTATATTTGTGAGTCTAGCTACTTGCATTGAGTTGGTGGAACCCTTGGTTGGCTGTTTTGAGTTTGATGGTTGAGTTGCTTCCATAGAGGTTGTTTGATCAAGTTATTGCTTTACTTGATTCATGATATTGGGCTTACTCCATTGAGTTGATTTGAGCAAGTTATTCTTTGCATTTGGTGATATTGTGTTGGTGGCTGTTTTGTTCAAATATCTTTGGAGGGAAAAGGATTTCTACTTGTTTCCTTTTCTTGTGATGATTGGTTGAATGCTTCAAGGTTAATGTTGAGTTGAATGATGTTGGTTAAACCTTGTCTATAAGCATTGTTGTTAAAGCCCTAATTGGTTGAGAAAAGATATTGGTTGTGGAAAGAACATGAGTATCATTGTTATATGAGATATTGCATGGTTGGCAATTGTTGGGTTGTGTTTCATGTTCTTGAGAAAAGCATACTACATCTATCTTATTCTTTTGAGATTGAGATTGAGTTGAGATTGAGATTGGGAGTTAAGTATAGAACATATTGAGTCTCTAACAATTCTCTTTATGCTTCTATGAGGTTGATGAATCACATTGGGTCTCTAACAATTCTCTTTGTGGGTTCATGCTAAGCAAGTTTTTCTTGGTGAGCTTGCTGAGGTTTTGGACAGGTTTCGGTGGGGACTTGTGAGCAGGTTTTGGACAGGTTTCGATGGGGACTTGTGAGCAGTTTTGGACAGGTTTCGGTGGGGACTTGTGAGCAGATTTGGACAGGTCCTAGCAGAGGACTTGTGAGCTGGTTTTTGAGAGTTCTATCAGAGAACTTGAGGACAGAGGAGCATTGGTTCTTTGAGAAGAACCTGAGGACAGATTTGGCAAGTCTTTGAGAAGGCTTGTGTGTAGAGGATTGATTTGTTCAAGAGTTGGACAGATCTGACAGACAGAGGAAGACTTGTACTAGACCGACTGACTGTGTTTGGTACAGGTTGTTGAGCTATTGTGGACGTGATCATAGAAGGCAGAGGTCTCTTAGGCTAAGCATTGAGGACAGGAGGTCTTCGGTGGAAAGGAGTTCCACGTGCTGGCAAGAGGTAGAGGCAGTTGATCTTCCGAGGGATCATATCCGGAGCAGAGGGGAAGGTATCTCCTTTGAGCAGAGGCTCATAAATTTAGATAGGGGAAGGTATCTCCTTTGAGCAGAGGCTCATAAATTCAGATTGGGGGAAGGTATCTCCTTTGGGCCGAGGCTCATAAACATTGTAATTGGGAAGGTTTCCCAAAGAACTTTGAGATAACTTTTAGAGAAAAGTTTTGTGGACGTAGCCCAACCATTCGGGTGAACCACGTTAAAATTGGTGTCACTTTGTGGATGATATTGTGCATTGCTTTGATATTGCTTTGGGTATATTGCTTTACTATTTTGAAGTATAAAGGAAAAAGTAAAAAGAGGTCTTATACTGTTCACCCCCCCCTCTCAGTATAAGCTTGTGTTCTTCATCACCTAGTGATGGGTGACCAATTGTAGTGCTTTATAGTTGTTCTTGTCCTTGTATTGTTGGTCTTAGGCCAAGTTTTGTAGGGATTCTCCTATTGTAAAAGGTTCAAGGACCCTTTCAAAACACCTTCTATATCTAATAAAATATAATATTATTCATCTAATAATTTATCTACTTAAAAGTATAAAGTATTTTAGAGAAATAAAATATATGGAATTCAATCGTATGAATACAACTTGAGTTCAAATCTCATTTACTATTTTTTTTTTATTGCATAGGAAACATTAGCCTACTGAATAAAGAAGAAATCAAAGGGACCCAACCATCCATGGAATCGAACTCGGGAAACTCATGCAACTACCAACCGATCTATCCCTTTTGAGTAAAAATTTAGCTCATTGAATTTGAATCTTTAGGTTATTCATGAATTATATATATAATATAATATCTTGTATTTTGTATTTTGTGAATCACTTTGAGATATATAAGTCACAAACATTTTGGTTTTACACTATATTTCTTTTATTTCTTTTCATTTTGAAGAATTAAAAATCAATTTAAAATTAAGTCTGAATCTACATCATGCTCTTACAGATATAACTTATTTGTCATTATTCTACAACATAATCACTTGTTTTAAAATTAGCAACTAACATTCTTCTTTAACTTTATCATTATCATTATATATCCATGTTTATGGAAGAAATATTCATTAAATTTCTATGTAAAATGTATATTTATGGAAAAAAGTAAATAACCATCAAATAATTACATATATTGTGAATTTTGTAGATTACACATGAGACTAATTTTCACTATTATTTTAGGAGGTATAAATGTTAAACAATTAAAATCATGTCAAAAAATAGAAGGGCAAATTATAAGTTGAGATGAATTTATATCATTGTTCAAAATAATATAATGGAGTTGAAAAAGAACTAAATAAATAGAATATAGAAACTTAAATTTGATTTACTTATTATTGTATACCTTACTTTCATAGCAATATAAAAAGTTCATATGTTATCATAGAAAATAAAGATCTAAGTTAAAGTGCTAGAAAATTAAAAAAAGGATAACAAATTGATTTATTTATAGAAGCATCCAAATATAAAGTTAATGTTAGAGATAAAGCTAACTTTTTTACTATTATTTTAAATTATCTTTCCACCTATCTACCTACTTTTCATGAAGGTATTATCTTCCTAATTAATTAGAAATTATAATTAAATACTCTTATTATTAAAGATGATAATTAATGCCTTGAAATCCTAATATGTTTGAAATGCTAACCAACCTTAAAAAATTAGTGGACGCTTTCAAAAATCTTGTCAAGCATCCTATAAATTGAGAATAACTAGCACTTAGTGTAAAATAATTTAAATTCCACCCTTAACTCTATATAGTTTGAAGGATGGGATATTATATACAATGACATACAAATTCATTTGATATAAGTGTTCAATATATACAAATGTGTGTATGTGTCCTGAGTAGGCCTCATGGTCATGGTGAGGGATTAACTATTTTTTATGGAATTATCTCCCTCATAGTGTGTGTGAGGCCTTAGTAGGCCTCATAGACCTAGTGAAGGATTGTCTAATTTTCATGAACAAATTATATCCCTCATGAATTAGAAATTAAAATTTAATATGTTTCTCTATTCAAGGCCTTGAAAGATCTAAATATGTTTGAAATCCTAATCCACCCTTATAAACTAGTTGATACTCGTGTTAAGTGCTAGTTGTGAGGAGTGCTCGACTGGTGTGGTCTCATGGTTGATCCTAGAAATTCGTCTTATTTGCAGTTCTTCTTATCCTGATATGTATTACACATTGGTCTACCATATTATGGCTTTATTAAGACTAGATTTATGAGGAGTAGACTATTGACATGCACCAAGGAGGTGCATAATTCTAGAAACTAACTCTTTTGTTTTCATTTGCTTTTCTCTTGGTCGATCCCAAGGTGGAATAAGGGTGGTTGTAATTTGGATCAGGCTCTAGCCATGGTTCTTATCCTAGTTCTAAAATATAATATTTTTTTGGTTCTCCTCCTTGCCCCTTGAGAGTTTAATAGATTGGGATCTTCTTTGGGCCGAGAGACACAAGCTTCGATTAACTCTGTTGGGAGAGTGGTGTTGGATTAGCATGGGTCCCAAAAAGAATTTTGGAAAAGGGTCTAGCAAGGTTTTTAGTCTTATTTTAAAACAAAGACACCTTTTCATTAATGAATATTTTAAAAAAATCTAAATAAAAGGGGTGTCTTGGCCTATTTGGATAAATTCAATGGTCACAATTTATAGTTGGTAAGACACATCACTTATACTTGGTGCAATGGGATGGTAAGAGAGGGAAGTTTTAAATTCAAAATTTTAATCCCCTCATTACAGAAGTAATAGGACTTCTAGTGAATGAGGCCTACCACAACAAGGATAAGCATTCCCTGGCCAAGGAAGCCCAAAATTTCCTAAGTGAAGGTGAAGAGTTGGTGAGATACCATAATGGGTATAGATGTGACTCCTTGAAGGAGCCCTAGGATAGGGTGGCCTTAATTATCATGTAGTTATTTATCCTTGACAAAAATAAGGAGCTCATACAAAATTTTCACCTAATGTCTCTTAATTAGCTCTGTAGAAAGTGAGCTATGAACATTCCTTTGTTTATATTTCAATCACTAGAGAGATTGGTGAACCAGGTCAAAAGAGGTAAAGTTTTTGACCCTATCCATAAAGGCTTACTCAAATTAATTTTTGAGCATATCTCTAAGGCTAGAGGTCTGGTGGGCAAGAATATTTTTAAATCTCTGACCTTGACCCCCTTGGTGGTGGTCGCCCCTAACCCGTTTGAGGAAAGTGAATCCCAATACCAAGATTATATCCCATCCCTTGGTTGTGCCATGAGTGATAAAATTGGTACTACTCCCTTTTCTAAAGGTACCTCCCCCACATTGGTACTGGTGGGAGGAAGGTGTGTACCAGGCGGTCCAAGCGACTAAGCTCTATTTCTACTTGAGTGAGGAAAAACCCAATAATGATTGAAATTTTAGATTATGAGGATTCAAATCTAGTTAGAAAAAAAGTCAAGCAAGTTATTGAGACTACAAAAGGGGGTCTCTGTTCCCAAGTATTGAAACACACTCCAAGATCTATCTTGAATATGATAATTATACTTCAGAACTCTCACATCACTTCTCTTCATTTGATAATTTCTTGCGCTAAGGAAATTAAAATCTTGTTGAGCTGGGGCTAGATTGATAAGGTGGCGAGACCAAAGAAGGACACGTTTGAAGATCATGAAGTATGACTAGACCTTGGGCCTTCTATTTTATTTTATCTATTGTTTTTTGTTCTCTGTTGTATTAGGTAGGTCACCTCTGTGTGGGTTTCAGGTGTC
Source organism: Wollemia nobilis (assembly GCA_028583015.1). Lineage (NCBI taxonomy): Eukaryota > Viridiplantae > Streptophyta > Pinopsida > Araucariales > Araucariaceae > Wollemia > Wollemia nobilis. The sequence continues at coordinate 3,577,737 of JAQPPZ010002410.1, read as the reverse complement.
GGTTTAAAGCAAAATTATATAAAATTTATTTTATATAAATATTGTATATATATGGATGTGTTTATTTGTGGTGTGGCTTGAGTAGGCTCACAATCACAATGAATATGTAGGTACTTAAGATAGGAGGTTTAATATTTGTAACTAAAATGGTTTGGGTATGTACATCCTATAGGTAGATAACACAATATGAATTTCTCCTCTCATGCATAGTGGAATTAAATAAGTACAAGGTCTTGACCCAATGTCAAATTACTTAACTTATCAATATCAAAGCATAATATGGTTGACTATCATACCAAATAAATAATATAACTTAAGGTTTGCAATAAAAAAATGTTACATAACAACAAAAATGAAACTAAACTCCTTAAAAATTTGGAATATATTTAGTGTTTGACTTTAAATTTAGAATGGATTTAGTGTTTGATAGAGATCCTAAAGGAATGAATGAAAAAATTGGATGCTACATGAGAAGTTGCTTAAGATATGTATAAATATACTTTTATCTACTCTACATGTAGAAATACCTTGAATCCTATGTTTATATTACGTAAAATAGCCCTATTATTCACCAAGGGATAGAGATACTATTTAGGGTGTGTTAGGTACAAGGTCATAAGCATATGTTGGCCCATCAACATCCTAGCTCACCACTCACTTCATTATTTTTTCAAGTTTTGAAAGAAATGCAAATAAGACTTAATGTATTACAAGTATTAGAAGACATATACCAATGTTCAATTCTAAAATTGATAAGATGAAATAATAGGAAAAAATAAAATATATAGCTAATATCACAATAAATCTAAAACCTAGGAGATGTCCAACCTTGGATTTTAAATTTTTTACCATTGACAAAATTAACTAAGTTTATAATTTGATGATTTAATATAACAATAATTCATATAACACAAGTGGTTTTTTCACTATATAAATAATTAATATTTTAACTTTAAATATTAATATTTACATGAATTTGAGCTAGATAATTTAATGTGATGGCAACAAAGTATATATTGGATTTTTATAGTTTCTAGAAATAAATGGAATCAACATATTACCAAGTATTATTGAAAAGATATCACGTAGAAATAAAATATAGATGATATAAGGGGTGTTCATCGACACCAAATAATCTCACTAAAGCAATAAAATATTCACTCAACTAATACTGAAGTGGTTGGTATGATGGGGTATTTATGCCCAAATACAATTTACCTTTAGGTCAATGTTAAGTAATAGACCTTTAGCTTTAAATAATAAAATATACATTTTTCAGGGTTTACAAGGGCCCAAAGGATTATACATATAATACAATAGAAAGATGGGCATTACTCTATCCATGATTATTGACCATTTGAGTTTTATTGTGCACCTATAAGTGGTTATCCCTGAGAAGTTACTCTCACAATACTCTAAAAAATGGGTAGTGTGGCTATGGGTAAGATGGAACTCTTTGTAGTTATATCTCTAATATTAGGCCAGCTACTAATCATAAATAAGATTGTATATAATAGAGCCCATGAAATTAAACATACCATGACTTAAGTTACCCTTATTGAAACCTTGTTTTAAGTCCTTTCCTAGTCAAAACTAGAACCAAATTTTAGCATACTATAGAAGATACTATAGTCATATTCTAAGAATACAAAGAATATATGGTATGATAGTATAGAGAATATATAGTCTACTAGTATAGAGAATATATAGTTTGACAGTGTGGAGAATAACTAGTCTAATAGTTAAAGCAATCAGTTGTCAATAGTCTGCAATAAAGTAGCCAGTTGTCAATAATTATTAAAATCAATACAAAAAGCCAAAACTTGCTATTTTGTAATATAGATCATTATGATCCCCTCTTTGAGTTGATTTTTTTGAGCCCTAACTCATAAAACCTATTTTTGGAACCCTAACATCTAAAAATTATTATTTTGTTGTATATTCCATTCCAATCCTACCTTTGAGTTGATAATTTTGAGATGTAACTCCGATAAACCTTTTCGGAAACCCTCAAGTGACTTAAAATGGCTAGTGGTACTAGAGCTACCCAAGAGCTAGAGCAATTGGATGACGAGGTGAAACAAATTAAAAACACTCAGTCACAAAATCCTTTAGGCATTATCCATATTAGATAAGTTGGATAAAATTGATGACCTTAAGAATTGTTTAATAGGACTAAATGTAAAATATAATTTTCTAGAACGACAATCACTAGGGAGTCAAGATGGTAGTTTGAGGGCAGAGCATAAAATACCTTACCTTTAAAAACAATTTAGAGAATGCCCAAGCTATACTTTCCAAAATTTGATGGAAATGATCCAACTAATTAATTGTATCATGCCAAATAATATTTTTCTCTTCATGCCACTCCCCATATTCAAAGGCTTGTAATTGAAATTTTCAACCTAGAATAGAAGTAATTCAATGTTACCAATGGTTAAATAATATGCATTTGCAACTCACTTGGGTTGAATTTGAGATATAATTACTCACCCATTTTGGACCTAATGAAAATGATGATTTTATTAGACCAAGTTAAGATAGATGAAATCTATCCATGATTACAAGACAATTTGAAAAAGAAAATTTCACTAGGGGATTGAGTGCCAAGTTTTTTCAAAGTTGTTTCATTATTGAATTATGTTGGAAATTTTGAGTAATTATATTGTCATTGATGTCAAGAGTTAGTTCATCTTAGTACAAGGAAATTGATAAAAAAGAGGGTTAAAATATTTATATTTTAAGCCCAAGAGATTTGGTACAAAGCTCCACATGGTTGACCAAAATATTGTCTAAATTTCTCAAAGGAAGAAAATACCTAGGTCCAAATGAAATAATATTATAATATTTATTATTATAATATTAAAGTTGTAAAGATAAAGCCTAAGGTCAATTATAAAATAATTATAATATTTATATTATAATGTTTTATAACCCTAAGTGGGTTTGGTACCAAAAATATTTTCAAATTATTGAATCTTCGCCGACATCCTAGCATGGAGATAATTATTTATATGGTAAGGTTTGGTGGCCAAAAAGAGATAAGTCTTTTGATGTGAGCTCCAAGTGGTAAATGTGAATGTTTATGGTTAATGTGAATTTCGGATGTGCAATCATGAGCAAGGTGGACAAAGGTTTTTATTTTTAAAAACCAAAATAAAGAGTGTGGACGAATAAAGTGAGAAGGTTGTAAGATCCTATCACCAACCAGGTGGTTGGTCTAGTGGCAAGCTTGGTAGGGTAAAGGCGTGGCAGACGGTAGATCCTGCATTCAAATCCCGATGGAAATATTTTATTTGTTTTGCTAGAAATAAGGGTAAGCAGTGGTTAAAGAGTGCTTTGTGGTATTTGGTCCTTGTGTGGGTAGTTGGCCTAGCAGTGACCCTTAGGGCTCTAGCACGCTGGAAGGAGGAAGGCACTATGTTTGAATCTTCACGGTAGTGTTTTTGGTAAGCGCATTTAAATTTGTTAATCGCTAAGGTTGAGGATTAGGTGCATGTGGTTTAATTAATTATTGTGAGCACTATTGGCTTTGGGATATATAAGGGAAATTTTTATTATTACATGCATTTATTTTTGAAGAAAATTATAATGAAATATTTTTTAAAGTGATTTTGTGGAGTAATAAGGATCTTTGATAAATCTGTTATGAATGTGTTTAGAAGTTAAGAGGGAGTTAAAATGTGTATGAGGTATTTTAATTGTTTGTATTTTTGTTTCATTGAGAAGGGTTTGATTTTATGATTTAATGCTATAGTTGAGAAACCAAAAAGGTTGGTTTGTAATTGTGCACACATTTTTAAGGGTTTGATTTTATGAGTTGATGCTATAGTTTGAGAAACCAAGAGAGTTGGTTTGGAATTTAACTGTGCATACATTTTGAAGGTTTACTAATGTTGGAAATTTTGAGTTAGTTATGTTGTAATTGATGTCAAGAGTCAGTGTTAGTGATCAGTATAGGACTTGGAAAAATAAGGGTTAAAATATTTATATTTTAAGCCCAAGAGATTTGGTTTAAGAGTTTCACATGATTTTTCAAAAGGGTGGTTAAATACCCTGAAGAAAAGGCCTAACGGAAATAATATTATAATATTTATTTTTATAATATTAAAGGCTGTCAAAACATGTCTAAGGATGAAAGAGAAAAATACCTAGGCCCAATGGAAATAATATTATAATATTTTTATTATAATATTAAAGGTTAAATTAAAGCCTAAGGTAATTTATAAATTATTTATAATATTTATATTATAAATTAATTTATAAAATAATATTATTTAAACCCTAAAGTTAGGGTGGGTGCAAATTCATTTTATTTATTCTCCTCCCCACCGACGTTCGATGAGATTGGCATATGGTATAAATACCATATGGTTTGCCAACCAAAAATATTAAGTCTTCAAAAATGCATGTGTGTTAAAGCAAGAAATCAAGTGCAAATTTTGTGAGCATACGAAGGTTTTTTATTTCTAAAAAGGTGCAATGAAAAACGTGGCAAATAAAGTGTTCAAGGCACAGAGGTTGGTCACCAACCAACTAGTTGGCTTAGTGGAAAGAGGTCACTGGTTAAGTTGTTGGGAGAGTGAAGGTTCTCGGAGAGGGCAGTTTGTTTTTTTTTTAACCTTTTGCACCGGATCGAGGGTACTAAGCGCATGAGGCACTTTTCACTCCCAAGTGAGTACCTAGCTCATGTGACAGTTGGGTCGTGGCTAGGGCGCTGGCGGTTGGGGGACCTGGGATCGAATCCCATCGAGGAGCGTGCAAGGTACTTTGAATTTTATTATTATTTTGATTTATAAAGCGCATGGTCTAAGGTTGCTTTGTGAGCGCTAATTGAAGTGCGTGGTCTTTGTGAGCGTTGTGTGAGCGCATGGTCTAATTTGATTAAGTGAGCACCTAGGGAGTTAAAAGGAGGGTAAGGTAAAATTATTTTTTACCTTAGTTAAAAGGTGGTAGATGGTATATTTGTGAGTTAAAAGTAAATTGCATTATTTTTGATTTGTAAGGTCAATTATTTTTGGAAATGCAATTTTTGAGTAGGGAGACATAAGTAAGAATTCTGGATTAATTTATGCATTAAATTTTTGAAAGAGGTTATTGTGAAACTGAGTGATTGGAATCTTTGTTTGATAATTTTGGAGATAATAAGGTGTATTTGAGTCTTGTTAATTTTTGTAATGATGAATTAATATTGAGGGAAATATTTGAGTGGAGATTTTTGCTACCTAACTTTGAAAATTGGGCAAGAGGAGTTGATTGTGATTGAGACATGTTTTGAGGTCATTTCTCCATCAAACAAAAGGTGTGGGTACATCTTCCTTATGAGTGGAATATTGTTGGCTTGAATGTTGTGAAATGCAAAGTTGGAGTGAAAAGGATTGTTTGATAAGAATTGTTGAAAATGTTTGAGTGAGCCTTCATGTGCATGATTAGGATTTGTGAAAGATCATGAGTATCATTGTTATGTGAGATTGTTTGATAAGCATTGTTGGAAATATTTGAGTAAGCTTTCATGTGCATGATTAGGGTTTGTGAAAGAACATGAGTATCATTGTTATGTGAAGTTGAGAACTATCTTGAACTAGGGTTTGTGAAAGATGAGTATCATTGTTATGTGAATTTTGAATCATCTTGAGTTAGGATTTGAGTTCCATAGTGTGAGTTGTTGGAAGCATTGTGAAACACTTGGTTAGGTTTTGAAAGCAAGTTGTGTTTAATTTAGTGATTTTTTGAGTGAAGTTGGTTGAGCATTATTGATTAAATGTATTGGAGTGATAGTTTAAGTTTTGTGAAACAATTTGTTCTTTATTATGAATTAAATTGGATAGGTTGAAAGTGATTGAGTGTTTTTGTGAATGTGAAACATATTGAGTCTCTAACTATTCTCTATATATTTCTATAAGTTAAATAAGATTCTGAGTGAAACTTGTTAGTGGTATTGAAGAGGTTTTCTAAAAGAGATTAAGTTGAGTTTTGAATGCAAGTTTGAAATTGATTTGAATAATATTTTGTGAAAGCTAGTGGGCAGTTTTGAGTAAGTCGTAGAGTGGACTTAAGGACAGAGTTAAGCAAGCTTTTGTGAAAGCTTGTGAGCATATTTGAGTAAGTCCTAGAGGGGACCTGAGGACACAGTTTAGTAAGCTTTTATGGAAGCTTACAAGAAGGATTGAGGTAAGTCTTTGTGAAGACTTGTGGACATATTTGAGTAAGCTTTTGTGGAAGCTTACAAGAAAAATTGAGGCAAGTCTTGGTGAAGACTTGTGGACATATTTGAGTAAGATTTTGTGGAAGCTTACAAGTAGGATTGAGGCAAGTCTTGGTGAAGACTTGTCAACATATTTGTGTGAGCTTTTGTGGAAGATTACAATCAGATTTAAGGTAAGTCTTGGTGAGGACTTGTTGAGTAGATTAGACAAGTTCTATTGAGGACTTGTTGAGCAGAGTTGAGGCAAGTCTTGGTGAAGACTTGTTGGAAAAATTTGAGGCAAGTCTCTGAGTAGACTTGAGAGCAGAGTTGAGGCAAGTCTTGGTGAATACTTGTTGGACATATTTGAGGTAAGTCTTTGAGTAGACTTGAGAGTAGAGTTGATTTATTGATTTGTTCAAACCTTGAGTTAAGGTTTGGGATAGATCTAGTAGAGTTGATTTATTATTGGATCAAGCTTTGTGTTAAGGCTTGAGGATAGAATTGAGGATAGATATTCGTGCAGATTTGAGGATAGATTTATGCCAGATTAGAGAAATATATTGAGTAGATTTGTGCTAGATAAAATGATAATTTTTAGTGCAAATTTGAGATAGATATTGAGCATAGATGAGAGTAAGCTTTGGAGGTGATAGAGCAGAGGGTAGTAGTATCTAGTGGATAGATATCCATTAGCCAGGGTAGTGAGGATAGAGGTCTTCTGAGTGAGGACATGAGTCTTCAGTGGAGAGAGATCCACAAGCTAGTGTAGTGGAGGTAGTAGTCTTCTAGAGGATCACCAACCAGAGCAAAGGAGAAGGAGTTCTCCTGTGGATAGAGATACACAAACCAGATGAGGGGATTGGTGTCTCATGTGGATAGGTATCCATTAAATTGATTAGGGGATTGGTGTCTCCTTTGGAAAGAGGTCCATAAACATTGTAATAGGGAAGGATTCCCAAGAAATTTGTTGAGAAAATTTTAGTGAAATATTTTCTCCGTGGATGTAGCCCACATTTGGGTGAACCACATTAAATTGGTGTCTCTATTATGTATGGTGATTTGTGCATGGCTTTTATTACTACTATTAATATTGCCATTGATATATTGCATAATATTGTTTGAGAAATAAAAGTAAAAAGTGGTCTTTTATATTGTTCACCCCCCCTCTTAGTATAAGCTTGTGTTCTTCAACTAACTCATAAAAAGGGTGTTATGCTAACCCTTTATAGTTGCAAAAGATATTGTGTGTGAGGTAAATTTTTGAAGACATATCTCCATAAGAGCAAGAAAAAAGGTATGGGCACATCTTTCCTTATTTAAGGTGTTTTATGAATATTTCTGAACACAAGGTGGAGTGAAAAGGATTGTTTGATAAGCATTGTTGGAAATATTTGAGTTAAGTTTTGAGACCTACATTGTGCTCTTTGTTGAAAGAAGTTTGAAAACACTTGTTTAGGGTTTGTGAGAAGATTGTGCTTTATTGGTTGAATGTATGTGTGAATTTTTTGAGCATTGGTTTTGAGTGATATCAAAAGTGAATGTGCAAACATTAGAAATGAGATTTGTGAAAGCAAGAGTGTAGATCAGGAAGAGGTGTCATGTGCTAGACTAGATATATATTTAAAAGAGAAATAAAAGTGATACATGTGAAAGTGATAAAATTAATTATTGAGTATAACATATTGAGCTATTTGCAAGTGCATATTATTCTCTATATGTTCCAAAGGTTAAAGAAATTATGAGTAGAATATATTTGTTTGAGGAAAGCATTTCTAAAAAAGATATAAGTTGTGTTTGTGTGCAAAGTTTAGAAATATTTGAGCAGGTTAATTGAGCAGTCATGAGGTAAATTTGAGCAAGTCTTTTGAGAAGACTTGAAGCAGAGTTGAAAGTAGGATTGGGGCAGATCTAATCAAATTTGATTGGTGATGTGTTCAAGCTTTGTGTTAAGGCTTGGGATAGATCTAAACAGATTTAATTGGTGATTTGTTTAAGCTTTGTGTTAAGACTTGGGATAGATCTAAGCAAAGTTGATTGGTGATTTGATCAAGCTTTATGTTAAATCTTGGGGGCAAATTTGAGACATAGTTTAGTATAGATTTATGAGCAGAGTTAGAGAATATTTGTGTTAGACTTGGGATAAAGTTTTAAGATAGAGTTGAGAGTAGGCTTTAGAGGTGATAGAGTAAAGAGGACAACAGTATCCAGTGGATAGAGATCCATTAGCCAATGCAGTGGGGACAATGGTCTCCAGTGAAGAGAGATCCACAAGCCAAAGCAGTGGGGGCAAAAGTCTTCCAGAAGATCACTAGCAAAAGCATAGGAAAAATATTTTTCTTGTGGAGAGAGATCCACGAACCAGAGAAAAGGGCAAAGATTTATCCTGTGGAGTGTGATATGTGAACCAACTAGGGAGATAGATTTATTATATGGAGAGAGATCCACAAACTATTTGAGGAAATAGAGTTCTCCTAGATCAAGTTCCACAAACCAAAGAAAAGGAGAAAGAGTTATCTTGTGGAGAGAGATCCACAAATTAGAGCACATGGGATTGGTGTCTCCTTTGGACAGAGGTCCATAAATATTGTAATAGGGAATTGATTTCCAAGATATTTGTTGAGAAAATTTAGTAGAAATTTTTTCTTCGTGGAGTAGCCCATATTGGGTGAACCACATTAAATTGGTGTCTCTCTTGTGTATGATGATTTGTACATTACTTTGATTACTGCTATTGATATTTCCATTGATAATATTGGATAATATTATTTGGGAAAGAAAAGTAAAAGTTGATCTTATCCTGTTCACCCCCCCTCTTAGTATAAGCCTGTGTTATTTAGATTAAAGGAAGATATCTATGCTAGAGTAAAAAATTTCAAGTCATACAATATGATGGAAGTTGTAGGATTTGATTAGACTTACTAAAGATAAATTTATAGTATACAAACATACTTTTATACCTCCACAATATCGAACCCTATTTCCATCTTGGACATCATGAAACTCAGGAAACAAACCACCCAAGTTCAAAAATCTCACCTAAGAAGAAATGATGGCTTATGGAGCACATAGACTATGTTACAACTATGATGACAAATATTCTTTGGGCCACAACTGTGTAAAATAGAAACTATATTTACTCAATGTGGGTAAACCTTCCACCAAGGAACCACATGATGAAGGGGAGGACCATAAAGAGGAAGATAAATTTTGAGAGTCCAAATTGACAGAGGACCAACCACCTAAAATTTTAGTGCATGCATTAGTTGGTATTTATTCTTCTAAACCATGAAAGTGATAGGGCATTTCAAGATCATAAAATTCTAATCCTTATTGATTATGGTATCACCCATAATTTTATTGAACCTCAAGTAGCTACACAAGTAGCTTGTTACATCTACTCTTGTAATTATTTTAAAGTCATGGTTGCTAATGGGGTACTCTAACATGCAAATAAAAAAGTAAAAATATGAAGGTGATGATGTGTTACTACAATCTTAGGATAGACATCTCTTCCATTCCTTTGGGGGGTTGTGACATTATGTTGGGAACTTAATGGATTCATATCTTAGACCTATTACTATGGGAATTTTCTAAGCTATGGATGTAATTCATCAAACATGGAAAGCTATACACTCTCTATGGCATGACCATGGGTCCTACCCAACTCATCAGCTCACATCAAATGGAAAAAACTTAAAGAAATCATTGCAAATGGTGGTGGCATAATTTTTTTCACTATACACCTTAAATACTAATGGTATAGTTCATCCAACTAAATTATAAGAATTTTTGGATAAACATGAACTTGTATTTGCACAACCACAAGGATTACTACCATGGCATACCCATGATCATGCCATCGAGTTTGTACCCAAAATCTTACCACCAAATATTTGTCCCTATCGATACCCTTATGTGCAAAAGACTAAAATTTAGAACATGGGGTAACTATTAGCAAAAATTGTCATTCAACAGAGTGTCATCCCATATTATTTCTTTCCTAGTACTTTTGGTTTGTAATAAAGATAGGTCTTGGTGGTTATGTGTGAATTTTTGAGAACTCAACAAAATTACCATCAAGGATAAATTTTCCATTCCCATCATTGATGAGTTACTAGATGAACTCCATGGTGCTTGCTTCTTCTCAAAGTTGGATCTTCATTTAGGTTATCATAATATCAGATTATGGGAAGAAGATATTCCAAAGATAAAATTTTGCATTCATGAAGGTCAATATAAATTTCTCGTTATACCATTCGGTCTTACTAACACATCATATACCTTTTAGAGTCTCATAAATGCAATATTTTGACCATATTTGTATAAAAATATGTTGGTCTATTTTGATAATATTCTAGTTTATAGTCATACATGGGTGGAACATTTGCAACATTTAGACTAGACACTACAACTCTTGGTTGATAATAAAATGTGTTCCAAATGATCCAAATATTCTTTTAGGATGTAGGAAGTGGAATACCTAGGCCATATATTTTTTTAGGGGAATGGGTCAAGGTGGATCCTAAAAAGACTACCACCATATAAGAATGGGTCAAGCCACACACTCAAAAGTCATCAGGGTTTCCTAGGCCTCACTATCTATTATCATTTTTTTGTCTATGATTATGGAAATATTACATCCCCTTTAATGGCTATATTATAGAAGAACAAGTTTCTATAGTTAAGACCCATTGATCATGTATTTCTATGACTCAAAATAAGTTAAGCTCTCTACTTCTATGTTGGCTATATATAATTTCTCCAATCCATTTATGATTGAAAGTGATGCCTTTGGACGTGGAACTAGTATAGTGTTTATGCAAGAATGGTGGCCATCGACTTCAATAGTAAGGCACTATTAGGAAAAAACATAGGAAAATTGACTTATGAGAAGTAGATGATAGCAAACTTACATGTTGTCAACCAATGGAGGTCTTATATTTTTGGGCAAAATTTTTCCATCAAAATATATCACCACTATCTTAAGTACTTTTCTAAGTAGCATGTATCTACAGCCAAACAATGAAAATGAATTATCAAAATGATACAGTATGACTATGTAATAATTTATAAGAAGAGTAAGGAAAATATAGTTGCTAATGGACTATCCTTCAAATATTATGATCGGGGTATGTTATGTGCCATATCTACTCCACTTCCTTAATGGACCCACTAGCTTCAAGAAGAAGTGACCTAAGATTCCACCTTGCAATCATTAATTCAAAAACTTCAAACTAATCTTAACTATTACCCTACATATACATGGGATGGATAATATCTATGATACTAGGGTTTCCTTATTATCCCAGAAATTTTACCACTTTTCAAGTTCATACTATAGGAAATGCATGCTACTCCAACTGTAGGACATTCAGGCATTTTAAAAATGTATGAACAAGAAAAATCACACATTTTTCTAGGCAAGTATGAAAAAGGATATCAAGAAATTTGTTGTAGAATATGACACTTGTAAATGTGTTAAGAGCAAAACAATTCACACATTAGGCACACTAATGGGTGTTATTAAACCATACTTTAATTTGTCAAATTTTGGGTGGTGTTCGTAGGCTATATGCACTAGGAAATATCTTAGGTAAGGTAAAGTATAGGCTCTCTATTCTAAAGAATCTGGAAAGCAAAAATGAAATTCATTATAACAGTAAATAAAATAACTAAGCTAAGAAACACAACTTGCTAGAAATAGAAATGATCACAATTGAAATGAAGTAAAGAGCAAATAGGAAAACTAAACATAAATCAACTCTCTTTCAATACTAAGCCACAATAATATCAATCATAAATTGATCTAGCTAATTAATCCTTCCAAGAGATGAAATAAAGCAGCTAAATTACTATTATAAAGTGTAGGAAAAATCAACAAACTAATATAAACTACAACAAATGAAAATGAAGGAAAATGATACCTTCCACCTAGCTGGGAGTGGTTCCTTGCTCTACAACAATGTGGAAGGCAAAGAACCTAAACTAAACTCACACAAATGGAGTATAACATTAGTTTAAATTATAATAGTAGTTTAGTCTAAAAATTATAGAATATCCTTACAAGCTATAGAAAATATCAATCACAAATGTAGTAGCATAATGGTATACTTCTTATTCCTCTATGCTAGTTCCTAGAGTTGTTGCTCTTATTTTTAATTGAGGAGGACAAGGCCATCCCCTATATTTGTGTTAAACTATTATAATAGCATATATGTAGGTAACCTATTCAACAAGTGATGATAAAAAATAAGTATAATAAGAGGTAAACTATCTACACCTGTCTACTTGGTGATGAACACCAAAAATGCTCATATTTTTGCATAGATTTTTAACATATTATAGAATGTATATTTTATGAAATTTCTATATATATTTAATAGTAAATTATGTATATTATCTAATATTTATTTTTAAGTGATTTAGTGCAAATATAGTGGTTTTTACGGTATTTTAGCATGTTTATGTCAAGGTCCCACTTGTACCTGGCACTTTCAATTTTATGAAGGTAAAACATCTATAGTACATCGATGTGAAGTGCTAAGTCAGGCACCTGATTCCCTTTGAAGTGCCCAAATCCTATTTGGCGCTTAACTAATGGGTGCCTAATTCCCATTAGGTGTCTGCTTCCCATTAGGCACCTACTTTCCATTAGATGCCTGATTTCCATTACGTGCCTAATTCCCATTATGGTGCCTAATTCCCATTATGGCACCTGATTCCCATTGATACAGAATTACAGCTCGACTCTCGTTGATGTAAAATTACAGCGTGACTCCTATTGTCGACAGAACAGAACAGGGATTTCAATGATAGATGTGGATGATATTTTAGCAAAGATGCGGATGAAGAACAAATTCAAAAACCATATGTCATTCATTTTCTAGCAAATACATAAATATCAATGTAAATAGATAAAGCATAATATCAAACATACTTTGTTTTGATAAAAACAAAATATGTTAAATCAGTCCAAATTAAATGTATTTGCTTTATCTCCCTATTTTTGCATATTTTTTGTAACCATAAAATAAGAAATTTATTTGCTCTCAAAATGTAACAGGGTATGGCCACATATCTTATATATATGCAGGCCACACCTAAGAAAAGAAGCTTGGATCCTGGATGTGAGAATTATTCTGTAATTTTTTGAAATTGTAATATATTCATTTGAGTATTTTTATTAATCTCAAACTAGCATCCGATGAATGAATTGATCGGGCGAAATACTGCTGGAGCCTGGGCCCACTATAAAAAGCATTCCTCCCACTTTTTCCCTATTTTTTTGTTATTTAATTTATTTTTCTATTTTCTATAACTTAGTTTAATTTTTGCAATTTCCCCTGTTTTCTGTAATTTCCAGCAAGTGTGCAATTTTTAGTTTCTGAATATAATTTAGTCATATCTCAGATTATGTAGGATAGATTAGTGGTTTGGAAATTAAATCAGAACTTCAACGAAACACCAACACCCCCTAAACCAATAGGCATAGAGGGACTCATTCCCTGCACTACAAGCATATACTGTGCTTGACACACAAGTTTACGAGCTATCCTGGGTTGAAAATTAAATGGAGGTAATTAATTGACTGTAGAAAACTAACCAGTATTTTTCCCAACACTTGGATTCCTAGCTAAAATGGTTGAGGGTTGAGAATGGATAAATATGGTTTCAAGATGATATTTAAAGCAAAAATGTACAAAATACCTTTTGTATTTTCCCATAATATGTTGTTATTTGTGTTGAATCAACAACAGTTGACTGCTTGCTAACATCAGGCATAGTGGCTACCAAAATAAAAATTAGTTTGGTACTATTTTATCCATGCCAACCATTGGTTGCTATAGCCACATCTATTGTTGGTTGCTACAACCACATTTGCTATTACCAAATATAACCATGTCAAAAATCTATTGCCAACCTAGCATCCAGTGCCAGGCTATTATCCAAAATTTGGTGCCAACCTGTAATACACATCTAGCACCAACATGTAGTCCACATCTTGGGCCAATAAAGCATTGTCTCATCTGGTGTCAATTAGGTGTTGTCATATTTGGCACTACCTGTATAAGAATGCATCTAGTACCTCTTATAGCCTTAATATCTAGTGCTAGGTAAACCATTGTCTCCAATGCCATATTTCAAGTTATCTCAAGAATTCCATGTACAAAATCCTAATAACCCTTTTTATTCCTAGATCTTGACATTAGTCAACAAAAATATCCTTTATTTACCTTTTTTTGGTACAAAATATCACTCTGCCTATCAATCTAAGTTTGCATTTCCTCCTAATTGCCTTATTTTATCAAATAACTACTATAATGATAAAATAAAACATAATATAATGGTGCAAAAATGTGGTAAAAATAAGGTATTTTTGGGCCTCATCACTCCCCCCAACCTATTGGGATGCATGTCCTCATACCTCAACTATTTTATTCAAATGACCTGAGGCTCATACCCTATATAGGTTGCTCTCTTTCATTCACTGTGACATGTATCATAGTTTGTAGGGGGGTTTCCTTAGAAGATTTTCTATTCAACCCAAACACACTCCTCGAATCAAAAGTCTGTATTATTCTCCTTTTAACCATTTCTTCTACCAATTGATTTTGGAGTTGGGTGATTTCCTAATTTCTATAGGAACTCTTTAGGAACTTTTATGATGACTGCTGATTTCCTAATTTCTCGAATCCTACTATTTTTTCTTCAATTGGAAAATCTTTAGGAACTTTTATGATGACTGCTGATTGTACTCAAAATTTTGAACATATTATTTATGCTCGGATTTGTGTTTTAATGGATTTTGACAAACCCCTACCTAAAAATATCACATTACAATTTGGGGAAGACACTTGGGAGCAAGTAGTGGACTATGAGAACATTCCTTTTCATTGTAGAATTTGCCATGAATATGGTCATTTGGCTAGTGCTTGCCCAAATAAAATTCTTGATCAAAATAAAGAAGATATAAACTCAGTAGGTTTCCAAATACCTAAGAAGAAGAACACTAAAAAAAAACCAGTTATGAAGGATCAATCAAAGTCATCTGCTAATATGTTTGAAATCCTTTCCACAAATGATGTCCCAAGTGAGGAAGAGGAAATAATGGAAACTGAAATCTTAGAAACACAATTTAAATATGAAGGGAAGAACTCAGGAGACAAACCAACAAATCAAAGGTTTTCAATAGAAAAAAAGGGAGAAAATTTACACAAGAAAAACAATCTTTCAAATGTCAAAACTTCAAATAATGCAGGTCCCAATATAGACTCTATTGAACCATCTAGTAAAATTTTGGCTGTGTACGAGCATTCTTCAAGGTTAGAAGCCATCTCAAATTCAATTGGAATAAGTCAAGAAACAGGGAAAAAAAATTGAAGATGGATTCTAATCAAAAAGTAGGTCGCAAGACCAATCAATATCATATGGTAAAAGAAGGTGAAAAGCTTGTAGAGGAAGGTAATATTAATGCCCTTCCCAACTTTTTTAGCCCTGGTATTAATGAAGATCATCACTTGGAATATTAGAGGACTCAAAGGGAGTCTTTCAAAACAAAATGAAATTAGAAGAATGATTCGGATAAATCATCCACATCTTGTTTTCCTTCAAGAAACAAAGATGTCAATGGAGGATATGGACTCAATTGCCAGTAAAATTTGGCCAGCTGGAAAAGTGGTTTCCCTCAGTTCCCAAGGGACTTCGGTGGCATTGCTTGTCTTTGGGACCCAAAAGAGGTAGTTATTCACCATATGGTTGGCAGTTGGGGTTTGTTGGCTATAGCTATTCAAAGTAGACATTCCAACCAAATTATGCTCTGCATTACTATTTATGCTCCGACTTCTTTGGAGGGAAAAAGAAGACAGTGGAAGGATATTACTCATATTATCTCTCATTTTCCTAAATCTTGGATCTTGATCGGAGGAGATTTCAATACCATCCTCTCTTCGGATGAGAAAAGGGGGGAAATAGAAATTTGGACAAAAGCACCGACCTCATGAGCGAATATATTGCAAACCTCCATCTTGTGGATATCCAACCAGATAATGGCCTTATGACTTGGTCTAACAGAAGGCAAGGCTTAGCTTGTATAATGGAGAGATTGGATAGGTTTTTGCTCTCTTAAAATTTCTTAATCCATGGTCACATTCCTAAAGTGAAGACTCTTAATAATGTTGGTTCGGATCATTGGCCAGTCATGGTGGAAATGTGGAAAACCAATGTGAGTTTCTCTCCTTTTCATTTTCAATTAATGTGGCTTAGAGACATTTCCTTCAGACCTCGTGTGCAACAATGGTGGAAGGAAGGTAAACCTAGGCATGGGACTAAGATGTTCTGTTTTGCCAAAATATTGCAATACATTAAATCCAAAATCAAGACTTGGAACTGGAAAGAGTTTGGGGATGTTCATAAAAAAATCATGAAGTTATTGCTCATATTGAAAATTTGAATAAGAAAATCCGTTTAGATGGCCTCACAGAGAAGAGAAGTGCAGATGAAATTAAACTCACAACTCAGTTAGAGGAATGGGAAAAAAGAGAAGAAATCTTATGGAAGCAAAAATCTAGAATTCAATGGCTCAAAGAAGGAGATCGAAACACAAATTTCTTCCACAAATCTCTTCTAGCTCGAAGATCTCACAACTTTATTTCTTCCTTAAAATCAGATTCTGGAGATGTTGTTTATACTTGGGATGGCATGAACTCTATTGTTGTTGATTACTTTTCCAATATTTTTTCTGCTACTCCTCTTGACTCAACTTCACAACAAAATGTTCTTCAAGCAATCCCTTCTCTTATCACTTCTGAGGAGAACTCTATTTTGACTGCTCCTGTTACTATCAATGAGCTTCAACAAGTAGTTTTTAAAATGCAAAAATGGAAAACCCCAAGTCCTGATGGTTTTCCCATTGAGTTCTACCAAGAGTTCTGGGATATCCTTCATGTTGATTTATTAGAGGTGGTGGAAGAAGCCAGGAAATCCAAAGAAATTTTGAAGGTTATCAATAAAACTTATATTACTCTTGTTCCAAAATCTCAAGAGGTTGATCATATCTCAGCTTTTAGACCTATTGCTTTATGTAATGTTCTTCTCAAAATCATTACTAAAATCATGGCAGAAAGGTTGAAGCCTCTTTTGCATAAGATTATTTCCCCAGAGCAAGGGGGTTATGTGGAAGGACGTCAAATAGTAGATGAGATAGTTCTTGCTCAGGAAGCCATCCATTCCATGGATATGCAAAAATCTCCTTCCATGTTCATTCGGTTAGACTTATCCAAAGCTTATGACAGAGTGGATTGGCACTTCCTTATCAAAGTTTTGAGGCAATTTGGTTTCTCTAAGGATTGGATGGATTGGATTATGGGATGTATCTCTTCAGTTTCCTACTTAGTTCTTATCAATGGCAGGCCTTCTCAGTCATTCCCAGCTTCCAGAGGTATTAGGCAAGGTGACCCGCTATCCCCTTATTTATTCATCATTCTTGTTGAATGCTTGGGTAGGACTATAACCAAAAAGAGGGAAAACAAAACCCTTGAGGGAGTTACCATTGCTCATGGAGCTAGACCTATCTCTCATCTTCAATTTGTGGATGACTCTACTCTTTTAGGTAAAGCTACAGTTAAGGAAGCTTCTAATATTAAGCAAATCATTAGCTATTTTTCTAAGGCTATTGGGCAGTTGATCAATGAAGACAAATCTAAAGTTATTTTCTTTCACTGCTCTGCTAGACAGGAATCCATGGTCTTGGATAAATTAAGATATAAGAAGACCTCCCTTCCAATCACTTATTTAGGTATTCCCATAAATATTCAAAGGCAAAAAAATAAATATTGGAATTGGTTGTTGGACAAAGTCAAGAAGAAAATTGGAAAGTGGACCAACAGGTGGCTTTCTTCTGGGGGTAGAATCACCTTGGTAAAATCAGTCCTTCAAGCTATTCCTATTTATGTTTCTTCCGTTTTGAATATCCCAAAGGCTGTTCTTCGAGAATTGGATCAAATCAGTCATCGTTTCCCTTGGAGTGGTACTAAGGAGAAAATAAAATGGGCCTTGGTGAAATGGGATACTTTATGTCTTCCTAAGAGTGAAGGGGGGTTAGGATTCCGGTCTTCTATTAATAACAACAAAGCTTTAGCTGCTAAATTATATTGGAGGATGTTGCATAACCCCAATGCTCTTTGGGCCAATAATCTCCGTGCTAAATATGCTGAGAACAAAAGTCCCGAAGACCTTGTTCGCTATCAACTTCCTACCAAAGGTTCTCCCATTTTAGCAGTTCTTAAGACTAGTGAGGATTTGATAAAGAAAAAATTATTTTGGATCATTCATAATGGTCAACAGTGCAAATTTTTGGACAGATTCTTGGGATGGTCACAAGCCTTTGATAACTCAGTTTCCCGATTGGAGGCCTTGGATGGAGGAGCTTCACCGAGCTAATTGGATAAAGGTGGCTAATTACTATCGGTACCATACTGGTAATTCAAAGGTTGGTAGATATTGGATCCCTATTGAGGACTGGCCTATTCAAATCCTAGAAAGGCAAAGACAAGATATCCAAGGCATCCTTCATATGAGATCCCTCTCTTGGTCCCATGAAAAATATTGTTTTGGATGGAACAACACTACTAAGGGTGAGTATTCAGTTGCTCAAGGTTATTTGACCTTATGCCATAATAATCCCAACCATTCTTCTGACATATTTTCTCGATTGTGGGCTCAAAAGCTCTGGCCTAAGGTGAGGTTCTTTAATTGGCTTTTATTGCATCGTAGGGTGCTTATCGGTGAGCAACTTATGAAGCATGGTTTTCATGGCCCTTTTAGATGTGAAATGTGTGAAGAGAATGTAGAAACTCTCAACCATATTTTTATTGAGTGTACTTTAGCCTCTGAGCTATGGAGGAGAATGGCCACTTTACTTGGCTTAAAGTGGTCCAATTTTTTTACTTTTGAACAGCTTTGGAGGGATTGGCCTAATCAAGAGGGTGTTGATCATTTTATTAGGCAATTAGTTTGGATGGGTTCTACCATTCTTCTTTGGAATATTTGGAATGAAAGGAACAACCAAATTTTTAATCAAGATAGGAAGGATATTCACTATATTTGGCAAAAGACCATAGCCAACTTAGTTGAATCAGTCCATCAACTCCTTAATCACCCCCAAAACTCCCACCAAAGATGGGATCAAGTGATGCAAATATTGAAGATTAAATCTTCTAAGGGCAACCAACTTAAAGGGAATGTGAGTATTAGTAATATGGATAGGACAAGAAATTGGCAACCTCCTCCTAAGGATTTTGGAAAAGTCAATACTGATGGAGCCTCTAGAGGGAACCCTAGAAAAGCCAGTGTGGGAGGAATTGGTAGACTTTCAGATGGCTCCCTGGTTTTTACTTTTGCTGAGAATTTGGGTATTCTTTCCAATAACCTTGCTGAGGGGTATGGTATCCTCAGAGGCCTTCAGGAGGCTACTAAGGTTGGATGGGAAAAGGTGTTAGTTGAGTCTGACTCTCAACTTATGATTAATCTCTTGAAGACTCCTAAGAATCATAAGGTGGATTGGAGAATAAAAATAATTATTGAGAAGATTCAATTAATCCAGATGGGATTTTTGAAAGTTGATTACAATCATGTGGTCAGAGATCAAAACAAGAGTGTTGATGCTTTAGCTAATTGGGCTTTGGACAAAGGTGATCTTACTTGTTATGGCCACCCTCCTAGATGGTGGGCTTCTCAAATTAGGGAAGCTCTTCTTTCTATCATTTCTTTGGATGGCTCCAGTTTTGAAGGTACCTAGTTTCTTCTTGCTTTTTTTTTTTTGCTTCTCTTTGGTTCATTCAGTTTTTTTTAGTTCCCTAGCTCATTCTATTCTTTATTTTGTTTCCTCTATTGATTCTTGCCTTAATAGTCTTCTGGTCTAGATAGGTCATTGTTATGTTCAATTTTTTTTCCTTTTTTCTTTTTTGTTTTTTTTGTTTAGTTTTTTAAGGTGGGTGGGTTCTTTTGTTTTGTTTTGTTTTTGTGTTCTTTGTGTTGTTTTTTGTTGTTCTTGTGTTTTTGTTGTTTTGTGTTTTTTTTATATGTTTTTTGTTATTGTTCTTGTGTTTTTTTCGTTCTTGTTCTTGGGTTTCTCTTTGTTTGTGTTAATTCATGTTTTTATGTGTGAGTGTTTTCTATGTTTTTTGTTTTTGTTTATTGTCTGATGTTGGTTGTTTTTTATTTTTTTATTTTTTATTTTTTAGGTTTTGGTTGTGTTTATTTTTCATGTTTTTTTTTGGGTTATGTCTTTGTAGTGTTCTGTTGTTTTTGTCTTGTTTGTGTTTTGTTATGTGGTTCTTGTGTTTTTCTATGTGGTTCGTGTTGTGGTTTCTTTTATCTTATTGTGCGTGTTTGGTTGTGCTTTTGTTTTTGACACACTCAAGGAGCATGTTTTTTATTTTATTTTATTATTTTTGTTGTTATTTACTTATTTTTAAATTGGTTTTGTGTGTTTGTTTTCTCCTTGAGTATGTCAAAGGTGGTAGGCCAGGTCCGAGTCCTGGGCATTTTTGGCGGAATGGATACCCCTGCCTCCTTGGGTCTTACCCGAAAGTGGCATCCCTTTTGGGATGTTTTCCACAAAAAAAAAAACAATACTGATGGAGCATCCAAAGGAAATCCTGGAAGATCTAGTATAGGAGGGATAGGTAGATTGGAGGATGGTACTCCAATTTTTACTTTTGCAAAAAAATTAGAAATTCTTTCCAATAACTTAGCTAAAGGGTAGGGTATTTTGAGAGGTTTGCAGGAGGTTCTAAAGGTAGGGTGGAGAAGGGTGATTGCTGAGTTAGACTCTCAAGTTATGATCAATTATCTAAAATCAACTTCAGGATATAAGAAGGTGGATTGGAGAATTCAAAATATTATAGATAATATTAGGTTAATAACAAACAATTTTTTAGGAGGTTTTTTTCAATAATGTGCTTACAGAACAGAACAAAGTAGCAGATGCTATAGAAAATTGAGCTCTTGAAAAAGGATATTTTAAGTGCTATGGTTATCCTCCTAGGTGGTGGCCATAAAAAATTAGGACTAATATTCTCCTTGTTCAATCTCTTGATGGCAATGCAGGAAGCTATGTTTAAAATGATAAGTAGTGCAAAGATTTTTTCATGATAGGATCCCAAACTTCCAAAAAATATTCAATACTATTCATGATAGAGGATGTTAGAGGGTTTTGTCTCAACAATCAAAGCTTCAATGGTAGGATGGATGGATGGCAACTCCATTTTTGGTGTGATATTTTAGATCCTTGTTGTGGTTATGCAATTTATTTTGATCTTTTTTGTTTTGGTGCATTTCTTCATTTCTATCCTTGATAGAGATTGTCAGGGGGTTTTGTCTAAATAGTCAATAACTCAAATTCCTTAGTTTGTTTTGGGTGTTTTTGTGTTTGTTAGTGTTTATTTAATTATTGTTTTTGTTTTTATATGTTTGTATTTTTTGGTGTTTTTGTATTTTTTGTGTTTTGGTGTGTGTGTGTTTTCTGTGTTTTTTGTTGTTGTTTGTTGTTTATTTTTTGAGTTTTTATTTATCTTGTTTTCTTTGTTGTGTCTTTGTATCATTCTATTATTTTTGTTATGTTTTTTTTTGTTATGTTGTTTTTGTGGTTTTTTTATGTGTTTCATGTTTTATTGTTGTTTATGTTTTTTATTTTTTTTGTTGTTTTTGGTTGCCTTTTGTTGTTTTGTGTGTGTGTTTTTTATTGTGTTTGTTTGAGTTTGTGTGTTCTTACTTTTATTATTGTAGGCATTCTCCTTGATTGTGTCGAAGGTGGTAGGCCAAGTGCGAGCCCTAGGTAATTTTTGTGGAAGAGATACCCCTAACTCCTTGGGTCTTATCTGAAAGTGGCATCCCTTTAGGGATGTTTTACACAAAAAAAATAACAATAACAAAACACAAAATACATACAAAAAATAAAAACAACAAAACAATACAAAAACATAAAAAACAAAAACTCAACACAAAAAATATACAAAAACAACACAAAAAATATAAAAACAAAACAATAAAAACCACAAAATAGACACACCAAAAAAATAAACTGATGAAAAAAATAGATTATATATTCGACCTTTCTAGGTTAAAAGGCCTTTTAGTCAAAATTCAATAGAGGAAACACAGGAATGATCTTTATGAGTTAGGTAATTGAAATACCCTAACTAAACTAAATAAAAGCTAATACAAAGTAAAAATGAACTAGATATCGCTAGTACTAAAGCCATCTAGCGAAAGAATAGATAGAAGAGCATCCCCAATTTGTGAAGCCCACCATTTTGGAGGGTGGTCATAGCAAGTAAGATAACCTTTGTCTAATGCTCAATTATCTAAAGTATCAACAATCCTATTCTATTATTTGACCATATGATTGTATTCAACTTTTAAAAAGTACATATGGATTAACTGAATCTTCTCAACAATTATTTTTTATTCTCCAATCAACCTTATGATTCTTAGGAGTCTTAAATAGATTAATCATGACATGGGAGTCAGATTCAACCAACAACTTTTTCCATACAACCTTAGCAGCCTCTTTAAGGCCTCTAAGGATACCATATCGCTCAGTAAGGTTATTGGAAAGGATACTCAAATTCTTAGCAAAAGTGAAAACCAAGGAACCATCTAAAAGCCTACCAATTCCTCCAACATTGGCTTTTCTAGGGTTCCCCCTAGAGGCTTCATTTGTATTGAATTTTCCAAAATCCTTAGGAGGAGGTTGTCAATTCTTTGTTCTATCCATATTTTGATTACTCACATTTTCTTTAAGCTTGTTGCCAATAGTAGATTGAATCTTTAATCTTTGCATAACTTGATTCCATAATTTGTGGGAGTCTAGGGTGATTAAGGAGTTGTTGGACTGATTAAGCTAAGTTGACAATAGTATTTTTCCAAATATAGTGAATATCCTGCCTTTTCTATTTGAAAATTTGATTGTTTCTTTCCTTACAGATATTCCAAGGCAGAATGGTTGTTCTCATCCAAACTAATTGCTTAACAAAATGATCAACAACCTCCTGTTTAGGCCAATCCTTCCATATCTGTTCAAGAGTAGAAAAATTAAACTATTGTAAACCAATTAAGATAGTCATTATCCTCCACAAATAAGAGAATAAGGGACACTCAATAAAAAATGGCTAAGATTTTCCACATTCCTTCCACACATTTCACATCTAAAAGAGCCATGAAAGCTACATTTCATAAGTTGCTTACTAGTGAGCACCCTTTGATGCAATAAAATTGAAATAAAAAACCTCACCTTAGGCCAAAGCTTCTGAGCCCACAACTGAGTAAATATGTCATAGGTTTGGTTGGTATTATTATGGAATAAGATCAAATAACCTTGAGAAACAATATACTCACGCTTAGTAGTGTTGTTCCATCCAAAACAATCCTTATCATGGGACCAAGAGAGGGATCTCATAAGAAGGGTATGTTGGATATCTTTCCTTTGCCTTTCTAGAATTTGAATAGGCCAATCCTCAATAGGGATCCGATATCTATCAACCTCTAAAGTACCAGTCTAGTACTAAGAGTAATTAGCTACCTTTATCCAACTAGCTTGGTGTAGCTTCTCCAATTAGGGAACTGAGTTATCGAAGGTTGGTGACCATCCCAAGAATATATCCAAAAATTTACCTGTTGACCATTATGAATGATCCAAAATATATTTTTCTTTATCAAATCCTCACCAGTCCTAAGAACTGCAAAAATAGTAGAACCTCTAGTAGGCAGTTGATAGCAAACAAGGTCTTCAAGACTTTTTTTTCAACATATTTAGCACGAAGAGTATTGGCCCAAAGGGCATTGGGGTTATTCAAAATCCTCTAATACAAATTTGTAGCTAAAGCCTTATTGTTTTTATAGCTGATTATAATCCTAACCCTCCATGATTGGGAAGGCATAAAGTATCCCATTTCACTAAGGCCCATTTTATTTTCTCCTTAGTGCCACTCCAGAGAAACCGTGATTGATTTGATCCAGTTCTTGAAGAACTGCCTTTGGCATATTCAATAAAACAAAAACATAAACAGGTATAGCTTGAAGGACTGATTTTACCAAGGTAATTCTACCCCAAGATGAACTCCACCTATTGGTCCACTTTCCAAATTTTCCCTTAACTCTATCCAACAACCAGTTCCAATATTTTTTCTTCTATCTATGGATGTTAATAGGAATGCCTAAATAAGTGATCAGTAGAGAGGTCTTCTTAAATATTAATATATCTAGAACCCTGGATTCTTTTCTAAGAGAGCAGTGAAAGAAAATAACTTTTGGTTTATCTTCATTGATTAATTTCCCCATAGCATTAGAGAAATACTGAATGCTTTGTTTAATTGTAGAGGATTCCTTAACCGTAGCTTTACCTAACAGAGTAGGGTCATCAAAAAATTGAATATGAGAGATAGATCTGGCTCCATGAGCAATGGTAACTCCCTCAAGGGTTCTAATTTCTCTATTTTTGGTCATAGTCTTGTCCAAGCATTTATCAATAATGATGAATAAATAAGGGGAGAGGGGGTTTCCTTTCCTAATACCTCTGAAAGTTGGGAATAACTATGACGTGCAACCATTGATAATAACTGAGTAGGACACCAAAGAGATACATTATATAAAAATGGCATCTAAATTATAAAATAATCATTTTGTTTAAATTTTATTACAAGTTGAATACTAATATATACATTATTTAAAAGTCACTTAAAATTATTAAAATTTTCAATTTCATATAGTTAAATTAGATTAACTTCAATAAATTTTTTTTTTCTATTATATAGAACCCAAAAAGTGAGGATAATGCTTTTTTCTAATGTTTTTATATATTTAATAGGATCATAATGATGGTAAATTGTTTGATTTATATCTAGTTACTTTTATCATTTCATAAACTTTGTAGTAAGTTAGACTTGTTAATATTATAGGCTAAAAGTACATGATATAATATTATTTCTATTATCTTCCTATTGAATGTGGTTTTTAAGCACTACTAATTATACAAACATAAATTATTTGATCCTAAGCAAGTCAATTTTCTTATTATAGGCTAAATGACATGTTCATCTCACTTATGATTAAATAAGGTTAATGACTTTTTTTAATAACTATGTTTTTTTATTGATAAAAATAAGGGGTTTTGAAAGGGTCCTCAAACCTTTTACAAAATGAAAAGACCCTCAGAGAGGATCTAGAAATACAATCTCCCTAGAAAAATAGAGAGAGACAACAAAGAGGCTACCAAGCCAGGGGAGGCCCTGGATGAAACAACACAACAACAAAAAATATATTAGAAAGGGAAACCCATAGGGGGGACGAAAGAGGATAGTCAGCACCCAAAGTGACTTAGGCAACACCCAAATCACCTAGAGCATTCGTCGGTTCTTCAGGATTGTCTTTACTTCTAAATTCCATCATCAAAGTGACAACCTGTTTAGCGTAGGACCTATTCATATTGGTAGCTTTGAATATAACACTGATGAGATCCTCAAACCCTTACATGTATCCTTTTTTGGGGGAAGGAGGTGCTTACAAGTTAGAGAAGGAAATTAGGGAATAGGGGAGAATTGGATTGAATCCTACACTTTCGAGGAGGCCCTCAAAGTGGGATTATCATGCTTAACTTTTAGAAGCATAGGAATAGATTTATCTACCTCCTAAGAAATGGTTAGGAGTGGTAATGTCAAGGGACCTTCTATTTTTATCACCTTGGGACTTTATGTGAACAGACTGATCATGGGATTCCACTTTGATTTTAGAAGCCTCTTATGTACCTTTCTAAATATATTCTAGGACTCTACCTCTCTTAAGGTTAGGGGATACCTCTCGATCAGAAATATCAACCACTGGGATCTCAAATGCCTCATCCACCTAAAGCTCCTCAAGAATAGCAAGATTATTAGAGGAATTATTTTCCTAGGGATGAGGGGAATCAAGCTTCGAGGGCCTAGGAGGGCTTACTTTGGAAGGTACAATGCTTAGAGATAGATTTTGGGCTTCCTTTTGCAACATGTGCTAAAATTTATATTATGAAAACCTTGGTGGACTGAAAAGGAGGAAGTCCCTTTATTAACATTTGATATTGATTTTTCCATGGACCTGTATAGGAAATTAGGAATGTTAATGCTCTTCTTCCAACTGATGTGGTTGAGAAGAGTAAAATGGAAATTTCTTAAAATATTGATTTACCCATCCATAATGAAATAATGTAAAATGAAGACAACCACTTTATCCCAAGGCTTGGGAAGAGATTCTATGACAAATCCTCATTTATCCTTGTTGAGGTTTTCACCCTTGTTATTGAAGAGGAGTGATTTGTCATCCAACAAATGCTTGTCCCTGTTGAAATTTTTTTAAAAACTATGAACCCCAAAATCTATGTAATCAGCTCAATAGTAATAGTGAAGCTCAAGCCATGGACATTCACCTTACCATCTTCCCAACTACTGGCCAACTCCTTGGATAACACCACATCATGACCATTAAATTTCTCGAGAAATGGTAAGAAACCTATGTCATCCATTATTTTCTCAATGATATTTTCTAGGTTTAAGGTCTCAGGTTTAATCTTAGATTTATTCTTAACCATTATCAATCTAGCACTGGACTAAATAGGGGTTGGGAGTGAGGAGGAATAAGTGCAGAAGAAATGCAACTCTCTATTTAAAAACTAAAGGAAACGATTCCTATCATACTTCAAGATATTTCTAGAGGGAATATCTATGTATCTTGGGCAAATGACCATTTTGATTTGAAGGATATTTCTATCATACCAAGAAATCCTCCTTGGCATCGATGTCATCCTTCAGCATGAGGTGGAGTGGAAGGAAAAATTATCATCATGCTTATTGAAACATGCAGGGTGGTTATCATTAATCTTCAACCTATTGGGGGTGTGATAAAACAATTTGACATGACAATGACCTATAGAGACAAGAGGCAACCAAACTTTAAAAAATAGATCAACGAGGGACAAAAGAGCGATGGGGGAGAAAACGGATGGAGGGGGGTTCAAAAAATAAAAGAGCGCAACGCGTTGTGAGGGGGGTTCAAAAAAAGAAAAGAGTGATACATGTTGGGGCTAAGAAAAATTAGTTCCAAAGCACAACAAAGGAGAAAGGAACAAAAGGTGGTGATTTTACAACTATGACTAACTAAAATTACACTTTTATATCTAAATCATTAATAAGTTATAGAATGGTGATATGATAAATTTAGAAAGCGCTATTAGAAAAATAATATCAATCCTGAAAGAAACCATGTTACCTATTCTAATAATATATTAGCACTAGAAAAAAATTAAGATTTCTAAAATAATAACCTCTTCTCACAAATTTCATGTAAACTTGTAGATGGACATATCCATAGGCTTCTTAAAATTTAAGAAATGCAAAATACAAAAAATATAACAAAAAAATAAAAAATATTTATTTTCACTTACCAAGCCTATAATGATATCAAGTATATATGCGTATATGTTGGAAAGCATTATATATTACATGCAATTTTAATTTAGCCACTGAAATAGTCTTGAAATATAATATGAAACTTATTATTTAAAGTTATTTTTAATCTATTTCAACATAAATAATGGTAAAAACCATAAACATAATATTACTTGATTCATAAATCAAAAGACTTGAATCAAGAGTGAGTGTGAGCCAAAAGCGAGTGTGAGTTGGGAGCAAGTAGGAAGTGTGAGTAGAATGCAAGAAGCGTGATCAAGAAGTAGGAGGGAAAGTGCAATCAAGGAGTGAGCACCACTTCTTCACGTTCTAGAACTTAGGGAAAAACTCAAAAACTAAAGGATTCATATGAAGAAAATCTAGATAGCATCGCAAGATAATCATTTTTGAAGTAATCATTAAATGTAAGAATGTCATAGTTAGAAGGATTCCCTAGTTAGTGATGAGAGAAAGAACGAATCTATAGAAAACCCTATCCAAGTAGTAACCACTACACCATAAGTGATTCCAAGGATGAGATGATAGAGCATGATATCAAGATTCTTAAAAGTAGAGGTTTAATATGTAAGTTCCATGGATATTGGTCAGTATTTTTTAGATTCAAAATTGGATCAAGTGGAAGTGGGGATTGAATTCAAATTACTCCATGACTTTTTTTCCAAAAGGATTTTTTCTCATTATCTTCTCCAATTCAAAAATAAGGGTAATGGATGGAGGCCCTTGGTTTAGGATCAAATATGTATTGTATTTAAGACCATAGAGTGAGAAATTTTTTGTTGATACAAATAATACTAAAAGGCTTCTAGTGTGGAGTAGGATTTTTGGAATTTATTATACACTCATAAATAATGAGGTTTTGAATAATATTGGCAATAATCTAGGCAAGTTCATCTAGGAGGAACAAACTACTAAGAAGAGTAGACATGTTACTATATTTCAAAACTATTACTATAGTCCATTAGGATTAAATTTGAATCAAAATAATGGGATTAAAAAGTGGATTATGAAAATATTGCATTTCAATGTCATAAATGTTATGAAACTAGAGACATTACAAAGTGAAAATGATGGAGAGAGAGATGGAAAATTTTGTGCATGAGGTAAACTTCAACATCAAACAAGGAGTTCATATCATAGAAGAAGCTCAATCAAATTGAGGATTTTCCACTCCTAAGAAAGTGGTAAGAAAAATCCTTTTGCATCATCAAATGGCAAAGGCTACCATAGTCCACTCACATCAACCATTAGAAGAAGAAATAATAAAAGAAATGAGGAAGTACAATATATAAGTTCAAATATAGACAAAGTTAAATGTGCAAATGAATATGGGGAGGCAAAATTTAAAAAAAATGAGGTTAAGGATGTCAATATTAATCCAAGTAAATCATTTTCATTTTTTTCAAGTATCATAAAATCCTCTCCTTGCAAATTTTAAAACAAATGAGGTGAAGGAGGTTTCATTGCTGAGTGTATTCATTACACTTTAGGGTTTCAAGAGCAAAACAATAAAGAAAATATTATGGAGGATATCCAAGAAAATTTTGGGTTTATAGGGTAGCATAAGAAAGTAATGCCTACGGAGGATCATCTATGCGCTATAGTATTTTCAAGGCAACATAAAGAAGAAAATGTTTATGAGTTTATTCATTTCTATCCAATAAATGTACACATAGCAAAAATATTGGATAGAGTATTGTTATCCAACAAATGGATACAAATAGAGTATACATTCTCTTTATATATTTTATTATGAGCATGATAAAATCATAAACCCATTCTTTTGAGCTATAATTTACCTAATAATGATCATCCAAATCCATTTTGCTTTCAACCTGTGGATCCAAGATCCCGATTTCTTATAGATTGATATGTTATGGTGGGAT
This sequence comes from Wollemia nobilis, assembly GCA_028583015.1. NCBI lineage: Eukaryota > Viridiplantae > Streptophyta > Pinopsida > Araucariales > Araucariaceae > Wollemia > Wollemia nobilis. The sequence continues at coordinate 3,548,173 of JAQPPZ010002410.1, read as the reverse complement.
AAGAAAGTTTTGAAGGATCATATATGTATAGGTTTTTTCAAAAGATGAAATATTTAAAGGAGCAAATGAATATTTGAAATGCCAAATATTTTGTTAATATTTTTAAATAAAAGAAATAAATTTAATCTAAGCTTAAAAATTCATAAGAGATAGTAGAAACTAATGGAACTGATCAATATTCTTAGGTGAAAGAAAAATAATTAATTTTTGATTATCATAAGATATTGAAAAATAAGGAGACATATTGATTCCAAAAATCTAGGGGAAAATGACTCAAGGAAGGAGATAAAATACTTAATCTTTTCATACTGCAACAAAAACAAAAATTTATTTTTTTCACATCAAGAATATTTAAACTCTAGATGGAATAAATATTAAGGAAGAAACCAATTAATTATTTCAAAAATACTTTTTTAGATACTGGGCAACACAAGGAGGCCAAGATAAGATTTTACGAAATATTCCATCAATTATCAAATAGGGAAAAAATGAAAGCTTGATAAAGAAGATATATATGGAGGAGGTACATGAAGCAATTTTCTCTTTCCATAATAACAAGACACTTGGTATCAATGGATTTCCTACAATTTTATATTCAAAAATTAGAATTTATTGAAAGTGATATGTTAGTTGCAGTTGAAGAGACCCAAAAAAGGAAGGCTATAATAAGTGAGATCAATGCCACTTTTATTATGTTGGTTTCCTAGAAATGCAAGATAATATATTTTGATAATTTTTGTCTAATAAGCCTGTGTAATATGATTTATAAGATCATTTCATTGAAAGGCATTCTAGATTGTGTTATCTCATAGGAACAAGGTGGTTTTCTTCATGGTTAACAAAATCTTGATGGTATAATCATTGCACAAGAGGCCATACATTTTCTTCATTCCATGAAAAAACTAGGTATGCTTATGAAATTAGATATGAACAAATCATATGATAGGGTTTCCTAGAGTTTTCTACGTGATATTCTCAAAAAATTTGGTTTTTATTATAGTTGGTGTAAAGAGAGTAAATGTTTTTATAGCATTGCAAAATATTATATTTTGATCAATGGTTTCCCTACTAGTTACTTTAAGTCATATTGTGGACTCTACCAAGGTGATCCACTATATCCTTATCTATTCATTATTCTTGTAGAGGCATTAGGGAGAGCTTTCTCAAAGGTAAAAATGAAAGGAAAAATCAAAGGTATTCAGGTTACAGAAATGGTCCCCTCAAATATCATATACAATTTGTTAACAGTATTTTTTTGGGTCACCCCTTAGTCAACGAGGTCTTGGAGTTTAAATAAATATTATCATGCTATGAGAAAGCTACTGGAAAATTGGTTAATACTACAAAACCCAAGATTTTTTATTAACATTACCCTAGATTTACAACAAACTATTGTGCATATTTTAGGGTTTACAATTGAACCTCCATCAGCTTACTTGGGCATTCCTTTGCCTCATAAAGGAAATAAAAAGGAACTATGTGTCTCTTGTTTAGATAGAATAAATGCTTGTTTGATAGGTTAAAAATGTAAGTTCTTAACCATGGTAAGAAGGCTATAACTCATAAAAGCTACATTGTAATCCATCCCTATTTATATAATATCACTTTCAACATTACCAGTAGGTATAACATCAAAATTTGATAAAATCAAAGAGACTTTATTTGGAAATGATGCGAGAAAAAATATTGGGTTTGCAAAGGAAAGAATATTGGAGAAGTAGGCTTGTAGAATTCCAAAATTATGAGTTTAGCGTTAGGGGTAAAGCTTGGATGGAGATTATTCAAAGATCAAGGAAATAATTGGGCAAAAATATTACTTCAAAAAAATATAGGTCCTCTTGATGCAATGGTATTATTTATTAAAATAACCTTACCCAAAGGATCATCAACATGGAACTTCATATCAAATAATTTACAATTGATAAAAAAACATATTAGATGGTTAGTCAATGAATATGATTGGTTGAAGCCTTATCCTCTAATCTCTAATTCAAAAATGCAACCATTGGCTTAAAATGCCTGTCTTGTAAAGGTTCAAAGGTCAAAGACTATATTAATATGAGCAAGAACTCTAGATCATTGATTTCTATTAGTAACCTAGTTCAAGGAGGGGAACTAAAATAAATTACAAATAAACTTCAAAATATGCTTCAAGATCTTTATTTGTAGATTTGTACATGAAAGGTTGAGTTGGTTTGGATTCTATCAATAGATGTTGGATATTTGGTTAAGTTGGGATATAAGTATTTAGAGTAATTAAAATTTCCCACTCCCAAATATTTTTCTTGGAAGAATGTTTGGTTAGCAAATGCTCTCCCTAAGGCCTTAACAGTCCTTTGGTTATTAGTTCAAAGTAATATTCTTATAAGAGAGATTCTATAAAGAAGAGGATATCATGGATCTTTCATATGTGCCTTGTATGAGAAGGATTTAGAAACATCATACCATTTACTTCTTCATTATCCCTTTGCTTACACTATTTGGGGTTACTTTTTTTTAATATGAGAACATATTGGGTAGCTCCATCAACAATGAAATACTTGATGAGATATTGGATTAATTATTTCAAAGCTAACGCATTATGTATTTGATATAGGATTGGCCTTGCCATTATTTTTTGGAATTTATGGCTTAAAATAAATTTCAAAATCATGCTCAAGTTTGAAACTCTATTATTTCCTCTTACAAAATGTTTACATATATGGCTTTCATCATGGAAAATATCAAGTGTAGAAAAAGAGGTGGTAGCAACTTGGTTACAGGATTTGAACATACATAAAAGAAACATTTACGATAATAGCAATAAAACAAAGGATCTACTTCAATCTAGGGAAAAATGAAAATGTCCAAAAATTAGGTTTATAAAAATTAATTTTGATGGTGCTTATAAAGGAAATCTTATAAAAGGTGGTCTAGGTTGTGTTTTTTGAAATAATGAAGGCAAAATTCTCTTCACTTACTCATAATCATATGGAACTTCAACTAGTAACTATCCAGAGGCTAAGACAATTCTTATAGGGTTAAAATTACAATAAAAAAGAATGGAAATATATTTCAAATGAGAGAGATTCACTAATTATCATTAATGTTATCAACAAAAATGGATGTGGAGATTGGATAAAAAATATTATTGTTGATGTCACGGGGGACAAGCAATGGTTTGGGCTTTGGCTCATCTTCAAGATGTCCAAAGTTCAAACCACAACATGTGTGTGTGTGTGTGTGTGTGTGTGTGTGTGTGTGTGTGTGTGTTAAATTCCCTATTGATAAGCTTAGCTCTACCCCTTATAAGAGGTCATGGTGGGATGGGGATGCCTATCCTTGATTATCGGTGGTCATAGGGGTTTCTCATACTAACCAAATCTGTATATAAAAAAATATTAGTGTTGATGTTCATCATTTATTAATTAAGGTAATATCTTGAAAATGTGAGCATATTTATAGAGAAAGAAATCTAATATTGTGGTGTTGATTTTTGTCTTGGCGAAATTCAAATTTTAGAAGGCAATTGGCCAATTGAGATTTTATCTCTTAATAAAAATGATGTCAAGGAGCTTATTGTGGAAACATAGCACTTTGAAGAAGTTGAAGAATATATTTGATAGAAAAAATAAATGAAAAATATTTATGATAAAAACCATGTTAGATATTGTTTATTTGACTTAACAACAAATATAATATTTTAGTATTTTGATGAGAGTGCACCCCAATAAAAGCCCCATATAACATATATATATATATATATATATATATATATATAACCTTGATTCATATTTATTTTTGTATCCGCACTAGGTACCTTACTGACAAGTTCCCCAAATCCTCTAAAAGAGGTCCAAGGTTTAAGTCTAGCGACCTGCATTAGATACAAAAAAAACCCCTCGACTAGCCTGAGGGGTTCATTCGGATGGATAGGCCTTGTGGAACAAAAATTCCTAGCCCCAAGGGGATACGAGGAACAATTTTCCTTAACAAAGGTTTTTATCCACACCAGGTACCTCACTAGCAAGTTCCCCTAATCCTCTAAAAGAGGTCCAAGGTTCAATCCTGGTGGCCTACATTGGATACAAAAAACCCCCCTAGCTAGCTTGAGGGGTTCACCCGGATGGGACATGCCCCATGGAATGAAAATTCCTAACCCCTAGGGGAAACGGGGAATGATTCTACTTAACAAAGGTTTTTTACAAGGTTCAAGCCTAACGGCCTACATCGGATACAAAAACCCTCCAGCTAGCCAGAGGGATTCACTCGAATGGGACAGGCCCCATGGAATAAAAAATTTTTTCCCCCAGGGGATACGGGAAATAATTTTTCTTAACAAATATTTGATCCGCAAAATGTACCTCACTGGCAAGTTCCTCCAATCCTCTAAAATAGGTCCAGGGTTCAAGCCTAGCGGTCTGCACCAAATACAAAAAAAAAACCTAGCTAGCATGAGGGGTTCACCCGGATGGGATAGGCCCTATGGAACAAAAATTTCTAACCCCCAAGGAATACGGGGAATGGTTTTCCTTAACAAAGGTTTTATTCCTAGGGGGACAACGCAACATTTCGGGCTTTGGCTCTTCTTCGGGAGGTCCAAGGTTCAAACCACGGTGTGGGCGAGTGTGTGAGGGGGTGGATGTGTGGTGGGTGTGTTTTAAATTCCCTATTGATAAGCATAGCTCTCATCTTTATGAGGGGTCATGGTTGGAGGAGATTGCTCAGCCCTGTGTGTTGGTCATAGGGGTTTCTCACACTAACCAAATCAAATATATATATACATATATTTAGAATATAATATTAAATTTAAACCTTGTAAATAATCTATCAACTTATCTCTAAAATATTATATATAAACATATAAATAATAAATATATAAACCATTTTTTTATTGGAACCAACAATTATATTCAATAAAAAATAAGAGAGGTTACAATAAAAAGGGAGCTAGAAAAATCATAGCTCGGGGTGCAAGGCCACCCAAACAATCAACATCGTAAAGACAAGGCCTGAGACCAAAAAAAAAACTAGCCCCTAAAAGGGTGAATAAACAGAATAACTAAACAAAGGGAGCCACTCCAAGAGGAGACCGAGCCCTATTGTGGGCACTAACAAAACAACTTGATGCTAGATAATGTCACCCCCTCAACCTGCTACGCCGAGGCCTCAAAGAAACAGAGGGACCTTAAGGTAGAGGGAGGTTAGGCGAAGCCATGTTGATAGTGCACAGAGCCTCGCACCAGAACCTAACAAGATTTATCAAATGCACCAACTCATGAGTCAACTTGGAAGCCTATGAATGGAGCTGAACAGTAACAACAAAAAATATTGTAATCTTTTCATGCAAGGAAAACTGACTAGAAATTGAATCTCCAGAATAGACAACAACATTCCTAGCTTTCCAAAGTTGAAACAAAATAATAGCATGGAAGAAATTCCATAGAGCAACAATATAGGCAGGCCAACAACTGTTATCTCCAAAAAATATCATCTACCATCTGAAAAATTTAGGATGAAAGGGCTTGAACAATGAGTGAATCTAGGACCAAGCAGACTGAGCACGAGGGCAAAACCAAAATAGATGTTTGAAAGTCTCAAAATGACCACAAGCTGGACACTTAGGATTAGGAAGACCAACCCTACTAAGTCTCTCTCCCATAGGAAGCCCTTGATAAATAAGAGACCAGAGAAAAAAGGTAATCTTGGGTTCAAGGTTAGACTACCATATATGGTTCAGACGAGCAATCCAAGTATAGGAGGTAGAGTGAGTCTGCCATCTCTCATTAAGTTTATCAACACTAGGGGAAACAGGACTAAGAAGCTGATAAAGCAAGGAAGAAGAGTAGTTCTTGAAAGGAGTATCCACATTCCAGCGCCAATCCCTCCACCAGGCACTTGGGGGTTGAAGGTCGAGCTTATGAAGCATGACATCAGGTATGAGCTCTTGAATCTTAAGAATAGAAGGAAGATCTAAATTTTGAAGATTAAATTTTTGTTTGAGATCAGGCCAAGGAATCCAGTCTCGAGAGTGCACTAAATCATTAATATAGCAGATGCCCTTGCGAAACAACCTCAAAGCTTTAATCCCTGGCATATCAACAAGAAGAACTAAAGAGTTAGATAGAATAGGAGACCACCAGATATTCTAAGAATTGAATGAAAGACCATTACGAAAACCATCACCAATCCAATGAAGATGAGGTTTCACCACCTCAAAAGCTCACCAAATACTTTTAACAACAAAGGAACCCTGAATCTTAACTGGAGTAGAAGTAATGATGAGAGTATGGAGGCCAATATTAGCCCAAGATTTGCGCCCATAAGGTAGCCCTGAAGAAATACAATGATGAATCAAAACCTTCCAGGCTTTAGGGCCTTCAATAGCTTTAACCACCCACTTAGCACACAAAGAAATGCTTTACCTATAAATGTCAATGATGCCCATCCCACCCTTATCAGTAGGCGTGCAACAAATATCCCAAGCAACTCGATGAAAACCACATGAATTCTTCCCCTTGGCCCAAAGAAAATCCCTAAGGAGTCTGGCCAACTTATTATAAGAATTCTTAGAAGGGGCCCAACAGGAGGAGTAATAAACATGGGTGGCAGCAAGAATCTTTGTGCAAACCTGAAACTTATCGACAAGAGAAAGGGGATGCGAGGCCCAACAAGAAATCTTCTTTTCAATTCTGTCAATGACATACTGCTAGAGTTCAGAGGGTGAGCTATCAAAAGCAAAGGGGATTCCTAAGAACTTAAAACGCTCACCCCTTTGAAGCCAATGCCATGAAAAATATCTAAGCCAAGCAGGCATAGAAGAAGAAGCAAGGTGAAAACAAAGGGACTTAGACCATTTGATGTTGGATCCCGAGGCCTTACAAAAAGTGTCCAAACAAACCAAAGTAGTTGAAACTGAAACCTCATCCTCATTGATAGTGAGAAAAGAATCATCCACAAAGTGCCCATTAATAAGTTGGGTGGACATATCAAGCAAAATAATACCTTTGATCAACCCCTTAGATGCTTGATTGGCAAGAAGATAACCAAAAGCTTCAACAACAAGGATGTAAAGTGAGGGGGCCAAAGGATAGCCCTGGTGAATAGAACGAAATAAACCAAAATCCTCTGACCTAAGTCCATTAATAGTAAGACAAGCTAAAGCATCAACAAACAACATACTGACAACCCTGATAAAAAAGGGGCCAAAGCCGAGAGCTTGGAGCATGGCAAGAATGAAAGGCCACTCAATACGATCATAAGCTTTCTCAAAGTCTAGTTTAAGGAAAAGGGGCTTTTGGCCAGAGATACGAGCCCATTCTAAACCTTCCTAGACAACAATAAGATTATCCAAGATGTAACACCCTTTAATGAAGCTCGTTTGCTCCGGTCTGATAATCATAGGGAGAATGTTGCGAATACGAAGAGCTAAAGCTTTAGCCAAAATATTGTAAGAGACATTAAGTAGAGTAATAGGTCACCAACTGGTGATAAGCTCAGGATTACCCGCTTTAGGAATAAATTTAATGTTTCCACGATTGATAATATTACCCAGAGAATTATTGGCTAACGCTTCATTGTAGACATTGAGCAGATCAGGCCTAGTAAACTTCCAAGTGGCTTTATAAAATTCACATGGAAAGCCATCAAGACCAGGGGACTTGTCATCTGACATAGTCATAAGAGCATTATGAAGCTCATCAAGTGAAAGAGGAGCCTCACAAAGAAGTTTGTCATAAGCAGACAACTTAGCAGGAACAACATCAAGACACTATTGGAGCACCATCTAACGTTCTAGAGAATCCTGTTGTGCTTGAAAAATAAGCTTATAATGATCCACAAAGGTTGAAGCAATATCAGGAAGAGAAGTCAGCCTACCATGAGAGACTTGAATAGCCTTGATCTGAATCCTAGCCTACCTAGAATGAAGAGACTTGAAAAAGGCTTTGGATGGGCGATCACCAACCCTCAGCCAGTGCAGACGAGCCCAAATCTGAGCCCCCCTGGCTTCATGTCGTTCATGGACTATAAGCTGGTGGTGAAGACCAACAACCCTGGTTTGCAACTATCGATCATACGGATCATTTTCCAGCAATCATAAATTTCATTGATACTCCTTCGTAATAGCCAAATGAGCATGCTTTTTGACATGTGCCACCTGTTTGCCAAAATACCGCATGAAAGAGGTAGTACGGATAATTGCTTCATTCCACCAAGAAATCCAACTGACAGAGTGAGGAGGTCGAGGTAATAAATTCTAGATTCGCTCAATCGCAGCAATGGTGCCAGGGTGTTGCAATAAAGAAGTATTTAAATAAAATTGATTGCATAGAAAATTAAATTGGCGACCACTCCACTCAATCTGAAAGGAAATTGGAAAATGATCTGATAACAGGAATTGATCCCAAATCGTCACAATCTTGTTATTGATGGAGGAGAATAAAAAAATTGTTGCTCTGACATCATAACTCGATCAAGGCGCTTGCAGACTCTATCATTACCCACACAAAAATTGGACCATGTGAACCAGGGTGGAGGCATGCAATTATGCTGACAAAAAAGGGGATAAAAAAGACCCCATCTGCGTTTAAGAAAAAACCAAGCCTCATGCTCTCCAACACACCAGCGCATCGGGAGGCGACCAACTTTATCTTCAACATGCTCAACCATATTAAAATCACCACAAAAAATCCAATATGCCATCGGTAAGTGATCAACCAGGTACCACCAAAGGGCAGAGCGACTAGGCCCATCATTAGGTGCATAAATGTTGGCAATGCCCAGGGTGTTCCCATTAATATTCAACAAAATCCAGACCACATGATGAGAAGGATCCTTGCCAGATCCAAGCAGACAATCCTCAAGTTTGGAGGAGATAGAAATAGAAGCACCACCCCGACCATCTTCATGGTGAGTAGTGAAGTGCATAAAAGAACCTGCAATACAGTTGAGAGAAACATCTAACAAAAAACCAGAAATCTTAACTTCTTGTAAACAAATAACATCAACATGGCCAATACTTTGTAGAGCAGATCGAACAAAAAATTTCTTGAGGACTCTATAAGTCCTCGAACATTCCACGAAAGGAAATTCATGGAGGAGGAATATCCATGGAGCCATCTCCCATAGGGCTGCCCCCACTATCAGCCAACATCGAAGAATTATTAAATGCAGAAGTCTGAGAAGGTTGAAGTAAATCACCAACAATCGAGGGACTGCCCACACTGTCGGCCAGTACCAAAAACCTATTAAATAAAGAGGTCTGAGAAGGTTGAAATATGTCACCAATAGTCGAAAGATGACGCTTAGCCTCCTAGCTTCCCCTCGATGATGGTGAGCCATCCCGAGATGGACTACACGAATGCCTAGAGGGTGGAGGTATTGTTAGTGAATTCCCTTCTTCTGAGGTTGATTTATGCTCAAGAGGTTTCTCAGCAGGTGGAGCCTGAGGAGCCAAAATAGGATGAACAAGAACAATAGGAGGTTGAGATGGTGGCTTCACAACCTTATCTCCGTTAGAAAGCATCGACTTAGGGTTGGTCACCCCCTTCTTATTAGAAATTGTAATCCAATCACCCTCAATAGAGGGTTTGGGAGGTGCAGGCATAGTATGAGGAGCAGGAGCAACTACCGAAGGTTTTCGAGCAACCAACGGATAATCCTTGATACGATGCGTGGTGGATTGGCACCAAAAACAAGTATTAGGTAAATTATAGTAAATAATTTTTTGCATAAAATGCTCTGTACCAACCTGAATATCCACAAATTCTCTGAGATCTTGTGTGAGGTCAACCTCAACACAGACTCTCTTATTAGGTCATGCTGAGAAGAACCACTCTTGTTCCCGATAGACCACCCGACCAATGGGTTTAACAATATCATCAATAAACTCCCATAAGGGCAGTGAAGACCAAGGAGTTCAAGCCAAACCGACACTTTCAAGGCAACTTGATCTGAAACTCGAAAAGGAGTCCAAGGAGAGACGACCATCAAAGTATTGTGAAGAAACCAACAACTGGACTTAGCAACCATAGTTTGCACTTGCGAGGGTTCTTTAAAGGAAAGCAAAAAAAAACCTTTAGTAAGATTGCGGATACCCGCAACCACAATGCCATAAGCTTCCCAGTGAAGTTTCAACCAATTTTGAAAATATTCTTGTGACGAGATTCGACCAACAAAATAAGCTATAAGACAATGATTCTCATACCATTTTACAACTGGAGAAACAACATCAAGAGAGAGCACAACATCTAGAGAAGAATCATTACCTCATCCACCACTTTTAGAACAAACTTTTGAGCTCGCTTCGGTGCCATGAGTTCCACTATCTGTAACAACCATTACATCTACGGATGGTGAAGCCATAAAAAAGGAGAGCGACCATCAAATTGGTGGCAATATCAGTATCCAAAACCAAAGCAACTGGAATGACAACAAACCCAAACCCTAGCAAAGCAACTTTCCTCATCAAACCATTTTAAAAATAATTATTTATTATTTATAAGTGGTTATATATTTTAAAATCATTTCTATTCATTTTTAAATTCACTATAACAAATAAAAACAAAAAAAAAATATTGTAGTAATAAATTATCATCCATATTTTTATACATTAAATTCCTTAACTTAAAAAAACTTTATTTAAATTTTATCAAACAATATATACATTTTTTTTTTTTTTTTAAAGCGAAAAACCCCTTACGGGGCCCCCTTGGTCTAAGAGACCACGAACAGGGGGTTCTACACCGTCAAAGTCACCCGGGGATCGCACCCAGCCTTGCCCGCACCAACATTATCAATTGGATTTTGGGTACCCAATTCAGCTTTTTGGTAGGGTGGAGATTTGAACCTGTGACCTCCCTTGGAGGATTGCCCTCTCCTCTCCAACTCACCTACAACACCCGAGTAAACAATATATACATATTATTATAATACTATTATATAATTATAATATAATATACACAAAACCTATGTAAACCGGTATACTTAATTAAAAATAATAAACTATAAAACAAAATACTTAAATACGGCTGTTTAATTTATTTCTTGCCATCTAAGCCTGTCTTCCTGTCTTCTTCTTGTTTATATTGCCCTTTGTCACTAAATTGTATTCACATGCCACAAGTGCCTGATTGGTTTCACACGTCCCATTCCGGACTCCACATATTTTATTTCTAAACATTTATATTTTTATCAGCATGAGACACCACTCCCATTTAATCCCACAACAAATATTTATAAAAATATTTATTAAAAAAAATCATATTTTTAATATACTATTTTATATAATATTACATGAAAATTTATAAAAAATTTAATTAAACCTAAAAAAATTAAACATTTAACCTCTTCCTAATTAATATTCTAAACTATTATTTTAAATAATTACTATATAATATTCAATCAAGAATTTAAACACTTCCCTTCACAACTAACATTTCAACTCATCCTATGCTTCCAACGAGACAATTATTTCCAAGCAATCCACTCTCCGTGGAATTCCTTTAAGTTTGTGAAAACTATTCCTTTGTCTTTTGTTGGGTGATAATTGTTTTTGTAACGTATAAAGCTAGCCGTCTTTCTTCGTATGATTGTCTTCCAATGACAAATATACAATTTATTTCCCATAGCATTCAAAGTAGTTGAGATGTACACTTCCACTTAAATATAAATTTGTCACCCTCGTAGTATCGTTTATTACTAACTCCAGAGTTAGTAAGTAGATATAGATACTACTAATATCTTCTTAGTTGGATTGCTAAATTTTCTTAATAATAGTTTGTTGGATTGGTAAAAGTTTGATTGGTCAAATATTTGTTAAAGAGAATTTAGATTCAAATTTTGTGGCAAGTTGTCAGCTTTAGTAAAGGTAGTAGTTCGTGTTAAATCTTTTGAGCGATAGTTGATCTCCATCTTATGCCAAGTCAACAACAACCACACGAGAGCAATCCCTATGATTTAAACCCTAAGTTTACCAATTACTAAAAATAGTGGTTATAACCAACTTACCTATATAAATAAAAAATATATATTATTTATTTATTACCAAATAAATCGATTGAATAACTATAGTTCAAATTCTCATAAAGTTACCCAGGTGTTGTAGGTGAGTTGGAGAGGAGAGGGCAATCCTCCAAGGGAGGTCCTAGGTTCAAATCTCCACCCTACCAAAAAGCTGAATTAGGTATCGAAAATCCAATTGATAATGTTGGTGCAGGCAGGGTCGGGTGCGACCCCGGGTGACTTTGACGATGTAGAACCCCCTGTTCGTGGTCTCTCAGACCACCCCCGGGTGACTTTGATGATGTAGAACCCCCTGTTCGTGGTCTCTCAGACCAAGGCGGCTCCGCAAGGAGTTTTTCGCTAAAAAAAAAAATTAGATTCCCTTTAAATATTAGGTAATATATGAGACAGAAGTTTTATCAAAGGTTAAATATTAGATTCCCTTTAAGACTTAACAACTTCACTTCAATAAGAAATAATCATATAAATTACTAATTCTCTCCATAATCACTATATATATATATATATATATATATATAAAGTATGTGATTGAATAATTTTTTATATTATCATTATTATTAATTTTAGCATTAAAAATGTTTTATAAGTTTTTTTTTATTTGGTTAGTGTGAGAAACTTTTACAACGGTGTCCTGCCAACAGTTGAAAGCTATGCTTATCATTAGGGACTTTAACACACAACCACCACAAACTCACCCCGTCGCACTCTCTCAGGGCGTCGTTTGAGCCTTGAACCTCCCGAAAAAAAGCCAAAGCCCGTATATATTTTATATGTTTAAAAATATAATTAAAAAATTATTTTACATATATGGAAAATTGTTATAGAAATAAAACAACTATCATGGATGTTTTTTTTTATTATAACTTAAAAATTTACATGTAATATTTTAAATAAATTACCTCTTATTTTAAAATTAATTAAATTATATATATCTTTATCTTAGTTAAATTATTATGATTTTTTATTTATTTTTGGACATCATTTTTATAAAAAATAAAATCTTTTTTAATCTATTACCTTTTAAAATTTAAATTTCATCCAAATAATTATAAATTTTTATAAAAGTTTTATAATTTTTTATAAATATAATTATAATATTAACATATTACTTAATACATGAAATGCATACATATATAAATACAAATTTAATTCATTTTGTAAGGACTTTGGTGAAAATTCCACCAATTTTATTTATTGAAGCATAAAAGCATTCACCCTTTATTGAAGACTAAGAGCACCACACACCACACATACATCACACATTTTGATTGAGATTATGGTGAAGATCTCAACCAGCTTGCTATTCAAGTGATGACTCCACTAATCACAAAGGGCCTAATATTGGCACAAATTTTGATTGAGATTCTGGTGAAGATCTCAACCAACTTGCTATTTACCTCATGACTCCACTAATCATAAAGGGCCCAAAAATCCAAACTTTTTTTAGTTAAAAACTTGTCACTGGATCTTTTACAAGAACAAACTTGCAAGCCCTAGTGTTGCCCTTGAATCAAGTACCTAGAAGGAGAAGCCAACATCAAAACATAACTACAAACCAGAATCAACCTCTAAGAATGTACCAAATCTGAAACAACATAGGTCCTTGCAACCACCTATTTCTCTTGTGACATAAAACCCAATTCTAGCCTCAACATTCAAATCACTACCTTACTTCATTGTGAAGATTTGACAAGCTCACAAAACATTATATAATTTTAGCAACGCTAATAATAAAATTGACAACAACAAAATTAACATGTAACTCAACCAACAAAATATACGCATAATACAACCTTATTATTCTTTAATGTGAAGATGCCACCACAACCACAAAACATTAAATAGTTTCAATAACATCATTAAATAATTTCAATAATACTAATAATATAATCAACAACAATTGAAAATAAAATAAATAAATTAATTAAAAATACCTAACTCAACTTATAAAAAAACTATGGACAACTTCAAATATCATTAAATAATTTCAATAACACTAACCTAACTAACTATGACAAAGTTGATAATTGACTCAACCCACAGACTATACACATAAGTGCAACCATATATTACTGATATCATCTAAATATAAAGCCACTACTCCCACGCACCTCACTTTTTTTTTTCTATTCAGATTTAATTTTAAATATTCCGACTTAGTTCCACTTCTGAATCAATTTCGTGTACTAAAGTTCTCTATAAATTAAGAGTTCCACTATCTCATTTCTTAACACTTTCAAGTCAGATGACTCATCATTCAGTCATCAGGTGTAATAATCATGAAACTCAATGAGAAATTAGCGCACCAAACCAAGTAAAAAAAATATTACTTTTTTATTTATTTTTAATTCATATGCGTGGGGCATGGGGCATGGGGCATGGCAAATACAGTTTCAATATGCAACAATAAAGTTTCACCAACAAATAGGAGTTCTGACTATTGTTAGGGTATTTAAAAATGTTTGTCAAAGGGTTTCACCAGCAATATTGCTGACATCATCCCATGCTGGTTACGTTTTATAATTGACTTCCTTTTAAGACTTTTTCAAGGGATAGGACCACCAAACATCCAAATCCGCTATTATGGCCTACTGGCTTTACACCTAGACGACCTTTAGTTTAGCTACATGATAAGGACCCCTTGAAATAAAATACGCCATTAAAAAATCAAAAGCGCCGCTTTATTCCACACCAGCTTCACAATTTATTTTTATTTTATATATAAAATAAAGTCGTGTCAGGTCTGAGCGCGGATATTGTGGATTTTTTTTAACAATAATTCAAAAATTTTAATATAATTTTCCTATTAAAATTTAATTATGAATCAAATATATAAAATCAATCTCCAACGTTGGAATGGGTTGACGAATGTGTTGTCAGCATCACCGGATGAGGTTGAATGCACTAAAATAATAATAAAATTAGATTAGTTACGCTAAAGTTAGACAGACCTGGGTTGGTAGCACTCCATTGGTAAAAGAAAGTTGGTAGATTAGTTAGATGGCAAGTAGTCCGTCTAAGAACTCACAAAATTTCACCAACTTATCGGAATCTTTAGCTTTATAAAATAATTTTTAGATAAGTTCTCTACAAATTTCATTTGAACCTTTAGGCTTCAACAACTCGTGGAAATCTTGCAAATATTTATAAGGATAAAATAAGAGAAGGAGACGGTGGAGTTCAGATTAGTTTGAGCTTTTGAACTGTTTAATATTAGCTTTACCAACTAAGGTTGACGGGATAAATTGAATCATCTGTCTCCTTTCATAAATATGCTAGATGTAGGTAGCTTCCTACATAGGACACTAATTTCATTGGGTAAACTGATTGGTATTCATTGCAATTATGAATGTAATGAAACTTAAATATATATATAGTGAAAGTATTTTTAAAGGCTCAAGTGGATAAGCACAAAATGAAAAACTTTAGATGTTATGAGAGCTTATAAAAATGTTGATAAGGAAAGGACTAAGGATATTAAAATAAGAGACGAAAGATGTGAAAGGTGATTCTTCCAAATAGTATGTAATGGATGTAAAAAGGGATAAATTTCCCATGTGAAAGCATCCCCATCACATTTAATTTTGATTGGATAGTAGCTAAGTTGGTAGTGATTGTGATATGTTTGTAAAACATTATATTTGTAGAAGTTATGTCAGTTTTGGTAGTGATTGTGATAGGTTTCCAAGATATTAAGTGTATAAGTTACGCCAAACTGAAATGAGAGTCTTACTTTAAGTGAATTTTTTCCCTTAATTTTCAATTTATTGGTATATTAATTCTCATTAATTATAATTGTTATTAAATATTAAATAAAATTAAAATATTATTTAGTAAATAGAAGATACTAGAATTTGGTTTTTAGTGAGTTAATATAATTCGATTTGGATTACAAAGGCGTTTAGACAATTTAAAGAAGTGATTAGTATTAATGTAATAGAATAAGGGTTTTGGCTTCTTTTTAGGAAGTCTAAGGTTCAAATCCCACTGATTTAGACCTCTCATAAAAATCTTTGTAAACTCATTGAAAAAAAAAAATAAACAATGTAATTAATTTTTAATAATTTTATGAAATGATTAATATTTAATTTAATAAAATATTATGAATGATTTGGTGAATGATTAATATTAAGACAATATATTTTTTTAATATTTGGTTAGTGTGAGAAACCCTATGACCGATGCTTGCTTAGGGTTGGCATCCCCATCCCACCATGACCTTTCATAAGGGTGAGAGTTGAGCTTATCAATAGGGACCAAACACACAACCATACACACCTATCGCCTCACACATTCGTCCACACTACTGTTTGAAACTTGGATCTCCAAAAGAAGAACTAAAGCTCTAACTTTGTGATGTCCCCTTTGGAACAATATAATAAAAATATTAAGATTTGGTTAATGTGAAAAACCCTATGACCGACGCTCAGGGTTGGACATCCCCATCTCACCATGACCTCTCATAAGGGTGAGAGCTGAGCTTATCAACAGGGATCAAACACACAACCACACACACCTACTTCGTCACACATTCATCCACATAGCGGTTTGAACTTTGGACCTCCCAAAAAAGAGCAAAAGCTCGAACTGCTACGTTATTCCTTGTGAAACAATAACTAAAAATATTATAAAGCATTTTTTTTACTTTAGAATAATATTTATTAGATAATAAAGTTATTAATGTTGTCAAAGGCTTATGCACTTTTTAACGAGTTAATATGGATTCTACTTTATAGTGAGATCATACAACTCCCTTATGAGACAAACACCAACCACTCACATACATCAGGCCGCACATCGACTTGATCCTACCAAAGCTTAGTTTTATTGATAAAAGATGCATATTTTGAAATGCTTAAGATAATTGCAAAAAAGTATAAAGAAAATTAGAAAAACTTTACACTTTCAAATTAAAAAATCTAAAATAAAGCAATTTAGATGCTTAAAACATAGGCAAAGCCAAAATAGTGTTAAAGCAATTTTAATATATAACATAAACAACCATGGAAAACTTATTTATGACTCTTTATATGACCTACAATTTTTATCTTTTGTGTTATAACTAGTAATTGGATTTTGATAGTGGAAAGTTGTTTCATCCAATCAACATTGGATTTATCTTTGAGGATCTTTTTAAGTATGCTAAAAATATTTGTATTAATCTTGAACTATATTTCCATTGAAGAGAGCAAGATCCGAGATCTATACTATGAATTCTCATTGTATTTTCATTCTTTCTTGAACTCCTTTATAAATACAAAAACTTGTTGTTACTTATAAGAGTATAATTTAAGAATTCTAAATGTCAAGGAACGAGCATAATAATTAAAGTAGTTGTAACATCTGATAAACCATATGTATCCTAAAAAAAATTGTTTAAAGGATTCAAACATGTTTTCAAAAAAATTGTAGGGCCCTAAAACATCTTTCCACTTGAGCCACCTAGTAAACATCATTGAACAATCATATTGAACTCTATCCCAAAAATGCTTAACAACCGAATAGGACCAAAAGATATGCATGATAGTATTGTTGGGTACTAAAATACTATATTTGGATAATTTAACTCTATAAGGTAATTCAAGCTATATAATTTTCCTAGTAAAAAACCAATTACCTATGGACACACCAAATTTCTAGATCTTTTCATTCATTTTTGCCATAAAACCATTGCATAATTAACTTTCCATTCATCATTAAGTGTAGGTGCTACCACAACTAGGGTAAAAGAGCCTTGTGCAACGTTTTGACTAGGGGATCAAAGATTTTCCTTCTATCTAGCCAACACCAATTCTTAAGTCTATTGCAAAGTAGTGTAGCGGACAACTTGGTATGAACCTTCAATCTCACCAAACTATGAATTATGATAATTACATGTTTGTAATAAGAAGGTAAATTAAACTACATTTTAAGATGTTGTCAAGACTTCTAATCAAACCTAGTAATAATTCACAAGTCAATAGACCCGAGTCATCCTTTTTTAAAGAAAAAATACCCTTTCAATTGAGGATCAAGAGCTAAAGGTTTATCATTACTTAACACCATCCAAGTCCATAAAATGGAGGAAGTGGAAAATTTTAACCCTAAACTAAGAGAATAACTAACCCAATTTAAGAGATCAATATAATTTTCTAAGCCTTTTCATAGGTCTCTAACAAGGAAAGAACCTTCAATAGAGAAATATTGTACATTTAGGATTTTATCAAAATAATCTGATTAATTACCAAGAGCCATTATCTTGAGCCATTATAATTGTGTACATAACTATTTTTTTCCAAGGATCTTCTCCAACTAGAAGCTTGTATATCCACTTAGACATAAGACTGATCTCTTATATCTAAGGATCCATAAGATGACGTTGGATTTTTTTCTTAGGCTGTGTAAAATTCAACCATAAAATCATATTCTATTGAATCCCATCCTAGTGCTTCCATATGAAACTTTAATCAAACCAGGTAAAATTGTAATGGGATGATCTAGGAATGTGATCTTTTGGGACATGACTTTGTACTTGGGATATTTTTTGATCCACTCAAAATACATTGGAAATATTAGAGGAATAAATACAACTTTGGGGTGTGGGTTTATGTTAAATATTCTCAAAAATACTTGAAAATGTATTTTTATCCTATCCATACAATCAAATTCATAACTTTGTGCTTGAGGCTTCATTTTGATGTGACTAAGATACATTGGAAAGTATTTTCATCTCATAATGATGTGGTCACTTGTTATGGTGGTTGGATGCACTCAACACTCATGCCTCACATAGAGTGATACAAAAAGATATCTTGAGAGTGTGGGACACAAATTAGAGGATGATCTTCAGGTTTTTTAAAAGTTTGGATCCTTATGGGATATGATCTTCAACACTTTCCTATTGAACTAGCTTTTGTACACAAATGGAAAGGGAAAGAAAAACCATAGGAAATAAAATAGCAAAAAGTAAAAGTCCTAGGCTAATCGAGGGTGATGTGCCAAGCTCATGAGATTATTCTATATAATAGTGGGATTAAATAAATGCATGAATCATTTATTGATAGCTCAAAGTAAAAATAATTTCCTCAAAGCATTAACAATTAAGCACAAGCACACATACACATAAGAAACAAGACAAGATGACAAGTAGTCACAACTTCTTATATATATAGAGATGTATAACAATTATTATGTCACAGTCATACTAGAAGAAAGAGCTTGAAATATTGCCCATAAAATGACTTAGGGCTTGGAACTAGATTGTTATATAGAAGAAAATAAAAGGAGAATTACATACATGACCTAGTAATAGGCACCAATCGTAGACATGAAAAATTGACCCATCAAAATGAGTTATTTTCCCTTAGGATCCCTAAGAAGTCCCTCAAAATTTCTAGGTGCAAGGTTGGGCCTTCTTTTCCCCTTTTTTTTTATTTTTCTCTTGGATTTTTCGAATTCATGGTCATTTAGGATGAGGCACAAATTTAGCAAAATTTGGATTTTTCTCAAAAAATTCTAAATTTTGGGTTGACCTCTATGGTGTCGGCTCTTAGCCAAGGTTGTTTTTTATTTTTTTGCCTAAAATCGCTCCAAACCTCCTTTAAATAAGAGGATTGGACTCCCCTTTTTAATATCTAAGCCAATTCTTCCAAGGGATCTAACGAGTGCTTGAATTCCATTAAGTGATTTCAATAGCTCTTTCTATTTTAGATTATTTTGTTACTACTTTGCTTTTGTGATTAGCTACTTTTAGTGAACAAGTGTGGAAGTTATAAGGAGGTGTCTACATTTTTGGGTGTTGTCTTCATCCTTTTGTTTCTATTTCACTTCCACCACAAGTTAACCAAGTTTTTTATTTAAATTATTGAGTTTCTAGATCATTAATATTTCATTTAGCATTGCATTTTTAGTATTAATAGATCAATTAAAGGCTCTATTGTGAATTTATATCTCGTACTTATAAGACATGGATTCAATGAGATCAAATTCGTGGTTGCCCCTTACGAGACACAAACAGTTTATTAAAGGCTTGGGGGTAGGTTTCGCTCCCAAACCCTAGCTCACCTCTTGAATATTTTATTTTAGTCACATTTCCTTCTATTCGTGCTCTATTTACACTATTTCATGTCATTGCATTTTGTCTTGTTTGCTTTCCAAAGGTCACCAATTGCTTTTATTTTTAAATGGTCAGCTAAAAGGACCAAGGGGGCTTGATTGCTATGCCTCCAAGCTGTTGAAAATTTTGAGTAATTATGTTGTCATTGATGTCAAGTGTTAGATGCAATCAAAGTTCATTTCAATACAAGGGAATTGATAAAAAGAGGGTTAAAATATTTATATTTTAAGCCCAAGAGATTTGGGACAAAGCTCCACATGGTTGTTAAAAGGTTGAAGACCCTGGTCTAAAAATCCCAAAGGAAGAAAATATCTAGGTTCAAAAAGGAAATAATATTATAATATTAAAGTTATAAATTTAAGCCTAAGATTCAATTATAAAATAATTATAACATTTATATTATAATATTTTATAACCCTAAGTGGGTTTGGCGCCAACCTTGAAAAAGAACTTTTAAATCCTTAAGCACCGCTTACGTCTTTAGCATGGTGGAAAATCCATATTTGTATGGTAATGTTTGGTGCCATAAGGGTGTGGTTCGGTGTGCTATTTCAAGTGATTAATGTAAATTTTTGGCATGCGCAATCGTGGGTAGAAGAAGATAATTTTTTTATTTAAAAATAGAAAAGGGTTTTGGACAGGTATAAGGATAAGATCATGGAATATTATCACCAACCAGGCGGTTGGCCTAGCGGTAGATTGGGCAGTGTTAAGATGCGGGGCAAACGGTAGATCATGAGGTTGAATCCAGGCGATGACAATTTTTTTTAGTATTTTTATTGGCAAGGAATTTTAGCAGAGGTCAAATGTGTCATGCGTTTTTGTCCTTGTGTGGGTGGTTGGCCTAGCGGTGGCCCAAAGGGCGCTAGCGCCCTGGCAGGTGGTAGGTGTTGTGTTTGAATATCCTGTAGAAGTTTTGGTAAGCATTAATTAAAGTTTTAATTACCTAAGGTTGAGGGTTAGGCGCATGAGGTGTGTTTGATTAATTGAGCAGCGTGGACTTAGGAAGGTATAAGAAAAATATTTTTTTAATTAATTCTTCCAATTTATTTTGGAGAAAAATATTATGAAATGTCTTTTTGCTAAAAAGTGATTTTGTGGAGTAATAAGGATGTTTGATAATTCTTTTATGAATGTTCTAAAATTAAGAGGGAGTTAAAAGGTGTATGGAGTATTTTATTGCTTGTATTTTGCTTCATTTTGAAGGGCTTGGTTTTATGATTTAATGCTCTAGTTTGAGAAACCAAGAGATTTGGTTTGGAATTTAATTGTGCACACTTGTTGAGAGAGGTTTCCCAATATATGAAAAATGTTGTGCTAAATTTTATAGTTGCAAAATATATTGTGTGTGAGACAGATTTTTGAAGACATATCTCCATAAGAGAAAGCTAAGAGGTATGGGCACATATTTCCTTATTTAAGGTGTTTTGTTGAGTGAATGTTTTGAAACATAAGGTGGAGTGAAAAGGATTGTTTGATAAGCATTATTGAAAATATTTGAGTTAGGGTTTGAGACCTACATTGTGCTCTTTGTTGGAAGAAGTTTGAAAACACTTGTTTAGGGTTTGTGAGAAAATTGTGCTTCATTGGTTGAATGAGTGTGTGAAGCTTTTGAGCATTGGTTTTGAGTGATATTGAAAGTGAATGTGCAAACATTAGAAATCAGATTTGTGAAAGCATGTATGTACATCAAGAAGATAGGTGTCATGTGATAGAATAGATCTATATTTAAAAGAACAATAAATGTGAGACATGTGAAAGAGACAAACTTAATGATTGAGTAGGACATATCGAGTTTTGTATAGAATATATCACTTTATATATGTACTAGAGGTTAAATGAATTCTAAGTAGAATTTGTTTGTGTGAAGAAAGCTTTTTGAAAAATATTTAAGTTGTGTTTGTATGCAAGTTATACAAATATTTGAGTAGGTTTTGTGAGTGGCTTGAGGACAGATTTGAGCAAGTCTTTGAGAAGGCTTGAGGATAGATTTGAGCAAGTATTTAAGAAGGCTTGAAGACATATTTGAGAAAGTTTTTGAGAAGGCTTGAGGACAGATTTGAGCAAGTATTTAATAAGGCTTGAAGGTAGATTTTAGCAAGTATTTTGAGAATACTTGAAGGAATATTTGAGTAATATTTTTGAGAAGACTTGAAGGCAAATTTGAGCAAGTATTTAAGAAGACTTGAAGGTAGATTTGAGCAAGTCTTTGGAGAAGACTTGAAGGTAAATTTGAGCAAGTATTTGGAGAATACTTGAAGGTAGATTTGAGTAGAGTTAATAGTAGTTTTTGTTTATGATTTGATCAAGCTTTGTGTTAAGGCTTGAGGATAGATTTGAAATAGAATTGAGAGCAGGTTTGATTGATTATTTGTTCAAGCTTTGTGTTAAGGCTTGGGGTATATTTGTGTAGACACCAAAACAGCACCAATCCGATTATGTGACAACAAGCGCTGATCGCATTGACACAAACAGCCCCTAGGGCAGCCCCCAGAGGTTAAACAGTGGTCCTAACCACTCCCAAAAGTAGTTTGGAAGGTCAAAGGTCAATTTGGCACCTTTTTGGCACCTTGCTCTCTGCTCGTCCCACCCCGGGATGAATACAAACTGGCATTCGTCCCACCCAGGGACGAATAGCAGCATTCGCCCCAGGGTGAGGCGAATAGAAGGTTTGATTGGCAAAAAAGTCAAACCTCGGCAACTCCGCCAGTTAACTGAGGCTTCAGGCCATGCAATTGCGAGGAATAGCTTTTATTCAAGAAGAGAGACTTCAGTCATGCATGTATTTATTTTAGAGACCTCATGCAAGGAGATTCTAAATCAGGGAACTAGCTTTTCTCTAAAAATAGGACAGTTAACTCAAGTGGCGCCCTCGCATGCGCAATTTAAACAAGGAGACCCTAAGGTCTATAAATTGGGGAGTTTTCCCACCCAAAAGAGATATAGAGAAGGAGCATTTGAGCAATGAAGTGCTGCCAATTTACATACCTACTTGCGATTTGTGCCTTCACATCCTTAATCTCTCATTCGAAAGGGAGGTTATTGGGTGACTATTGGAAGCACGAATCCCGACCCAAAACCCGATTTTTGGCCACAATATTCCACAAAATTTGTTGAAAACACCCCATAAGGAGTTTTGGACCCATCCCAAGTGGATTGGTGCTGAAACAGTGTCCCAAACGGTGGGCGTCCTGCCCTCGGGCGCTCCCCAAACTGTCACAGTCCTATTCGCCCCACCCCGGGATGATTAGAAATATGTGATATATTTCTTTAGTTTTTATTTTGCATTTTATTCTAGATATGTTAAATAGGTTACAGTTCAAATTTCATTTCATTCTGAGCAATTTTGACCAGGTTTTTGTCATTTCCCGCCTTTACTAACTTGCAGATGGCACCAGAAAAATATGGGTGATAGAGGTAAAATTGGAGAAATATGACCTTCTGGGTCTTCCCAAAACACCCCCAATTAGCTAACCCCAAGTTTTCAGGTCATTTGGAGCTTCCGGGATAGGACATTGAAGAGGGTGCTTTCTGACAGGTTATTGCAGGTCTATTCGTCCCACCCTGGAGCGAATACAAATATGTGAGGAATTTCTAGACTGTTATTTTTGCAATGGTCTTCTGATAACATATTTATGCTTCTGTTAAAATTTTAGGTCAATCCGAGGTCATTTGATTATCGTTTTAATATTTTCATGCATATACTGACAGTAGGCCTTGGGAAATACATGCTTTATTCTATCCGCAGGTGCTACTAATATTTTCTGTTTCTTTGAACGCAGGTTTTTGACATCATAGAAGCAGGAAGGAGTGAAAAATCATACACACAAGTGGTGGCGACATTTTGGTCCGCCCATCTTACATGTGGGCACGCGGAAGAAGGATTGTTGTTTATAGATGCGATAAGAAACTTATTTGACGCTCCTATTCCCTAAAAAGGAAGGAGACGTATTGTAACACAACTCTGAAAAGCATATCAATAAAAAGGGCCATATTTTATATTGCTTTTATCTTGTGTCAATTCGTCTATGCTCTTTCTTTTTATGCACTTTGCAATACATAGGCTATAAGCGTTAAGTTTGATTTTATAAGCATCATATTGGGCACTTTCCTTTTTGTTTCCGTATCCTCGTGCTTTCAATGGCGATCACGGTGGGACCTGTGTCCCTTGATTTTTAAGATTAAATTTCTGATTAAAGTTGCTTGTTTTGTTGCTTACAGGTACCAAGTTTTCAAACGCTAGACTGTTTCAGGCAGAAATTCAGAGACATCCGATTTAGGCAGAGAAGAGGTAGGGGTTTTAAACACCTTTTGTCAATTTTCTATTTTCTATTTTTTGTTCTCTGATTTTTGCTTGCATAGGAGAGTGTAAATGCTTGCTTGTTTCAATTTTGCAATTTAAAAAGAACCCCACACACCACGTGGTATTTTAAACACAAGGAGTTGGTCGTAAAACCCCAACCCTTGAGCAAGACCAACGGTGGATTTCATCATCACCTTGGCTTGAGATATTGCATCCATAACCCCGATCGTGACTGTTGCTAGACGTAAATCCTGATGAAAGCTGACCAAGTGTAGCTTGGGGTGATTCCCAACGCATGAGGATAAGTCTTCTATGGTAGGTGTCATAAACAGAGTGATTCCCCTTCCGTACCGCCTATGTTCCACGTATCATCTGCTCTCACGTACCTATAGTCTCCCTCACGTAAGGGCGGGTATATAGAGAGGTTGGTATATCGGTCCGACAATGGTATATTGAAGGGGCGACCATTTTGGGAGTCATAAGAGCCTTCATAATTGCATTTAAATGGTTTTCACAAAAAGCTTTCAAAAACAAACAACAAAACACACTAAACCAGATTTAGGGCACACTTTTAATCTTTAAAAGAGATAATCATTGCTTGTGTGTGTGTGCTATTTTCTGTTTAGTGTATCAAAAAAATCATAAAAATAAAAATAAAAAAAGAATCTACGCATCTTTAGGTAAGCATCACCATGGTGTACACCCGTAGCCAAGCCCGATCACGGGCAGAAGCTGCAGAGAGTGCACCAAGGGGGACAAGTCACCTCCGATATAGTCTTGAGGACTTGGTCATCCCGCCTTGGTGGCAGGATACACAAGTTAGTCCACACCATGCCATTACAGAACAAGACTATAGAGGCACCCCCTTGAGGGGCACACCCACTCAACATAGAGACACCTCCTTGAGGGGCACCCCCACTCAGCAAAGATCCTTTCAAGAGGAAAACTTACATGTAGCACTCAACCTAGATATGAGGCCCCCTTGGAAACTCGTTATGGGTGGCCTAGTGATGAAGTGCTTGAACAACATAGGGTCCACAAGGAGGAACCATATGATTTTGTTACTCCTCATTTACCCCTGATTACTGTTAGAAACACTAGACCATATCCAGAGTATCAGGCTTTCCAGATAGGGCAAGACAATTCTGCCCGCACCTTTTATGCATATAACAGAGAGTGTGAGGAAGACCATTATGTTCCTCAAGAGCGATACACAGCATGGGAATGATGCACGTCCACACCCGCTATGTATCAGGATCACTCATTGAGGCCAGAGCCTCAAGTGAATGCCGCTAACCTCGATAGAGGGAAGCAGCCCATAGGGGTCTCAGATCACCATGACCAAGAAAGACATGTAGGAGAGGCATCTAGGCCTCCTAAACAAGAGACGATGGAACAAATTGACTTGGCATTTGCCAAACTAGCCGCCCGCCAAGCGCAAATCACGCGGCTCAGGCAAGACCAACAACAATTAGAACATTTGTGTCACCTTAACCAAGAGCGCATTCAACGTCAGACAGCTGAATTGCTTCACAACAATGTGCCTGAGAAGGTCCCAGTCCCTCGCGCACATAAATCTGAAGTGTATGAGAGGCACAACCCCTTAGTGCGAGACAGGTCTCCGCGACCTCATCAAGCACTGCCTCTAAGACCTCCTAGACCTGAGCGGGAGGCCACTCCCAGAAATTATGATGGGCACCCTCCGCGGGCACCCATCAATGTTTACAGGCCTAGGCCAGACACTCCTCAAGAAGCTTATGAGGATTATGAACAAGAAGAAGAGCGGGCTGAAATGCCCTATCAAGGCAGAAGGGGTGCTACCCAGCTACCCCTCCAAAGGCCTCAAGTTCCCCACAACCCACAATGGGAGCAAACCAAGGAGGAGGAGATCAAGTCCTCCGATGCATATAAAGCATTGTTAGAGCACTTAGAGACTATGGAGCTCAAGACTTCTGGGCCCCAAAAGCCTACTTTACGCCAACTCCGTAGTCATCCTGTGCATCCATCAGTGTCGGCACCTCCATACCCCGAACACTTTAAGTTGCCCTAGTTGGCACTCTTTAGAGGGGAGGAAGATGCCCAAGAGCATGTGACTCGATTCCTGAGCCAATGCTTTGGCATTCAGGACAACGATGCTTTGTTATTAAGAACATTTATAACCACATTCGTAGGCCCTACCTCGGATTGGTTTACTCAATTACCAAAGCATAACATCTGTAACTTGGATCAGCTAGTGGACGCGTTCCTAGAACGTTTCACCTTCAACACAAAGAAAAAGGCATCACTAAGCGATCTAGCTAGCCTCAAGAAGTATGAGGAGGAATCTATGGCGGCATATGGGAACCGATGGAGGACGTTGCTTTCAAAGCTACCCTACCTCCCTCCTATGTCTGACTTGACCCAAATGTTCGCAAAGAGTTGTTTGCGATCGATCTCTGTGCTATTGCAACTGCAACAATATGCCACTTTAGAAGAAGCTCTGGCGCAAGCTAAAATCATCGAAGAGATCAAGATACAGGATGGTGAAATTGCCAAGCCTAAGAAAAAAGAATGGAACAAGAGCACTAAAATAGGGACTACGCAACAGAAACCCGTCGCGGTCAATCAAGTTGCTATCAACGCCCCTAAGCCTGCCCAAGCAACACAGCCTCCAAAGGCTAACTATCAGGCGGTGCCTCCCAACAACTATGATAGAGAAAACCAAAAGCAGGAACAAAATCAGCAGCGTCACCCTAGGCGACAATTTACACCTTACACAGAGTCCAGGGACTCCTTGTTTGACCGCTTGTCAGTGGCAAACTTGATTAATCTTCCAGAGATTCAAACGATAGATCCTAATGCACCAAAGCCTAAGGGGTACAGAGAGGACTTGTATTGTAGGTTCCATAGACGAAAGGGACATGACCTTAACGCCTGTTGGAAGTTCAAAGGTTTGGTGCAAGACCTCATTGACAATAATACATTGGTAGTGGATAACCCCATAGCGCCCAACAACCAACAAATGGGAGTTTTTAGAGACCCTTTGCCCGCACATGATGCACAAGCAAAACCCCTTCACGTCAATGAGGTGCAATAGAATTGCCCCATGGAGGGGTATGTAGGGATGATAAGCATAGTGACAAGGAACAAGAGATACCCAGGAGCTGCCCTCGCGATAGCCACAAGAGAAGTTCCATCAACGTCACAACCTCAACCGAACCCTACACAGCTTCCCCCGCCTAGACCAATGGCCACGATTCGAACTAGACTTACTCAAAGTCTAAGGACCACGTCGGCTAGGCTCTCCATATATGAGCTTATTCAACAATCAGCGCCCCATCGGGAGGCTCTCATGGAGATATTAAAGGCAATTGAGCTGCATCCCCATGAAGCAAATTCTTTCAACAACTTCGTGGGCCATGTGAAACAATGTACAGAACCAGTCATCACCTTTAGAGAAGATGAATTAAAATCGATGGTTGGTGATGTGGCGGATCCACCCCTGCACGTTATTGCATGGGTCAATGGGATTCCATATAAGCGGGTGTTGGTAGACACTGGTTCGTCTAGTAACATTATTACAACCACCGCATTAAAACATTTGAAGTTGCCGACCTCTCACATCGTACCTTCCACTTATACTCTTCGAGCATTCAATGATGCGATATGCTCGATAGTTGGCACAATTGTCCTACCCATCCAAGTGGGACAAAAGACCATTCATACATTGTGCCACATATTAGAAGGTGAGATGGCTTACAATATCTTGCTGGGGCGACCTTGGATCCGGGACATGAAGTGTGTCCCTTCAATTGCTCATCAATGCTTGAAGTATACATTTGAAGGATAGGTACATGTAGTCCCTACAGATTTAGAGCCTTTCAAATACTACAATTCAATGCAACTAATGCCGCAGTCGACCCTTCCATCAACGCATTTGGATTTTCAGTTAAATCCATCTAAAAGGGGTCCGATTACGCAGGAATCTCCATTACCAAGGCAATCAAATTCCTAGGCGGGTCCATCTTCTTCATCTGGTCCTCCCACAATGATGCCACCTACGGTGGCCACACCAAAGGACAAGGGAAAGAAGCCCCTGGAAGAGGAACCACCCTTAGTCTCCAACATCTCGACAGAAGAGAAGCCTAGTAGAATGGAAGTCGAGACACCTAGTTCACCCCACATGGAGTGGACTCAGGGAGAACTTCCATTCGCTCCCCTCAAATGCCAACAATCACTAGTTGAGATGGCCAACACGAGCCTGGGGGAGTATCTAGTGCAAAACATTATAGCAACGCCCACACTTGAGTCCATGCAAGACATGGGGAGACCTCGACTCCCCATCGGCTCTGTGGTTCCTCTAGGCTACCCACCCAATCAGACAAACTTTATTTATGGGGGCCTGGATAATGGCGTTGAACCTTCCCTACAAGAAGAGGAAGATGAAGAGCCCTTTGTTGAGGATGTCAATTATCTGTCTAACCTAGACTTCGCATTGAGATATCTTAGCCAATGCAATTGGCATGGATATGGGTTGGGCAGGTATGAACAAGGAGTGCGTGTTTTGTGCCAACCAAGATACCAAATGCCTTATGACAAGTCAGGAGTAGGGTTTAATCACCCCTTGCCCCTAGACATCTTGGTCAAAAACATGCAAGGCCTAGGGATAGGCAACAAGGATGGGTTGGCATTAGATCCATATGCCAATCCAAATACAACTTATACATTGGGGGATTATTTCCCATTACAAACAAACAACCTTGTTGACCTCAACAACCCTTTCCCTTCGGTCGCAACGGGAGACAATTCAAGGACTCACCTCCACGAAGGGTATGGACAAGACCAAGAAGGGTCTTCGGATGATGAGTTAGATTACGAGGTAGCACCTTGGGATCCTCTTGAGTCGAGAAGCAATCATTCCCACGTGCATCCCATGGATGATTATCAAGAAAGCTTCCTGACCATGTTCCCATTGGATGCTCCAATTGAGCATATGCCACCTCAAGAAAATCAGGTCCCCCCATAGAGAGCGGAACAACCTCGATGGGACCACATTAATTTGCTCGAACAAGATGAGCCCCATCTGTCGCAAACCACTATTGCAGCAAACGAAGGCCTTTGGATCTCTGATAGTGATTACGAAGATGAAACCGAGATGGCCTATCTCAACCACATGCGACAAATGCAACAACAGTATCCCTTAGGCATAGATGACATGTTTGAACACTTGCACATAGGGCCAAGACATAGGTGGCACCTCAACCAGGCGTAGTTATAGCAATTACTGCACCCGCCACTCCAGGTACACAGAGAGCATCTTCCACCTGGAGACCCTATAGCACCATCAGTGCCTAGGGCAGATCCTATCCTCTTATACGCACATAGGGCTGATCCATTTGTGCCAGTGCCTACAGAGCCAGATCCAAAGCACCAAGAACATCCAGAATGTCATAGTCATCACACCTACGGTAATGGAGGTTACAATCATTTCATCAACATGATCTCCATTGACTTGACCGCCCCCATCCATGATCCAGCCGACCCAACATGGTCATTGCATCTAGACATAGAGGCTATAGATTGGGATCGCGTTGACACACCACCATCCCCATTAGAGTACTGGCCTTGCGGTGGGATGTTTCATTTCACTCCAGGACTAGACTCAGGATGTCTTCCATGTTGAAGAGGAACCTGACGTTCCTAACGATGATCTTAATTCAGCAAATGATATCCATCTGATCCCAACTCCACACCAGTTGGAGGATGGATCCCACATGTCGGTCGAGGCAATGACTGACGTAGACATCGGCACAGATCCAATGAATCCATGGATTCTCAAGCTAGGGGTAAGTCTCTCCCCTGAAGAGCAAGCCGATTACATTGCCCTTCTCAAGGAGAAGAAGGAGGTTTTTGCATGGTCATACAAAGACATGTCGGGGCTAGACCCGTAGCTAGTCATGCATAATTTAATGCTTGATCCGACAATCAAGCCAGTAAAGCAAAAACTATGCAAGATGCACCCAACAGTGGCCTTAATGGTCAAAGATGAATTGCAAAAGTTGTTGGATGCATAGTTTGTCATCTGCATGGATTATCCACCATGGTTGTCTAACATGGTGCCCATCAAGAAGCCCGACGGGAGGATTCACATATGCACCGATTTTTGAGATCTAAACAAAGCGAGTCCTAAGGATGATTTTCCCTTGCCTAGCATCGACGCATTGGTAGATGCTACAGCGGGCCATGAAATGCTTTCCCTCATGGATGGTTTCTCAGGATACAATCAGATTCGTATCAATCCCGAGGACCAACTAAAAATGGCATTCACAACGCCTTGGGGGACATTTTGTTATAAGGTCATGCCTTTTGGCCTTAAAAATGCTGGCGCCACCTACCAACGTGCCATGACGTACATCTTCCATGATTACATGCACAAAACTTTGGAAGATTACATGGATGATTTGTTGGCCAAATCCCTTTTGCGCCCCAATCATCTCGATGACTTACGCAAGATCCTTGATCGCCTCATTGAGCATAAAGTCAGACTAAACCCCAAGAAGTGTGTATTTGGCATCACATCTGGAAAGCTCTTGGGTTTCATAGTCTCCAAATGAGGAATCGAGGTGGATCCCAACAAAGTCAAGGCAATCCTTGAAATGCTTCCCCCAACTACCATCAAGCAGCTCAAAAGTCTACAGGGAAAGGTCGCGTCGATCAAACGCTTCATAGCGCAGTTATCTGACAAGTGCCGACCCATGAATAAATTATTGCACAAGGGGGTAGCCTTCCATTGGGATGACGAGTGCCAGTCAGCCTTTGATGACATTAAATAGTACTTGGCTTCATCGCCAGTATTGGCACCACCTAGACCAGGAGTGTCGTTCTACTTATACATCTCAGCTACTGAGGTGGCACTGGGCGCCATGCTGTCCCAAAAAAATGAATTGCACAAAGAACAGGCTACTTACTATCTTAGCCGCACCCTGGTCAGTTATGAACTTAACTATGCATACGTCGAGAAGCTCTGCTTGGCAGTGGTGTTTGCTACCAAGAAGCTACGCCATTACATGCTAAGCAACAAGACGTATGTTGTGTCTAAGGAGAATCCATTGCGATACATGATGAGTCGTACTTATCATAGTAGCCGCACGATGAAATGGATCATGTTGTTGATGGAGTTTGACATAGAATTCATTGGACAAAAATCCATAAAAGGTCAAGTCATCGCCGATCAACTGGCAGAGGCTCCTCTTGAAGACGATCAGCCTCTGACCTTCGAACTACCTGATGATGGGGTCTTCCATGTTTCAGAATCGCCAGATTCTGATGAGCCTGAGTCACAGGCTGACATAACCCTATTCTTCGATGGTTCTAAATGTGAGCAAGGAGGTGGTGCAGGAATTGTATTCTTCACTCCACAAGGGGCTCCAATGCCTCTGTCATTTAAATTAGACTTCCCGTGCACCAATAACAATGCAGAATACGAAGCCTTGCTCATAGGTCTTCAGACAACAGTCACCATGAACATTAAACGATTGAACATCTTTGGTGATTCGTTGTTAATTGTCAATCAAGTTAAGGGGATATTCCAATGTAAATGCCCAGTTTTGCAGGCCTACAAAGCCCTTGTGGACAAATTTCTGGCACAACTTGAATGGTATGACATCGAGGCACTCCCTCGATCATCGAATCATTTTGCGGATACTATGGCCTCCTTGGGGTCACTAATCCCGCAAGACCCTTCCGGTGAGATGACAACTATTCAGGTCAAGACATTATCGCAACCCGCGATGGAGCGTGCAAGCTCTGACCTCACGCCAGGAATCCACTTGATCCAGATTGAACCATCTCCGGATAGGTTCTCTCGAATCCAAGATTGTTTGACTCAAGCCAACTGGGGGTCCTTGTTCTCCCCTACCCCTCTTAATAGCAACACAACGCTATTTTTACAAGTTCTTTCCCGCTCAGCTTTTGCTCGGGATGAACTTCAAGAGGGATTGGCTCGTTCATACCATCGAGGTTTCTGATCAGCAGGATTGGTACACACCCCTAAGGGATTACCTCAAGCTAGGTACTCTCCCACTTGGATTGACACAAGCCGCGAAAAGATCATTCAAATAGAAAGCGGCAAAACATGTCTTGCTAGGAGACATTTTGTATCGTCGGAGCTATGAAGGAATCCTCCTCCGTTGCTTGGACCAGTAGGAGTCCGCTTGGGCGATCACCCAAGCCCACGATGGTACATGCGGTGGCCACTTCAGCGGTATGGCCATCGCAAAGCGCATTCTCCGCATGGGTTATTATTGGCCATATTTAGAGCGAGATTGTTGCGCATATGTGAAGAAGTGCGTGAAGTGTCAACATCATGCCAATTTGACACACGTACCTTCTCAGGCCTTGCAACCGATCCAATCGGCTTGGCCTTTTTCATAGTGGGGCTTTGATCTAATCGAAAAGATCTCCCCTGCATCGTCGGGTCATCACACATTTATCATAACGGCCACAGAGTATTTTACCAAGTGGGTGGAAGCAATTTCGTTAACCTCTATGACTGGACCCCGCATTGCGGAGTTTATTTTGCATAACATCATATGTCATTTTGGTATTCCATCCAAGATCCTCTCGGATAATGGGACGCCCTTCAAGAACAAATATGTGCATGCTTTGACCACAAAGTACAAAATTCAGCACAGTTTTTCAACACCCTATTATCCGTAGGCAAATGGGCAAGCAGAGGCATCCAATAAAATGCTAGTTGCCATCCTCAAAAATACTATCATAGATAATCATAAGGATTGGCACATTCAGATCTCGCTTGCCCTATGGGCTTATCGCACTAGCATTCGGACGCCCACTGGGGCAACTCCATTTTCGTTGGTGTATGGCTCCGAGGTAGTCATGCCTCTTGAGTTGGAAATCCCTTCCCTGCGCATTTCAATGCAAGAGTTCATCGATGATGACACTGCACGACAGGCCCGGTTAGATCAACTCACGTTGCTTGATGAACGACGCATCAATGCTCTCGAGCATTTGCGTATCTATCAAGAGCGACTTAAGAGAGCATATAACATGAAGGTTCACCTAAGGGATTTTTAGGTTGGAGATTTGGTCTTAAAAGAGAACCAACAGAATTCTAATTTGTCATCCCATCTCCGAGACAAGTTCATGGCAAACTGGTTAGGTCCTTATGTGATTGACAGTAAGATAGGACCTGGAACATACCGGCTCACCTCTCTTGAAGGAATCAAGGAGCTAGAACCCTTGAACATCAGTCATTTGAGGCCATTCTACATTTAGAGAGCCATAGTCCACACAAAAGCTCCAAGGATTTCCACAATCGCTTGGTCAATCCCAAAATGCCCCAAAGGTGTCCATAAACCCTTTGGTCAAACAAAAGCTCCAAGGATTTAATTCTAAACCCTTTGGTCAAACCAAAAAGCTCCAAGGATTTCCACAATCGCTTGGTCAATCCCAAAATGCCCCAAAGGTGTCTATAAACCCTTTGGTCAAACCAAAAGCTCCAAGGATTCCCTTAATCGCTTGGTCAACCTAAAATGCCCCAAAGGTATCCATAAACCCTTTGGTCAAACCAAAAGCTCCAAGGGTTACCATAACCGCTTGGTCAACACAAATATTCAAAAACCAACAAAAACAATAAAAATAAAAAAAAAAAACAACACATTTCATGCATACTCTTAAATATCAAAATACAAAAAAATAGGTTGCATTAGGCATCACCTCCATACATTGCATATTCGCTAGGTCATACAAGTCAAAAGCACCATAGACTGTAATTGCTCGGCAATTTTCTCATTTTTCACATAAAATCAATTTTATCAATGCATACATCCCGCATCACACCATCCCCATTTTTAGCAAAGTCAGTTGTCTCCTAATGTATTTAGGGTTTTCGTCATTCAGTTGTCTTTAACTTTCTAGCCAAAAATTGTACAAAGTCAAACAGATTTTACATAGGAAAGTTTTACTTGGGTCACGCCTCGTTATGTAATATCCCTACACAAATTAAAACACATAAAATAATTCCTAAGTTGTGTGAACGTAAGATGAAAACTACAAAGCAGTCTAGAGTACCATAGGTGAAAGATTAGCCTGTTCATCCCCCTGTGCGAATGGTTCAAGAATGCTGAGAATTGACAAAAGGACAAGCTCTTCCCCATCCATTCCTTCTAATCAATAGTGGTTTTCACCACTAAAAAAAACTTCAAGAAAAAACCCCATTGTCCCCTAAGATTGTAAGGATTTATACTACACATCCCCGTGAAGGATGGGTAGTCATCCCCCAAGGCATAAAAGGAATCAATGACCATTCAAAAACACCATTTCCACAAGCCATCATCACAATCACCTTTGGTCTCTCAAGTCATAAGGATTCGTACTACACGTCCCTGCCAAGGATGGGTAGTCATCCCCAAGGCCTAAAATATCAATACCCTTACTTCATAATCTCCATACTACCCTTTGGTTCCCAAAGTCGTAAGGATTCGTACTACACGTCCCTGCCAAGGATGGGTAGTCATCCCCAAGGCCTAAAAGGATCAATGTTATTCACCAGTCACAAACATACCAGCTTAACCTTACAAAGCTCAAAAGCCAAATCAAATAATAGTGGTTATCACTACTATTTAACATCCTTGCTCCAAAAGAAAAACAAAAAAGAACAAAATAAACAGTGATTTTCATCACTTTGTATACGAGCAAATATCCTAAACCATTGAGCCAATAAAAATCCCTGAACTTGAATCCCTAGAATTCTTAGTATTCGAAAACCATCTAGGTGATCCTCATTACAGGTTTGGTGGACAGCCTACCTGGCAATGGTGGTATCCTACCCGCATGACGATATGTCTGTCACATTAGCTTTGCATGTGAGCAGACCAATGTTTGCATGTGGATGAGCTAGCTTATGGTACCTTAGATTGTCCCATGGATTAATCTTGCTAAATACAACAACGGAGTTAGTGGAGCTAGTTAGGTGATCCTCAATACAGGTTTGGTTGATAGCCTATCTGGAACTGGCGGTATCCTAACAAATACCACATAAATGAACTCAATTGCACACACGAGGATGTGAAATAACTTGGTTAAACTTCAAGTCGGATTTATACCTTGTTCAAAAGTCTTGCGAGATAAATGTACAGTCTTGGCTAGTTAGTTAAAATATCTGAATCTCAGAAAAGCTTAACTACATTTTAAAAACAACTGGTCCATTTCATTCCATACATCACCATCAAAAAATATGCAAAATACAAAAACATAGTTTTCACATGCAACATCATTCCACAAAGTCATCCCATAAGTACACCAAGCCAATAAATCTTGCACAGTCTATGGTGCCATCGACAAGTTATCAACCAAATAAGTTCATTCATTCCATATGCATACATCATATAATTAGAAACATCGCATTCATAATACCACATGCATCCATCATTATAAATCAATGTGCATAAATAGATAGACACACCATGAAAAGTTTATAAAAACCAAAAAAAGAATCATCTGTATATATATCATCAAAAAAATGCCCATAGGCTACAATGAACCGGTCCTCTGACCCCGCCACAAAAACAAAAAGCTCAAAAACCCCCAAGCCTAGGGCGTCGGCCACCATGATCATGCAGGATCGGTGCGACGGGAACTACCCCCCATGGTGTGGGTCCTATGGGACCTCTCAGGGCGATTGCTGCTCACCCCTACATCATGCCTACTAGTGCCCCCCTCATCTAGCCACCTACGATGAGATGATGCTGACTGCTCAGTATCGTTGTCTCTCATCCGACGTGAAGAGCCACCTCTAGGAGGCTCAGGTAACCGCCCACCAAGGTGGATGATCTCTCCCTCCATATCCATCCGATGTCGATGCCAATCTACCTCCTATCGACACCCACTCTACCTCCCACCGATGGTAGTAAGCTACTACGTCATCACGTTGTGCTAGCTACGTCCGTAGGAGATCCCTCTCTCGTGCAGCATCGGTATCCCCCTCCTACCGATGGGATGTAGCCCATGCATTCTCCCTCTCCCAGCTGAGTCCATAGGAGATCTCTCTCCTGCAAAGCCTCTCCCAGCTCCCCATCTCACCTCCGTAGTAGCCCCACCAATCATGCATTCTCAGTGCAACCCTGCCTCCATGTCCTCCGACACTACCTGAGGCCTCGACGAATCCAAGAGAGTAGCCTACTCTGGCTCCCACTACTCTAGAGACATCCTACATTTTTAGCTGGTCTAAAACCCCATAATCCCCACCCGCATCCTCAACCTCCACCATCTCTGCATCATCCAATGGAGCACCCCAACCCTCATCTGGTGCCTCTGCACCCTCATCCCCTACTACTGCCGCCTTCGCCCCACCTAGAGGCCCCTCGCCTCGCCACCATCGCAAGGTCCACCACTGCTCATACTCGGTAGTAACTCCGACGTCATCCACATCTGGGACGTCAATAGCCATATCTGAATCCTCACCAAGTGGTGCAACGACTGGCTGGTCTAGAGTCCTCTCATCCCCCCGACGTCGATAGACCATGGGCTCACCAAGCATCCCCTGGCGCACCCCGAACTATCGTGTAACCCGGCCATATGGGAACAACTCCTGCTCAGTCCCATGCCTCCCAATCAGCCATCGCTCCCTCCGTACCCATCGGAGCCACTCTCCAGCCTCAGGCCAGGCTGGACAGTCCTGGTAGGGGCGCCAGAACACCTCCCCTGGAGTAAGCCGAGCGAAGGCATCGGCATAGTGCCCTACTGCACCTGCCCATCGTCGACTCTGACCCTGCTCCTCCGACCTCCGCCATAGTACCCCGTATCCAATCTCTCGGTCTGCCATCTCTCCCGAGTCATCCAAGGCAGCCCCATCGGCCTCTCCACTGCTATGTGCTGCCAAGCCCAACACTGCAACAAGTAGCTGCAACTAATCCCCTTTCGCTTTCGACAGCGGACCTCGTACAACTCATCATAGAGCTATGCCAATAGAGTCTGTCCCCATCTCATGATCATCGGTGCATCTGTAGGACACTCCACCAGCCTGAACACCACCTCCAGCAGGTTCCATGGGAACCTCGCGCCCGAAGAGTCAGGGAGCAGCATGTTGGAAATGAGGCCCATGAGTAATGCGTGCCTCATTCCCAACACACCCCTCTCTAGCCACCATCGAACCAGTATGCCACCAATATGACAGTCGATCTCTGCCCTCTCCACTAGGCTCTCCACACCCAACTCCTCCCCATGCTCGAAATAGCGTATCAGTACTGTTGTCCTCCGATCCCGTGGCATCGTCTGGATCGGCAGTCCATCTATTGGAATCCAAAGAATCTGATAGACATCCTCCAAGGTCACCATCATCTCCCCTATTGGGAGATGGAAGGTGTTGGTCCGAGGATCCCATAGATTGATCAGGGCCATCAGATAGGCCCGATCCTCGACCACCGGCTCCAGCCGAGTCACCTGCTTGAGCCCAAGGGCGTCAAGCCAATCCTAGTCATCCAAAGTCAACGTTGCACGTGCTTCAGTGAACACAGTAGGCACCCGGTACCGGCTCTTCACAACCTGCAAAAGAAAACAACATAAAAATATTAAAACAATGAAAAAAAAATAATGATCTAGGTTTTTTAATTAAAAAAAAAAAAAAAAAAAAAAAAAAAAAAAAAAAAAACCACTTAAAAACCAAAAAAAAAAAAAAAAAAAAAAATCATTGGTCAGTTCTAGGGTTTTTAACTCTAACTGCAAAACAAACAAAAACAGTCACAAAAATAATTTTTCAGACCTAGGGTTTTTACCTTTAAACTGGAAAATTAACAACACAAAAACAATAGTTAACTAGGGTTCAAGTTACGCTTTTCGCTTAGTTTTACCCTACGTTTTTAACCTAAGTTCTGATCTTGGTTCAATTCAGGTTCACCGACGTTTTAAGTTGTGTTCTAAACTAAGTTTCTAGCTCAGTTTTCAACTAAAATTTTGATCTATGTTTAACTAGGGTTAAATTAAGTTTTTCGCTAAGTGTTCATAGACTAGGGTTTCATTTTTACAATTTGAAAAACTAGATAAACAAAAACACAAGAAATAAACAACTTGCGGTTTTCAAACTGTGACACAAATTAATAAAGAGGACGGGCACTCACTGGTATCGCTTCGGCTCCGTCGCTCGATCCGGTGTGTGAACTCATGGTCACAAGAATATTTCGATAGCGCTTCGCTTCACAGAATTGACCTCCTCCTCCTCAGAGCTCCAAATCGCCAAGAAAAACAAGTGCAAATGAGCCCAAAACTCAGTTTTGGCCTTTAAAAAGGCTTTTTGAGCCTGTATTCGTTCCCCCTTGGGATGAGCACTCTGGTTAGCACTCGTCCCTCCCTGGGATGAATACTAAATAGGAATTCGTCCCACCCTAGGATGAATACAGAGCAAAAATTTCAAAAATAGCAAAAACTGCACAAAAATGCACCAAAACAAGCAATAAAATTGTCCAATAAGAGTGCTTTTGCACTTGATATTCTGGGCATGCAAAATAGATGTCGGGGTCACAAATCCTCACTATCCTACTCCCTAAGAAGGCTACCATAGCCGGACCGCTCCACGGGAAGATGGATTTTTGAGAATTTCAGCTCCAAAATGCGTCACAAAAAGGGTTCAAACCCACCAAAAATAGGTCAGAATGTTCGGAAACTGCTTTCGTATTTAATGGTAAACAACTGAAGGCACCCTTACCTAAGTCATCTTGGGTCAAGCGACTCGTCGCTTTTCTCATGTTGGTCATTCCCTCATCGATTCGTCGCTTGAGGGGGTAGTCACACTTAGTCGCCAATCAACAACAACATACCCAATCCTGGAAATGACACGCATTCAAAGGATCATTGCAAAAGACAATCATGCTCCTGCTTGGGGCAGCAAACAAGCAACAATCACAAGCTGATCAAACACTTGGCATTCATGAATCATGAACTCAAGGTTCCCACAGACAAAAGGTTGCGCCCTTTGCCTATTCATGACTGATCAATGTCCAAGCTCAAGTAACACCTCACCGAAAAAGGTTAACACTTGAATTAAGTTCCTTAGCTCGTCCGAAGCAAGGATTCTAGAATGCGTGCCCTTTCCATACTTGGGGCATCAAGAGTTGGTTAGGTTACTGAGAAACCCTAATCATTAGTGCTTTGGTTATTTATTTTTGCTCGACGCTGCGCCTTGCACAATGCTTCCCAAAAAGGGGCATCTGTAGACACCAAAACAGCACCAATCCGATTATGTGACAACAAGCGCTGATCGCATTGACACAAACAGCCCCCAGGGCAGCCCCCAGAGGTTAAACAGTGGTCCTAACCACTCCCAAAAGTAGTTTGGAAGGTCAAAGGTCAATTTGGCACCTTTTTGGCACCTTGCTCTCTGCTCGTCCCACCCCGGGATGAATACAAACGGCATTCGTCCCACCCAGGGACGAATAGCAACATTCACCCCAGGGTGAGGCGAATAGAAGGTTTGACTGGCAAAAAAGTCAAACCTCGGCAACTCCGCTAGGTTAACTGAGGCTTCAGGCCATGCAATTGCGAGGAATAGCTTTTATTCAAGAAGAGAGACTTCAGTCATGCATGTCTTTATTTTAGAGACCTCATGCAAGGAGATTCTAAATCAGGGAACTAGCTTTTCTCTGAAAATAGGACAGTTAACTCAAGTGGCGCCCTCGCATGCGCAATTTAAACAAGGAGACCCTAAGGTCTATAAATTGGGGAGTTTTCCCACCCAAAATATATACAGAGAAGGAGCATTTGAGCAACGAAGTGCTGCCAATTTACATACCTACTTGCGATTTGTGCTTTCACATCCTTAATCTCTCATTCGAAAGGGAGGTTATTGGGTGAGTATTGGAAGCACGAATCCGGACCCAAAACCCAATTTTTGACCACAATAATCCACAAAATTTGTCGACAACACCCTATAAGGAGTTTTGGACCCATCCCAAGTGGATTGGTGCTGAAACAGTGTCCCAAACGGTGGGCGTCCTGCCCCCGGGCGCTCCCCAAACTGTCACAGTCCTATTCGCCCCACCCCGGGATGATTAGAAATCTGTGATAGATTTCTTTAGTTTTTCTTTTGCATTTTATTCTAGATATGTTAAATAGGTTACAGTTCAAATTTCATTTCATTCTGAGCAATTTTGACCAGGTTTTTGTCATTTCCCGCCTTTACTAACTTGCAGATGGCACCAGAAAAATCTGGGTGATAGAGGTAAAATTGGAGAAATATGACCTTCTGGGTCTTCCCAAAACACCCCCAATTAGCTAACCCCAAGTTTGCAGGTCATTTGGAGCTTCCGGGATAGGACATTGAAGAGGGTGCTTTCTGACAAGTTATTGCAGGTCTATTCGTCCCACCCTGGAGCGAATACAAATCTGTGAGGAATTTCTAGACTGTTCTTTTTGCAGAGGTCTTCTGATAACATATTTATGCTTCTGTTAAAATTTTAGGTCAATCCGAGGTCATTTGATTATCGATTTAATATTTTCATGCATATACTGACAGTAGGCCTTGGGAAATACATGCTTTATTCTATCTGCAGGTGCTACTAATCTTTTCTGTTTCTTCGAACGCAGGTTTTTGACATCAGAAGAGCAGGAAGGAGTGAACAATCATACACACAAGCGGCGGCGACGTTTTGGTCCGCCCATCTTACATGTGGGCACGCGGAAGAAGGATTGTTGTTTATAGATGCGATAAGAAACTTATTTGACGCTCCTATTCCCTAAAAAGGAAGGAGACGTATTGTAACACAACTCTGAAAAGCATATCAATAAAAAGGGCCGTATTTTATATTGCTTTTATCTTGTGTCAATTCGTCTATGCTCTTTCTTTTTATGCACTTTGCAATACATAGGCTATAAGCGTTAAGTTTGATTTTAAAAGCATCTATTTTGGCACTTTCCTTTTTGTTTCCGTATCCTCGTGCTTTCAATTTGAGATAAAATTAAGAGCAGATTTGTAAATAGAGTTAGAGTAGATTTATACTAGACTTGGGATAAATTTTGGTGTAGATTTGAGACAGAGTTGAGAGTAGGCTTTGGAGGTGATAGAGTAAAGAGGACAACAATCTCTAGTGGATAGAGATCCATTATCTAATGCAATGGGGACAGAGGTCTTCAATGGAGAGAGATTCACAAGCCAAATTAGTAGGGGTAGAAGTCTTCTAGAAGATCGCCATCCAAAGCAAATGGGATAGAGTTATCCTATGGAGAGAGATCCATGGACCAGAGCAGAGGGGATAGAGTTCTCCTGTGGAGAGATATCCATGAACCAAAGTAAGGGGATAGAGTTCTCCTATGGAGAGAGATCCACAAAGGATAGAGTTCTCCTGTGGAGAGATATCCATGAACCAAAGTAAGGGGATAGAGTTCTCCTATGAAGAGAGATCCACAAACTAGATTGTCAAGGGGAAAGAGTTCTCCTGTGGAGACAGATCCACGAACCAGATCAAGGGGAAAGAGTTCTCCTATGGAGAGAGATCCACGAACCAGAGCAAGGGTAAAGAGTTCTCCTATGGAGAGAGATCCACGAACCAAAGAAAAATGGATAGAGTTATCCTGTGGAGTGATATCCATGAACCAATTAGGGAGATAGAGTTCTTCTATGGAGAGTGATCCACAAATCAGTTGAGGAGAGGAGTTCTCCTGGATCACATTCCATTATCCAGAGAAAAGGGATAGAGTTCTCCTATGGAGAGAGATCCACAAATCAGAGCATAAGATATTAGTGTCTCCTTTGGATAGAGGTCCATAAATATTGTAATAGGGAATTGATTCCCAAGATATTTGTTGAGAAAATTTAGAAGAAATATTTTCTCCGTGGAGTAGCCCACATTAGGTGAACCACGTTAAATTTGTGTCTCTCTTGTGTGTGATGATTTGTGCATTGATTTGATTACTACTATTGATAATATTGGATAATATTTTTTGCGAAAGAAAAGTAAAAGTTGGTCTTATACTTTTTACCCCAATTGAAGAACATAGGCTTATACTGAGTATATAAGAAAGTAGCCAACCAACTCCAAGAGAGGTAGTTTTCAAAGCATCAAAGAAGAAAAAATATAAGAAATAAGAATCGAGTGGTGAGTCAAGCAGTGATGAAGAAGCTAACTATGGTAGAAGAAAAAAGGACTCAAGAAAGCACAAAGGTATGAAAATAATGAAATGTTTCAATTGTGGAAATTTTGGTCACTATGCATATAATTGTCTAGAAGATGGAAGTAATAGCAGTGAAGAGAAACAAGATCATAAGAAAAAGGAAGGAGGAAAATCCATGTATGAAAAGAAAAAAAGGTATGGTCAAAACAAGCATGAAAATAAGTTCTTTCAAAGGCACAAGAAGAGTTTCTATGTTGATAAGGGAAGCAAGGCTTCAAGTGATAGTGATGAAAGACCCTCAGATAGTGAAGAAGAAGAAATTCTATTTTTGGCATTAGAAGAGGAATAAAATGCTCTTGTTGAAGGTAAATTTGAAAAGTGTGAAGATGCTCTTGAAGATCAAGGAGTAGAACAAGATTTAAAAAATGAAGAAGAAGGTATAGTAGATCTAGAAGCAAAACTTATTGCTGCTCTCAAAGAATTGAAAAAGGTTAGAAATTAGAATTCAAGATTCAGGGCTCAATTTCAAGAATGTTATGAAGAAAAAGAAAAAATTTTACAAGATTTGAAAAACTCAATAGCTAATACACGGAGATTTAAAGAAAAATTAGAGGCAAAAGAGTTAGATTGTGAAATATTAGAATATGAGGTAGTTTCACTAAGGATGGAAGTGAAATATTCTAAGGACAAGCTACATAGGTTTGAGAAAATATCAAAGACTTTGTATAAGATTATCAATGCACAAAGATCCTCATCTATAAAAATAGGACTTTGCTTTGAAGAAGGACAAGGGAAACAAGAAGAAGGGTCAAGCTCAAGCTCAAAGGAAGAAGTTTAAAAGGAAGAGAGTGAAGGAGAAATTGAGACTTATGAGGATAAGTTGAAGAATAGAAGCTTCACTAAGAAAGGAAACAATACACAAACAAGGAACATGGATCATCACAAAGAAGAAAGGAATAAGAGACCAATGGGATCAAGACAAGATTTATTCAAAGGATGTTGTTTTTCATGTAATCGATTTGGTCACAAGGCTATGCATTGTAGGGTTCATGAAAAGAAGGAACATGTTTTTACTACGAGGAACTTCAAATATGGGCATCTCTTTCAAGGGTATTGCTACTCTTTTAATCGATTTGGTCATAAAGCAATCCACTGCAGGGTTCATAATAGAAATGAGTATGACTTCACCAGGAGGAACTTCAAGATATTTGCACCTTCTAAGAACTACAACATTAAGTGTTACAAGTGAAATAATTTAGGGCATAAGGCCAAGTGGTGCAGAACAAAGTTTCCAGAGCTTCTAGAGATAAGCAAGAATAGGGACACTCAAAATGATCAAAAGGGTATGTTGAGAAAGAAGGTTGACAAAGAAAAAGAGCATTGTATGCTGGGAGTAGTTTTACTCCCACCCCAAAATTAATCACCTCAAGGAGAGGAGGTGGGGAGGGGGCTAAGCTAAGAGTATTATCTTTAGCCCCAAAGGAGTCTCTTTTCCATTGATGTCAAAGGGGGAGATATTTGAGTAAGGGGGAGAGCATTTAGTCAGGGGGAGCAGTTTCTCAGAGGGGGTAGATTTGGAATCAAATGGTTTTGAAAAAGAAATTTTTAGTAAAGGGTTGCCATCAATGACAAAGGGGGAGATTGTTGGATTTTTTGAGTAATTATGTTTTAATTGATGTCAAGTGTTAGATGCAAGCAAAGTTCATTTTAGTGCATGGGAATTGATAAAAAGAGGGTTAAAATATTTATATTTTAAGCCCAAGAGATTTGGGACAAAGCTCCACATGGTTGGTTAAAAGGTTGAAGGCCTTGGTCTAAAAATCCCAAAGGAAGAAAATGTCTAGGCTCAAAAAGGAAATAATATTATAATATTAAAGTTATAAATTTAAGCCTAAGGTTCAATTATAAATTAATTATAATATTTATATTATAATATTTTATAACCCTAAGTAGGTTTGGCGCCAACCTTGAAAAAGAATTTTTAAATCCTTAAGCACCTTCGACGTCTTTAGCATTGTGGCAAATCCATATTTATATGGTAATGTTTGGTGCCATAAGGGTGTGGTTCGATGCGTGATTTCATGTTATTAATGCAAATTTTTGAAATGCGCAATCGTGGATAGAAGAAGATGAATTTTATATTTACAAAGAGAAAAGGGTTTTGGAATGGTATAAGGATAAGATCATGGAATCTTATCACCAACCAGGCGGTTGGCCTAGTGACATATTGGGAAGTGTTAAGACGCGGGGAAAACAACAGGTCGTGAGGTCGAATACAGGTAGTGATAGTTTTGTTTAGTCTTTTGATTGTCAAGGAATTTGAGAAGAGGTCAAATTGCGCATCGTGCATTTTCGTCCTTGTGTGGGCAATTGGCCTAGCAGCGGCCCAAAGGGTGCTAGC
This sequence comes from Wollemia nobilis, assembly GCA_028583015.1. Lineage (NCBI taxonomy): Eukaryota > Viridiplantae > Streptophyta > Pinopsida > Araucariales > Araucariaceae > Wollemia > Wollemia nobilis. The sequence goes on along the minus strand of JAQPPZ010002410.1, from coordinate 3,503,272 downwards.
ACGCTAGCAATAAGTTGATGCTATGGTTGAATCTCCCATGATAGTTTTGGTAAGTATTAATTAAAGTTTTAATTGCCTAAGGTTGAGGGTTAGGTGCATGAAGTGTGTTTAATTAATTGAGCACTGTGGACTTAGGGATGTATAAGGGAAATTTTTTTATTATTATTTCTTGCAATTTATTTTGGAGAAAAATATTATGAAATGTCTTTTTACTAAAAAGTGATTTTGTGGTGTAATAAGGATTTTTGATAATTATTTTATGAATGTTCTAAAATTAAGATGGAGTTAAAAGGTGTATGAAGTAGTTTTATTGCTTGTATTTTGCTTCATTTGAAGAGCTTGGTTTTATGGTTTAATTCTCTAGTTTGAGAAACCAAGAGAGTTGGTTTGGAATTTAATTGTGCACACTTGTTGAGAGAGGTTTTCCAATATATGAAAAGGTATGGTGCTAACTTTTACAGTTGAAAAAGATATTGTGTGTGGGACAAAATTTTGAAGACATATCTCCATAAGAGCAAGCTAAGAGGTATGGGCACATCTTTCCTTATTTAAGGTGTTTAGTTGAGTGAATGTTTTAAAACATAATTTGGAATGAAAAAGATTGTTTGATAATATTTGAGTTAGGGTTTGAGACCTACATTGTGCTCTTTGTTGGAAGAAGTTTGAAAACACTTGTTTAGGTTTTGTGAGCAAATTGTGCTTCATTGGTTGAATGAGTGTGTGAAGCTTTTGAGCATTGGTTTTGAGTGATATTGAAAGTGAATGTGCAAATATTAGAAATCAAATTTATGAAAGCAAGTATGTACATCAGGAAGATAGGTCTCATGTGCTAGACTAGATCCATATTTAAAAGAACAATAAATGTGAGACATGTGAAAGTGACAGACTTAATGATTGAGTAGAACATATTGAGTTTTTGATATAAAATATCACTTTCTATATGTTTCGAAGGTTAAACTAATTCTAAGTAGAATTTGTTTGTGTGAAGAAATATTTTTAAAAAATATTTTTGTGTTCATATGCAAGTTATGAAAATATTTGAGCATGTTTTGTGAGTGGTTTGAGGATATATTTGAGCAAGTCTTTGAGAAGTCTTGAGGATAGATTTGATCAAGTCTTTAAGAAGGCTTGAAGATAGATTTGAGCAAGTCTTTGAGAAGGCTTGAGGATAGACTTGAGCAAGTCTTTGAGAAGGCTTGAAGATAGATTTGAGCAAGTCTTTTGAGAAGACTTGAAGGTAGATTTGAGCAAGTCTTTTGAGAATACTTGAAGGTAAATTTGAGAAAGTCTTTGAGAAGACTTGAAGGTATATTTGAGCAAGTATTTTGAGAATACTTGAAGGCATATTTGAGCAAGTATTTTGAGAAGACTTGAAGGCAGATTTGAGCAGAGTTGATAGCAGGTTTGGTTGCTGATTTGATCAAGCTTTGTGTTAAGTCTTGAGGATAGATTTGAGATAGAATTGAGAGCAATTTTGATTGATGTTTTGTTCAATATTTGTGTTAAGGATTTGTGCAGATTTGAAATAGAATTAAGAGTAGATTTGTAAATAGAGTTAGAGTAGATTTGTGCTAGACTTGGGACAGAGTTTTGTACAAATTTGAGACAGAGTTGAGATAAGGCTTTGGAGGTGATAGAGTAAAGAGGTCAATAGTATCTAGTGGATAGATATCCATTAGCCAATATAGTGGGGATAGAGGTATTTAGTAGAGAGACATCCACAAGCCATAGCAGTGGGGGTAGAAGTCTTCTATAAGATCACCAGCCAGAGCAGAGGGTATAGAGTTCTCCTATGGAGAGATATCCATGAACCATAGCAGAGGGGATAAAGTTCTCCTATGGAGAGAGATCCATGAACCAGATAATGGGAATATAGTTATCCTATGGAGATATATCCACGAACCAGAGCAAGGGAAAATAGTTCTCATGTGGAGAGAGATCCATGAACTAGAGCAAGGGGAAAGAGTTCTCCTATGGAGAGAGATCCATGAACCAGAACAAAGGGGATAGAGTTCTCCTATAGAGTGAGATCCATGAACCAACTAGGGAGATAAAGTCTTCTATGGAGAGATATCCATGGATGAGTTGAGGAGATAGAGTTCTCTTGGATTTCGTTCCACAAACCAAATAAAAGGAGATAGAGTTCTCCTATGGAGAGAGATCCACAAATTAGAGTGTAGGGGATTGGTATCTCCTTTGGACAGAGGTCCATAACCATTGTAATAGGGAATTGATTCCCAAGATATTTATTAAGAAAATTTAGATGAAATATTTTCTCCGTGGAGTAGACCACATTGGGTGAACCACATTAAATTTGTGTCTCTCTTGTGTGTGATGATTTGTGCATTGCTTTGATTACTAATATTGATATTTCCATTGATAATATTGGATAATATTGTTTTGGAAAGAAAAGTAAAAGTTGGTCTTATACTGTTCACCCCCCTCTTAGTATAAGCCTATGTTATTCACAAGCTCAGTCACATAGTGGCCTAAGCAGACCCCTAAACATAGATCAATTTTACAAGGGTTTTGAAGCTATTTTGCAGTTTTGAAGTTGTTGGATATATTTGGATGCAATTTTTAAGCTAGGGTCAATTATAGGATCAAGAAAGTGTTCTAATAGAACTTTTAGGTTATTTTTCTAAGTGTTTTTGTTCATTTTTTCTTAATTCTATTCTATATTTAGATCATAATAAAAATAAAATTATTTGATTTTATTTCTAGGCATCAATAAAGAAAGCATATAGTTTTGCATCTTAGGTTAATTTTATTTGTGCATTCTCTTGAATCCGTGTTGAAAAGGAAAAGATTTATTTACTTGTAAATTTAGGGTTTTAGTTCTCATTGAAATTAAGAATCATTCTAGGGATAGTTTTTTGTTTGCTTGCATTACTATTTACCTTGCATTGTTATTTAATTATTCTTAGTTTAGAATCTAGTAAGGCCAAACATAGGTGCTTGCTCAATAAACACATCAAGAATTTTCACCCCAAAATTGGAGCGAGTCCTTAAACCATTTTTGATGAACCCTTTGATCCCTAAGCCCCTGAGTGTATAGGTAGCAACATGTACTCATAGTCACCTCGGGTCCTAGAAGATCTAGCCGAGAATTGTACCTAGTAGGGTAGTTTTCCCCCCTCTACATCTTTGGTGAACCCAACGTGAAGCATATCCTTAGTGGACTTTTAGGAATCCTTTTTTTTCCTTTTACCTCTTTTTTTTTTATTTTTATTTTAATTTTAAGCAAAACCATTTAAATATGTCTGCATAGATTAGAAAAACTAAACAAAAACTTAAATAAATCCTTTTGTGTCCTTTGTTGTTTGTGTTAGTTTTTCTCTCCCATTTCTCTTTCTCTTAATCCTATGGCCCCAAACCTTAGGAGCAAGTGAAATATGATAGAACCAAAAGAGAATCATCAATGCCATGAGGATGATCATGTTAATAGGGAGAAACCCAATCTAGAATAAGAAGAGGACATAAATAATGATGAGGAATTTGATCCTATTGAAAGACATCATGGTCAATTCACCTTCAAATCATATGATTATTTCTTGAATTTTTATAGGCGAAATAAGCAAGCCCTAGATAAAGTTTTGAGTGAATACACCCACTTTGAAAAAGTTGGGGAATCTCATCATTAAACCAATTTACCTCTCAAAATTTATGTCAATACTTTGTTTCAACCTGAATATCACATTAATCCATTTCATAAACCTACATATGCTACTATAATAACCACCAATGTTGGGAAACTTTTGCAAACTCCTCCAACTAGTAGTGCATTTCACTATAATGTTCAATTTTCTTCTCATAAACATTCCTTTTGTTCCACCAAATGTGAACTACATCCTACAACAAGATACTACAAAAAACATCCCATTCCATAACCCATACCATAATAGTGTTAATTGAAGAACACAAGCTTATACTGAGAGGGGGGGGGTGAACAATATAAGACCTCTTTTTACTTTTTCATTTATATTTCAAAACAGTAAAGCAATATACCCAAAGCAATATCAAAACAATGCACAATATCATCCACAAAGTGACACCAATTTTTACGTGGTTCACCCGCAATGGTCAGGCTACGTCCACAAAACTTTTCTCTAAAAGTTATCTCAAAGTTCTTTGGGAATCCTTCCCAATTACAATGTTTATGAGCCTCGGCCCAAAGGAGATACCTTCCCCCAAACAGAATTTATGAGCCTCTCCTCAAAGGAGATACCTTCCCCCAATCTGAATTTATGAGCCTCTGTGCAAAGGAGATACCTTCCCTCTCGCTCTAGAAATGATCCCTCGAAGATCAACCGTCTCTACCTCTTACCAGCACATGGAACTCCTTTCCACTAAAGACCTCCTGTCCTCAATGCTTAGCCTAAGAGACCTTCGCCTTCTATGATCACGTCCACAGTAGCTCAAGGAACCTGTACCAAACACAATCAATCGGTCTAGCACAAGTCTTCCTCTCGTCTATCGATCTGTCCAACACTTGAACAGATCAATCCTCCGCACACAAGCCTTCTCAAAGACTTGCCAAATCTGTCCTCGGGTTCTTCTCAAAGAACCAATGCACCTCTATCCTTAAGCTCCGATAGAACTATCACACTCGCTCCTAGTCCTCTCGCTCTTTCTACGTAATCACAGCCCCACTTGATCGAACTTCAACCTTTGCACCTCTGCGCAATCACAGCGGCACCGTCTTCGCACACTCGCTTCCTTTGCGATCTTTCACACTTAGAATGATTCGATGAAATGCACTCTGCACACTACGATCGAATTTCGCACTCTACTCTCGACGATCGAACTTCTTGCTCTGCGCACTATCTGCGAACGTCGCACTACAACCACACATCCATCGACTCTTCAACTCTCCAAACAACCCTCCTTTTATAACAAAATTTTCATGATGAAAACTTTAATCTTAGTCGGCTGTTATACCAAAAACAAACCCTAATCTACGTCGATCGCAAGCCCTAATTTTTGTCGGCTAAAATTTAACTTTGTCGGCTTCACTGCCTCTGTAACTCTTCTGTAGCTTCTACCGCGAAACTACAACATGTCGCGATATCGCGACACCTTTGCAACCGTACACTTTCTTTTGGCTTTTGTCACGATATCGCGACACTTCAGCCTTTGACGACTTCAACTAAGCTCTTGTCGCGATATCGCGACACTTTTGTCTTTGTCAGCATCAACTTTGCTTTTGTCGCGATATCGCGACACTTCTCCCTTCGTCGACCTCCTTTCTGCTTTTGTCGTGAAATCATGACACTTCTCCCTTCGTCGACCTCCTTTCTGCTTTTGTCATGAAATCGTGACACTTCTCCTATAGAGGCTTTTCGCTTTCGTGAAATCGTGACACTTTCGCTTCCTTGCACTCTTCTCTCGCTTGCACTAGCGAAAACATGACATGTCACGAAATCGTGACACTTTCCGCTTTCAGCTGTCACGAAATCATGATGCTTTCGCCTTTGAGCTCTTCCTTCTTGAATTTGTCATGAAATCGTGACGCTTCTTCTTCCATGCTCTTTCATTTTGCTTCTGTCACGAAATCGCGACTCTTCTCCTGTTGAAGACCTGCTTTCTGTTTCTGTCGTGAAATCGTGACACTTTCTCCAACCGTATGCTGCCATCTCAACCTGTCACGAAATCGCGACACTTTCTGCATCCGTACGCTTTCTCTTCAACCTGTCACGAAATCACGACATTTCTTACTTCGAAACCTTTCCTTTGCTGCATGTCGCGAAATCGCGACACTTCTTACTTGGATCCACATTTGTCATCTCGAGCATGTCACGAAATCGCGACACTTTTCCTGCTTACTTTCTCTCTTTTGAACTTGTCGCGAAATCACGACACTTCTCACTACGGACTCTCTCTCTTGCATTATGTCATGAAATCGTGACACTTTTTCTTTCGGACTCTCTCTCCTACAACATGTCACGAAATCGTGACACTTTTTCGTCCGTACAACCTTCCTTGCAATATGTCACGAAATCGCGACATTTCTGACTCCGAACATTCTCTCTCCTCTTTGAGTCGCGAAACTGCGACATGTCGCGATATCGCGACACTTTTTCCAACTTACTTTCTTTCGAACCTGTCATGCCGTAACCTTCATCAAAACAAATTATTTTACATCAAATCAAATTCCTTCAAAAGCTTCTTGACATCAATGACAACTTATACACTTGAGCAAAGGCAATGTACCCAAAGTACCCAAAATTGCCAACAATCTCCCCCTTTGTCATTGATGGCAAACCTTTATCGAAAACACGTCTCAAGAGCCAAAACCGAAACCAACTGTGCTTACAACCGAGAAACTATGCCCACAACCGAGAATCTTCCTTTGAAGTTTTGCTCCCCCCGACTTGAAGCTTTCCTCTTCACTTGAAGCTCTCCCCCTTACTCATATCTCTCCCCCTTTGTCATCAATGGCAAAGGGTCACCTTTGGGGCTCGGGACTAAGAATGAGCCTCTTAGCTTAGTCCCTCCCCCACCTCCCTGATGAGGTGATTAATTCTGGGGTGGGAGTAAAACTCCCATTAGGCACTGATCATCATCAGCGTCTATAATTTCCTTGTCGGGCCTTCTCTTGAACTCTTTGCCCGTATTCCTGTTCTTGTCACTGTTCTTGTTCTTGTTCTCATCCCTGTTCTTGTTCATGCCTTGATCCTTGGACCTGATCATGCCACTGTTCCTGTTCCTGTATTCTGGAATTTCAGCTCTACACTGTCTGATTGTGTGACCTTCATTGTTGCACTTGAAACACTTGACGATAATGTTTCTCTGAGGTAAACCCAATCTTTGAATCCACCTGTTCTAGCCGAACCTGTTCTGACCGAACCTATTCTGACCAAACCTGTTCCTGTAATTAACCTTGCAATAGACTGCCTTGTGCCCAAACTATTGACAAGAGTAGCAATACCCTTGAAAGAAACTAGCACTTCTGAAATTGTCGTTTACCTTCTTCACTTGAGCCATGCAATGTGCAGCCATGTGACCAAACCTGTGACATGCAAAACATCTGCCTTGAAATTTTCCTTTATTTGACCTCTTGGGTCCTGAAAACCTCTTCTTCTCATTCTGAATTCTGTTTTCTATTTCTGCGCATCTATCATTCAAGGACTCATGATCTGAAATACTTTCCTCATCGAAACTCTCTTCCTTTTGGAGTCTCTTACTAGACTCTCCAACTTGTTCCTTGTGTGGCTTAACAAAACCAAGGCCTGTTTTATCTGTTGTCTTTCTTTGACCTTTGATGAGTGACTTAACCTTTTTGGAGCTATCTTGAAACCTCGTAAAGCTTATCCTTGTACTCTTTAATTTCCTCTTTCAAAGAAGCCATTTTCTGTTCTAACTCACTATACTCAAGAACCTTAGACTCTAACTCATCCTTGAGTTCTTGCGTCTTAGCTATAGAGAAATCAAGATTTTCTATAAGATCATCTCTCTCCATACAACATTCATCTAACTTATCCTTGAGTCTAGCATTCTTCTTTCTTTCCTTTTTCAAAGCACTAAGAGCACTACTAAGTTCACTTTCATGATCCTTTATTTGTTTGCTTTCTGAATCATCAAAGCCTTTTTCAGATTTCTTATCACTAGAGGTGCTACCCTTTTCAAAAACCATACATGCATCTTCCTTATAGTTTTCTCAAGCATCCTCATACATACTAGAAACCAAATCATTATTTGTGCAATCATCCTCAAGGTGACCAAAATTTCCACATCTAAGACATTTCATGATAATGAATCTATGTTTCGGTTCTTCCTCTTTTTCTCGATATGAACAACATCTCATTTTCATTATCACTTGAAGAACTTTCACTATCACTACTAGAACACTTACTTGCTTTGTCTAGGTAGAAACTCTTCTTGTGCTTGTGAGAATACCTCTTTCCTTGATTGTTGTGCTCATATTTGTCCTTCCCGTGATGCTTGTGCTTTTCATAATCCTTGCTCTTAGAATCATGTTTATCTTCATCACTTTCATCCTTGGGAACAAGACAACCGAGAGCATAATGACCAAACTTTCCACAATTGAAACATCTTATATTTTTCACGCTTTTGTGCTTTCTAGAGAACTTGCCTTTCTTGCTGTAATATGCCTCTTCATCACTAGAAGACTCATCACTCTCTTGAAGTCGTTTACCCTTGGATTTCTTGGTAGCCTTGAAAGTTTCCTCTTTCTTGACGTCAACCTTCACTTGAGTTCTCAACTCAAATGCTGCAAGTATACTATGGAGCTCATCCTTTTTCAACTTATCCAAATCTTTAGCTTCCTCAATAGCAGAAATATTTTCACTAAATCTATTAGGAAGAGATCTTAAAATCTTATCACAAACATCATTTTCAGCAAGCTCAAGACCTAAGTCTTTCATGGAGTTAACAACCTCATCCATACGAAGCATGTAGTCACTAATATTTTCATCATCATTCATCTTGAGTTGTTCAAACATACCTTTGAAGTGTCTCAACTTGGCCTTTCTGACATTTGTATCACCTGTATGAACCACCTGCAACTGTTTCCACATTTCACTAGCTGTCTTGCAGTGAATCACTTTGGTGAGATCTACTTTCTGTAAGCCTTTTAGGATTGCATTCATTGCTTTTGAATTGCTGTGATGTAGGAGCCTTTCTTCTTTAGTATTTGGACCATGTACAGGAATAGTGTACTCATCTTCAATTACTTCCCATACCTCATTACCAAGTGCCATTAGATGAACCTTCATCCTTGCACTCCAAAGACCAAAATCTGACCCATCAAGAATAGGTGCTGCATTGCCACTTGAATAATCCATTGTGTTCTTTACTAGCTTTTCCTTCAAGTCGTTAAACTTTTCGAAGGCACCCGCTCTGATACCAATTGAAGAACACAAGCTTATACTGAGAGGGGGGGTGAATAGTATAAGACCTCTTTTTACTTTTTCCTTTATATTACAAAATAGTAAAGCAATATACCCACAGCAATATCAAAACAATGCACAATATCATCCACAAAGTGACACCAATTTTTACGTGGTTCACCCGGAATGGCTAGGCTACGTCCACAAAACTTTTCTCTAAAAGTTATCTCAAAGTTCTTTGGGAATCCTTCCCAATTACAATGTTTATGAGCCTCGGCCCAAAGGAGATACCTTCCCCCAAACAGAATTTATGAGCCTCTGCTCAAAGGAGATACCTTCCCCCAATCTGAATTTATGAGCCTCTCGCTCAAAGGAGATACCTTCCCTCTCGCTCTGGAAATGATCCCTCGAAGATCAACTCGTCTCTACCTCTTGCCAGCATGTGGAACTCCTTTCCACCGAAGACCTCCCCGTCCTCAATGCTTAGCCTAAGAGACCTTCGCCTTCTATGATCACGTCCACAGCAGCTCAACAACCTGTACCAAACACAGTCGATCGGTCTAGCACAAGTCTTCCTCTGTCCGTCGGATCTGTCCAACACTTGAATAGATCAATCCTCTGCACACAAGCCTTCTCAAAGACTTGCCAAATCTGTCCTCGGGTTCTTCTCAAAGAACCAATGCACCTCTGTCCTTAAGTTCTCTGATAGAACTATCAAACTCAGCTCACAAGTCCTCTACTCTTTCTCTGCGCAATCACAGCCGCACTTGATCGAACTTCAACCTTTGCACCTCTACGCAATCACAGCGGCACCGTCTTCGCACACTCTGCTTCCTTTGTGATCTTTCACACTTAGAATGATTCGACGAAATGCACTCTGCACACTACGATCGAATTTTGCACTCTGCTCTCGACGATCGAACTTCTTGCTCTGCGCACTATCTGCGAACGTCGCACTACAACCACACATTCATCGACTCTTCAACTCTCCAAACAACCCTCCTTTTATAACAAAATTTTCATGATGAAAACTTTAATCTTAGTCGGCTGTTATACCAAAAACAAACCCTAATCTACGTCGGCTGCAAGCCCTAATTTTTGTCGGCTAAAATTTAACTTTGTCGGCTTCACTGCCTCTGTAACTCTTCTGTAGCTTCTGCCGTGAAACTACAACATGTCGCGATATCACGACACCTTTGCAACCGTACACTTTCTTTTGGCTTTTGTCACGATATCGTGACACTTCAGCCTTTGTCGACTTCAACTAAGCTCTTGTCGTGATATCGCGACACTTTTGTCTTTGTCAGCATCAACTTTGCTTTTGTCGCGATATCGCGACACTTCTCCCTTCGTCGACCTCCTTTCTGCTTTTGTCGTGAAATCACGACACTTCTCCCTTCGTCGACCTCCTTTCTGCTTTTGTCATGAAATCATGACACTTCTCCTATAGAAGGCCTGCTTTCAGTTTCTATCACGAAATCGTGACACTTTCGCTTCCTTGCACTCTTCTCTGCTTGCACTAGCGAAAACATGACATGTCACGAAATCGTGACACTTTCGCTGCCTTGTGCTTTTCTCTGCCTTACGCCCGTGAAAATGGAACATGTCATGAAATCGTGACGCTTTCGCCTTTGAGCTCTTCCTTCTTGAATTTGTCGCAAAATCACGACGCTTCTTCTTCCATGCTCTTTCGTTTTGCTTCTGTCACGAAATCGTGACTCTTCTCCTATTGAAGACCTGCTTCTCGTTTCTATCATGAAATCGTGACACTTTCTCCAACCGTATGTCGCCATCTCAATCTGTCACGAAATCGCGACACTTTCTGCATCCGTACGCTTTCTCTTCAACCTGTCGCGAAATCGCGACATTTCTTACTTCGAAACCTTTCCTTTGCTGCATGTCGCGAAATCGCGACAGTTCTTACTTGGAACATTTTCATCTGTAGCATGTCGCGAAATCGTGACACTTTATCTTGCTTCCACTTTGTCTTCTGACTTGTCACGAAATCACGACACTTCACACTACGGACTCTCTCTCTCGCATTATGTCACGAAATCGTGACACTTTTCCTTTCGGACTCTCTCTCCTGCAACATGTCGCGAAATCGTGACACTTTTTCGTCCGTACAACCTTCCTTGCAATATGTCACGAAATCGTGACATTTCTGACTCCGAACATTCTCTCTCCTCTTTGAGTCGCGAAACTGCGACATGTCGCGATATCGCGACACTTTTCCAACTTACTTTCTTTCGAACCTGTCATGCCGTAACCTTCATCAAAACAAATTATTTTACATCAAATCAAATTCCTTCAAAAGCTTCTTGACATCAATGACAACTTATACACTTGAGCAAAGGCAATGTACCCAAAGTACCCAAAATTGCCAACATTAATGCCTTCAACTTTAACCAAATTCTCTTTCAACAACTTACCTATAACCTGCCCTTAGAGAATCTAGGAGCATTGCACAACAACAATCCCAATATGTAAAGTTTAACTAGTAAAACAATTGCATTAAGAATGGATTCACTTCAAGCACCAAGTTTCACCTAAAACTACAATAAAATGTGCAATCAACCCCTAGATCCCATGGTAGTCGCTAGGCCCTACCCTAAGCATTTTCTAATTTTTGTTTTACCTACATAGAAGGGAACAAAGGACCCAATAGAACATTTAATTTAGAACAACATGCCATTATATTATGTATGATGATATGTTGTTGCTAAAAATATTCCTTAAGAGTATTGATGGTATGACATTGGAATGGTACTATCAACTTCCCCATCATTCTTTGAGAAACTTTGAGGAGATAGTTAAGTTATTTGTTCAACAATTTGGAGCTTATGTGGAGAAAGGAGTAACCATTAAAGATTTGTATCTCCTTAAGCAAGGTAAAGATAAATTTTTCTTAGAATTCTTGTTTCGATGGAAAATTTTAGCTGGACAATTAAGATACGCCTTACTTCCTAAAGACATGTTAGATATATTTATTAGAAATTTACAAGAACAAATCTCATTTGAATTGGAAACAAAAACTATTACCTCTTTCGAACAACAATTGATTTGGCAAGGATACTAGATAAGGCTCTCATTCTAAGAGGTCAAATAAAGTTAAATAAATAAGAAGAAAAGACCATGAAAACCCAATATAAAAATGAGCATGTAATTGGTGATGGGGTAATGGATAACAAGTGAACCAACAATGTTAATGTTTCTAGTACCTTGTAGAAGTTGGTACTTGGAAAACCTCAAAATCCTCCACCAAGGAATTTTACAAGACTCAACCAACATATTTCATAAGTTCCTAATAAACTTTTGGAATCTAAGATGATCGAGTTGTCTCCCATATGGCAACCCGACACCATGATAGATTAATATAAGTCTCGTCAGCATTGTAAGTATCATAGAGTGGAGGGGCACATGATGAACTTATATAAGATGTTGAAACATGTGGTTCAAGACTTAATAGATTAATTCCATCTTGTTATGGATGACTCCCAACCCACTCTTAACCACAACTCTCCAACTAATCAACCTCATACTCAACAAACACCTACAACTAATCAATATATGGGGATATTCCAAAATCCCCTACCCAATCATAGGAAACAAAAAATTAATCAAGTTTTATATCATAATGTTCCACCTCCCTATAACATGGTTGGTATGATATTATCTACTACAAGGCAACAATATCAAGCTCAATCGACTCAATAATCTCAACAAAAGATAAGTTCTACATCCAACAAACCCTCTAGACCACCTTTATTTCTCAAGAGTGCCCAAAAAAGGAGCATAAATATATAAAACCAACCTTAGTGTTGAAGCCACAACCAAAAGTCTCCTTTGATATTTAATAATAGTTAAGTAACACACCATCCATGGTTTCCCTCTTAGAGCTTTTGAAAACTTCTATTCATAGAAAAGCCTTGTTGAAGCTTCTAAGTCAACAATCTATCCTACAAGATCTTTCCCCTAGTAACCTAGATAATGTTGTAAGTAATCTTGTGATAAATCACATCATTTTATGATGATGAGGTTCCTTCCTAAAATTTTTAAGGGGATTGACCCCTTTATATCATTAGATATATTGGGAAAATTTTCATCAAGATATTGGTGGACAATGGTTCCTCCCTCAATACATGCACTTATAATTTTTTTCCAAATTTTGGATTAAAGGAGGAAGATTTAACCAAATATGATGTTATCATAAAATCTTTCAATAACGAGTCCCAAGAGGCCTATGGTATTTTATTCCTTCCCCTTAAGGTAGGATCCAAGATTTTAGAAACTTTATTTTATGTGGTATCTTGCCCCACATATTTTAATATTCTTCTTGGATGCCCTTGGATTCATACAATGAGGTGTATCCCTTCTACTCTTCACCAATGTTTGAAGTATGTGCTCAAAAATCAATTTATCACCATTTCAGGTATCTCTCATTCATTTCAATATTGTTCAATGGTTGAGAAAATCCAATTCAACATAAAGTTTTGTCCATCTATTTCTATTCATAGAAATTCTCATATCATCAAAGAGTTTGATAATTTGAAGATAAATGAGGAACCCAATCATGATCTCATCACAGGATCAAGCTAATCTACTTGATGAAAGTCCTCTTCTAGACCTTTCTAAGATGCCATATTCACATCGAACTATGGGTTTACCCCATAAAAAGAGTGAAGTGATGCACATTGGCATGTGTATCTTTGTCTACATTGGTACATCCAATGAAGAAAATATTCATAGTAGAAACCCTTTTCTATTAGAGAAAACCTTTGCCCATTTTTATTTATATGATGATTACCCACTTCCTAAGTAGATACTATCTAGTATAGGATATGTAGATAAGATTTTAGGGCCACAATAGAAAGATATTAATGAACCTTTGGAAATTGAGATTTGGCCTGGGATATATGGTATACATTGAATCCCCGACCAAAACCAACCCTTACCAATGGATGATGATCAAGTTGTTACCTTTGCTAAATTCGTTATGTTATCATAGCTTAGAGTGGAGTAATAAGGATGATAGATGCCCTTATACCTCCACATATTATTTTGCAATGTGATAACTTTAGTTTCCCCTTGTATTACTTCGATTATCATTTCTAACAATGGTACTCCATGTAAGAACAAGGATATCCATAAACTTTATGCTTAGTACAAGATTAAACACAAATGGTCAACTCCATATTACCCTCAAGGTAATGGTCAAACCAAAACATCTAATAAGTCTTTAGTTAAGATCCTCAAGAAGATAGTAAGTAAGACCAATCATGAATAGCTTATGCAATTGTACCTTGCCTTGTGGGTCTATCGTACCAATGTGCGAACCCTTATAGGTGCAACCCCTTATGTCTTGGTCTATGGAACTAAGGTAGTTTTTGTTTGAGTTAGCAGTCCCTTCCTTGCATATCTTGTTGCAATATGCCTCAATCGGTGATGAGTATCATTTAGATCATTTTAACTAATTGGAGCTATTGTATGAGAAGTGTATCCATGTCTTAGAGCATATTTGAGCCTATAAAAATAGGATCAAGTGATCTTACTCTAGAAAATTTTGAAATTATTCTTTTGAGGTTGGGGACCTTGTCCTCAAGGAAAATTAGAAGAATATTAATGCTTACCTAGATCTGAAGGGAAAATTTCAACCCAATTGACTAGGCCCATTTGTCATAATGGCCAAGTTTGTCTCAGGAGCCTATCATTTAGTGTTGTAATATGGTAAAGATTTAAAAGAACCAATGAACATAATGCACTTAAAACTATATTATACATGATTTCAAATCATTGTTATTTATACTAAATTTACTTTACTTGCTCATATTGCATGATTGCATGTTATAATTTACATGAATTGCTTGACATATTGTTCTATCTACATATTTTCCTATCATATAGATACTTTGATGCTTGATCATACTTGAATTCGACTGCTTGAGCATATAAATTTTTGGGGACTTCGCAATGAGGCAAGTGATGAAACCTAGTTAGGTTCTATCTCACATGCATTACACTCATACTAGGCCACTAATGCTTAGTGAACCCCGAACCTCCTCCATGCATTTTTCATCATTGCATTTGCTCAATTATTTTCTTCTTTTCTCTTCTCATATATTCCTTGACCTTGAAAGTTTCAATAATCATAAGTTTTTCTCCAATTCAAGGGATATAGTTCTTCATATCTTGTATATATTTTGTCCTTTGGAAGTTTTCAATATGTTCTTCTCTTCTCCAATACAAAGGATATACTTTCCATATTCTATCTACGCATTTGGTTTTTCTCACACTTTATTTCTTCTTAATCTTTTTATTATTAAGAGATATTTGTGGGATAGGATAGATACCACATGAATATCATTTTTGGTGTTTGTACGACCATTGACTATATTACACACATATCTTAGCTATTAAAATTTCAAAAGAGCCACACACGCACAATATTGTTTACTTCAATCTTCTTCTTTCTATCTAACATTCACACACACACATATTTTTCTACTATGCTTTGCTTTGCTCACTCATATTTTACACACACCCCACCCCTATTGGGTTACACTACTTTTAGAAAATCAATCAAATATTACACCCCATATAGGATAGCTTCATGATCGCCAAGCGAGGGGTAGCCTCCATAAGATCATTTGCAAGCATACATCCTAGCGGG
Source organism: Wollemia nobilis (assembly GCA_028583015.1). NCBI lineage: Eukaryota > Viridiplantae > Streptophyta > Pinopsida > Araucariales > Araucariaceae > Wollemia > Wollemia nobilis. The sequence goes on along the minus strand of JAQPPZ010002410.1, from coordinate 3,487,750 downwards.
CAGCACTCCAACCACAACCATTAGTGAGCATCACACCCATAGCATGTATCACTCCACACTTGTTATTTTCTAGTGAGCATTACACCCTTACAGGATAGCTTCATGGTCACCAATGAGGGGTAGCCTCCATTAGGCCATTTGTGAGCATACATCCTTATAGGTTCTCACTCCACCCTTTTTCCTTTTTGCTTAGTTTATGTTCATTTGATCACACTAACCCCTTGTGGTCTATGTTGACTCAAATGTCATACTCTAAGCACCTTTTTATTTTATTTTTCCTTTGTTGACCTTCTCCTTCATATTTTTCTTCTTTTTATTTTTCTTATTTTTTCTAAATTTGCACCCTATCCATATGCGGTGCAAATTCTCTCTATGATGAATTCACGATCTATTTTTATGGGGTGCAAATTTGGCTAGAGATTTTTGTCTTCTTATTTCTTCCATCACTTTTTTATTCCCATATCCTCATATACTCATGCATTTCATTCATTTCATTAGTTATCTTCATCTCATTATGCATCTCATTAGTTAATTTACTTTTCCATTCATGCATTTCATTAGTTCAATTCATTTTATTTCCATTAAGTTCATTCATGCATAACTAAAAATCAATAAAAAACATAAAATTTACACTCACACACACACACACACACATATAATACAACACGTATTACTTTATAGCTAGGAGTACACATCAAATTGGTTGGTGTGCCACAATTCAAGCTTGACACACTTAACCATCCCTAGGATTGCATGCCACACTCAAAATTGGCATGTCATCTCAATCCTAGCCCTAGCTCTATAAGCTAATATTCTCTGCATTACCTATTAGAGATGGTCCTAGTGGGGGTATGTTCATAGACCATGAAACAATCCATGATATAGATTGCAACCACATTTGTGTTCATAAGGAGAATGATGGATGCACCCTCTAATCCACTGGAAGTGCCTAAAAATATAGGGTCTGATAGTAGGTGTCTCTCTATACAGATGCCTCCAACCTCTCCCCCACCCTCGATAGCTCCTCCTATAGTAGGTGTATCCCCTTACCCTATTGGATGCCCGTAATTACAACCATTCCCTCATCTTGATCCTATTATCACTCCTTTAACTAACTCATCTCTCCCTTGAGGTGATATACCTCAAACCTTACTACATCCCACTCTATGAGTGTAATATTTAGGGCACTCTATAGCCCATCTACCCTCTTGGACCTATCTTATCAAATTTTGTCCATATCCATTTGTATGATCACTATCCATACCTACAATGCCTCCCTCTTCCTCATCAAGTCCTCTTGACCCACGATATTTCTAGGTCCCATTGTCACCAGTATAAAAGAAAGGACCATGAAAATCCAATTTATTTTCTATCATACTTAGCTCAACCATTGTCACTATGGGAGCACCTCTGGCTGCTCCCCATCTCCCTAAGCCAAAGAGGGTGATGGTCATCCTCATGGCTATCACCACTTGTTGAAAATTTGAGCAAGATTTGTTGTCATTGATGTCAAGAAGTTTGATGTCCAGTTTCATCATCATTAATGTCATAAGGTTGTTTTTCCAAAAGGTAAGGAAGTGGTTAAAGAAAAAAGGATATAATATTTATTTTAAATATTATATGCCTAAAGAGGCCTAAAATATTGAAGACCCAAGGAAAGAGAAGCAGGTTTAAAAAGGAATAATAATATTATAATATTTAATATTATAATATTTCGGGAAAAAAGATGAGGTGAAGAAAAATGAGGTCCAAGGAATCATTAAAAAATATATCCTTGAAAAGACCCATTGAGCAGATTATAAAGGTTATTATTTAATTTATTTAAATTAAAATATTTTAACCTATGGTTAAAATTTTAATTTAAATAATCGAAAGGCGCCAAAGTTTTAAATTTAAATTTGAATTGAAATTCGAAATCGCATGAGCCAACGTGTTAAGTGCAAAGGACAAAGTATATAAAAAGGGAAATGATTTTCATTTCCAATTACAATGCTAATTTGAATGCCAAGGTTAATATAAAATTCATGCACTGCATTGTTGAAGGGAGAAGAATATTCGTGGTTTTTAAATTTAAAGAGGTAGACTTTGGTTGAAATCCAAGTGAAGCACCAAATATATTCCAAGGCACTGGGTAGCATAGACGGTGGTCAAAGGCTTGCTAAGGCACTCACACAGGGGAGGTCGTGGTTTCGAATCCCACGTGATTCACTTTTGCAAAGGAGGAAGAAGATTTGGTTTTCACCAAAATTCGTGTGGCAGGATAAGCAGGAGTGCATAGACTTAGGTTCACATGTGGGCGTGTAGCCCAGGCGGTAGCTTAGCCTTGGGCTAAGGTGCGTGGCGGTTGGTTGTGGGTTCGAGTTTGGGCAGTCAAGATGTGTGCATTAAGCCTTTTGAGACGTGGGCCAAAGTTTATAAGGTATGCATATTTTTATTTAAATTCACCAAAGGTTGGAAGGCGTAAGTATTATAGAGGCCACGTGATAATTATAAAGTGCATAGGTGGAATGCATAGGGAGTCATAAGGTTAGTTGAAAAATATTTTATTTTTATTGCTTAGAAAACTAAAGGGATTGGAGTTATAAGGTGTTAACAAAGGAATTTGATTTTTATATGTTGAATGTTATTTTGAGAAGTTTGGAGTTTATAAGGTGTTAACAAAGGAATTTGATTTTTATATGTTGAATGTTATTTTGAGAAGTTTGGAGTTTATAAGGTGTTAACAAAGGAATTTGATTTTTATATGTTGAATGTTATTTTGAGAAGTTTGGATTTTATAAGGTGTTAACAAAGGAACTTCATTTTTATATTGAATATTATTTTGAGAGGATTGAAGATTATAAAGTGTTAATAAAGGAACTTTGGGTTGAATGTTATTTTAAGAGTATTGGAGATAATAAGGTGTACTTGAGACTTGATATTTTTGTATCTTTTGATTTGTGAAATAATTATTGAGGAGAATATTTGTGTGGAGATTTTGAGATAGGCTGTTGCTATCTAACCTTGAAATTGGCAAAGAGGATTTGATTGTGATTAAGATAAGTTTTGAAGATATATCTCCATCAAATCAAAAGGTATGGGCACATCATCCTTATGAGTGAAATATTGTTGGATTGAATGTTGTGAAATGTAAAGGTGGAGTGAAAAGGATTGTTTGATAAGCATTGTTGGAAATGTTTGAGTGAGTTTTCATATGCATGATTGGTGAATGATTAAGAGAATATTTGAGTTAGAGATTGAGGATTATTTGAGTTAGGGCTTGAGACCCACATTGTGCATTTTGTTTGAAGAATATTGAAAACACTTGGTTAGGGTTTGTAAGCAAGTTGTGTTTCATTGAGTGAATGATTGAGTGAAGTTGATTGAGCATTGGTTTTGAGTGATATTGAAAGTGAATGTGCAAACATTAGAAATAAAATTTGTGAAAGTGACAGACTTAATGATTGAGTAGAACATATTGAGTTTTTGATAGAGTACATCATTCTCTATATGTTCTAGAGGTTAAACAAATTCTGAGTAGAATATGTCTAAACTGCTTCAAGTTAAAGGAATTACTTTGAAGATTAGAAAAAGCAATTGATAGCATTGTGTGCAAGATTTGAGATTGATTGAGCATATCTTGTGAGCTATTTTGAGCATGTGTTTGAGCAGATTTGAGTAAGCTTTTGTGAAAGCTTAAGGACATATTTGAGCAAGCTTTTGTGAAAGCTTGAGGATAGATTTGAGGTAAGTCTTGGTGAAGACTTAAGAGCAGATTGAGCAAGTTCTTGAGAGGACTTGTAGAGCAGATTTGAGGTAAGTCTTTGTGAAGACTTGAGAATAGATTTGAGGTAAGTCTTAGTGAAGACTTGAGAGCAAATTTGAGGTAAGTCTTGGTGAAGACTTGAGAGCAAATTTGAGGTAAGTCTTAGTGAAGACTTGAGAGCATATTTGAGGTAAGTCTTGGTGAAGACTTGAGAGTAGAGTTGATTGATTGATTTGTTCAAGCTTTGTGTTAAGGCTTGGGGAAAATCTAAGCAGAGTTGATTTATGATTGGATCAAGCTTTGTGTTAAGGCTTGAGGATAGATTTGAGGACAGATTTTGGTGCATATTTGAGGATAGATTTGTGTCAGACCAAAGACAAATTATGAGAAGATTTGTACTAGACTAAGGACAGTGTTTGGTGCAGATTTGAGATAGAGTTGAGAGTAAGCTTTGGAGGTGACAGAGCAGAGGATAGTAGTCTCCAGTGGATAGAGATCCATTATCCAGGGTAGTGAGGATAGAGGTCTTTTGAGTGAGGACAAAGGTCTTCTATGGAGAGAGATCCACAAGCCAATGTAGTGGGGACAGTAGTCTTCTAGAAGGTCATCAGCCAGAGCAGAGAGAAAAAAATTCTCATATGGATAAAGTTAAATGAACCAGAGCAAGGGGAAAGAGTTCTCCTATGGATAGAGTTCCATAAACCAGAGCAAGGGGAAAGAGTTCTCCTGTGGAGTGTGATCTATGAAGCAATTGGGAAGATAGAGTTCTTATGTGGAGAGATATCCACGAACTAGTTGAGGAGAAAGAGTTCTCCTAGGTCAAGTTCCACGAACCAGAAAAAAGGGAAAGAGTTCTCCTATGGATAGATATCCACAAAGCAGAGCATTAGGGGATTGGTGTCTCCTTTGGATAGAGGTCCATAAACATTGTAATAGGGAAGAGATTCCCAAGAGATTTGTTGAGAAAATTTTAGTGAAATATTTTCTCCATGGAGTAGCCCACATTGGGTGAACCACGTTAAATTGGTATCTCTATTGTGTGTGATGATTTATGCATTGCTTTAATTACTTCTATTGATATTGCCATTGATATATTGGATAATATTGTTTGAGAAAGAAAAGTAAAAGTTGATCTTATACTGTTCAACCCCCTCTCAGTATAATCTTGTGTTCTTCATTTGGTATCAGAGCAGGTTCCTTTGAAAGAGTTTAACAACTTGAAGGAAAAGCTTATAGGAACATAGATGGAATCTTAGAGTGGATATTCAAGAAATAAGGCACCATTGTTTGATTGGAATAATTATGCATTGTAGAGTATAATAATGAATATTTATCTAATGGCACAAGGAAATGACATATGGTAAGCAGTTGAGGATGGATACACACTGCCAACTACTCCTCCTACAGATAAAGATGGTAAGATCCTACATCTGAATAATTCAAATGTAATGAATGCAAACTTAAGTGTTTTACATGAAGGCGAGTTTGTAAAAGCTATGCATTGCACATTTGAGGCAAGTATTAGTGAAGACTTGAGAGCAGATTTGAGGTAAGTCTTAGTGAAGACTTGAGAGTAGATTTGAGGTAAGTCTTAGTGAAGACTTGAGAGAATATTTGAGGTAAGTCTTAGTGAAGACTTGAGAGCAAATTTGAGGTAAGTCTTAGTGAAGACTTGAGAGTAGATTTGAGGTAAGTCTTGGTGAAGACTTGTGAGTAGAGTTGATTGATTGATTTGTTCAAGCTTTGTGTTAAGGCTTGGGTAAAATCTAAGTAGATTTGATTTGTGATTGTATCAAGCTTTGTGTTAAGGCTTGAGGATATATTTGAGGACAAATTTTGATGTAGATTTGAGGATATATATGTGTCATACCAAAGACAAATTATGAGAATATTTGTGCTATATTGAGGACATTGTTTAGTACAGATCTGAAATAGAGTTGAGATAAAGCTTTGGAGGTGATAGAGCAGCGAACAATAGTATCCAATGGATAGAGATCCATTAGCCAGGGTAGTGATGATAGAGGTATTTTGAGTGAGGACAAAGGTCTTCTGTGGAGAGAGATCCATAAGCCAATGCAGTGGGGACAATAGTCTTCTAGAAGGTCATCAGCCAAAGTAGAGGGAAAAGAGATCTATTATGGATAGATTTCCATGAACCAGAGCAAGGGGAAAGAGTTCTTTTGTGGATAGAGTTCCATAAACCAGAGCAAGGGGAAAGAGTTCTCCTGTGGAGTGTGATATATGAAGCAGCTAAGAAGATAGAGTTTTTTTGTGGAGAGATCCATGAACCAGTTGAGGAGAAAGAGTTCTCTTGTGGAGTATTCTATTGTGGAGTGTGATATATGAAGCAGTTGAGAAGATAGAGTTTTTCTGTGGAGAGAGATCCATGAACCAGTTGAGGAGAAAGAGTTCTCCTGGGTCAAGTTCCATGAACCAAAAAAATGGGAAAGAGTTTTTCTATGGATAGACATCCATAAAGTAGAGCATTAGGGGATTGGTGTCTCCTTTGGATAGAGATACATAAACATTGTAATAGGGTAGAATTCCCAAGAGATTTTTTGAGAAAATTTTAGTGAAATATTTTCTCTATGGAGTAGTCCACATTGGGTGAACCACGTTAAATTGGTATTTCTATGTGTGATGATTTGTGCATTGCTTTAATTATTATTTTTTATATTGCCATTGATATATTGGATAATATTGTTTGAGAAAGAAAAGTAAAATTTGATCTTATACTATTCACCCTCCCTCTCAGTATAAGCTTGTGTTCTTCAATTGGTATCAGAGCGGGTTCCTTTGGAAGAGTTTAAAAACTTGAAGGAAAATCTTATAGAAACATAGATGGAATCTCAGAGTGGATATTCAGGAAATAAGGCACCATTTTTTGATGGGAAAAATTATGCATTCTAGAGTGTAAGAATGAAGATTTATCTAATGGAACAAGGAAATGACATATGGCAAGCAGTTGAGGATGGATACACACCGCCAACTACTCCTACTATAGATAAAGATTGTAAGCTCCTACATCTAAATAATTCAAAGGAAATGAATGTAAAATTAAGTGTTTTACATGAAGGAGAGTTTGTAAAAGTTATGCATTGCACATCAGCAAAAGAGATTTGGAAAAAGTTTAAGAAAACATATGAGGGAGACAAAAAGGTCAAGATGGCAAAATTACAAAATCACAAGAAAAAATTTGAATATTTAAATATGAAGGATGAGGAAGACATTGCTACATATTTACTTCGTGTGGATGAGGTTATTAACTCCATGCAAGGACGTGGATTTAAAGTTGAAGAATCAAATGTTTGTAAAAATATTTTAAGGTCACTTCCTAAGAGGTACAGTGAAAAGGTTTCAACCATAGAAGAAACAAAATATATTGAAACTTTGACTAGGGATGAGTTACATGGACCTATCATAGCTTTTGAGGTGAGAATAGGAAAGGATCCTTGTCCCAAGAAAGATGTAACTTTCAAAGTAGCAAAGAAAATAAAAGATAAGAAGATAGATTCAAGTGATGAGTCATCCAGTGATGAAGAAGCAAACTATGCAATAAGGAACAAGGACACAAGAAAGCATAAAGGTACGAAATCAGTTAAGTGTTTCAAATATGGTAAATATGGTCACTATGCATCTAACTATATAGAAGTTGTAAGTAGCAGTAGTGAAGACAAACAAGATTATAAGAATCAGAAAGTAGGAAAATATAGGTATCAAAAGAAGAAAAGGTATGGACAAAACAAGAATGAAAAGAAGTTTTTCCAAAGGCATAAAAAGAGTTTTTATGCAAATAAAATAGGTAAGAGTTCAAGTGATAGTGATGGAAGGTCTTTAGATAATGAAGAAATTTTATTTTTGACAGTAAAAAAAGAAGATGTTGGAAAGGAAGCTAAAAGGAAACCAATAATTCTTAAATGTTTCAAGTGTGGTAACTTTGGTCATCTTGAAGATCACTGTACAAAGAATGGGTTCAGTTTCAGTGAAGATGATCTTGAAGATGCTTTTGAAGATCTAGAAAAATAAACTCTCCTCTTGGCAATAGAAGAGGAAGGAAGTGCTCCTAGTGGAAATTATCTTGAAGACAAAGGAGTAGAGGAAGAATCAAAAAATGAAGAGGAAGGAGAAGTTGATATAGAATGTAAACTTATTTCTACTCTTAAAGAATCAATAAAGGTAAGAAAGTAGAACTCAAAACTCAAGATTCAATTTTAGGAATGTGATGAAGAGAAAGGAAATATTATACAAGATCTGATAGATTCAATATCTAAGACAAGGAGATTTAAAGAGAAGTTAGAAGCAAAAGTTTTAGAATGTGAAAAGTTAGAGCAAGAGGTAGCTTCACTAAGGAAGGAAGTGGAAAATTCTAAAGATAAACTAAATAGGTTTGGGAGAATCTCAAAAACCTTTGATAAGATTATCAAGGTACAAAGATATTCATCAAACAAAACAAGACTTGGCTTTGAAGAGGAACAAAGAGAACAAGGAGATGAGTCAATCTCAATCTCCAAAAAATAAGAAGCTTCAGAATAAGAGAGTGAAAGAGAAAGTGAGACTTCTAAGGATAAGTTGGAAAATAGAAAGTCAAACAAGGAAAGGAACAATGCACAAATGAGGAACATGAAACATCACAGGGAAGAAAGGACTAAGAGACCAATGAGGTCAAGGTAATATTTATTTAATGGACGTTTCTTCTCATGTCACATGTTTGGTCACAAGGCTATGTAGTGTAGGACACATGAAATATAGGAACATGGTTTCACCAATAGAAATTTCAGAAATGGGTATCTCTTTCAAGGGTATTGCTACTCTTGTAATCAGTTTGGTCATAAAGCAGTTAATTGCAAGGTTCATGATAGGAATGGATATGGCTTCACTAGGAGGAACTTCAAGATATTTGCACCTTAAAGGAACCACAAAATTAAGTGTTATAAGTGCAATAATATTAGGCATATGGATAAGTGGTGTAGAAAAAAATTTCCAGAGACAAGCAGGAACAATAATATTTAGAGGAATCATAAGGATCAATTGAGGAAGAATGTGGACAAAGAAAAATAGCATTGTATGTTGGGAGTAGAGATACTCCCACCCCAAAATTAACCACCTCAAGGAGAGGAGGTGGGGAGGGGGTTGAGCTAAGAGTCTTATATTTAGCCCCAAAGGTAGCCCTTTTCCATTGATGTCAAAGGGGGAGAGATTTGAGTTAGAGGGAGAGCATTCAGTCAGGAGGAGCAGTTTCTCAGGGGGAGCAAAACTGAAAAAGGTAAAAGAAATGATTAAAGTAAAAGGGTTTCCATCAATGACAAAGGGGAATATTGTTAGAAATTTGAGCAAGATTTGTTGTCATTGATGTTGAGAATTTTGATGTCCAGTTTCATCATTATTAATTTCATAAGGTTATTTTTCCAAAAGGTAAGGAAGTGGTTAAAGAAAAAAGGATATAATATTTATTTTAAATATTATATGCCTAAAGAGACCTAAAATATTAAATAATCAAAAGGTGCCAATGTTTTAAATTTAAATTCAAAATTGCGTGAGCCGACGTGTTAAGTGCAAATGACAAAGTATATAAAAAGGGAAATGATTTTAATTTCCAAAAACAATGCTAATTCAAATGCCAAGGTTAGTGTAAAATTCGTGTGCTGCATTGTTGAAGAGAGAAGAGAATATTTATGGTTTTTAAATTTAAAGAGGCAGACTTTGGTTGAAATCCAAGTGAAGCACCAAATCTATTCCAAGGCACTGGGTAGTGTAGATGGTTGTCAAAGGCTTGCGAAGGTGCTCGCGTAGAGGAGGCCATGGTTACGAATCCCACACGATTTAATTTTGCAAAGGAGGAAGAAGATTTTATTTTCACAAAAATCTGTGTAGTGGGATAAGCAAGAGTGCATGGACTTAGGTTCACATGTGGGCATGTAGCCCAGGCGGCAACTTAAACTTGGGCTAAGGCACTGTGACAACGGTTGGTCATGGGTTAAAGTTTAGGTGCAATCAAGACATGCGCATTAAGCCTTTTGAGACGTGGGCCAAAGTTTATAAGGTATGCATATTTTTATTTAAATTCACCGAAGGTTGGAAGGGAAGTATTATAGAGGCCACATGATAATTATAAAGTGCATAGGTGGAATGCATAGGGAGTCATAAGGTTAGTTGAAAAATATTTTATTTTCATTGCTTAGAAAACTAAAGGGATTGAAGTTATAAGATGTTAACAAAGGAATTTGATTTTTATATGTTGAATGTTATGTTGAGAATTTTGGAGTTATAAGGTTTTAACAAAGGAATATGATTTTTATATGTTGAATGTTATTTTGAGAAGTTTGGAGTTATAAGGTGTTAACAAAGGAATTTGATTTTTATATGTTGAATGTTATTTTGAGAAGTTTGGAATTTATAAGATGTTAACAAAGGAACTTCATTTTTATATTGAATATTATTTTGAGAGGATTGAAGATTATAAAGTATTAATAAAGGAACTTTAGGTTGAATGTTATTTTAAGAGTATTGAAGATAATAAGGTGTATTTGAGATTTGATATTTTTGTATCTTTTGATTTGTGAAATAATTATTGAGGAGAATATTTGTGTGGATATTTTGAGATAGATTGTTGCTATATAACCTAGAAATTGGCAAAGAGGATTTGATTGTGATTAAGACAGGTTTTTAAGATATATCTCTATAAAAGTAAAAAGGTATGGGCACATAATCCTTATGATTAAAATATTATCGAATTGAATGTTGTGAAATGCAAATGTGGAGTGAAAAGGATTGTTTGATAAGCATTGTTGGAAATGTTTGAGTAGTTTTCATATGCATGATTTGTGAATGATTAAGAGAATATTTGAGTTAGATATTGAGGATTAGTTGAGTTAGGGCTTGAGACCCACATTGTGCATTTTTTTTGAAGAATATTTAAAAAACTTGGTTAGGGTTTGTAAGCAAGTTGTATTTCATTGAGTGAATGATTGAGTGAAGTTAGTTGAGCATTAGTTTTGAGTGATATTGAAAGTGAATGTGCAAACATTAGAAATCAGATTTGTGAAAGCGGCAGACTTAATTATTGAGTAGAACATATTATGTTTTTGATAGAGTACATCATTCTCTATATGTTCCAAAGGTTAAATGAATTCTGAGTAGAATATGTCTAAACTAATTCAAGTTAAAGGAATTAATTTGAAGATTAGAGAAAGCAATTAATAGCATTGTGTGCAAGATTTGAGATTTATTGAGCATATATTGAGATCTGTTTTGAGCATGTGTTTGAGCATATTTGAGTAAAATTTTGTTAAAGCTTAAGGATAGCTTTGAGTAAGATTTTGTTAAAGCTGAAGGACAGATTTGAGTAAGCTTTTGTGAAAGCTTAAGAGCATATTGAGCAAGTTATTGATAGGACTTATAGGTAAATTTGAGGTAAGTCTTTATGAATACTTGAGAACATATTTGAGGTAAGTCTTAGTGAAGATTTGAGAGCATATTTGAGGTAAGTCTTGGTGAAGACTTGAGAGCAGATTTGAGGTAAGTCTTAGTGAATACTTGAGAGCATATTTGAGGTAAGTCTTAGTGAATACTTGAGAGAAGATTTGAGGTAAGTCCTAGTGAAGACTTGAGGGCAGATTTTAGGTAAGTCTTAGTGAAGACTTGAGAGTATATTTGAGGTAAGTATTGGTGAAGAATTGTGAGCTGAGTTGATTGACTAATTTGTTCAAGCTTTGTGTTAAGGCTTGGAGAAAATCTAAGAAGAGTTAATTTGTGATTGTATCAAGCTTTGTGTTAAGTATTGAGGATATATTTGAAAACAAATTTTGGTGTAGATTTAAGGATAGATCTGTGTCAAACTAGAGACAAATTGTGAGAAGATTTGTGCTAGACCGAGGATATTTTTTAGTGCAAATTTGAGATATAACTGAGAGAAATATTTAGAGGTGACAGAGCAGAGGATACTAGTCTCCAATGAATAGAGATCCATTAGCCAGGTAAGTGAGGACAAAGGTATTTTGAGTGAGGATATAGGTCTTCGGTGGAGAGAGATCCATAAGCCAGTGCAGTGGAGATAGTAGTCTTCTAGAAGGTCATTAGTCAAAGCAAAGAGGAAAGAGTTATCCTATGGATAGAGTTCCATGAACTAGAGCAAGGGGAAAGAGTTCTCCTATGGATGGAGTTCCAAAAACTAGAGCAAGGGAAAAGAGTTCTCCTATGGAGTGTGATCCATGAAGCAGCTGGGAAGATAAAGTTATTATATGGAGAGAGATCCATGAAACAATTGAGGATAAAGAGTTATCCTGGGTCAAGTTCCACGAACAAGAAAAAGGGGAAAGAGTTTTCCTGTGGATAGATATCCATGAAGCAGAGCATTAGGGGATTGGTGTCTCCTTTGAATAGAGGACCATAAACATTGTAATAGGGAAGAATTACCAAGAGATTTGTTGAGAAAATTTTAGTGAAATATTTTCTTCGTGGAGTAGCTCACATTGGGTGAACCACATTAAATTGATGTCTCTATTGTGTGTGATGATTTGTGCATTTATTTAATTACTATTTTTGATACTGCCATTGATATATTGGATAATATTATTTGAGAGAGAAAAGTAAAATTTGATCTTATACTCTTCAACCCCCCTCTCAGTATAAGCTTGTGTTCTTCAACCATCTCTATCTTGACCTAAATTTATGTCTATATAAGAGGGTCTGCACCCCTGTATTGATGCTCAACTATGTGTCAGGTGATTTATCACAAGGCTAGATACACTCATTGGGTTATGACCTAGCACCTGTGAAATAGCACCAATGGGGATATCCTCTAGGGCATAAGACCCCTATACCATATCTTGTATCCAAGCACCACCCCGATATAATCCAATCCTAGGTCGATGTAGGAGGGATCATCCCATTCCTCCTCTATAAACCACCTATATCAAGATACCCTCCAATTTCTAATGGGTTCCTCCAAATCTATCAAAACCAATAGTCTTCCAATTTTGGTATCTCTTGAAGGATATTGAACTATAATTGGAATCGATCAAATAAATAGATCTTCAACTCCTTCTCCATAGAGACCCACATAATCCTCCTAATCCTAGCCATATCCACCCCATACTCAATCTAGCCAAGATATAGATACCAATATCGCCATGTGATCATATGGTCCTGCAACTCATCTATGACCCACATCCCTAGTGGTAGGATACTTGTGTATGTCTTTTGGACTCACTCTAGGTCTATGGACCATCTGTATACTATTGGAAAATTTGGGTTAGGCAATGGCACTGGAAGTGCATGTAGTTTTTGGACAACCATGTGATCCCAACACCACACTTGAAGCAATGTTGTATAAACTAGCATTGTATGTTGTTTATACATGACATTATACAATTTACTATACAAATTGACCAAAACATATGGATCCTATGCAAACCACACCTAATGGTCCTGCATGTTTTCCACTACTATCAGTAGTGCCCATGGTAGGTGTTGTTTGCTAGTATGACACACCAATAATCTAGCCATTGTACCACAAAGCATGATCACCAGTGCATCCACTCCATATCATACATACATCTCATATACATGGAGATCACTCTATTGGACCTCATGTGTTAGATCCCTTAATAATCATTGTAGTGCTATCTGATGCCCTCATGCTCTATCAACTACACTCCCATTGATGGGGATACACAAGATCCACCACATATCTTTCAATATGATGGTCATCTTCCCTATAGCTAACCAAAAGGTCGATGACTCTAGGTACCACCTCTCTGCCAATACTATTAGTTTTGCTTTGTTCACCTCCACTCGAGGCTTCTCTACTAGATGTAGTAGCCCCATCGCCCATATTTTCTCTCTCTACTACTATGAGCTATCATAATCTCTCCTCTAAGGAGCTTGACTACCACTCTCTGCTCTCTAGTACATCATGTTGCAACCAAAAATATAAATAAAAATTTAATTAATTTAACCATAATTTAAGCAATAAAACTCAAATCACAATCAAATTTAATTAAAATTGTTTGTTTTTGTCTTCTTTCTTCTCTTCCTATTTTCTCTCTCCTTCTCTCTTTCTATTCTCTTTTGAATTCATACCTCGTATTTTCTAGGGTGTAAATTCATGAATTCATACCTTGTTTGGACCAAATTTGTAGTCTTACCCTAAATTTGTGTCAAGTTGTGTGTGACAATTTATTCTAAAAAAGAGATAAAAATTGCAAAAAAATAACTTAAATCATATTCTAGCTAGTCTAGAGGTTGGGTTTTAGTCCTTACCTATGCTCACTTCAATACTACATCGACCTTACCCTTGCAACGGTTGAATGGTGTGGGAAGCACCATATGTATTTTTTATCCAGAGCTCCTTTTCTTCTTCTCACGTGATGAAAATAAATTTATTTTCACCCTCCCCCCTTCTTATCCCTTTTTTTATTTATCTTGTTTTGATTTTCATTATTTTCTCTCTATTTTACTACTCTCTTTTCTTCTACGTCCATAATTTTTAGGGTTTATTTAGGAACATTGCATTCCTTCTGAAACCTAAGGGGGAACCCCAGTCCCGGGGACATTAAAGTCATTAATGACCCATTTTACATGCAACAATTTTAAAGTGTTCAAAATGACACCATTTTTGCACCATCCCTTCTTCTAAACTTACTACCCCTTGGGGCAATTTTTTCTCCTAAACCCTAGCTCACCTCTTGCATATTTTATTTTAGTCATATTTCATTCTATTCATGCTTTGTTTACACTATTTCATGTCATTGCATTTTGTCTTGTTTATTTCCAAAAGGTCAAAAATTGCTTTTATTTTTGAATAGTTAGCTAAAAGGACCAAGGGGTATTGACTACTACACCTCTAAAGATCAATCACATAGTGGCCTAACTAGGTCCCCAAATACTAATCAAATTTTCCAAGGGTTTTGAAGCTATTTTGTAGGTTTGAAGCTATTAGATATATCTGGATACAAGTTTTAATATAGGGTCAACCATCAGATCAAGTAAATATTCTGATAGATCATTTAGACTATTTGTTGAGTGTCTTTATTCATTTATATTGACTTCTATTCTAGATTTAGATCATAATAAAAAGAAAATATTTGATTTTATTTATAGGCATCAATAAAGAAAGCATATAGTTTTACATCTTAGGTTAATTCTATTTGTGCATTCTCTTGAACCCTTTCTAAAAAGAAAAAGATTTATTTACTTGTAAATTTAGGGTTTTAGTTCTCATTGAAATTAAGAATCATTCTAGGGATGGTCTTTTATTTTCTTACATTACTGGTTGCCTTACATTGTTCTTTAATTATTTCTAGTTTAGATTCTAGTAAGACCAAACATAGGTGCTTGTTCAATAAACACATCAAACATTTCTACCCCAGGCTTGGAGTGAGTCCTTAAACCATTCCTAGTGAAACCTTTGATCCCCAAGCCCCTGAGTGTAGAGGTAGTAACATGCCTCTGTGGTCACCTCATCTCCTAGTGGATCCAACCAAGAATCATATGCGATAGGGCAATTTTATCCCTTCTACATCAATAAGCAACTAACCAATGTCTTACAATGCATACTGGTCTAATATTTGTAAACAAAATTAGGAGACTTCTCCCTTTAAAACTTTTTCAATAATAAAACATATGCCTTTATTAAAATTTGTTGGCCATAACCACATTACATTATTTATCTCTTTGAGGTCTCTAGATTTAGAAACATCAATGCCAAATGATTTTGAGCCTTTGAATGTGCAATTTCTACTAACATTTTCAACTACCACCCTAGGGGTCTTGAATACTAGGAAAAGACACCTACTATAATCAATGTTATCAGACTCGAGCATGCTCTTGTTGTGGTTGCCATATTTCTACATTCAATAGGTCAATAATTCTCCTTAGATATTTGAGCCGAAGTGGTGCTAGTAGGTGGTTTTAGGTCCTTCAATAATTGCTCATTTTATGAGATCAAATACTTTTTTGGGAGTTTATGCACTAGAAATAAAACCTATTGTTGTGAGTTCCAATTGGTTCTTTTCCTTTTTCCTCTGTACACTTGCCACATCAGACTATTTTTTCCTCATTGGCAACTTATACAATCTAATAGTATATCTACCTTCCATATCTTAAAGTTTCTTATTTCCTCCACAACTTCCTTTATTCTCCAAGGGATGCAAGTCATTGATTTTTAGTTGAATGGTCCACAAAAATTTTGCTTATTGCTTTGAATTGGACTTCTCTAAAACTTCTATAGTATAAAATTTTGTTATAACGCTTACAAAACTCCTATTGTTTGACCTTTTTAGAGAATGAAACCTTTAAAACTTTTTTCTCCACTCATCCTTGAAAATATCTTTTAGTTTTGGTGACCACTAATTTCGAGTCAGATGCCCTGCTGAGCTTCTTCTCCATTTTATTCATCAACATATCTTTAGAGATCTAACCTTTGAAAATTTTATCATCCTCCATCCTCAAAAATATTTTGCAACTACATGGGCCATGTATTTTGAATATAACATAGTCTGCACAACTTTTCTTCATTGTCCATCTTTGGTGTTTTATTGAAAATCGATCCTTGATTGGATGGTTTGTAAAATTTTGGTCCCCCACTTTTGGTCAAAACCTTTATAAAGAGGCATGAACTATTTATTAGAAAAAATTTATGAGGAGCAAATTGCATGCTTTTTTTTGACGCCTCTTTCTCTATTTCCTCTTGTTTTACCTCTATTTTGGCCCTATTTCAAAATTTATCAATTTATTTTTCCAAGTTTAATGAGAATTCACTATAGTTTGGTGACTCGTAGGGGTGCTTCTTGCTTGTTAGGAGATTATAGAATTATTGCCTTTATCCATGGGCACATAGTCAAAAATAAAAGAATTTGAAAGAATGCTAAAAAATTAATTGCTCCCTATTCTTATTTTGAAGGTCATTGGATTTGCTCTAAGTATCTAAAATTGCTAGGAGCTATAATTGGTCATCATGGGAGAAGTTATTTGTATAGTTAATGAATTCATGTGTTTGAATCCTTAGATCTATCAATGGTTCAACCATCCAAGTAACATCATTCATCGTGTGAGGGGCTGACCATGCTACAAAAATGGGTAGCATCTTCCTTGTATTATTTAAACAACTATAAATATTCTTCCTCTTAAAGGAGCTTACTATCTGCACTCCAAGGATAGGGAAGTCCTTTCTACAATAATGCATCAATATAACTCCTAAGTTTTTAGTGGTAGTAGTCAAGGAAGCTACTTAGACTTTGCATTGCTATGCTCACCATTCCATTTAGAGGAGATCAATTATCTTTTGTTCTATTGCCTCTGTCATGAATTTTGATAGCCATTACTTTAGAGTCAAATGTAGTGGCTAGTTTCACCTGATAGGTTCTTATTTCAAATGTATTTGTGGAGGCTTTAGCAAGAATTTTCTCAATATATTGGTTTACTTGAATACTTGGGAGAGTGCTATTGTAATGTTAGTATTCTAATCCTACTATGCATTCTAAATTTATTTTACAAGGTTCTTATGCTTTGACACTACTTGATATTTTCATCTTTTTACCTTAGCTCTAATTATTTAGGAATATTTTCCATCTCATTGTTGAAATAAGCCTCTTGCTTAGCAAGCCTCTCTATAAGGTACCTAATTTCATCCTCCACTTCTAGGAGAGAAACTAAACGATGAGCTTCTAGGCACTTGGCATGTAGATCTATTTGATTTTGCAATACTTTTATCTCCACTTGGGAGTCCCTTAGAGTATTTTTACATTATCCAACTCTCTTTTCTTCTACTTTTGGGTTATTGATGTGTGATAATAAGAACTAAACTTCCTATCATTCTCCATGGGTTGTACCTTATCTTCAACTCAGGCATTTATGAGATCAAGTCCCACCATTACCACCTGATAATACTGCTTTATCATTTCTCCCTTAAGTTTTGATATTAGTGGGTCTTTCTATGTGAAAAATAATGCTTTATTTTAAGGAGCAAAGTGACTAATTATTTAAGTTATGGATAGTTTCTACGATATATTGGCTTACTTCTTCTGATTGTATATCACTGTTTACTATTGGATCACCTGATATTGCTCCAATAAGATCGATACTAGTGTAGTTGTCTATGAACCTTCTTGTTACCTCTATGGAAACAAAAATACAATTAAAGGTCTAAAAAGACGAATAAATGTGGGAGAATTTGAAGTAGTTAGAGCCAATGAGAATGAGGTTATGGAGGAGGGATAAATTAATGAAAGTGCCCCATAATGGAGGATATTGCAGGTGAAAGCACGAGATTCCGGGCAAAGGAAACACTAGTTATGCAACATAAGACGAAAATGTAACGCTTTGATCCTATGCACTAAAACAGAGAAAGGAGACAACTTGGAAACGAAAGACAAGATGTAAAGAAATCACAGCCCTATTTATTCAAATATCTTATCCTCGGTTACATAGACATCTCCTCCCATTTTTGGGGGCTAGGAGCGTTAAATTTGTCTTCATTACAATGTGTGACCTAGTCTTCCTCTTCCCGCGTGCCCACGATTGCAATGGGCGGGTCAAGATGTTGCCGCCGTTGATGTGGATAAGTTCTTCACCTCTGATTGCTTTTCCTGCAGTCAAAGAAACAATGAAAATGTCAATAGCACCTGCTGTAAATGAAATGGGTTCGTTCTCTAAAATCAACGAAATATGCATATAAACATCTGCCTGAAACAGTAAATACAGTGAGTCCAAATGGCTTGAAAACTTGACAGAAGACATAAAATGTTACCAAAAGGCCATTGCCCCTGAGACAACCGGCCAATCCGCTCACTCGGTAATCGTCCCCCGGTAAGGACGATTGCTACCGTTAATCATCCCCCGACAGGACGATTGCTCGCGTTAATCGTCCCCCCGGCAGACGATTGTCGTTGTTAATCGTCCCCTATAGGGACGATTGATACTGTGTTGAAGAAGTCGACCCGCCGCTGCTCCAATGTCGATTCTTGAGACTCGCAAAATGCCTCGCAAACAAGGGGGTTATGTAATTGGGGCCATTTTGGGACGACCCAGATGGTCGGATTCTCCCAATTTGGCCTCCATCACCGAGAAATTGGACGTTGTTACCTACAAGTCAGTGAGACAACCAAAATAACAAAAGCATGACAATATTCGATGAAAACCTTTTGAAATCAAGATTCAAGATTCTAAACTATTGAAAAACAGATAATAACATGAAATATGAACAAATGAAAGAAAATGAACTACAACTAAATCCAAAAGGTGCGGGGTGCCCAAGTGGGCAGCCCACCGATGGAACTTGATTTTGGCACCAATCCACTTGGGATGGGCCCAAAATCTCTTAGGAGTGGGGGGTCGGCGAATTGGTTGGTTCAGGTGTCCATGTGTTGGATTTAGGTCCGATTCAAGATTCCAAAAGCCACCCAACAACCTCCCTTGCAAAAGAGATTGGTGGATGTGGGAAGGTGAACCAAAAGGGATGCAAGTGGGTCTCCAACTCGGCAGCACTTCGTTGCTTGAAAACTCCTTCAACCTCTCTGTTTTGGGTGAGAAAAGTCTCACCTTTTATAGACCCAAGGGGTCTCTTTTGGGAAGGAAGCACAAACGCCATGTGTTGGTCATAGGCGCCATGTGGCAGTCATGTCTCCTCATGAGGGAGGGGAGTCCTCCATTGACTTGTGTTTTCATAATTGCTTCTTGTGATAGTCCTCTAATGGCCCTTCTATCCACCTACACACGCGTGCAAGGTAGGAGTAATCAACTGACTATTCTGGGCTGCCACTTGGCATCGTTTGTTGTTTTGCCCGTTAAACTTGGTAATCGTCCCTGGGTGGGACGATTACAACAATCGTCCCTGGGTGAGATGATTGCAAGTTAGTAATCGTCCCTGGGTGAGACGAGTATTGGGCAAAGTGCCTAAATGTACCAAATTGCTTCTTGACCTTACAAAATTGCTATGGAAGTGGTTAGGACCACTGTTTGACCTTTGAGGGCTGCCCTGGGGGCTGTGTTTGTCAAAGCGATCAGTGTTTGCAGTCACATAATCGGATTGGTGCTGTTTTGGTGTCTATAGATGCCCCTTTTTGGGAAGCGCTCGGGTGACGCAGATGCTTGAGCAAAAATAGATAACCAAAGCACTAATGATTAGGGTTTCTTGGTAACCTAACCAACTTTTGATGCCCCAAGTATGGAAAGGGCATGCATTCTTGAATCCTTGCTTCTCGACGAGCTAAGGAATTTGATTTCAAGTGTTAACCTATTTTGGTGAGGTGTGACTTGAACTTAGACATTGATCATCATGAATAGGCGAAGGGCGTTTTTACCTCACGGGAACCTTGTATTCATGATTCACGAAATGCCAAGTGTTTGATTGATTTTATTGTTGCTTGTTTACTGCCCCAAGCAGGAGCGTGATTGTCTTTGTCAGTGATTCTTTGAATGCATGTCCTTTTCCTTAATTGGGTATGTGATTGTTGGTTGGTGACTAAGTGTGACTACCCCCTCAAGCGACGAATCGATGAATGAATGACCTTCGTGAGAGAAGTGACGAGTCGCTTGACCCAAGATGACTTATGAAAGGGTGCCTTTAGAGGGTTTACCGTTAAGCATGTGCAATTTTTCCAACATATGGACCTATTTTTGGTGGGTGTTAACCATTTTGGTGATTTCATAATGAGTTGAAATCGTCGAAAACCTATTTCCCGTGGAGCGGTCCGGCTATGATAGCCTTCTTGGGGAATTAGGAGAGTGATAATTTTAACCTCGACATCTATTTTTCTATGCCAAGAGGTTAAGTGCACAAGCACTTGTGTCTGGCAATGTTTATTGCTATGTTTTTGTGTTGCTTTTTTGTGATGTTTTTGTTGTTTTGTGACACCATTTGGGGATTAAATTGTCTGAAATCCATTTTCCTGTGGAGTGGTCCGGCTATGGTAGCCTTCTTAGGGAGTAGGATAGTGACAATGTAAACCTCGATATCAGTTTTGCTATGCCAAGAGGTTAAGTGCAAGAGCCCTTGTGTCTGGCAATGTTTATTGCTTTTTGTTTTTGTGTTGCATTTATTTGTTGTTTTTGTTGTTTTGATTTTCTTTGATCTTGTGCATGATGGTTGATGAATATGGATGTATTATGTTGATTTATTTTGATGGATGCATATGCTATGATGAATGCAAATGTTTTTGATTTATATGTGATATGCAGAGATGAAATGGATGAATGGGATTTGTGATGTTTGGATATGGCACCATAGACTGTTTAGAACTCTGTTATTTTGTTTTTAGGCGATTGTTGTGATGCATGAATTTGTATGTATACATGTGGTTTATTTATTTATTTATTTATTTTTATTTTATTTTATTTACTTATTTTTTTTTTTGGGATATGGCTTTCTTAGATATGAAATGGTCGCAAGTGACTGATATTCAAGGGTTCTGTTTCCTTGATACCATCAAGAGAAGCTTGCCAGTATGTCCCGAGTCCTATTTTGCTATCAATGACATAAGGACCTAACCAATTTGCCACGAATTTATCCCTCAGGTGGGGCGGCAAATTAGAATTCTGTTGGTTTTCCTTCAAGACCAAATCACCAACCCAAAAGTCCCTTAGGTGAACCTTCATGTTGTAAGCTTTCTTAAGTCGCTCTTGATAGATACGTAAGTGCTCAAGAGCATTAACGCGTCGTTCGTCAAGCAACGTAAGTTGGTCTAACCGGGCCTACCGTGTAGTGTCATCATCGATGAATTCCTGCATTGATATGCAGAGGGAAGGAATTTCCAACTCGAGAGGCATTATCGCCTCTGAGCCATACACTAGTGAAAACGGAGTTGCCCCGCTTGGCGTCCGAATGCTAGTGCGATAAGCCCAAAGTGCAAGTGGGATTTGTATGTGCCAATCCTTATGACTGTCCGTGACGGTCTTTTTAAGGATGGCAACTAGTGTCTTGTTTGATGCCTCTACTTGCCCATTTGCTTGTGGATAATAGGGTGTTGAAAAGCTATGCTGAATTTTGTACTTTGTGGTTAAAGCACACACGTCTTTGTTCTTGAATGATGGCCCATTATCTGAAATTATTTTGGATGGAATACCAAAACGACATATGATGTCATGTAAGATGAACTCCGCAATACGGGGTCCTGTCGTAGAGGTTAACGGAATTGCTTCCACCCATTTGGTAAAGTATTCTGTGGCCGTTATGATAAACGTGTGACGGCCTGACGATGCAGGGGAGATATTTCCGATTAGATCGAGGCCCCACTACGAAAATGGCCAAGCAGACTGGACTGTCTGTAAGGCCTGGGAAGGTACGTGCATCAGATTGGCATGATGTTGACATTTTACGCACCTCTTGACATACGTGCAGCAATCTCGCTCTAAAGATGGCCAATAATAGCCCATGCAAAGAATGCGCTTTGCAATGGCCATACCACTGAAGTGGCCGCCACATGTACCGTCATGCGCTTGGGCGACTGCCCAAGTGGATTCTTGCTGGTCCAAACAACGAAGAAGAATTCCGTCATAGCTTTGACGATACAAAATGTCTCCTATCAAGACATATTTTGTCGCTTTCTGTTTGTATGTTTGTTTTGCGGCTTGCGTCAATCCAAAGGGTAGATTACCTAACTTGAGGTAGTCTCTTATGGGTAAATACCAGTCCTATTGATCGGATACCTTGACAGTTTGAATAGCCAATCCCTTTTGGAGTTCTTCCCTAACAAATTTTGATTGGGATAGAACTTGTAAGAATAGTGTTATGTTGCTATTAATGGGAGTGGGGGAAAACAAAGACCCCCAGTTGTCACATTTCAAACAGTATCGGATTCGAAAGAACTTATCCGAAGATGGTTCGATCTGGATCATGTGGACTCCTGGCGTCAAGTCTGAGCTTACGCACTCCATCGCGGGTTGCGATAAGGTTTTGACCTGAATGGTTGTTATATCATCGAAAAGGTCTTGCGGGATTAGTGACCCCAAGGAGGCCATTGTGTCCGCAAAATGATTCGATGATCGAGGGAGTGCCTCGATGTCATACCACTCAAGTTTTGCTAGGAATTTATCCATGAGGGCTTTATAGGCCTTTAGAACTGGGCATTTGCATTGATATACCCCTTTGACTTGATTGACGATTAACAGCGAATCGCCAAAGATGTTCAATCTTTTGATGTTCATGGCGATTGTTGTCTCGAAGACCTAGGAGCAAGGCTTCATATTCTTCATTGTTGTTGGTGCACTGGAAGTTTAATTTAAATGACAGGGGCATTGGAGCACCCTGCGGTGTGAAGAATACAATTCCTGCGCCACCACCTTGCTCGCATTTAGAACCATCGAAAAATAAGGTTATGTCAGCCTGAGACTCAGGCTCATCAAAATATGGCGATTCTGAGACATGGAAGACCCCATCATCGGGTAGTTCTATGACTAGAGGCTGATCGTCTTCAAGAGGAGCCTCTGCTAGTTGATCGGCTATGACTTGTCCTTTTATAGATTTTTGCCCAATAAAATCAATGTCAAATTTTGTCAACAACATGATCCATTTTGTCGTGCGACTACTATGATAAGTACGACTCATCATGTATCGCAATGGATTCTCCTTAGACAAAACATACGTAGTGTTGCTCAGAATGTAGTGGCGTAGCTTTTTGGTAGCAAACACCACTGCCAAGCAGAGTTTTTCAATGTATGCATAGTTAAGTTCGTAATCGACCGTGGTGCGGCTAAGATAGTAAGTAGCCTCGTTCTTTGTGATGTTCATTCTTCCGGGCTAGCATGGCGCCCGATGCCACCTCGTAGGCCGAGATGTATAAGTAGAATGGCACTCCTGGTCTAGGTGGTGCCGGATCGGTGGCGAAGCCAAGTATTGTTTGATTTCATCAAAGGCTGACTGGCACTCGTCATCCCAATGAAATGTGACCCCCTTGTGCAATAGTTTGTTCATTGGTCGACATTTGTCAGATAATTGTGCTATGAAGCATTTAATCAATGCGACCTTTCCTTGCAGACTTCTTAGCTGCTTGATAGTGGTTGGGGGAGCCATTTCAAGGATTGCCTTGACTTTGTTTGGGTCCACTTCGATGCCTCTCTTTGAGACTATAAAACCCAAGAGTTTTCCAAATGTGACACCGAACACGCACTTCTTGGGATTCAGTCTGACCTTATGCTCTATGAGGCGATCGAGAATCTTGCTTAAGTCATAGAGATGGTCTGAGCGCAAGAGAGATTTGGCTAACAAATCATCCATGTAATCTTCCAAAGTTTTGTGCATGTAATCATGGAATATATACGTCATAGCATGTTGGTATGTAGCGCCAACGTTTTTAAGGCCAAAAGGCATGACCTTATAGCAAAATGTCCCCCAAGGCATTGTGAATGCCGTTTTGAGTTGGTCTTCAGGATTGATACGAATTTGATTGTATCCTGAGAAACCGTCCATTAGGGAGAGCATTTC
This sequence comes from Wollemia nobilis, assembly GCA_028583015.1. Taxonomy (NCBI): domain Eukaryota; kingdom Viridiplantae; phylum Streptophyta; class Pinopsida; order Araucariales; family Araucariaceae; genus Wollemia; species Wollemia nobilis. The sequence goes on along the minus strand of JAQPPZ010002410.1, from coordinate 3,463,589 downwards.
GTGACCTGCTGTAGCGTCTACCAATGTGTCGATGCTTGGCAATGGGAAATCATCCTTAGGACTCGCTTTGTTTAAGTCTCTAAAATCGGTGCATATGCGAATCCTCCCGTCGGGCTTCTTGATGGGAACCATGTTGGACAGCAATGGCGGATAATCCATGCAGATGACAAATTGTGCATCCAACAGCTTTTGCAATTCGTCTTTGACCATCAAGGCCACTATTGGGTGCATATTTCTTAGTTTTTGCTTTACGGGCTTGATTGTCTGGATCAAGCGTTAAATTGTGCATGACTAGCTGCGGGTCTAGTCCTGGCATATCCTTGTACGACCATGCAAAAACCTCCTTCTTTTCTTTGAGAAGGGCAATATATTTGGCTTGCTCTTCAGGGGAAAGGCTTACCCCCAGCTTGAGAATCCGTGGATTCATTGGATCTATGTCGATGTCTACGTCAGTCGTCTCCTCGACTGACATGTGGTATCCGTCCTCCAACTGATGTGGAGTTGGGATTAAATGGATATCATCAGCTGAGTTAAGATCTGCGTTTGGAACCTCGAGTCCTTCTTCAGCTTGAAAAATATCCTAAGTTGTCCTTGGGGTAAAATGAAGCATTTCACCGAAAGGCCAGTACTATGATGGTAACAATGGTGAATTGATGCAATCCCCGTCGATGGCATCCATGTCTAGATGCAATGACCGTGATGGATCGGTCGGATTGCGGATGGGTGCGGTCAAATCAATGGAGATCATGTGGATGGAATGAATTTGGTCTCCAGAACCGCGGGTGTGATGACTTGATTCTTTTAGATGTTCCCTATACTCTGGATCTGGCTCTACGAGAACAGGCACGAATGGATCCTCTCTAGGTGCAAATTCATCTCTATGTGTGAAAAGGAAGGCAGGGTCTTCCCTTGGCACTACTGTCATGATGGGATCTCGAGGTGGACGATGCTCATATTGAATTTGGAGCCATAGGTCTAACACTTGGTCCCACCTCGCTGGGTCTATGTGCCATTCATGTCCTAATCGTATACCCATTTGTCCCATTAGATCTTCATGAGTTAGAGCACGGTGATGTCGTCGCGCATGTCTGAGATAGTCCATTTTAGTTTCGTCTTCTGAATCGCTTTCATAGATCCAAAATTGTTCATCCTCTTCAGCATCTATTGCTTGCGATGTTGAGGACTCTTCCTGTTCCAGTGAATTAATCTGGTCCCATTGCGGTTGTTCCACTCTTAGTGGAGGGACCTGATTCTTTTGAGACTATGTTATTTCATCTGGAACCTCTAAGGGGAACAGCTTCAGAAAAATTTCTGGCAGTCGTTGTTGTTCTCTTTGAGGATTGCTCTCTGAACTTTCACCTCTCTCTAGCAAAGGAGAGGGATTATTGCTATTTCCAGGGGTGTTTATAGACCATGGGAGATAGTCCCCCAATGTGTATTCTATGTTTGGATTGGCGTACGGGTCTTGTGCCAATCCCCCTTTGTTGCCTATTTCTAGGCCTTGCATATTTTCAACCAAGCTGTCTAAGGGCAAGGGGTGGTTGAACCCCACTCCTGACTTGTCGTATGGCATCTGATATCTTGGTTGGCAAAGGATTCACGTCCCTTGCTCATATCTGCCTAGCCCATACCCATGCCAATTGCATTGTTCGAGATATTTTAGGGCAAATTCTAGGTTCGACAGATAATTGATGTTTTCAACAAAAGGCTCTTCATCTGTTTCCTTTTGTTCGCATGGTTCAGAACCATGATCAAGGCCCCCATACACAAAATTCATCTGGTTGGGAGGGTAGCCTAGAGGGACGATTGTTCCAATGGGAAGGCGAGGTCTTCCCATATCTTGTACTGACTCTAGTGTGGGGGTTGCCACAACATTTTGCACTAAGTATTCCCCCAGGCCCGTACTGGCCATCTCAAAAGTGATTGTTGATGATTGGGTAGGAGGAAACGGTAGTCCTTCCTGAGTCCATTCCATGTTTGGTTGTTCAGGAGTCTTGGTTTGTGTTGTGTTGGGTGTTTCCTCTGTTGATATCATTGAAATCATGGGCAACCCATCTTCTAGAGGCTTAACCTCTTCCATGATTTGCTTTCCCTTGTCCTTCTGTTGGGCCACGATAGGTGGCATTGATGATGAAGTAGTAGGTGATGAAGTCTCACCCGGTCGGGATTTTGCCTTGTTGGCCACCGGTGGTACTCACGGTATCGGACCTGTTTAGATGGATTTAATTGAAAATCCAAATGTGTTGATGGGAGGGTCGATTGAGGTATGAATTGTATCGCATTGCAATACTTGAAGGGCTCTAAGTCCATTGGGACTACATGTATTTGCCCTTCATAGGCATACTTCAAGCACTGGTGTGCGATCGAGGGGACACACTTCATGTCCCTGATCCAAGGCCGCCCTAGCGAGATATTATAAGCCATTTTGCCTTCCAACACATGGCACAGTGTGGGTATTGACTTTTGTCCTACCTGGATAGGCAGAACAACTGTGCCGACTATCGAGAAAATTGCATCGTTAAAAGCTCGCAGTGTGTATGTGGAAGTGGTGATGTGAGAGGTTGGCAGTTTTAAATGTTTTAACGTTGCAGTGGTTATAATGTTACTGGACGAGCCAGTATCTATCAGCACTCTCTTGTACGGGATCCCATTGACCCACGTGATAACGTGCAGGGGTGGATCCGCCATGTCATTTGATATCGTTTTGACCTCGTCTTCTCTGAATGTGATGACAGGCTCCGTACATTGTTTCACATGTCCCACGAAGGCGTTGAAAGAATTTGCTTCGTGGGGTTGGAATTCAATGGCTTTTAAAATGTCCATAAGAGCTTCTCTATGGGGAGCTGATTGTTGGATAAGCTCGTAGATGGATAGCCTAGCCGATGTGGTTCGTAGACTCTGCGTGAGTTTGGTTCGTATTGTGACCTCGGGTCTAGGCGGAGGCAACTACGTTGGGCGTTGTTGAGGCTGCGATGTCGACGGAACTTCCCTCGCAGCTACCTCAGGGGCAACTGCTGGGTATCTTCTGTTCCTTGTTATAATGCTAACCATTCCCACAAATCCTTGTGTGGGAAGATCTTGTCGCACCTCGTTAATCTGGAGCAGCTTTGTCTCGTGCCTCGTAAGGTGCAAGGGGTCCTTGAATACCCCCATTTGTTGGTTGTTTGGTGCGATGGGGTTGTCCATGATCAATGTTCCGTTGTCGATCAAATCCTCGGACTAGTTATTTGAATTTCCAAGCACCCATTTAGGTCATGTCCTCTGTGCCTATGGAATCTGCAATACAATTCCTCCCTATACCCCCTAGGCTTGGGAATGTTAGGGTCAAAAATTTGGATTTCTGGCAGAGTAACTAAATTTGCCGCTGACAAGTGGTCAAATAAGGAGTACCTAGACTCCGCATACAGGGTGAATTGTCGCCTAGGGCGACGCTGATGATACTCGCTCCCGTCTTCTGTTATCTCTTTCGTAAGCAGGAGGCACTGCCTGGTAATTAGCCCTTTGGGGCTGCGTCTCTTGCACAGGCACGGGAACATTTATCACAACTTGATTGACTATAGTGTGTTGTGGTTGTGTTGTCCCGGTTTTAGTGGTTTTGTTCCACTCTTTCTTCTTAGGCTTGGCAATTAAGCCTTCGCCTATCTTAATCTCTTCTATAAGTCTGGATTGGGCCAAAGCTTCTTCTAGGCTGTCGTATTGTCGCAGCAACAATAGACCAGAGATTGATTTTAAGCAACTTTTTGTGAACATTTGCATGAGATCCGACATGGGAGGACGGTAGGGTAACTTAGAAAGCAAAGCTATCCATCGGTTCCCGTACGCTGCCATTATTTCCTCCTCAAATTGTTTAAGGCTAGAAAGATCACTAAGTGATGCCTTATTCCTTGTGTTGAAGGCGAAGCGTTCAAGAAACGCATCTACTACCTGATCTAAGCTGCTTATGCTGTGTTTGGGCAGTTGTGTGAACCAATCCAAGGCAGTGGCCTCGTGAATGTGGTTATGAATGTTCTAAGCAAGCAATGCGTCATTATCTTGGATTGCGAAGCACTGGCTTAGAAATCTTGTAACATGCTCTTGTGCGTCCTCCTCACCTTTAAAAACTGCCAATTGAGGCAACTTGAAGTGTTCAGGGTAAAGAGGCGCAGGAACTGAAGGATGCACCGGATTACTGCGGAGTAGACGTAATGTGGGTTTTTGATGCCCAGCAGCTTTTGTCTCCACATACTCCAAACGCTCCAATAGCGCTTGGTATGCATCGGAATATTTTATTTCTTCCTCTCTTGTTCGCTCTTTTTGCAAGTTACGATAAACTGGAGGCCTATGGAGGGGTGGTCGAATGACATCCTTCCTGCCTTGATGGGGAGTTTCAACATATTCTATCTCTGGTTCGTACTCCTCATAAAATTCTTGAGGAGTTTCTGGGCGAAACCTCTGACCTTGATCGAGTCCCTGCTGAAGGTACCCATCATCATTTCAAGGAGTAGCCTCCCTCTCATGTCTATGAGGTCTCGGAGGCAAATCTTGACGAGGTCGTGGAGACCCGTCCTGCGTTAAAGGGTTATGCCTCTCATGTTGTTCGGCTCTTTGGATGCGAGGGGTTGGCCCTCTCTCAAATATTTCATATTGTAACTCATCCGCTTCACGTTGCATGCGTTCTTTATCCAAGCGGTATTGATACTCTATCTCTTGTTGACTTTGTTTAAGCCGCATGATTTGGGCTTGACGGGTGGTATATCTGGCGACATCCGGGTCAATTTGATCTACCCTATTTTGTTCGTAAGGTTCAAATGTTCCTCCTATGGGTTTACCTTGGTTTTGATGCTCTAAAATCTCAAGGGGTCGCTTCCCTCTGTCGAGGTAGGCGGTATGTGCTCGAGGTTCTGGCCTCAAGGGGTGATCATGATATCCGGCTGGTGTAGAAGCATAAGGTTCCCGCATTGTATGTTGTTGTCCTTGAGGAATGCGATGATCTTCCTCATATTCTCTCTCATAGGTGCATAAGGGGCAGGCGGAGTTAGGTCACCCTGTGTAAGGAGCCCTACGCTCTGGATTTGGTCTCTCTGTTCTGATGAGAGGTAAAGAAGGGACGCCATATCCACGTTGTCCCTCCAAATGGACAGTGTGCCCCGTTAGCGCTTTATCACACTGTGGCCACTCATGTCTAGCTTGAGAGGGCGATTATCTATTTACATTAAGGTCTGCATGTAGGGCATCTTTTTGAGAGGGGCTGCTTTGAATGGGCATACCCCACCGAGGATTTTGAATTGGATTCTTTTGTAGGTTAGATCGATAAGGTGGTATGACCAAATCCTTAGGACTAAAGCAAAGGCGACTTGTGCTTGCTTCTTGTGTACCTTCCGGAGCTGCTGCCCTTGATTGGGCTTGGCTGTGGGTGTACGCCATTGCGGTGCATCCACACTATCTAAGTAGATCTTTATCTTGTTTTTAATGATTTTTTTTTTTTTTTCTACACTAAACAAAATTAAACACACACATTCACAAAACCGTGATTATCTCTTTTAAGGATTCTTGGTGTGCCCTAGAATGGTTTAGTGTATTTTGGTGTTTTGTTTTGTTTTTGTAGGTTTTGTAGAACGTTTAAATGCATCATGTAGGCTCTTATAACTCCCAAAAGGTTGCCCCTTCAATATATACCCGCCCTTACGAGAGGGAGACTATAGGTACATGAGAGCAGAAGGTACATGGTACGTAGGCGGTACGGAAGGGGGATTGTCCTGTTAATGGCACCTACCATATAAAACTTATCCTTGCACGCATGGGAATCACCCCAGCTACGCTCGGTCTATCTTCGTCAGGATTTACGCCTAACAACAGTTGACAATCAGGAAATGTATGCAAATCAAGCCAAGGTGGTGATTAAATCCACCAATGGTCTTGATCAAGGGTCGGGGTCTTATGACCAGCTCCTTGGTTTAAAATTGTTTTGTGGAGTGTGTGAGGTTCATTTTATCCAACGAAAATGAAACATGCATGAATGAATTTTCCTAAGCAATGCAAGCTAAAATGAAAACAGTCAAAGAAACAGAAACAGAAACAAAAAATTTCAACAGAGATGATGAAAATACCTACCTCTTCTCTGCCTGCTCCAGTAGCCTCTGAATTTTTGCTCTGAAAAGTTGCAGACAAAAAATCGTCCCTTGGTGAGACGATTAACAGAACATAAATCGTCCCTTGCAGAGATGATTTTACAATCATCCCAGGGTGAGACGATTTCCAGAACAGAAATCGTCCCTTGCAGAGGTGATTTTACAATCATCCCAGGGTGAGACGATTTCCAGAACAGAAATCGTCCCTTGCAGAGACGATTAATAGTCTGCAAGAAGAAAAATGTACCTGTCAAGTACAAACACAAAAAATTCAATCAGTTTTTGTGATTTTAAAAACAGGGGACAGGGTCCCACCGTGATCACCACTGAAAGCACGAGATTTCGGGCAAAGGAAACACTAGTTATGCAACATAAGACGAAAATGTAACGCTTTGATCCTATGCACTAAAACAGAGAAAGGAGACAACTTGGAAATGAAAGACAAGATGTAAAGAAATCACAGCCCTCTTTATTCAAATATCTTATCCTCGGTTACATAGACGTCTCCTCCAATTTTTGGGGGCTAGGAGTGTTAAATTTGTCTTCATTACAATGTGTGACCTAGTCTTCCTCTTCCCGCGTGCCCACGATTGCAATGGGCGGGCCAAGATGCTGCCGTCGCTGATGTGGATAAGTTCGTCACCTCTGATTGCTTTTCCTACAGTCAAAGAAACAATGAAAATGTCAGTAGCACCTGCTGCAAATGAAAGGGGTTCGTTCTCTAAAATCAATGAAATATGCATATAAACATCTGCCTGAAACTGTAAATACAGTGAGTCCAAATGGCTTGAAAACTTGACAGAAGACATAAAATGTTACCAAAAGGCCATTGCCCCTGAGACAGCCGGCCAATCTGCTTTCACTTGGTAATCGTCCCTGGTAAGGACGATTGCTACTGTTAATCGTCCCTCGGTAGGATGATTGCTGCTGTTAATCGTCCCTCGGAAGGACGATTGCTGCTAATCGTCCCCTACAGGGACGATTGATACTGTGTTGAAGAAGCCGACCTACCGCTGCTCCAATGTCGATTCTCGAGACCTGAAAAATGCCTACAAACAAGGGGGTTATGTAATTGGGGCCATTTTGGGACGACCCAGATGGTCGGATTCTCCCAATTTGGCCTCCATCACCGAGAAATTGGACGTTGTTACCTGCAAGTCAGTGAGACAACCAAAATAACAAAAGCATGACAATATTCGATGAAAACCTTTTGAAATCAAGAAAACCTAAAAATAATAGTTGTCCTACCATGATCACCACTGAAAGCACGAGATTCCGGGCAAAGGAAACACTAGTTATGCAACATAAGACGAAAATGTAATGCTTTGATCCTATGCACTAAAACAGAGAAAGGAGACAACTTGGAAATGAAAGACAAGATGTAAAGAAATCACAGCCCTCTTTATTCAAATATCTTATCCTCGGTTACATAGACGTCTCCTCCCATTTTTGGGGGCTAGGAGCGTTAAATTTGTCTTCATTACAATGTGTGACCTAGTCTTCCTCTTCCCGCGTGCCCACGATTGCAATGGGCGGGCCAAGATGCTGCCGTCGCTGATGTGGATAAGTTCTTCACCTCTGATTGCTTTTCCTGCAGTCAAAGAAATAATGAAAATTTCAGTAGCACCTGCTGCAAATGAAAGGGGTTCATTCTCTAAAATCAAGGAAATATGCATATAAACATCTTCCTGAAACAGTAAATACAGTGAGTCCAAATGGCTTGAAAACTTGACAGAAGATAGAAAATGTTACCAAAAGGCCATTGCCCCTGAGACAGCCAGCCAATATGCTTTCACCTGGTAATCGTCCCTGGTAAGGACGATTGCTACTGTTAATCGTCCCCCGGCAGGACGATTGTTGCTGTTAATCGTCCCCTGGAAGGACGATTGCTGCTGTTAATCATCCCCTGCAGGGACGATTGATACTGTGTTGAAGAAGCCGACCTACCGCTGCTCCAATGTCGATTCTCGAGACCTTCAAAATGCCTAAAAACAAGGGGGTTATGTAATTGGGGCCATTTTGGGACAACCCAGATGGTCGGATTCTCCCAATTTGGCTTCCATCATCGAGAAATTGGACGTTGTTACCTGCAAGTCAGTGAGACAACCAAAATAACAAAAGCATGACAATATTCGATGAAAACATTTTGAAATCAAGATTCAAGATTATGAACTATTGAACAACAGAGAATAACATGAAATATGAACAAATAACAGAAAATGACTACAACTAAATCCAAAAGGTGCGGGGTGCCCAAGTGGGCAGCCCACTGATGGAACTTGATTTTGGCACCAATCCACTTGGGATGGGCCCAAAATCTCTTAGGAGTGGGGGGGTCGACGAATTGGTTGGTTCAGATGTCCATGTGTTGGATTTAGGTCCGATTCAAGCTTCCAAAAGCCACCCAAAAACCTCCCTTGCAAAAGAGATTGGTGGATGTGGGAAGGTGAACCAAAAGGGATGCAAGTGGGTCTCCAACTCGGCAGCACTTCGTTGCTTGAAAACTCCTTCAACCTCTGTATTTTGGGTGAGAAAAGTCTCACATTTTATAGACCCAAGGGGTCTCTTTTGGGAAGGAAGCACAAACGCCATGTGTTGGTCATAGGCGCCATGTGGCAGTCATGTCTCCTCATGAGGGAGGGGAGTCCTCCATTGACTTGTGTTTTCATAATTGCTTCTTGAGACAGTCCTCTAACGGCCCTTCTGTCCACCTACACACGCATGCAAGGTAGGAGTCATCAACTGACTGTTCTGGGCTGCCACTTGGCGTCGTTTGTCGTTTTACCCGTTAAACTTGGTAATCATCCCTGGGTGGGACGATTACAACAATCGTCCCTGGGTGAGACGATTGCAAGTTAGTAATCGTCCCTGGGTGAGACGAGTACTGGGAAAAGTGCCTAAATGTACCAAATTGCTTCTTGACCTTACAAAATTTCTATGGAAGTGGTTAGGACCATTGTTTGACCTCTGAGGGCTGCCCTGGGGGCTGTGTTTGTCAAAGCGATCAGTTTTTGCAGTCACATAATCGGATTGGTGCTGTTTTGGTGTCTACAGCAGGAATAGTGGAAGGAGTGGTAGCCACTATGGATACGATGATAGGTATTCTTAGGGTACCCTTTCTCTTCTTATTTGAATTTATGGGATTGGCTATCGAGTCTACCTTTTATTTCTCCTTTCACTATATTTCCCAAAAGGGAGTTTATTGTTGAGGTGTTTGCTATGATGATGATGGTGGAGTTGAAGGTATTTGGAAAGGAACAAGAGTTGAGGCCTCTTTTAAAACTTATAATTAATATTCCTTGGTCCATTTTCTTGCTTCTTTCACCCTATTAATTATCTAGAATGTCTTAACACTTATTTCCTCCTCATTTCATTGCTATGAGCTAAAGCTCTCAACATATGGGTGCTCTTCACTATAATTTTTGTTGATTTTATCATCCATATAGTTTATCGTACTATATTAATTTTCTAATATCTTGCAATATTATCCACCAAGCATTGATTTTATGCTCTTTCTAGTACCATTTTTTGAGCTCACCCTTCTTTTTGAAGTTGATTTTCATTTGTAGAATTTTTGTACTCTATAGACACCAAAATCTAGCCACTTGTCATCCATCCACATTGCCCAATAACAACCATCCATTATTTATTTATATATGTATATATATATATATATATATATATATATATATATATATATATATATATATATTAAAAGCAAAAAATCCCTTGCAAGGCCACCTTGGTCTGAGAGACCATGACCAGGGGGTTCTACACCGTCAAAGTCACCCGGGAGTCACGCCCAACCCTACCCGCACCAACATTATCAATTGGATTTTGGGTACCCAATTCAACTTTTTGGTAGGGTGGAGATTCGAACCTCGGACCTCCCTTGGAGGATTACCTTCTCCTCTCCAAATCACCTACAACACCTGGGTATTATATATAAATATATAAATATTTTATATATTAATATTTATATATTTAATATATATATATATATATATATATAAGTAAATCTCAATCATTCATTGCAATCTAATCTCAACCACCCACTTAACTTGATCCATGTCACATTCAAAGTTATAATATTAGCCCTTCATAATTATTTATTCTTGATCACCCATTGGTGTCATCATAACCCTAACATGTTGAAGGTAAGTTATAAAATGTCATTCATTTTCATGAATGAAGGTTAATGAACGAAAAGGTTAAGGAGTTTGTTGAAGCAGTTAAGTAGTCAATCCATTTTATCAGAGTCCTCCATCCATCATTGTCCAAAATCCCTAGCATTTTGCTATTACCCCTCCCATTAGTCATTGCCATATCCTCCATCACCCTCATTGTAAACCCTTGCAAATGAGATCTGAGGTTCTACAACACTTCTCCATCACCCATGAACACCTCCAAATATCCCGCAAATGAGATATGAGTTTCTACAACACTTCTCCATCACCCATGAACACCTCCAAATATCCCACATAAAGTTGTAGGGTGTTCACAACCCTTCTAGAATGCTCTAGGGAATTTATTAGCCCCTGGTTTTCCATCAATAAACCCTCAAATACTTATGATCATCTGTGTGACACCATATCAAAGAAGTAGAAGCACAAATTAGAACCACAAACATATTCTAAGCAAGGTATAATATTTTTATTGCATCTTATGTTTTCCTGTTATTTGCTTTTATTTCACCATTAAAACACATAGGATTTTTAAATTCATTTATTTAGAGGGTCTCACAAAGTGGATCTCTCCCATATTCTCTTGAATCCTTGGTGTTTTGATTTATTTATAGGTGCAAGAATCATATTTGAAGGCTGTTTTAGCTTAGGGATACTCAAGTCCACCCACAATTCATTTGGAGTAAAAACGAACTTTGAAGACACCAAATATTCATTGTGATATGAGGGTTTTCAAACTCCTTTGATTGTAACTATTGTATCAATGCATATTGTATTGTAACATTGGAGATCAAGGCTTCCATCATAATTATATAATATTCTTTCTTCATTCTGCAATATCCTTTTGTGTTGGATATGTTATTGTTACCTTGGTGTTGTTTTTTTAGCTTAAAAAATGATGATCATGGTGGGACCTCCAAAGGGTTTCTTATTTTAATATACCTTGTCAAATTTTGATCTACGTTTTCTATTTTTGTTGCAAGTTTTCAAATATTAAATCATGCAACAATCATGAAACTAGGGTTTCTAGAAGTAATAAGATTCAATTTTTTGTCACAAAGATGCCACTCAATATTTGGGGGATGCCACAAAACATCCAGGTGGACACCACATAGTATATAGTGGATGTCATAGAGTATCTAGGAGATGCCATAAAGTATTTGGGAATTGTAGTTTCTGTAGGGAAAACTGTGAGTTTCTACAGGGAAAACTGTGAGTTTCTACAAAAACTATGAGTTTCTACAGGGAAAAATATGGGATTGTACACCACATCTAAGAGCATTTAAAAGAAATAAGTAGGCTTCCTAGTAAGTCTTGATCAAAGCTCAACTCTATTTTTGAAAGAGATATTAAAAGGAAAATATCTACTTTCCATTTAAAAAGCAACACATCTTGTATATTAGGCATTTATAAACATCTCTTCATATAGTTTACACATAGGATAGATCTGCACTTGTGCATCCATCTTAGACGTATTAAAATATTCATTACATTAGGTTTAAGTTTTTGTTGTTTATGGTGTTTTTTTATTTTTCACCTTGTATGTTGTTTGCAATAATACAAAAAAAATATAAATAGTTGCATTTTAAGCTGAAGTCTCTCACCTTTTACTTTTATAAGTTGGAACAAGTTATTGGTACTCAAGCTTACTCCCACTATTGGAATCACTTGATGATTCAAGGTGGAAGAACTAGGCGAACCCTCCATTGTTGGAATCACTTGATGATTCAAGGTGGATCTTAAGAGGTGTACCCTAGATTATTTTGAGGAACTTGGTATTAGTATTCTTGGTTACCAACTTGGATGAGTAGAAGAGAGTTTCTTGGAATTGTATGAATACCATAGATAACAAAAAAAAATAAAAATAATCGCACATGCTTTCATGTTTCACATTACATCAGTGAGTTGGAATTCATGATCAACCATCGATCAAGATTAGCGATGGTGGGTTTCATCACCATCCGCTATCTTACCCCATAGTCACCTTAGTAGCATGTGAGCATTTTTTTTGGATTTCATCACCAGAAAAATCCTCATTTTCCATTCATATTAGGAACCCACCCTGCATAGTAGTTTAGGGTTAGGTTTACAAATCAAAACACACAAACCACATAAAAAAGTTGCTACAAGATATAAGATTAAATTATTTGTTTGATTATGTGTGATTTTCATTGTCATTATACATTTCACACATATCTCCACATCCACTATATTTGCTTGCTTATAGCTTATGGTTTTGACTAGAAATCAATCTAGAACTATGAGCTAAGCACCAACCTCATCCATGGAGTGTTCCTCTTCTTATTCAACCAACCCAACATAGACAAGTCATTTTGGTTTATCTATAGCCCCTACACACACAATATTCACCTTGAATGCTGATGTGATACACAGAACCATTCACACCCCCATCCCAGAGATAGAACCTTCGACACCCAAAAATTCTCGCATCACCTACATAGACATGGAGAAAGTTGGTGCTTACTTAAGACCAAAAATACTAGTCTTGGAACAACTTAACATTCCACACAACCAAGTTCCTTCTTCTTAGATGGAACTTACTCAATCACATTCCACTAACTTCAGCCAAGTCCACACCAACCCTCTTATTGAGGTCACATATGAACCTTCACATCACATGTCCCCACCACAACATAACTAAATCACCTCCATCCCATATACCTATACCACCACCTATGCCAATCCACTCCATAAAGCACATGATAATGCATCTTCACAAATTCCATCAACCACTCCATCAAACATTCCCCGTCCTATTGCGATTACTTTTGCAACTTATCCCCCACCAACATCCACCAACATTGCAAACACCTACATTGCACCCACATCCACCTCCATCACACCCACACAATTGATGCATGCCATTAATAATATCATTTAATCTTATAATTTATCAATTCAGGGTGGTTTCCAAGGCTGTCTACAATAGAAAGTTAGGGCAAAGTACAATCCAGGCATTCAAATTTCAAGTATTTATTAAATGAAATAGATTTTGGTTTAGCCTTTTGGTGTCACACTAAACCTAGTCTATAGAATGAAAATTGAATTAAATTTTAGGAATTGAGAACTAAATATAAGTTGTAGAAATTGACAATTAACTACAATTTCAAGAATTAGAAATTGCTGAATTGAATTCTAATTTACTTTTGCAAAATTGAAATAACAGAATTAAAATGATGCTGAATTGAAATCCTAAATTACAATTGAAGAATTGAAACCTAGTTTACTCTTGTAGAATTCAAATGATGCTTGGAAATAAAACTTATTCTAAAAACATTTTTCAATGTCCTGCCACAAAAGGTCGTCAAGCTTTTGCTACAGGAATTGACAGCAAAATGAAATCTACTAAAAATTAAAAGTTGCTGAAACATAAAAAAAATAGGGGAACAAGGAAAGTAGAGGAAATAAGGGAAACAAATATCTAATATAATTTTTCAGCTGAAACACACACAAATGATGTATATAAACACAATGGAAAATATAAATAACATCACACAAACTTAAAACAAGAAAATGAAATCTGACAAGCAATCTGTTAATTTTGCTGCAGCAAAATTACAAAAAAACCTATCATGAAAACCCTCATTCTAGGCCTGAAAGTGGGCCCAAACTTCCTTATATAGAATAAGGTGTAAAAAACACTCCTCAACTAATTAACAATCACACTTTCTCATGAACAAAAATTGACAAAAGAACTGCACTTTTATTGCTATCAAAACATGCTAAAACTGTTACAGAGAATTGTTGTATTGTCCTATTTGTTGCTACTAACTACTCTCCTCTATTATAATTCATACTTAGCTCAACTAATAAGGGAGCTATGTTATTTATAATAAAATATTACAATATATCTCGTGCTCAAATCAACCTATTTACTATTTTTCAGTGATTTTCCAATAATTTTGAATCTAAAATAAGTGTAATTTTGGATATTTTGTGATACATCAGCACTCATTGGCCCTTAGAAAGCATCTTCAGTGGTAGGAGTACATTGGAGGAGTCTTAGAATATATTTTTACACCTATATCCACTTTAAAATATCATTTTACTATCTTACAACTTATTTGCCTATTATTCTACAACAAATCTGGGTCTATTTCAAGATAGGATCAACTACATCAGTTGATATTTCTTCATGAGCTGTGTCTTTTGGTTGGAAAATAATAGTGGATACAACTATAGAAACATTTTCCTATATCCCCTCAATCTTAGTTTACATTTCCAACCACTTAGAAAAGGTAAATATTAAAAAATAAGCGTGTTCCCCTATTATTTTGAAGATCTTCAGAATAATTGGTTGTAGGTGCACTTGATGCTCAAAAATACATTTAGAATATCCATTTTGGATGTTTCTTTTAGGTAGGTCATTTAATATAGCTTCTAGGAGGTGATTCCAACTGATTTCATCCTTCTCCATTGGTAAATTCTAGGCCTTGCCATTCATGGCAGTTGGTTGGAATTTACATGGTGATTTATGTATTTTCTTATTTCTACCTGTTGCTGCCTATTTATACCATGTTGGAATGATTCTAAATAAGTCAGATTTCTTCTTTAGTCCTTTTGAACTTATTCCATCAATTTCCTCATGCTTTTCTTGACAAATTCAAGGTGTTCCTATAAAGTGACAGCTTTTTGATATTTATATGGCTATTTTTTATAGATTTTTAGATTTATGACAGTCTTAAAAATTTGGCTCCAATGTGGATTTAAAACAATTTGAAGGGTAGGAAAACATTCAAAAATTATTGTGAAGTTAATTGATATCAGCATACCACATTTGGCTAATTAAAATACATGTTTTTATTTGCTACTTAATCAAGCAAAAACAATCACAAAATGCTGAAAATAGTCAAAAACAAAGATATAGTATTCCTAACATAAAATTATGCAAACACTTAACAAATAATATATTCTAATCAACTATTTGGAAATTAAATTTGTCATGTTTGGTAATATGGCAGTTTTTATATATCAAACATTGTGTAATAATGAGACATTTTTGGGCCTCATCAACAATCTGCTTCAGAAGTTGCCATACAATAAGCATGGCAACACCTCAACCAATTGCTCATAGGCCAAAAATATGCTCAACAAAAAAAACATGTAGTAGATTTTAAACCCCATTCCATGTAAAAAAAACACACCTTATTTACCTCAAATACATCTATCACAATCTTCTATGGTTTGCATACCCACACCTCCATTAACCTACATCCACCCCAAATCCATAGGACAACACATTCACATTCCCTAGACCTCATCTCCCCTTCACCAACAATAATAATTCCACCACCAAGCTCAAAAAAATTCCCTTCATCATCAAATAACCTTAAATACATCCAACCATCAACTTCACATTTCATCTCAATCATTCACCACTTCACACACTCTACTTCCACACAATCATTGAATAATTTAGGGCTTATACACACATGGAGAAGACCCTAAAATCTAGGTAATGCAACAATAGATTACTAGCTTGATTCTAAACACTACTGGTATGATGTACCATAAGCCTACCCTAAGACAGTTAATCAATTAGCCTATTCATTCTTTGATACCATCACCACCATATTCGATAAATTTCATAGTACCAACATTTGAAAAATTTAAGGGGATTGAGGATCCTAGAGACCACCTAAGCACATTTATCCACTTATGTTTTTGGATTCAAGACCAAGATGCTTTGATACTCAAAACCTTAGATATTGGGGGAGATGCTCTTGATTGGTATAATCATCTACCTAATAACAATATCTATACATTTGAACAATTGATAGATAAGTTTTTGGAAATATTTTTCCTCAATGTTCATAAAAAGATCACATTGATTGACCTTTACAACCTTAGACAATTCAAAGAGGATCCAGTCTATGATTTTAGAAACCATTAGAGGGTAGTTATTACTAAGTTTCCATTCTCCCTACCAATGGATGAATTAACCCAAATGTTCACAAGGAGTTTCTTAAAACACATCTCTTTGTTATTATAGCTACAATAATACAAAACATTTGATGAAGCTCTCACTCAAGCTAGTGTGATTGAAGAGATAAAGATCCAATAAGGTGAGATAAAACCAAAGAAAAAAGGATGGTCCAATAAGGACAAAATGAAATGTAATTCCTTTGGCCAATAAAAATCAAGTCAAGTAAATCAAGTGGTACTGAGTCAGCCAATAATGAATAAAAACAACAACAACCAATGGAAAAACCACAAAATTTTTTCTATCAAACGGTTCCCCCACCCCAACAACTTCACAACATAGTGCCAACTTTGGAAAATAACCAATGTTAATAATCTGTTCAAAAAAATCGTACATACACACCCCTGTCCAAATCATATGCATCCATATTCTATAGTTTGTATGAAATAAATATGTAGACACCTAAAACATGTCATGTTTAGGGAGACTACTCACATGGGAAATTCATAGATCATGTGACTAAACTTTTGGACCTTCCAAGTATCAAAGGTGGTTTTCACCACTCATTTGGGGTAGTTTTAGCCCATCCAAGCCTAGCCATTATGAACTAGAGGAGTTAGATATTGGCCACTTCAGATCAGAGTGGCCAAACCCTAGCCACTGTAGCTCATAGTGGCCAAACATTAGCCAATGCAGATGATAGCGACTAAACCCTAAAAAGCAACTTACCATAAAATCGGCCAAATAATGGGTGAAAATGGCAGTTTGCATGCAATAAAACCAAACAGGGATAAATTTGCATGATTCCTCATGGCCAATCCATATGAAAGACTCGTGTCTTAATTTAGACACTAGTTAACTGACCCTCAAGGATAGACAAAGGCAAAAATTATCATGCCAACGTCTAGTGTGCATGTAGAAAATCAATCCTAGGGTTTTGACATTGACCTAGGGCTTCAAAAATATTATAAGGTGCAGACCTAAAGGCACAAAAAGGGATAAGAATGATGGATTATTGATAGAATTAGAGAGAGATTTTAGATACTTGGAGAGATTTTTATCGTAGCGAAGCACTATCGGATTGGAGAGAAAATTAGAGTACCTTTGAGGAGAAAAAAAGTGCTAACCGATTTAGGGTTTTTCATCTACAAGATATTCAACAGATTGGACAAGACATGATAATAATTTCAAAATCAGTAACAAGCTTATATTCATAGCCTTGGAGCAATAGAGACAGGTTTTCATCTTAGCAGCTACTGTCTTGGACAGTGGCCTACCGACCTAGTATAGGGTTATTTGCATTAGTTTCTTTCATTTAGCTTGTTACATGCTATTACACCATTAGCATAGATTTGGTTTATCACATTTACTAGCATTCATATCATTAATTTCTATTATCATGGAGCATATTTCTATTTATCATTAGGGTTATTGCTAACAACCTCATCCGAGGAATCTCGGACAGCTGACGGTTTGCTTTTATTTTCATGCTTGCAGGACTACAGGTACATTTGATAGGCTGTCAATATACGAAATCAAAAGGATACCTCTAGGAACCAAACCTAGAGAAAGATGCATCTGTAATCCCTCACACAGTTTTATGTGCATCACCAGGAAGCTTGTGAGAGTGCATCACCCCTTGTGAGGGGATATCATACATCTGCTACCCTACTTTATAAAATTTGTATCAAAATAAGGAAATACCTTAGAGGGATCTATATGTAACCGAAATCAAGAAAAAGCAATAAAAAGCATTATCTATTCATTTTATTTGTGTCTTGATTTTATATTTCATTTAATGCATGATTGAATATGAATAAGATACATAATATTCACAAATAGGAGTAGTGGACGGTGTGCTGCTTCCCTAGGGTTGCTACAGATGGCGATCACGGTGGGACCCCCAACAAGTTTTTATTTTCTACCACTTTATTGATCCATGTTTTTGTGTGCAAGTTTAGCCACTCTATTTTATAGTGGCCAGAAATTGGATGCTTTGGTCTACAACGTCCAAAAGTTAGCCGCTTCTGCTAATAGCGACCAAAAATCAATTGCTCTGGTCGACAATGGTTGGAACTGGAGTGTAGCAAAGGATAAAATTTTGGTTCTCTAAGCTAGATTTGAGGTTGGTTCAACTTTTCTAATGATGTATGGTTCTCTGTCTACTTCTATTTTCCTAAAATAGTGAAATTAAAACACATTTCGATTTGGAAACTATGGAATGGAAAGGAAAGAACTTGCATCTTACGCATATTAGGGTTTTTTTTTTAGATTTCCACTAGGCGTTGCTAGGAACAATGGCTTATGCTTGTAAAGTATGCCCTAGAATCTAGCATGCTAGGAATCATGGGTTGGTTTTCTTGCTTTGATGCCCTGCTAGAGGCCATATTTACATGAAATAGAGTGCGTCCATGAAAATAATATTAGTTTATTCATATTTTTGAAAACTGAAACATCATTTGTATTAGGCATATAGGAAAGATACATTTTTGCTATATTATGCATTTTACTTTATGCAAAATTAAAATTAACCCCACACACACACGTATATTTTAAACATTGGGGAGTTAGTTTTCATCACCAAACCTCAATCTAGTTTGGTGACGTTGGCATTCATCTCCTTCCACTGGCTTTCCCCCTAGACATTTCTAGAATGGAATAAGGAACTTATTTATAGTGTTACTAAGTTACTCGTGTTCAAACCGTCTCCCACTATTGGAATGATTGGTTCATAGTGGAAGAGCTAGGTGAACCCCCCACTGGGACTTCAGCGATGTACCCTAGTCTCTTTTTGAGAAAATTTTGTTTGGCATGGGTGTTCTTGATTCACACTATGGATGAGTCTCCTTATTCTAAATCCAAAACAAGAGCAAAAAAATAAGAACAACACATCAAAAACACAACAAATAGTTTAGGGCACACATAAATTGATAATCAATATAAACACTTGCTTGATATTGTTTGGCTATCTCTAAATTATAATCCAAAAGACTAATTCACAAGCACAATGGTCAAACCCAACAGTAAAAATCCCTGGTCCAATACTAAGGGAGAATTTGAAGCAACACATATCCATAGGCGAATTCGTAGTAACATTAAAACACCTACTCATAAAACTATGGGACGTAGTTCTGCAAGTCTAAGGGGTGATAATTCAACCATTCGATGTTCTCCTCGAGAAACCCCAAATAGAGAGTCAAATCATGGAACTAAATAAGAAAAACATAAAGAGGCTTCACAACCATAATCATCAAGGAGACACGAGGAAGCCTCAAGGTCTTCCTCTAAACACATAGAAACTTCTCAAAGACATGAGGAGGCTTCAAGAGCTTCCTCCCCACATGGACATAAGAAGGGTTCTAGACCCAATTATTCACATAAGGATGATGAGGTTTTCCCATATCCATCCTCATGGAGGGTAGGTGGGGCCACACAGCCCTCATCACCAAAAATACACACAAGAGATACAACATATCAAACTTCACATGAGACATTGAGAATAGGTCTACCCACTGAAGGGCAAGAAACTAGAGCCACATCCAGTCATAGACATCAAATAAAAGATACCCTTCACACAAGAGGAAGGATTCCAATAGATCATGACCTCATTAGATTAAATTGCACCCCAAGGGATTAGCCATAGAAAACAAGATAGTTAGATAAGTTGGATTAGTTTCATACAAGACCACCTCCCATAATTGTAGCCATAGAAAATTTTGCATTTGGAAGTTCACAAAATGTTACTTCTAAGCACACCTCTCAATTTGGGGATGCTTCAAAAGCAAATCCACAAGTCTCATGTAGAGTATAACTATATATACACTTATAAACACATGCAATAGATTAAAGTAGCTAGCAATAACAAAGAAATAATAGAAACCTCTTCAAGGAATCTACGAATCAAAACCACAAGAATAGAATCAAACAAACATGAGTCTTATTTAACAATGCAATTTGTGAAGAACACAAGCTTATACTGAGAGGGGGGGGTGAACAGTATAAGACCACTTTCTACTTTTTCCTTCAACTTAACTTTTAATACAATATTATGCAGTGTATAGAAAGCAGTATCAAGCAAAAATCAAAGCAATACAGAAAACACCATCCACAATAGAGACACAGCAATTTACGTGGTTCACCCAAGGTGGGCTACTCCACGGATAAAATTTTCACTAAAATTTTATCAACCAAATCTGGGAAAACCTTTCCCGATTACAATGTTTATGGGTACCAACCCAAAGGAGACACCAATCCCCTAACTCTGCTCTGGTTGGTGATCCTCTAGAAGACCTCTGCCTCTGCTGCCCTTAGCAAGTGGAACTCTATCCACAGAAGACACCTGTCTTCCCTGCTCTGGCTGGAGACCTCTGTCCTCAACCCTATCACCTCAAAGCTGGTCCTCGAAAATGCACTAAACACAGTCCTTCGGTCTAGCACAAATGTCCTCTATCTTTTTCTCTGATCTGTACCAAACACAGTCCTTCGATCTGGCACAAGTCTATCCTCTTCCTCTTTCTCTGGTCTGCACCAAACACAGTCCTTCGGTCTGGCACAAGTCTGTCCTCAAATCTCTTTTTTGTTCTATTACAGCCGCACTTGGTCGAAACCAACTTTTGCACTGACTGCACAAACACAACAGCACTCGATCGAACATCAACTTATGCACCTCTATGCAATCACATCAGCACAGTCTTCGCACACTCTGCTTCTCGATGATCGAACTTCTCCCCCGCACTCTATCTATGAATATCGCACTTCGAACGCACACTTCGATCGATACAAATTCTCTTCAAACAACCCTCCTTTTATACTAACATAATCAAGATCTAAACCTTGGTCTTAGTCGGCTGTTACCCTTAAACTACGTCGGTTGCAAAACCCTAAGCTACGTCGGCCCAGATTTAACTCTGTCGGCTTCAACCGCCTCTGTAGTTCTATAGCTTTTCTCACGAAACTACAACATGTCGCGATATCGTGACACTTTTGCCTTTGTCTGCCTTGACTACGTTCTTGTCGCGAAATCGTGACACTTCTCGCTTTGTCAGCAACAACTTTGCTTTTGTCATGAAATCGTGACACTTCTGCCTCTGCTGACGTCATCGTCACTTTTGTCATGAAATCATGACATTTCTCGCTTTATCAACCTCTTCTCGGCTTGCACTAGTGAAACTGGAACATGTCGCGAAATCGCGACGCTTTCACCTTCGAGCTCTTCCTTCTTGAATTCATCATGAAATCGTGACGCTTCTTCTATTGAAGACTTGCACACTTTCTCCATCCGTATGCTGCCATCTCAAACTGTCATGAAATCGTGACACTTTCTGCAACCGCAAGCTTTCTCTTCAACCTGTCATGAAATCGTGACACTTTCTGCATCCGTACAATTTCTTTGTAGCCTGTCATGAAATCGCGACGCTTCTCATTTCAAACTCTTCCCTTTGCTGCATGTCACGAAATCGTGACAGTTCTCACTTCGAGCTTTTTAGCATGTCGCGAAATCATGACACTTTTTGAGATACTTTATCTCTCTTCGAACTTGTCATGAAATCATGACAGTTCATATTGCGGACTCTCCCTTCTGCATCATGTCATGAAATCGCGACACTTTTTCGTCCGTACAACCTTCCTTGCATTATGTCACGAAATCGTGACATTTTTCCTTCTTTGCCTTCCTGCACTTTTCGAGTCACGAAAATGCGACATGTCATGAAATCGTGACATCTTCCACCTTGCTTTCTTTCTCTGCCAATATGTCACGAAATCATGACAGTTTTGCCAGCTTCTTCTCTCTCTTCCAACATGTCACGAAATCATGACAGTTTTGCCAGCTTCTTCTTTCTCTTCCACCATGTCACGAAATCGTGACACTTTTTCAAAAATATTTCTCTCCTACTAACAGACATGTACTCAAAAGCTTTCTCTCTCCTGTTTAAGTCGCGAAAATGCGACATGTCGCGATATCGCGACATTTTTCCAACTTACTTTCTTTCGAACCTGTCAAGCCGAAACTTCAACAAAACACATTATTTTACATCAAATAAAATTCTTTCAAAAGCTTCTTGACATCAATGACAACTTATTTACTTGAGCAACTGCAAAGAACTCAAGGTACCCAAAATTGCCAACAATCTCCCCCTTTGTCATTGATGGCAACCCTTTACTAAAAACACGTCTCAGGAGCTAAAACTGAAACCAACTGTGCTAACAGCTGAGAATCTCCTTTTGAAGTTTTGCTCCCCCTAACTTGAAGCTTTCCTCTTCACATTGAAGCTCTCCCCCTTACTCATATCTCTCCCCCTTACTCATATCTCTCCCCCTTTGTCATCAATGGCAAAGGGTCACCTTTGGGGCTGGGACTAAGAATGAGCCACTTAGCTTAGTCCCTCCCCCACCTCCTGATGAGGTGATTAAAATAGGGGTGGGAGTAAAACTCCCATTAGGCACTGATCATCATCAGTGTCTACAATTTCCTTGCCGGGCCTTTTCTTGAACTTTTTGCCCGCATTCCTGTTTTTGTCACTGTTCTTGTTCTTGTTCTCATCCCTGTCCTTTTTCATGCCTTGATCCTTGGACCTGATCATGCCACTGTTTCTATTTTTGTACCTTGGAAGATCAGCTCTACACTGTCTAGCTGTGTGACCTTCATTGTTGCACTTACAACAAGTAACAATGTTATTTCTTTTAGGCATACCTGTTCTTTGAATCCACCAGTTCTGCCCAAACCTGTTCTGATCAAACCTGTTCCTGTAATTAACCTTGCAATAGACTGCCTTGTGCCCAAACTATTGACAAGAGTAGCAATACCCTCAAAAGAAACTAGCACTTCTGAATTTGTCGTTTACTTTCTCCACTTGAGCCATGCAATGTACAACCATGTGACCAAACCTGTGACACGCAAAACATCTGCCGTGAAATTTTCTTTTATTCGACCTCTTGGGTCCCGAAAACTTCTTCTTTTCAATCTGAATTTTGTTTTCTGTTTCTGTGCATTTATCACTCATGGACTCATGATCTGAAGTACTTTCTTCATCAGAACTCTCTTCCTTTTGGAATCTCTTGCTAGATTCCCCAACCTGTTCCTTGTGCGGCTTAACAAAACCAAGACCTATTTTATCTATTGGTTTTCTTTGACCTTTGATGAGAGACTTAACCCTTTTGGAGCTATCTTGAAACCTGTACAACTTATCCTTGTACTCTTTAGTTTCCACTTCCAAAGAAGCCATTTTCTGTTCTAACTCACTATACTCAAGAACCTTAGACTCTAACTCATCCTTGAGTTCTTGTGTCTTAGCTATAGAGAAGTCAAGACTTTCTATAAGATCATCTCTCTCCATACAACATTCATCTAACTTATCCTTGAGTCTATCATTCTTCTTTCTTTCCTTTTTCAAAGCACTAAGAGCATTATTAAGTTCACTTTCAAGATCCTTTATTTGTTTGCTTTCCGAATCCTCAAGGCCTTTTCCAGATTTCTTATCACTAGAGGTGCTACCTTTTTCAAAAACCATACAAGCATCTTCTTGATAGTTTTCTGAAGCATCCTTATACATACTGGAAACCAAATCATTATTTGTACAATCATCCTCAAGGTGACCAAAATTTCCACATCTAAGACATTTCATAATAATGAATCTATGTTTCGGTTCTTCCTCTTTTTCTGATATGAACAACATCTCATTTTCCTCATCACTTGAAGAGCTTTCACTATCACTGCTAGAACACTTACTTGCTTTGTCTAGGTAGAAACTCTTCTTGTTCTTGTGTGAATACCTCTTTCCTTGATTGTTGTGCTCATCTTTGTTCTTTCCGTAATACCTGTGCTTTTCAGAATCCTTGCTCTTAACATCCTGTTTCTCTTCATCACTTTCATTCTTGGAAACAGTACAGTCAGTAGCATAATGACCAAACTTTCCACAATTGAAGCATCTTATATTTTTCATGCTTTTGTGCTTTCTAGATAACTTGCCTTTCTTGTCTGTAATATGCCTCTTCATCACTAGAAGACTCATCACTCTCTTGAAGTTGTTTACCCTTAGATTTCTTGGTAGCCTTGAAAGTCGCCTCTTTCTTGACATCAACCTTCACCTGAGTTCTCAACTCAAATGCTGCAAGTATACTATGAAGCTCATCCTTTTTCAGCTTATCCAAATCTTTAGCTTCCTCAATAGCAGAAATATTTTCACTAAATCTATTAGGAAGAGATCTTAAAATCTTATCACAAACATCATTTTCAGCAAGTTCAAGACCTAAGTCTTTCATGGAGTTAACAACCTCATCCATACGGAGCATGTATTCACTAATATTTTCATCATCATTCATCTTGAGTTGTTCAAACATACCTTTGAAGTGTCTCAACTTGGCCTTTCGGACATTTACATCACCTATGTGAACCACCTGCAGCTGTTTCCACATTTCACTAGCTGTCTTGCAGTGAATCACCTTGGTAAGATCTGCCTTCTGTAAACCCTTCAGGATTGCATTCATTGCTTTTGAATTGCTGTGATGTAGGAGCCTGTCTTCTTTAGTATAAGGACCATTTACAGGAATAGTGTACCCATCTTCAATCACTTCCCATACCTCATTGCCAAGTGCCATTAGATGAACCTTCATCCTTGCACTCCAAAGACCAAAATCTGATCCGTCAAGAATAGGTGCTGCATTGCCGCTTGAATAATCCATTGTGTTCTTATCAAGCTTTTCCTTCAAGTTGTTTAAACTTTTCGAAGGAACCCGCTCTGATACCAATTGAAGAACACAAGCTTATACTGAGAGGGGGGGTGAACAGTATAAGACCACTTTCTACTTTTTCCTTCAACTTAACTTTTAATACAATATTATGCAGTGTATAGAAAGCAGTATCAAGCAGAAATCAAAGCAATACAGAAAACACCATCCACAATAGAGACACAACAATTTACGTGGTTCACCCAAGGTGGGCTACTCCACGGATAAAATTTTCACTAAAATTTTATCAACCAAATCTGGGAAAACCTTTCCCGATTACAATGTTTATGGGTACCAACCCAAAGGAGACACCAATCCCCTAACTCTGCTCTGGCTGGTGATCCTCTAGAAGACCTCTTCCTCTGCTGCCCTTAGCAAGTGGAACTCTATCCACAGAAGACACCTGTCTTCCCTGCTCTGGCTGGAGACCTCTGTCCTCAACCCTATCACCTCAAAGCTGGTCCTCGAAAATGCACTAAACACAGTCCTTCGGTCTAGCACAAATGTCCTCTATATTTTTCTCTGATCTGTACCAAACACAGTCCTTCGGTCTGGCACAAGTCTGTCCTCTTCCTCTTTCTCTGGTCTGCACCAAACATAGTCCTTCGGTCTGGCACAAGTCTATCCTCAAATCTCTTTTCTGTTCTATTACAGCCGCACTTGGTCGAAACCAACTTTTGCACTGACTGTGCAAACACAGTAGCACTCGATCGAACATCAACTTATGCACCTCTACGCAATCACATCAACACAGTCTTCGCACACTCTGCTTCTCGACGATCGAACTTCTCCCCCGCACTCTATCTATGAATATCGCACTTCGAACGCACACTTCGATCGATACAAATTCTCTTCAAACAACCCTCCTTTTATACTAACATAATCAAGATCTAAACCTTGGTCTTAGTCGGTTGTTACCCTTAAACTACATCGGCTGCAAAACCCTAAGCTGCGTCGGCCTAGATTTAACTCTGTCGGCTTCAACCGCCTCTGTAGTTCTATAGCTTTTCTCGCGAAACTACAACATGTCGTGATATCGTGACACTTTTGCCTTTGTCTGCCTTGACTACGTTCTTGTCATGAAATCGTGACACTTCTCGCTTTGTCAGCAACAACTTTGCTTTTGTCGTGAAATCGTGACACTTTTGCCTCTGCTGACGTCATCGTCACTTTTGTCATGAAATCATGACATTTCTCGCTTTATCAACCTCTTCTCGGCTTGCACTAGCGAAACTGGAACATGTCGCGAAATCACGATGCTTTCGCCTTCGAGCTCTTCCTTCTTGAATTTGTCATGAAATCATGACGCTTCTTCTGTTGAAGACTTGCACACTTTCTCCATCCGTATGCTGCCATCTCAAACTGTCGTGAAATCGTGACACTTTCTGCATCCGCAAGCTTTCTCTTCAACCTATCGTGAAATCGTGACACTTTTTGCATCCGTACAATTTCTTTGTAGCCTGTCGCGAAATCGTGACGCTTCTCATTTCAAACTCTTCCCTTTGCTGCATGTCACGAAATCGTGACAGTTCTCACTTCGAGCTTTTCGGCATGTCACAAAATCGTGACACTTTTTGAGATACTTTATCTCTCTTCGAACTTGTCACGAAATCGTGACAGTTCACACTGCGGACTCTCCCTTCTGCATCATGTCGCGAAATCGTGACACTTTTTCGTCCGTACAACCTTCCTTGCATTATGTCGCGAAATCGTGACATTTTTCCTTCTTTGCCTTCCTGCACTTTTCGAGTCGCGAAAATGCGACATGTCGCGAAATCGCGACATCTTCCACCTTGCTTTCTTTCTCTGCCAATATGTCACGAAATCGTGACAGTTTTGCCAGCTTCTTCTCTCTCTTCCAACATGTCGCGAAATCGCGACAGTTTTGCCAGCTTCTTCTTTCTCTTCCACCATGTCACGAAATCGTGACACTTTTTCAAAAATCTTTCTCTCTCCCACCTAAGTCGCGAAAAAGCGACATGTCGCGATATCGTGACACTTTTTCAAAAGCTTTCTCTCCTGTTTAAGTCGCGAAAATGCGACATGTCGCGATATCGCGACATTTTTCCAACTTACTTTCTTTCGAACCTGTCAAGCCGAAACTTCAACAAAACACATTATTTTACATCAAATCAAATTCTTTCAAAAGCTTCTTGACATCAATGACAACTTATTTACTTGAGCAACTGCAAAGAACTCAAGGTACCCAAAATTGCCAACAATTTGACCGCATGTGACGGTTAGAAAATGCATTGTGTAAAGAGTGAGAGCTAGTGGAAGCTCTCAAGTATGAAAAAAAAATAGAAAGGCTTTTGTGCCAACATGAGAAACATCTAAGAGAACAAGTCGAGCAACTATCTCGTATCAATTTACAAGCCAATGGAAATGATCATCAAAGAGATAAAATCGTTGAATCACTAAGAGAAGGGTGCACTAGATAAGAAGAAAGCCCACAATGAAACCACCACTCAAATCATGAACAACATCAAACTGGTTGAGAAATGGTAAACATGATAAATTAGGATCAAACACATCTTGAATCCCCTTGTAGGAGGGAAGAGAATAGAACAAGTCAAGTGCACATAGGGTTACCTCCATTACCACCATGAGGGGGCCTAAGAAGATGAAATACTCACCTCAAAGAAATTCTAGGCACTCACTAAAAATATGAAATCCTTTGAGAAATAAGAGATGATGGGGAACCAACCAACATTGAGTAAAATACACAACCAACCATTATGACCATCAGTCCCTAGCCCTACCTATCCTAAGCATTTTGAGATGCCTAGGTTAGAAAAGTTCAAGGGTGAAGAGGATGCATAAGAGCATGTCACCAATTTTATCAATACATGTTTTCATCTTGAATAAAATGATGCTCTTATGTTAAGGACTTTCATTATGATATTTTTTGTGCACTGCCACTCAATGGTTCAACCAACTGCCCAAGAACAACATATCTAGTTTTGAACAACTAGTAAACATATTCCTAAAGCATTTCTCCTTTGGTGCTAAAATAAAGGTGAACCTTTTAGACTTGGCCAACTTAAAACAATATGACGATGAGCCAGTAATGGAATATGGGGATAGATAGAGAAAAGTCATGGTAAAGTTATCATTATCTGTCCCCACATAAGAAATCATTCGTATGTTCACCAAGAGTTGTTCTAAACACATCTCCCTATTGCTACAAATTCAATAATATCCATCATTTGAGGAAGCCTTGGCATAGGCAAAACTCATTTAGGACATAAAAGTAGATGAGGGAACCATCAATCTCCAAACCAAGAAGTAGTGGAACAAAAATGACAAGAATGACAAATACAAGCAAAAGCAGGCAAACCCTACTCTAGTTAATCAAGTAGTATTGGCTGCACCTAAGGATGGGGCTACGCAGAAACCCCAGAATTATCAAGCACAACACCCACCATCCAATTACGATCAAAATAACAATCAGGGGTGAAACAGAGAACACAAACCACCTCGCTATTTTACACCTCTATCAGAGTCAATGCAATAAATTTTCAACCAATTGAGTGAGGCTGGGAAGATCAGATTTCTTGATATACCTCTTGTAGATCCCAACCATCCTAAGCCAAAAGGATATAGGGAAGATCAATTTTACCCTTATCACAGGATACCGGGGTATAACATTGAAGTTTAAGTTTGTTTCAAGAACCAGGTACAAAACATGATTGAGATAGGAGAAATTAAAGTTGACAACTCATTGGCCTTCAATAATAGAGATATGGGCATATTCAGAAACCCGTTGCCAAAACATGAGGCACCTAGAGGGCAAGGTGCCCAAGTCAATCAAGTATAAATTGATATGTCTACCCACGAGTGCATTGGGATGGTTAAAATTATCAATATAGCAACCAGTAGTAGATGATATGGTCAACCACAGCCTCTTGTAGCTCCCATTAATGTCTCAGCTATACCTAGGCAGAGGTAGGGGTAGAACAACCTTCCAGGTACACCAACCCGACTTGTGGTAACTGTTCAGAGTAGACTAGATCAAAAATTACAAACAACTCTAGCCAAGCTATCTATCTATGAGCTCATATAATAGTCCCCAAAGTACATGGAGATTTTGAGATCGATTGAGCTCCAACCACAAGATCCAAATGCATTCACTTATTTTGTGGGACAAGTACAAGAATTCTAGGAACATTTCTTTCAATTCTATGATCATAAGATTAAGACAGTACCTACTGCTTTACTAGACCCTCTACTGCACATTGTTGCATCAGTCAATGATTTACCTTTTAAGCGGGTCTTGATCGATACAGGTTTGTCAATCAACATCATCACCACAACGACAATAGAACACCTTAAGATCCCCAAGTTAAATATCATTCTAGGAGCCTACACATTAAGAGCTTTTAATGATACTTTATGCAATACTATGGGAATGATAGTCCTACCTATCAAGGTGGGGCATAAGACCATCCTTGTGATGTGTCATGTCTTGTAAGGGGCCATGCAATACAACATACTCCTAGGGCACCCTTGGATAAGAGATATGAAGTGTGTTCCTTTGATTTTCCACCAATGTGTCAAGTATGTTCATGATGAAAAAGTCTATGTGGTGTTGGCTGATGAAGAGCCATTCAAATATGTCCATTAGGTGGATTTTATTCTACCCACTTGTATGTATTACCTTCATCTCCAACTACGCAACTAGATGATAGAGAAAAATGGGTACGAAAAGACTCATCCACATCAACACCTCATCTTGCACGCAAAATGACTAGTGCTTCTAAGAGACCATCAATATCGAATCCAAAAGACAATCAGAAGCTAAAGGTGCCCTTAGTTTAGGAAGGAAAGCCCAAGGAAGCACTAAACATAGCCATTGAGAAAAGTCTAAGTCCCATGGAAGAAGAAGATCTCCAATATCAAGCTGAGGAGATACTAAAACCCGCTTCATCAGTGTCGTCTGTAGGATCATCCACATCACATGTGAAAATACACTTGGAAATCATAGGGATATGAGAGTATCTTGTGTAGAAAATAATATTCATGCCCATTATAGAGTCTACACAAAACATGGGATGACCAAAAGACCTAAGACCACCAGTGGGAATAGTGGTTCTGCTTGGAATCCCTCCCAACCAGACCAACTTTGTCTATGCTGGCCTCAAATGTGCCCATAAGTATATAGACATAGAAGAGGACAATGATGAACTATTCATGGTTAATGTTCGTTACCTCTCTAATCCTGAGTTTTCTCTAAGCTACTTTGAACGTTACCATTGGCATGGCTATGGTCTTGGTATATATGATCAGGGGCGTAGGCAGTCATTCAAGCTACAATACCAACTTCCCTCTGACAGGTTTGGTTTAGGCTATCACATCAGAGGTCGAGATGACTCTCTAGTAGCAGCCTTGGATAGATTAATCTTAGGTTTAGGATAAGACATTGATTTTATTCCTTATCACCCACCAAGTACAAGATATCTGATTAACAGATAAGTGGCCGTGGTAAACATACCACTACCCGAGACTTATCATCCAAGCTTCACAATTGATGCCATCCCAATAGGTTGCAACTTGTGGGATGAAGAGTGAGAAGAAAATGGATATGAGGCAAGTGATGATGAAGCACAAGAAATCTTAGCCTATCATGGGCCTCGCTATTTACAAAGCCTTGCTTGGTCTAGCCACAATGAGAGTGGGTACATATCGGATGAAAGTGGTTATGAGTCATAGGATTCAATAGAGAGCCTACCTAGGATCAAGGTAGTGGCCCCATAGCTTGGGGCAAGACACTAATGCAAATGGCATCTTCATAAGTGACAAAGAATATGAGGATGAAATAGAGATGGCCTACTTGGGGCCAAGACATGTGCCCATTATCTTGGGACCACATACCAATGCTAATGGTTTCTGGATAAGTGATGATAACTTTAAATATAAGACTAAGATGGCTTATCTTGGGCCTCATCACTTATGACAAGTAAACATGCTAGTAGGAAGAGAAGTGGCATTGTGTGCCATAAACCCTAGCTTGCAATTTTTTGGGAGACCTATCAACTTAGTTGCCATTAATCGTGCAGTCAATCCTCATATGGATATGTTTAGGGATCTCTTAGAACCCAATGATCCTATTATCCAGCCTGCTCATGGGCCAGCTACAAACATTTCTTTTCCTCTAGAGCCTCATCAAAAGTATGGAGGGGAAACCTCTGAGACAATATTTCACCCATGTGGTCCTGGAGATTTCATTCCATCCATAAATATGATCTCCATTTATTTGACCACTGCACTTCATAACCTAGTAGATCCTACTAAACCACTATATCTTTATATAGAGGCTATTATTTGGGATCACACTGATTCACCCATAGAGCCTGAGGACCTTTTCCCTAATGAAGAGGTGTTATAGCTATTTCATTTTGCATCAGGTTGTTCATATGACGTATTCCATGTTGGTTTGGATCCTGAGTAAGTAGGACCTATAAATTCTGTTGATGACATTCATTTGATACCCATGCCTCACCATATAGAGGATGGGTCGCATATGGCTATAGAAGTGACTTTTGAGGTGGAAATCAGTGATGATCCTACTCAACCAAAGAAAGTCAAGTTCGGAGAAAGTCTGTCTCTAGAGGAACAAACCATCATAATATCTCTCCTTAAAGAGAGGCCAAATATTTTTGCTTGGACTTACAAAGACATGCCAGGGATTGATCCAAAGTTATTCATTCACAACCTTTCATTGGATCCCATGAAGAATCCAATCAAGCAAAAGTTAAGGAAAATGCATCCAACCATCACTTTGATGGTGAAGAACGAGTTACAAAAACTATTGGATGTGATTTTCATAGTTCCCATAGACTATCCTGAATGGGTATCGAACATGGTACTCGTGGGAAAACTTGATGGAAGAGTTTGTATTCGCATGGATTTTAGAGACTTGAATAGGGCAACTCCAAAGAATTAATTCCCATTGACAAACATAGACGCTCTTGTTGACGCCATCGTAGGTCATGAGATGCTCTCCCTAATGGATGGTTTTTTTGGATACAATCAAATCCAGATAAAACCTAAATACCAACATAAGACTACTTTCATTACTCCATGGAGGAAATTCTATTACAAGGTGATGCCATTTGGCCTAAAGAATGTTGGTGCCACATATCAACGAGCCATGACATACATCTTTCATGATTATATACATAAGATCTTGGAGGATTACATTGATGATTTACTGGCCAAGTCTTTATTGAGGCAAGATCATGTTGAAATCCTTACAAAGGTCTTCGATTGCCTCATTGAGAACAAAATTGGATTGAATCCTAAGAAGTGCATGTTTGGTGTAACTTCTGGTAAGCTCTTAGGGTTCATTGTTTCTAAGATAGGCATTGAAATTGATCCTACAAAGGTAAATGATATAATGGAAATTGCCACCCCTACCAACATTAGGGAGTTAAGAAGACTACAATGCAAGGTAGCATCCATAAAATGGTTCATTTGTCAATTATCAATCAAGTTTCGACCCATGAACCAGTTGCCATGCAAG
Organism: Wollemia nobilis; assembly: GCA_028583015.1. Lineage (NCBI taxonomy): Eukaryota > Viridiplantae > Streptophyta > Pinopsida > Araucariales > Araucariaceae > Wollemia > Wollemia nobilis. Next base: position 3,431,105 of record JAQPPZ010002410.1, on the reverse strand, counting down.
GATATCCTGTTTCATTGGGATGAAGAGTGCCAGTAAGCCTTTGCAGAGATCAAAAATTACCTGGAAATGTCACCAGTGTTGGCTCCACCAAGGCCAGACGTGCCATTTTTACTTTACATATCATCTACCGATTTCGTGTTGGGCACCATGTTGGCCCAAAAGAATGCACAAGACAAAGAGCAAGCTGTATATTACATCAGTTGCACCTTGGTAAGTTATGATGTAGGATATGCGTATGTAGAAAAATTATGTTTAGCAGTGGTCTTTATGACCAAAAAGTTGTGATACTACATGTTGAGCCATACAACCTACATTATCAAAACAAAATCCTTTGTAGTACATGATGAATAAGACCTATCACAATACACGTACTGCAAAGTGGATCATGCTATTGATAGAATTTTATCTAGAGTTCATAAGTCAAAATTCCATCAAGGGACAAGTCATAGCTAATAAATTAGTAGATTCACATCTTCTGGATAGCAAGCCTCTCACCATAGAATTGCCTAACGATGCAGTATTCACATTATAAGATCTTCCCGAACCAAGGGAACCTGATAAAGAAAGAGACATGGTATTATTCTTTGATGGTTCAAAGTGCAAGTAAGGGGGTGGTGCATGGATAGTATTTATCACACTATAGGGTGCTCCATTGCACTTATCATTCAAGTTAGAATTCCCATGCACAAATAATAACACAGAGTATGATGCACTGATCTTGGGACTCCAAATAGTCATTGCAATGGGTATTAAAATATTGAATATATTTTGTGACTCCTTGCTCATAGTTAATCAAGTCAAAGGATTGTTCTAATGCAGGCAATCGCTGCTAAAAGCTTACAAGGAGCTTGTTGACACTTAGCTAGCCTGAATTGAATGGTATGATATCAAGGCAATCTCTCGTACGTCAAATATATTTGCAGACACCACGTCATATTTGGGATCCTTAATCCCTTAGAATCCGTCTACTAATTTCACAACCATTCATGTTAAAGTACTCACGCACTCAACAATACAAGGTGAGGCTATTGAAAATCAAGAGTCAGTCAACATGATCTAGACTGAACCAAATCAAGATTGGTCCTTTAGAGCTAGAGCTTTCTTGAAAACAACACCTTGGGAATATTTGATCTCTCAAGGCCCCACAGAGTGTGGTACAACAATTCACCATAGGGTTATTTCTCAATCTGTATTCATAGATTTTGGATCGCAGGAGGAATATGTCATTTTATCCATAGAAGCTATGGCTTATCAGGATTGGCTTTCCCAATTGTGAGATTTTCTAAAACTTGGAATGGTACCACAAGACCTTTCGCATGTTGAAATATGAATATTTAAACAAAAGGTTATGAGGTACATATTTCTAGGAGAGATACTTTATAGACGAGGCTACGATGGAATGCTAATTCATTGTCTTGAGCTCTAAGAAGTAGCTTGGGTAATTTTGTAAGCTCATGATGGTATGTGTGGCGGCCACTTCAATGGCATGGCCATTGTTAAGCACATCTTGAGAATGGGTTACTATTGTCCCACTATGGAAAAATACTGTTGTGAGTATGTTAAGAAATGTGTTAAGTGCAAGCATCATGCAAACCTCACTCACTCACCATCACAAGTCTTGCAACCCATCCAGGTAGCATGGTCCTTATCGTAGTGGTGACTATACTTAGTGGGGAAGATCTCACCCCCATACTTAGGCCGACACACATTCATCATAACGACAACTGAGTACTTTACCAAGTGGGTTGAAGCGATCCCCTTAATAGCAACAAATGAACCAAATATTATGGAGTTTATACTCCATAATATCATAAGTTGTTTTGGGGTTCCTTAAAAAATAATATCGAATAATGGGCCATCTTTCAAGAACAAAAATGTGTGTGATTTAATGAACAAATACCATATTCAGCACAGTTTTTAAACACCCTATTATCTGCAAGCAAATGGGCAAGTAGAAGACTTAAACAAAATAATAGTATCCATATTGAGGAAGACGGTAAAAGATAATCATAAGGACTGGCATTTGCAATTGCCTCTGGTATTTTGGGCATACAGGACTAGTGTGGGGACACCGACTAGGGCAACACCATTTTCACTTGTATACGACACTGAAGCCATCATGCCCTTAGAATTGGAAATTCCAACCCTATGCATAGCATTGAAGGACTTCATATATGATGACACCACATGGCAAGCCCACCTTTATCAGTTAACACTTCTTGATGAACTTTGATTCAATGCATTGGAGCATCTCTATATTTATTAGGATCGCCTTGCATGAGCTTACAATAGTAAAGTACACTTGAGAGAATTCAAATTTGGGGATCTTGTGTTGAAAGAAAACCAACATAACTCAAATATGTCATCGCACCTACGAGAAAAAATTATGAAAAACTTGATAGGCCCTTACATGATTTCAGAGAAGGTTGGGCCTGGGGCATATCACCTCACATCATTGGATGGTGTTGAAGAGCTAGAGCCTCTCGATATCATTCATTTGAAGGAATTAAATGCATAAAATACAAAAATATTCAAATATGCATAAAATACAAAAACATTCAAATATGCATAAAATACAAAAACATTCAAATATACATAAAATACAAAAACATTCAAATATGTCAAAAATACAAACAAATTCGAAAAACATAAAAATTCAAAATTCAATAAAAAATGCTCCAAGGGTATCCAAGCCGCTTGGTCAAATTCAATCAAAAATGCTCCAAGGGTATCCAAGCCGCTTGGTCAAATTCAATAAAAAATGCTCCAAGGGTATCCAAGCCACTTGGTCAAATTCAATAAAAAATTCTCCAAGGGTATCCAAGCCGCTTGGTAAAATTCAATAAAAAATGCTCCAAGGGTATCCAAGCCACTTGGTCAAAATTCAATAAAAAATGCTCCAAGGGTATCCAAGCCGCTTGGTCAAATTCAATCAAAAAAGCTCCAAGGGTATGCAAGACACTTGGTCAAATTCAATCAAAAATTCTCCAAGGGTATGCAAGCTGCTTGGTCAAATTCAATCAAAAACTCTCCAAGGGTATACAAGCTGCTTGGTCAAATTCAATCGAAAATGCTCCAAGGGTATGCAAGCCGCTTGGTCAAATTCAATAAAAAATTCTCCAAGGGTATGCAAGCCGCTTGGTCAAGACTAATAAAAAATACTCCAAGGGTGTCTTCACGCTGCTTGGTCAAACCCTAAAAGCCCCAAAGGCACAATAAGATCTTTGGTCAAAATAAAATCAAAAATACAAAAACCATGCTAAATGATGAGCACCAGAAATGCTCATATTTTGTACATATTTCTTTGATCAATATGCGGTTGTATAATAAGGATTGCGTACTTTTATGAATGATTATATAGATATTTGATATAATTATGCGTGTTATCTAATTTGTGTGTTTTTAGTATGTTTTGTGGAATTGGAGTTGATTTAGTTAGATTTGGAACGGTCGAGGTCCTTTTGATGGACCTGGCACTTTATTTCATCGGGGGTCAATGTAGAGAACATAGGCGCCTCCCTACAACCGGAAGGCGCCAAGGGAACAAGCGCCTCCCTACAGTCGAAAGGCGCCAAACCAAATACGAGCGCCTCCCTACAGTCGAAAGGCACCAACTGAATACGAGCGCCTCCCTGCGGTCGAAGGTGCCAAGCGAATACGAGCGCCTCCCTGAGTCGAAGGCGCCAACGAATACAGCCTCTAAGCCAAAGGCCTCCTGAAGGCAAATAGGCCTCCCTGGAAGGCCAAAATAAGCGCCTCCAGAAGGCCAAAAAGGCCTCCAGAAGGCCAAAACAGCCTCCCCAAGTCGAAAGGTCAACAATAGAAGGCAAGCGCCTCCCCATAGTGGAAGGCGCTAATAGAAGGCAAGCGCCTCCCTACAACCAGAAGGCACAGTGATAACAAGGTACCTTCCTCATAAGGAAGGCGCCATTGATTCTTTGTCGTTGACCAGATTCGAATGACGTGGACAGCAAGGCTGGTGCAGTTCCAGCTCTGCATCATGTAGAGCTAAATTGGAGATAGCACCAATGTATCAAAATGTCTTACGATGCCAGGCAAAGCATGAACTGAAATGAACATGTCGCCATCAAAATAGAATGCCAGACGTCGATTGCATTCGCTAGACTATTCTAATTTAATCCAGGAAGAATCGACTATTGTAACCACTTCTATAACAAAAGTTCTATGGGTGTGTTATATAAACACACGTAGATCGTTCCGAAAGATATATAGAAATAATTAATAAAGATCCATTTAGAGTTATAGAAGATAGATTGTAATACGTTGATAAATATATTCCAGTTCTAGAAGTTCTAAAGCGCGTGTTCGATCGGGAAGAAGCTGCTGGAGCCTAGGCCCACTCCAAGCTAGTATTTCTTCCCCATTTCCTTCTTGTTTATTTATTTTAATTAGTTTATTGCTTTCATAGGAATGTTCATTGGTTTGCTAGTTCCAGTATTTGCAGTAGATTTATTTTCAGGAATGTGTACATGATTTATTTCTGTAGATTTAATTATGTTCTTCTTACGTAATTTATTGAGGAGTGCGGGAATGATTGACAACCATTTCAAGAACACCCCCCAAATGTAGGATTAGCAGATTCACCTCCAGTGGTATTGTAGTAACCTAATTTCGACTCTTCGCAAGTTTACGAAGCTCCCTGGGTTGATAATTAAATGCACGGGCATGTGACAAAAATAGGAAACCATTCACCTTGTTTGGCCCGCAACATTTTGGCACCGTTGTCGAGGAAGCGTCTTAATTAGATTACTTACAATACCCTGAAACCTTCCATCTGACCTTGTATGAGTTCTTCGAGAAGAAGAGGACCTGACGGTCGCTTTATAAGAACTAATCCATCAGGACCTGAGTCAGTCGAGCATTTTGGATTTGAGTTAGACTCGCTCGACCTACCAGCAGTCCATTGGAGTGAGGAACCGCACTTTGTGCAAAGTGCCGCCTCATCCCATCAACAAGGGGATGAACGAATCATCATAAATCCCCTGTTTAATAGGACTCCTCTAGAGGAAGCCCTATTGTGGAAGGCTGTGGAGGATCAGACGATCTCGCCAGACAACCTTAGAGCATTGACTCAGAAAGTTTTAAATGATCGGAAGGCCATAAACGCTGCATTAGAAACCACATTTCCCAAAAAAATGGTAGATAATGATGAAGTCTCATCTGGCTTTAGTTTCCCAATAGAGGAGGGAGTAGGAGATACCAAAATGAAAAACATATCCCCTGCTCACCTTCCGTCCTTCAGAGGACACCCGACTGAGGACCACGACCTATTTTTATTCAAGTTTGATGTTTTGTGCAGGTCTGTGGATTACAAATCAAACACGCAGAAGTTGAAATTATTTCCTTCTACATTAGACGATGCAGCTCTACGATGGTTCATCGGTGCAGGGAGACAAACACATCACCACTGGGACCGGATGAAGAAGCTCTTTCTAGAGCAATATCAAGATTTCGGGAGAGCAAGAGACTCCTGGGAGGAGGTCCTGAGCATGACACAAAGAGAAGATGAGTCTCTCGAGGAGTATTGGGAGAGATTCAGCTTTAATCTTCAACGGTCCCCTCACTCGAAGCTATCTGATAAGTCCCTCAAAAGCATCTTCTTGAGGGGACTTACCAATGAGTACTTGGAGGCTCTCAACATGATCTCTGGAGGTGATGTCTATCAGCATGCTATGGACGACATCCAAAAATTATGCCAGAACTACTCGAGAAGGCGAGGCAAAATCATCGCCAGGACCATGAAGGCGACTGCTTTAGTCACCAAAATAGAAATAGGCAACATCTTGGAGGATTTGAAGAGCGAAATGCTCTCATCTCTAGCACTGTAGATGGATACGCTACTGTTAGAAAAGAAGAAACAAGAAAATGATGCAGCATTAGCCTATTTCTGCCCAAAATGGAGAGGAAGGCACGCAAAGAATGCATGTCCAGAAAACAAGGTCAGAGTATGCACAGTTTGCAGGCTGAATCATAAAACTCGATTGTGCCCACAACTGCCCAGTAACTAGGAAGCGGCTGAGAGCACGGAGGCCTACTTCATAGGCAATAGGAAGAGTTGGCCATAGCCCCCATGGGGAATATACCAACCGAGATGCCATCATATGGGGGAGGGCCATACATGCACCAAGGACCCCCTCAACCACCTAATATGGGGTGGTGGGGACCATCACCCTGGACTAACGCACCCCCAACAGCATTTTCGAATCGGCGGCCATGGATGCCATATCCATATCCTGGGCAGCAGTGGAGAGGCCACAATGCATGGAATCGGACTCCATAGAGTGCAGCGCCTGCTCACATCCAACAGAACTTACCGGCATTGCCAGCAGTGAGACCTATGCAGCTACCAGCACAACTGACAGCAAACCCGAACAATGGAGTAAATCAGTCGGCATACAACGTAGAAGGTGAGATGTATCATATGTACAATATTCAGCTTAGATCGGGTAGGCGGCTAGGAGTAGAGACACCGCCTCTGGTAGAAGAGGAGGAAGAAATAGTAGAGACACCTCCACTGGTAGAAGAGGAGGAAGAAATAGAGGAGACACCTCTGGTAGAAGAGGGAAAAGCACTTGAGAGAGCGGAGGCTCCATTTCCTAGCCGGTTGCAGGAACAAAGAAAAACAACACAGCCAAAATTTGACATCTTGTCGAGCTTGAAGAATCTCACGGTGACAATCCCATTATTTCAAGCAATTCGAGATGTCCCCATTTACACCAAGGCAATTAGAGAAATGTGTCTAAGGAGACCGGGATGAAAAGCTACCCAGACTATCAACGTCGTGGGTAAAGGCAGATCTAATGATGGGTAGAACACGTCATCCGAAGTATGCGAGATCCGGGCAGCCCGGTGCTGACCATAAAAATTGGAGGACATTCCCTGTCCAACACATTGGTTGACCTCGGGGCAGCCATCAACGTGATGCCTCAAGAGACCATGCGGAGGCTGCGGCTCACGAACCTCGAAGCCAACCATGACAGTGCTTCGGTTAGCCGATCGATCAACCGATGTCATCGGAAGGGATCTTTGGAAGATGTGATCGTAACAGTCAGTGCATGGGAATATCCAGCCAATTTTTAGTTTTGCAAACCAAGACCAGGCTGGGCGGTTACCCGCTCATTTTGGGGAGGCCATGGCTGGCAATAGCTGACGCTTACATCAGCTATCGGGATGGGCTAATGACCATCTCCAATGGGCAAAATGTCAAAAGGCTGACCATTTCACCGCCAGCTCAGTCTATGGACTCGATAGAAGAACCCAGGATCACCGAGCATGGAACTACGGAGTTGTCCATAATCCAGCGATGATGACCTTGGAGGAGGTGGCGAAAGAGGACGAGGATGGTGCTATCATGGAGTTTCTCCATGGAGAATCGTCCACCCCCACACCTGGATCACCGTTGACTGGCGCCCAAGATCAGCACATCCGACAAATACACGTTGGGCCGGGGAGGATATTAAACGTCAACGGCAGGTTGACGCCCACACAGCTAGAAAAATTGGAAGAGCTTCCGGTAAAACACCAGCAAGCATTTGCATGGGACTACGCAGATATGCACGACATCAGCCCAGAAATATGTACCCATCGGATTTATTTAGATGACCAGGCAACTCCTAGTCGGCGACCACGAGAGAAGGATGAACCCGACAATGAAAGACATTGTCAGAGAAGAAGCGCACAAACTTCTGGCTACCGAATTCATATATCCGATTTTTGACAGTGAATGGGTATCACCATTAGTGGTGGTCCCCAAAAAGAATGAGAAATGGCGGATCTACGTGGACTACCGGGCGTTGAACAAGGCGACTAAGAAAGACCACTTCCCACTCCCGTTCATCGATCAGGTCTTGGACACACTCTCAGGAAGAAAATACTTCTCCTTTCTGGACGGTTTCAGTGGTTACAACTAGATCCAGATAGGGGAAGAAGATCAAGATAAAACAACGTTCACCTGTCCATGGGGAACGTTTGCCTATAAGGTATTGCCTTTTGGACTGTGCAACGCACCGGCCACCTTTCAAAGGGCGGTGCTTAGCATATTCTACTGATATGATAGGAGACGGGGTGGAAGTATACATGGACGACTTCACCGCCTATGGAGAAACCTTCGAGGAGGCAATGACAAATCTGGAAAGAGTGCTCGACGGGAGCAAGGAAAATCATTTGTCCCTAAGTAATGAAAAATGTTTTATGATGATGCGGGAAGGCATCGTGTTGGGACACCACCTCTCTGCGGAAGGAATAAAAGTAGACAAGAGGAAGATCGAGGTCATCGAGAGACCTACCTAGCCCCAGAATCCAGAAGGAGGTAAGAAGTTTCCTTGGATCAGCTGGGTACTACCGACGATTTATCGCCGAATTTAGTAAGATTGCCAAACCACTGCACACCCTACTTTCTAAGGACGTAGAGTTCAATTGGATGGGAGACTGCGAAGAAGCGTTCCAATTACTGAAAGAAAAATTGATATCTGCACCGGTCTTGAGAGGACCGAATTGGGCCATACCGTTCCATATTTACTTCGGATGCATCTAACGGTGCGATCGGAGCGGTCCTCGGGCGAGAAAGACGATGAAGAATTTTATGCCATCTATTATGTCGGTAAAAACTTGGCGGGAGCAGAGCTCAACTATACGTGTGACGAGAGAAAAGAATTCCTCACAGTTGTCCATGCAATAAACAAATTCTGCCACTATATAACGGGATACAAGGTCTTCGTCCATACGGACCACGCGGCTATCAGGTATCTGATGAGCAAGCCGGCCATTGGTGGCAGAATTATCAAATGGCTATTGCTATTGCAGGGAATTCGACATCACTATAGTCGATAAACCGGGCAAGGACAACGTCGTGGCAGATTTTCTGTCCAGATTGATACCGTGCGGATCATCAAGCGGTGGAAGATCAGTTTTCGGATGAACATCTGTTCGCTATTAGTGAACAAACTCCGTGGTATGCAGACATAGCCAATTACTTGGCCATCGGAAGGACCTCACCTGCTCTCTCCTATCGAGAAAAGTAGGCGGTCATAGAGAAGAGCGCATCATTCCTTTGGATGGATGGTCTCCTATTTAAAATAGGATGGGACCAAATTATAAGAAGATGCGTAGCAGAACAGGAGTTTTCAGAAGTGCTCAAGGCATGTCACGATGAGCCATGCGGAGGACACTTTGCGGGAAACGAGCTGCCTACAAAATCCTTCTAGGTTGGGTATTTTTGGCCCACTCTGTTCAAGGACGCGGCAGCGTATACCGGCAAGTGTGACGAGTGCCAGAGGATGGGTAGACCAACCCACCGAGATGAAATGCCCCTGCAGCCCCAGGTACACCTGGAACCTTTCGATAAATGGGGCATGGACTTCGTGGGACCATTCAATCCACCTTCGATGGGAAGGAGGTTTATTATGGTCTGCACGGATTACGTCACCAAATGGGTGGAAGTGCAGGCATTAAGGGACTCAAAGGAAAGAACGGTCGCCGATTTCTTATTTGCCCATATTTTCACATGATTTGGGGTTCCTCGGGAGATAACAATAGACCAAGGGCCCCAATTCACCTCCAAATTGATTGAGGAGCTGATGGAGCAGTATAGAGTTTGGCACAATAAAACCATGCCCTACCATCCGCAGGCGAACGGGCAAGTAGAAGTGACAAACAAGGAGATAGAAAACATCCCGACCAAAACCGTGCAGCAACACAAGAAATATTGGGCCACACGGTTGTCGGAGGCGGTTTGGGCATACAACACCACGTGGAAATCCACCACGGGATGCACACCTTTCCAAGTGGTCTATGGGAAAAATGCGATGATGCCCATCGAGTTCGAAATCAAAACTACGAGGACGGCTTCAGAATTAAATTTGAGCTTGGACGAAGCTCAAAAATAGAGGATTCGCCGGCTAGATCAGCTTGGACGAAATCCGATGGATGCTTTGCGAGAGGACAAGAGATTATACAGAAGCGAGAGAAAGAAGTGGCATGATAACCACATCAAGCTGAAGAAGTTCCAGGTAGGGGAATGGGTACTGTTGTATGATTCTCGGTTCTAGGAAAGGAAGGGCAAACTTATGGAGAGGTGGATGGGGCCGTATGAGGTGGCAGAGCTCATTAGGAATGGGGCGGTGCACGTTAAGACAATTGACGGCAGCAACACCATGTTCACGAGTCAATGGCCACCGACTACGCCCCTATAATACGTCCGAAACGTTACAGGTGGAATCCAGAGTAGGCGTGGGGGAGACCCCATCTTGCTAGATCTGGACCGAACTCTCACAGGTGAAATGGTGGGCATGAAAGTGCTCACCCAAATTTTTAGTTAATATAGTTTTTTTTTGTAATGTGTGTTTTTGCAGGGATGACGCCCGCATGCAAGGCTGCAGGCATCCTAATCCAGGGCCTAACGGGCATGGAACGCGTCTAACTGCCTTTATTTTCCTTTCTTTTTTGGTTGCTTTTTGTAGGTGGAGGACATGACAGCACGAGGGATAGGTATCCGGGAAACCGAGGCCTGATTCGGCTCAGCATTCTGACACTGGCTTGTAGGTAGAATTTGGGTAGCATGAAAAAACTGGGAAGACTTGATCACCCTTTTCCAGTCAAATCGCCATCCAGAAGAAGGCGCCTTACTGCATCCAGAAGGTGCCAAGTCTAGAAGAAGGTGCCTTACTACATCCAAAAGGTGCCAAGTCTAGAAGAAGGTGCCTTACTACATCCGAAAGGTGCCAAGTCCAGAAGAAGGTGCCTTACTACATCGAAAGGTGCCAAGTCTAGAAGAAGGCACCTTATGCATCCGAAGGTGCCAAATCAGAAGAAAGCCTTCCATCTATAAATAAAAAAAAAAAAAAGCCAAAAAAAAAAAAAAGAATAAACCTTCAATGGGAAGGCACAACGAGAAAGCCTTCCAACATCGGGAAGGCGCATTCATCCGGTGAATACGCCTTGCAACATCGGGAAGGCACATTCATCAAGACGAACGCCTTCCAACATCGGGAAGGCACGAACCAGAAGGAGGCGCCTCCCACATTGGGAAGACGCTTGTAGACAAAAGCGCCTTCCAAGCCAATCAGAGGCACTTCCTACAGCCGAAAGGCGCATTCGTTCGACGAAGAGCATCGACAACGTTGGAAAGGCGCTACAAGGGCACCATCCACATGGGGAAGGTACCAAAGAATGCCTTCCACGTACAACATTTACATCTATCGGATGCCTCGAGCGGAACGAAGCATCGCACGAATGAGCGACATCAAATGACCATACCCCTCCCTCGTGTCACAAGTCAGCAAATCAGCGGCTACCATGACAACTGGAACGCCGAATCAGGTACGCGCATATTAAATCAAATCGTTTATATAATTATTTATAAATACGCAGTACCAAAAAAATACCGCCGTCATAGAGATCGTATCCCCCCAAAGCCGAAAACATGTGCCAATGATAGGGCGTCTTCCATAACTGCTAGGGTTAGGCATCTTTTCTATAAGAAGGCGCCTTCCTGAAGAAGGAAGGACAAAAAAATATACAGCACCAGAAGGCGCCATGGGAGGAAGGTCCAAGAACCACGCGATCAAGAAGAATGAACCCAGTGATGCGATGGAATCGGAGGGCGGTGAAGACCCAATTCGAAGCCGAGGGGTGGCTCGAATACGCACCCTGGTCGGTCGGGGCCGGGATGTGGAGGCAGCTAGAGAATTCGCCACCTCTTTGAGGGGCGATGCGGCCCAAGTACGAGGGGTGGAAATTCCAGTCACCCCTGAGTTCATCTCACAAGCGACTGGATTGCCTCTCACGGGGGAATGTACATACAAGGGCGGAGTGTTAAAACTATACACCGAAATACTACTGCCAGGAGGAAATGTGCAGATAGACGGGGAGGGGTTACTCAAAAATAGTCTCCCCATGAATATGCGAAAGATGTTCGAGCAGATTGCTCGATTCTTCACATGCACAGGGAAGTATACCCATCTGAACATTAATCATGTGCACTTCCTCAATCACCTAGTGCATGGGAGGAAATTAAATATACCTTTCTACTTGCGACTGCTCTGAAAGATGAAGCGGCTCGGTACCAGAAGGGGCACCATCCGCCTTAGCCCACCATGGGCTGATATCGGCATTGGTCCGCCACACAGAAGCACAAAGACAGAACCACGATGCAGAGGGAGATGGCGGCCAAATAGAGCAACACAATGCGGTTGCCGAATTAGGGCAAGACGAAGCATCCCCTGTAGAGGAGATAACAAACATCGAGCAATTGGCGTCGCCCTATTTTCTAGGAGGGGCAGAGAGTCACCGGTGCCCGAAGACATAGAGGACAGAGGGCATTCCCTAGTGCCTGAGTATGAGGAGGAAGGAGCGCCACTCGCTGGTGGTGAGGACGAACCAATCCCCAGGAGGAAATGTCTGCGGTGATTCCTCTCGATAGAGGAAGGACAGAGTGACCCGGAGATAGACGTTGCCGCCCAAACCCTTCGAGAATTAATGAACTGGAGCCCACGGAATGAAGGAACTTTTGGGAGTAACGACCAGATCGATGCGGCCTTGGAGGAGGCGCTCGAATGGCAAACCGATTGTTGGATGGCACAGACTCTGGAAGATTGCCAGAACCAGCATAAAAGGGAATTGGAGGAAAGGGATAGATGAATCGCTCAGCTCGAGCAGCGGTCGAGTTGCGGGAGGAAAATCAAATGCTCCGGGATATAGGAACAACAAGATAGGATGCGGCCACTCAGAGATTGGGCAGAAGAAGTGCCGATGAACTCTCCCACATCCGTCGAACGAGTATTCTCTTCGGGGAGATTCGATCAGATGCCTGACAGAGCAGCCCGGAGGCAGGGGAGGATTCCTCTATTTTTAGGGGTGAAAAGGAAAGAAGTCCTACGATGCCCCCTGTCATTGTCCTGAGTGACACAGAGCAGGACGAAGGTCTCCAGCAATAGATAGGACCAGAGGATAAGGAGGACCTCCCCAGGCCTGAAGAAGGAGAAGAGCCTGAGGGGTCGACACCAGGTAGATAGGAGAACGAAGGATCACCCCTGGAGATAGCCACGGCCCGAATCCTTGAGTAAGAGAGAGAAGTCCCCAAAGGAGAAAGAAGAGACCCGGTCCGAGCCACCACATTTTTATAGAGGCCAAGGCAAAGAGGCCCAGGACGGCTCGACAGAAGGCGAAAGTGACCTTCGTCGAGTCAGAGGAGGACGAATGGGACATGCAGCTATTCGTCGAAAGGCAAAAATATTTCGAGCAGCTATGCAACAAAATGAAAGCAGCCAAGGAGGCCAGGAAGGCATCCTCGAGGGTAAAAGGAGATTTTGGCATCTGCGTCAATCCGATAGAAGACAGCCAGTTTTGGGACATCTATGGTTCATCCCGAGGGTGGCCTTCCATGATGAGGAGGTACTTGGAATGGTGGGGAGTATATGGCCCACAATTGGAGGCTACTGCAATTGCAAAGGAGAATGTAGGGCTTACCCCTGAAGCGGCCGGATTATACAAGGCCCAAGTAGTGCCTTCCAGAGGGGATAACTCGGATATCCCTCTGCAGTGGTCAGACCTCCAGACGTCGACCTCTGGCAAGCTTCGAAGCTGCATTTCAATCGGCAGGAACAACGTTGGCTAGACCACCACCAGTAGCGGCCAGAACAAGAAGGGGACAATTGACAGCCATAGTTTCCCATAGGCAAAGGCGAACCACACCTTCAAATGCCGACACGAAAAGATAGACTCGGGCCGCAGGGGCAGCCGAATCCTCCAAGAGATGGCGACGATGAAAAGTCAGAGGGCTACCTACAGTTTGGATGCCACGAGGGCATGGCATATGTTAGGCGTGGGGGGATGATGAGCACCAGAAATGCTCATATTTTGTACATATTTCTTTGATCAATATGCGGTTGTATAATAAGGATTGCGTACTTTTATGAATGATTATATAGATATTTGATATAATTATGCGTGTTATCTAATTTGTGTGTTTTTAGTATGTTTTGTGGAATTGCAGTTGATTTAGTTAGATTTGGAACGGTCGAGGTCCTTTTGATGGACCTGGCACTTTATTTCATTGGGGGTCAATGTAGAGAACATAGGCGCCTCCCTACAACTGAAAGGCACCAAGGGAACAAGCGCCTCCCTGCAATCGAAAGGTGCCAAACCAAAGATGAGCGCCTCCTTGTGAAAGGTGCCAGTGAATAGAGCGCCTCCCTGTAGTCAGAAGGTGCCAAGTGAATACGAGTGCCTCCCTGCAGTCGAAAGGTACCAATTGAATATGAGCGCCTCCCTACAGTCGAAGGTGCAATAAAAGTGCCTCCCTGTGAAGGCGCCAGTGAATACGAGTGCCTCCCTAGTCGAAAGGTGCCAACAAATGCGAGCGCCTCCCTACGGTCGAAAGGTGCCAATGGAAGTGAGTGCCTCCCGTGGAAGGTGCCAATAGAATGGCAAACGCCTCCCCATAGCCAGAAGGCAGCTAATAGAAGGCAAGCGCCTCCCTACAACTGAGAAGGCACAGCGATAACAAGGTACCTTCCTCATAAGGAAGGCGCCACTGATTCTTTGCTCGTTGACCAGACTCGAAGGACGTGGACGGTAGCGGCTTGGTGCGGTTCCAGCTCTCGCATCATGCAGAGCTAAATTGGAGATAGCACCAATGTATCAAAATGTCTTGCTGATGCCGGGCAAAGCATGAACCGAAATGAACATGCCGCCATCAAAACGAGAATGCCGGACGTCGATTGCATTCGCCCGGACTATTCTAATTTAGTCTAGGAAGAATCGATTATTGTAACCACTTATGTAACAGAAGTTCTACGGGTGTGTTATATAAACACATGCGGAGATCGTTAATGAAGAGGATATATAGAAATAATTAATAAAGATCCATTTAGAGTTACGAGAAGATAGATTGTAATACGTTGATAAATATATTCCGAGTTCCGGAAGTTCTAAAGCGCGTGTTCGATCGGGAAGAAGGCTGCTGGAGCACAGGGCCCACTCCAAGCCAGTATTTCTTCCCCATTTCCTTCTTGTTTATTTATTTTAATTAGTTTATTGCTTTCATAGGAATGTTCATTGGTTTGCTAGTTCCAGTATTTGCGGTAGATTTATTTTCAGGAATGTGTACATGATTTATTTTTGTAGATTTAATTATGTTCTTCTTACGTAATTTATTGAGGAGTGCGGGAATGATTGACAACCATTTCAAGAACACCCCCCAAATGTAGGATTAGCAGATTCACCTCCAGTGGTATTGTAGTAACCTAATTCCGACTCTTCGCAAGTTTACGAAGCTCCCTGGGTTGATAATTAAATGCACGGGCATGTGACAAAAATAGGAAACCATTCACCTTGTTTGGCCCGCAAAACTGAAATAAAAAATACAAAAACATTTGCATCTTACATCTGCATCCATATAGTTGCAGTACATCAAACATGCATATCCACTACATTTTCATATGTTATGATCACACTCTTGTAAACAATGCCATAGTTTGTATCACAACCACAAATACACAAGTCCACCTTCATCCATTCATCCATATGTGTAACTGTGTTTTTCAACACAACCATATCATGTTGCTATAAGGAATAAGCTAAAAATTTTCGGTCATTCAACCATATCTAGTGGTCTTATTAGTTTTTGTGGGAATCCATCTTGATTAGTAGAGAGTAAGGTCTAGTAGTGATAATAGCTTAGATATTCAGGATCCCATCACTAATTGAAATACTAAAATTCTAGTTGGTACAAGGGAAAGATGAAAGCTGCAAAAGTGGTCTAGGTTGCCTTAAGCAACAAGGATCTTCCTTTTTTATTCCCTTATGCGACCAATTTAAAAGTGCTAAGAATTAGAAAAAGGACAAGCTCCACCCTACCCAATTAAATCCCTTTCTTAAAACAAAATGAGAAAAAATCCTAAAATGGGGCACAAATTCAAAATTCCAGTTTTCAAAGTCATAGTTCAAAGTACAAAAAAACACAAAACAAAGCAAATAGTGATTATCATCACTACATGAATTCCTTGATCAAAAATAAAAAAAAATTAAAAATAAACAGTGATTTTCATCACTAAACATGAGCAAGTATCCCAAATAAAATTAAGAAAAGAAGGGAATGGAGCTTGAATCCCTTGAATTCTCAGCATTTTACAAAACCGAAAGGAGATCCCCATTACAAGTTTGGTGTACAACCATATTTGGAAATGGTGATACCCTTACGCATGGTGATATGTCTATCACAATAGCATCTTGCATTTTTGTAGACTAATATTTGCATGTGGATGAGCTAGCTTTGGGTAACTCAATACTGCCTAGTGGTATAGTCCAACTAAGTACAACACAGGATCAGATGAACAATTGAGGATCCCCGATCTTAGAAATGGTTTGAAATAATATCGCCTAACATCGAAGGAAATACTTGAGTTATATCTAAATATATTCATTTACACACACAGGGATAATGAATATCTAGGTCCATGATGAAAGCCTTGCTTTTCAAAAGTCTTGTATCGCCAGTATGCAGTTGTTGATAGGGTAACTAGAGTGTTTGAGTCTCAAGAAGAGCCTCAAAAATTCCTACATAGCAACAAATCATAACATTCATCACATCATCAGTTCTCTTTATAAAGCTTTGTAAATTAAGGGGTATTAACAAAGTAGGCTAGATACTGGATAGATGTTAGAAATAGTATCTACACGGCCACTGACTATTTTGAATATTTTAAATAACATAAGCTTTATCAAGAAATTACATACATTCCACGTCATTACATTTCACATATGAATGCCTAAATAATTAATTCTTATGATTAGAATGATTATCCACATTCATGGTTGTTATACTTTCTATGGTATCACCCATTTAGATTGTTAAAATCATATCATATGCATTCCTTATGTTTTAAGTGATTAAAGCATACAGGTTCATTCACATTAGATTAAATAACATATAGACAATACATTACACATTTCATTTACCATATCATAACATAAGTTAGACGCATACAATTAAATAAAAATTAAACATGCATTTAATGAAAACATTGCATCCATAAACACATAATTTCATAGATTATCCATCTACATATAAGATCACATCACAAGCCACCTATGCATACAATCATAAATCCATCATCAAATCAACTCATAATACATCACATCATGTCACAATAATCATATCATATAAGCATCTACATAAGCATCAATATAAATATTTGCATCATCATAAATATCATCTATCATCTAACACATACATCAACTCAGCATAATTTCATCATCACATCACATCAATAAAACAAAAAATAAAACAAAAATATGAGCAATAAAGGATATACACAATGAATCATAATGTAAACATATCATATAAATGTGTGTGTCAAAAGCATGGATGTACCAAAATTGCTCGAAGGCTACAGTCATATAGGTCAGCTGACCTCAAAAATAAAAGTCTAGTACATCAATCAAACACCAGGCCTGTGCCCCATGCATCACCACACCCTAGGGTTGGATCTTGAGTGGAGTGATGTGAACCTGTTGGCCTCTCTATGTGAGTCCGAATCCTATGACTAGGCCATAAAGAAGATTACCCTGATGTGGAGCACCCAATAGCCAGTGATCCACCTGCACCTATCCTCTCCTTAGGAGTGGCTCCTAGTATCCTTATATGCATCTAGAGAGAAGCAATGTGGCCTACATGACCAACAATCTCCGCGTCATACTCATATAGTAAATCCTGCATCTGCCTAATATCTACATCCAAATTTATCCCTATAGGACCTTGAGGTGTAAGTGGATCAATAACAACCTGCATCCTAGTAGCATCGCCCATGATAGCAGCCTGCAAGGCCTGTATCTGTGTTGTGAGCTGCTCTATAGTAGCATCTCACTACTATACCTGGATCTTGGTTGACTGGAGCTCAGTACCTCATGCAGTTGTGCTCTCAGATGAGAATCTATCTCCTTAGGATCGAAGTCCTTCTCATCCTCCTCAAGAGCCTCCTGCTCCTCCACTCCCACATGCTTTATTGGCCAACCCCATCCCTCAGTCCTAGCTTAGACTTTGTACCCTACTGGATCTGTGCTTACATCTATGCCCTCATCCTTGCGGTCTAGACTGCCATAACAATGCCACAATTGAACCCTCCACCACTGCACAAATGCATATATAACTCTCCTAACGACTCTTGCATCAACTACTTGGGCATCCTACTCATCAGTGAGCTTTGTAATCCATGGAGGAGAAATATATCCCTCTACTGTAAGGTATCTATACAAAAATAGGACAAATGGCACATCTTGCTGTAATTAATACTGACGAATAACTCGGGAGTAGAATAAATACTCTCTGATGCCAACCTTGCAACCAATGAGCCACCACTGTGTAGACACCTAAAATGTGTTATGCCAAGGTGACTACTCATATGGGACATGCTAGAAGACCATATGGAATACCTTTGGATAGATCCAAGGTATAGAAGTGGTTTTTACAACTCATTTGGGTATCTTTGCCTAGTCAGTGCTAGCCGTTTTTGACACCCATGGTTAGTAGTGCTCAGCGTGCATGTCATCCATGGTTAGCCTTCATCCAACCCAAAATATGTTGCAATGGCCAATTGGTTGCAGATTACAGTGGTTTGAGTGAGGAAGGTTCTTGATCCTTCCATCCAACAAGATCAACTGCCCAATATTGATCTTGGCTTCATGAGGAAGCCACCTCTAGCCCGTTGGAAATTTCTATATAATGCCCCTCTAAATTGGGTAAAAGTCTAGAGAAGCTTTCAATTGAACGCAGCAAATCCCTATCGAATTTGAGAGTTGAGAGAGAGAAGCATAGTCAATTGAGCAGCGAAACCCTATCGAATTGCATACTCACCTAGGTACATTGAGAGGGACACCCATGGAGGTCTTAGGAGCCTAAGAGAGCCAAGAAATTCCAATTCATGCAATTCGTGCACCATATTATCAATTCAACCACCAAACCTATCAGAGGATATAGAGGCAACCCTTGACCATAAATTTGGCAAGGTGTATCAGATACTAAGCCCGAATTTGAAGGGTAAACCTATTCAGAGGCCCGTTGCGACTGTCAGCCATGGTGAACAGTTCCAGTCACACATCAGACCTGCGGTGAACAAATGATGACAAATACCCTTGTTTTATTTTTTGTAGATTAATTAATTAGATCATATTATGCTTAATATAGGTTCAACCCGTGGAATTAGGCATTTAAGGTAGATTTCCATTCATATTATCAATTTGGTAATTAGTGCAATTGTGGTTATTTCATGTGCTTATGATTTCCATTTGATAAACTAACCCAATAGATAGATAGTACTTGATTTCTTGCACATGTTTGATGGTGATATTTCATGATTAATATAGGTTTACTATGTTTTATTCATTTTCTTGATTACATGCTTGTAATGGCAACTTTTGTGTAAATATCCTTTTAAAGCCTCATAAAAATATGCCTCCTTTTTTTTAATGTTTCTTGTTGTTTATTGCATGTAGGACTAACAGGGTTTTGGGATGCAAGGCAACAAATACCTCTAATCATGGAGAATAAGGTCATCAACATCTTAGAGAAGTTTGTGTCACCATGAAGGGAATTTTGATTGCACCTACCCTTGAGAGGGATTTAACATATATTGTATTTGTTGTATCAAATGGGTATCCCTAAGAGGGATGAATCTGTAATTTGACTCTATTGGAAATAATAAAAGATTCATTGTACTTGTTTATTTCTTGTTGTCAATTCATGCATGCTCATTTGTTTATATTTCAATAATTGCAATATATACATTAGGTGTGAGCCTTTTTGGTGGTTACAGTAGGCGATCATGACGGAACTCCACAATTTTTGCCATATTTTATTGATTGTGGGTTGTGTTTTATGGCAGGTACTTACTGTGGTTGATAGTCATGGGCAAAAAGTTAACCCATGGTTGACAGGCATGGGCAATAGTCGCAGCCACACATTAGAGCCACGGTCAACAACAGACCAACCATAGAGCAAGGAGTCAAAGCTTAATTGGATGACCTGAGGTAGGCCCCATTTTCACTCTTTGTGTATTATTTATGTGTCTGTGATTTTCCAGAGACTGAAAAATGAAAGTTAAGTAGGATAACCATGAAAGAAGGATAAAATGAATTAAGGTCCTTAGGGTTATTGTTTCTTAATTTTCACTAGGCGCTTCTAGGAACAGTGGACCTTTGATTGCAGTTCGCCCTAGACTCCAAAATGCTAGAATAATTTTTGTGTTGGTTTTGCATGCTTGAGGTCAAATAAGAGGTCATTTTCATCATAAAGTTGCATTGTCGAAAGGTCATGTAGGATGTAGCATGCATACTTTCTGAATATCAAACGTTATTTTTTTGCATATCATGTAGGAAATGATCATGTGAGTGATGTATTATGCAATTTTCCTTTATGTAAATTTAAAAAGAACACACACACCATGACACACTTAAAATCTAGTGAGTTGGAAGTCACATCCAACCACTAGTAGGGTTTCAATGACGATGGAGGTGATTTCCATCCGTTGGTCCAACTCCCATGTACCCTATGTTCTAGACCAATACCGAATCCAAGAACCTTTCGTAGCCTGGAAAATTTGCATATACTCCTCTTTGGAGGGTATGTTGTTGACTAGGTGAAAACGGTGAGGATCTAGGAGGACCTATGCTCCCTACCTGGGTGTGGACTTTAATTGCCACACTTTAGGGGATTACACGACCTAGAGTTCATAGCCAGGTTGTCGAGCTACGAGCATACAGGTGAAAGCCATTAAATGATTAAGAAAATCAAAAACCCTTTACAAAACATGATAAGAGTTACTTTACTAGTACAAAAAATTGAAAACACATAAAATAGTTGAGGGCTCATTTTAAAATTGTAAAAAGAGATAATAATCATTGTATTCTTTGCATGCTTATAAAAGTTAAACCTAGAGATATGTTGGAATATTTTCAACATTGCCTCCTTAGTCCTAAGTATTAAGTCCTAGTATTTAGTTTTAGTTTAATGTTTTGATTTACATATTTCTAGTTAATTTGATTAGCATACATTGAGGTTTTGGCTTGGTTAATTAATGTTTGAACATAGTCCAAGATTAGCATGTTTTTAGGATAAGATCTATCTTTAAGTTAGTTTGTTGTAATAAGTTTAAGAGGATTTCTCTCAACCACTATGTCTATTTTTAGTTCTTTCAAGAACTATAAAACTATGTAATGCATTGTTGACCAATAGAATAATTTCACCTTTGTTTCTCATTTAGTATCAGAGCAGGTTTGCTCAAATGGATCAAAACCTGTGGAGAGTGGTGTGAAGAGATCTGAAACACACACTTTGTCAGAGAAACTCAAGTGGCCAGCACTCAGCAGATTTGCAAGGAAGAGCTCGAGTAAATAATTAATATCTCACGAATCCTGAGTTATTTGATTATGAAATTTTGAGGGTTGTTAGGTAATTGTATAAAGAGGATGCAGTAAAAATTTCAGGTGATTTGGAGCTAATTTTATGATTTTATTAGCATTTTTAGTTTTTCAATAAAATGGTTGTATAAGATGGAATACAGGGTATTTGCTTCTCAAATTTTGGGAGAAATATTATTTAGATAAAATCATAATTAAGACAAAATTTTAGATCATTGGGATCTGTATTGATTGATTTATGTGAATATTTATTTTTCCTTCAACAATCCTAGATCCGGAATTGTGATAAAAAGGGAAAAAGTAAATGATCACATATTTTTCACCTTTGTGATTTTTCTTCTGAAATTTAGAGGGTTTTCAGATTATTGTCTCAAGAATACATAGTTTAATTTTCAGAAATTTTGGGGTTGTATGGATTTATTTATGTGAAGAACATTGAGGTTGTCTCAAAAACACTCTAAGATCTAGAAAGGGCAAAAGTAAATTGATCACATATTTCTCATTTGTGTGAATTTGGATCTGAAATTTAGTGGATTTTTAGATAAGTATATCAGAAGTCTACAGAAAAAAATTTAGTTTGTTTCAATCAGTATTGGTTTATTTATGATAAATTGGGTGCTTGAGACTTTGGTAAATAAAAGGAAGCCATGTATGCAGACTTGGTTGTACCAAAATTCAATGGAGATAATTATGCTATTTGGAGCATAATGATGAAGAACTTATTGAAGGCTCAAGACTTATGGGATATAGTTCAAGAAGTCTATGAGGAACCCTCTTGGAATAAGCTACAAGGTGAGGAGAGAAAAGAGAGGAAGGAGCAGCAATATGCAAATTGCTTAGCTCTTATGGATTTGAGGAGAGGAATGGAAAATAATGTTTTTCCTCTCATAGCCAATTGTAGATCAGATACAATGGCATGGCAAGTGTTAAATGATGCTTATGGGTTTGATGAGGATACCCATAAAGCCATGAGTGACAATCATGAAGATTGTTTAAGCAAGGAGGAGCCTTGCTTCCTTGAAGCGATTTCGAATTAGATCCTTTTGAAGGAGTTTTTGAAGAGTCTTGTAAAGACTCATATGAAGTCATGCTTTGTAATGGAGAATTATTTCTTGCAGAGGAAGGCCTGTATGTAGAAAACCAACAAGATGAAGAATGCTTCATGGAGGAAGCATATGTTGTTGAATTTTGTGATGAAAAGATAAGAAGAGGTGTGTATTCCTCTAGAGGACGAGGAGGAAGAAGAGGATTTGTTGTTGATAGAAGAAAAAGTGATAAAAAATGTCTCATGGAGGAGATAAATGAAGAGTGTATTATGGATAATGCACCTAAAATTTTCATGGGAGAGAATAAAGATGATAATAGGATCAACCAAAATTGTTGGCATGTTGATGGAGAAGCAATGTTTATGGAAGACCATTGTATTGAAGACCATTCACTTGGAATGGATGTATGCTCTCTTGACAGAAAATGAAGATCTCCAACAAGGAGAAGATAAAATTGTTGGAGTTCCTCTAAAAGGGGAGAAGAATGTGAAAAATGAGATAGAAACAAAAAATGGAAATGAGATTGCTGATTTTCTTATCGTAATGGCAAAGGAAACTTCACTCATGGATGAAGATCACTCACTTGGAGTGACTAAATTGCAGAAAGAGAGTTGTCTTGAAAAGTCAACTATGTATGATTGCTTGAATGAATGGTGTTTCGACACACCAACATGGATTGAACAAAGGAGGAGAACTATTAGTGAAGAGTTGATGGTTGATCTTGAAGCACCATACAATGAAGGAGAACTGCTAAAAAATAGCTTTATGGGAAGCACCAAATCTACTCATACTAAAGGTAATGTTTTTATGATTAATGATTTTTTTTTTGTGAGCAGGAATGAAAAGAAAGGTGATTGTCTCATTGAGACAAATTTGATGAAGAATATTTTTGGAGAGAATACAGTGATGGAGAACTTGGGTCACATGGATCAAAATTATGTGTTAAAAATTCCTTGGGAGAAGGATTCTTGTAAAGTCATTGTTGTGAGAGAATATTTGTGTGAGGAGCAACTTTATGTTGCATATGTAGTTTGTCATTATATGGCCATATTTATTGTGATATTTTTGTGGAAATATGTGAAAGAGTTGTATGGTATAATCATCTATGTGAGATGATTAATTGTAAATACTCATGTGGAGTATTGTTTAGTGTTGAAGATGTAAAAGAAGATCAAAATGTGAGAGCATGGTTTAAAGACCATAATGATAAAGATGTAAGAGAGTGGTTGCTGAAAACCAGAAGAGGAGATACTTTTGTTGAAGGGGGAGCTAATCAACAAAAGAAGGCACTCAAGCATTTGCAGGAAATCCCACATAAAGAGTGGAAGGAGTGCCACCATAAGTATTTTGTAAATTCTGATTTCTTGATTCAAGATTGGAGGAAACGTAAGAGAAAAATTTTCTTCCAACTCTGTGATGCTTAAAGAACTCTTGCATGAGTGTCTTTAGCATCAAGGGTGAGAATGTTGGAATATTTTCAACATTGCCTCCTTAGTCCTAAGTATTAAGTCCTAGTATTTAGTTTTAGTTTAATGTTTTGATTTACATATTTCTAGTTAATTTGAATAGCATACATTGAGGTTTTGGCTTGGTTAATTAATGTTTGACCATAGTCCAAGATTAGCATGTTGTTAGGATAAGAGCTATATTTAAGTTAGTTTGTTGTAATAAGTTTAAGAGGATTTCTCTCAACCACCATGTCTATTTTTAGTTCTTTCAAGAACTATAAAACTATGTAATGCATTGTTGATCAATAGAACAATTTCACCTTTGTTTCTCAAGATAGGATAAAAAATGGTGCAAACATGGAGAAGATGATCCGGGTATAGACCCGAGATTGAAGCCCAAGCTCCACCTAGTGCACAACATGATGTAGAACATCCTCAATCACTTAATCCTCCTGGATGTCATTCAACGAGCATTAGAGGGGATAATTCTACACCAAGGGGATTCCGTTGAGAATACCCCGATTAGAGGAAGTACTAGACATCCCTCTAAACACAGATCAGAGCATGGGAATTCCTAGCATGGGGGTTATTCATATGGTAGCATTTATTGTGATTGCATTCCATGTGTATCCATAGGTTCTTCCAAAAAGTATGTCATCGAGGGATCTAGATTGATATCCCTTTGATAAGTATCTAAGGGAGGCTCATGATATCCATAGATATGTCCAAGATCTACCCATTCATGGGCTAGCAGAGAGGGCTACTTCTAAGAATAGGCTTGCATAGACTACCTATAGGGGTGAACATACTAATTTTACCATAGATATATCCAAAGTGGGAGTGAACAGTATGCCACCTCATGATCCATGGCGTAGCAAACAATTGGATGGTCTAGACAAGGTCCCAAGGTATCTAGGATATAAGCCTATGCCTACACCCTCTCGACCCATGAGCATGTGTAGTAGAAGCACCATTAGGACCACCTGAGAACCTAGAGAGTCCTCCAAGCATTATTGAGATATGCATGCTCCTGCATTGCATGAAAACATTGAGTATAGGAGACAACCTAAAATGAATGCTGTATTTACAGACCAAGGCAAAAGTGTGGTAAATCAGTCCATTAGAGGACATACCCATAAAGCCACTCAAACAAAGCACACCACTTAGAGGCCTCAGATGGTCGATCATGTTGATAGAGCTCATAAACTAATGTCGAAGCAGATACGGTAGATTCTCCAAAATCAATTGGAGGATGTTCATGCAGAGAAAGAGTGCCTCAAAAATGAGAATACTCAGAGGTAGAAGTTCATCAGGAAAAATTTGTATGAACAATGCATGCGTGAACACATCCTTGATCAAAAGAAGCATGTGGAGAGAGAGGATCGATTGGCTAGCACCAGTTTACATCTTCATAGTGAGATCAGGGACCGTGTCAATAGATGACTGGCTTCACACCCTGAGTTATACCCTGAGAACATCGACACAGATACTCACCATGAAAATAAACATAGAGATCGACGTCCAACATCCAAACAACATGAGCATCAATAGTATGAGAATAAAGTGGGAGAGGAATTAGAACAAGAATATCCTAAAATCTCCCAATTTGAGGAGGGTGAGCCTAGTCCCCCACATTGATTGAGGAAGAATGTACCTCTGAAGCTACCTCCATGACAATCTTGAGAGGATTTTTTATCCTCGTAAGCCTAAAAGACCTTAGCAAAGAAGGTTCAAGCCATAGAGAAGCAAGGAATGTCTTATCAGAAGCCTACCTTGAATAAAATTCACAATGAACCTCTATGCACGTTAGTGCCTATTCCATCATATCCTGAGCATTTCAAGATGCCTAAGCTAGAAAAGTTTTAAGGAGAGGACACACAGAAGCACGTGACTAGTTTCCTAGATATGTTCTTTCAAATTGAGAGCAATGATGCTTTGATCCTGCACACCTTCATCATGACCCTCTTAGGCCCAAATCGAGAGTGGTTCAACCAATTAAAGAGGCACATCATCACTAGTTTTGAACAACTAGTTGATGCATTTATTGAACACTTCTCCTTCGGTGTCAAGAAGAAGGTAAACTTATCCAACCTAGCTGCTCTAACTCAACATGATGATGAGCTAGTTATGGATTATGGAAAATGATGAAGGAAAATAATGGTAAGGCTACCATTGTCCATCTCATCCTCTGAATTAATGATAATGTTCACGAAGAGTTGTGCCAAACACATTTTGCTATTGCTACAGTTGTAGTAATACCAAAAATTCGAAGAGGCTTTGGTACAAGCCAAGGTGATTGAGGACATCAAGTTACATGAGGGTAAATTGAAGCTAAGTAATAAGAAGGAAGGGCACAATAAAATCACTAAGAGACATCAGGCCAAGCTAGCCCATGTTAATCAGGTAGTGTTGAACCTTCAAAAGGGAGAAAAAGGGTAGAAAAAGCAAAAATATCAGGCCCAAACTCCACCTGTGTAATACGAACAATGCAATAACAATTAAAAGGGTAAAAATAAGGAGCAACTCCCACCTCATGTATTCATTCAATTATTGAAGTTGTTGGATTCAATTTTTTATTAGTTATGCAAGGCAAAGGCTATTCACTTACCTGAAGTCAAGATGATAGACCCTAATCAACCTAAGTCTAAATGCTATAAAGATGTCATTATTACATCTTTCATCGATCAAAAGGCCATGACATCGAGGTATGTTGGTACTTAAAACATCATTGTGTAAAATATGATCGAGAGGGGTATGCTTCTCGTCGACAACCCGCAAGTGCTTGACAATAAAAATATGAGGATTTATAAGAATCCTTTAACTAATCATGAGGCACCAAGGAATAATGTTGGCCATGTCAACCAAGTGTGTATCAAACCACCAACCCATGGGTTCGTTGGCATGGTCAACATTGTCACAAGGAACGTGAGGAATTGAACAACCGAATCAACCTCTAATGCCTATTATGGTCCAAGTTGTGCATCCTCCAAGGTCATCCCAGAATGTGCTCGACCCACCAACTAGACCGGTGATGACCATCAGAAGTAGGTTGGTTCAAAAAATACAGACAACTCTAGTAAAGTTGTCAATTTATGAGCTAATTAAGTTGTCTCCTAAGCACACGAAGATGCTCATGGATATTTTAAGGTCCATATAAGTGCAACATCAAGATCCCAAAGCATTTACACACTTTGTGGGGCACATTCAACAGTGTCAGGAACCGGTAATTCAATTTCATGACCATAAAGTCAAGTTGGTTTCCACTGTTATAGCAGACCTACCACTGCATATTATTACTTGTGTGAATCACAAACTGTTCAAGCAGTTCTTGATCGATACGGGGTCATCGGTCAATATCATAACTACCAAGGCATTAAATCACTTGAAGTTACCCAAGATGCATATCATCCCTTCTACCTTCACGTTGAGAGCGTTCAATGATGCATTATGCTCAACGGTCGGTACTATAGTTTTACCTATCCAGGTGGAACTAAAGATCATCCTAGTGATGTGTCACGTAATTGAAGGTGCTATGCAGTATAATGTACTTCTAGGGAGGCCTTGGATCATAGAAATACATTGCATCCCTTCTATTCTACACCAATGTATCAAATACATTCATGAGGGATAGGTTCATGTGGTGCCTTCGAATGAAGAACCCTTTAAATACGTGAATCTAGCAGATTTTCCAGGGGAATTTGTGCTCCCGTAAATGCACCTAGATGTGCGACCATCATCGCTAATAAAATATCCAAGAGGCATAATCAAAGAAGAGTGTTCTAGACCCGCAACATCTATATCTTAAATATTGGAGCATGCAACAACTACTTCCATTAGACCAACTGCATCTACAATACAACAAGATGATAGGAAGCTAAAAGAAAAGGTGGATGAAAAGAAGATAAAGAAAAAGCCCAAGTTAGTTATCATTTAAAACCCTACTCCCATGGAAGTAGAGAAAGTTCAAGGAGGATTCAAAGAGGCACCTCAACCTACTTCACCTATGTCTTTAGTAGGGTCATATGTACTTTAGGTGACTGTCCATTTGGTTAATATTGGATTAGGGAAATACATTGTGTAGAATGTGACATTCACACCGATTATCGAGACTGCACACGACATGGACTGACCGTGAGCCCATTGCCTCCCCATAGGGATGGTGGAACCATTGGGGGTGCCACCTAACCAAACCAACTTCATATATGGAGGTTTAGACCAGATTGCATCTCCCGAACCCATGTATGAGGATGATAATGAACCATTCACTATGAATTTTCATTATATTTCTAACCCGAACTATGCCATGTGATATTTTAAGTGTTACCATTGGCATGGTTACGGTATTGTACTATTCGAGCAAGAGCATAAGAGCCCTATAAAACCATATTAGTTACCCACTTATAGGTTCAGGTTTAGATTTTACAACAAAGGATAGACTGAACTCCTTGCGATATATTTAGACTGCCTGTACCTCAGTCTGGGGGGTGAATTTGACATCAATCCTTATATCCCTAATCCTTCTACATTCTAGAGGAATAACCAGATGGTGTCTTACATCACCATAGGACCACCCAAGACATATCATGAGGATATCTTTGTGGACATCGATCCAGATGATTTACCAAGAGAAAAATTGTGTCAACAAATCCGTGGGGTAGCTGACGACATAGGCATGCAGGGTCAAGATGTTATCATAGTGATAGATCTCGATTTGGAAGGGTATTCAAATTAGGATATAACAGGGTCCATTTTTGATATAGATGGACCCAAATTAAGTGTAGGAGAGGATAATGGAATCCTCACCCAATGATCAATTTGAGGATGAAGCTGAGCCACTTTACTCAGCACCTTCATATTTATAGTGTTTATACCTAGTTCTGCCAGATAGTGATGATAGCAATCAAGAGATAACCTATATGGGGCCACATTTTATAGAGCGTTCCATTCCTATGGGGGTGAATGAGGGCCTGTATTATGATAGTGACCTAATCACGGAGCGTGCACCTAGCTACTGTATTGATCTATACCATCATGAAAGCATAAATATTCACACAAGTACATAAATTGAACAAAAAAAATGTAAGGTTTCTTGTATTAATATTTGAATGAGCTTTGATTACAAAAATGCCCTCTTAGGGTCACTTGAAAGATGATACTGATATTACAATTGCCAATGCCCTCAATAGGGTAGGCGCACTTATAGTGCTCTATTGATTAGTCACAAACTGCCTTGGGGTGGAGCTGACCCCCTTCTTCGCGATGTGGAAGGATTATGACATAAGCTCCTCTTGCACCTGTCTCCCTACGAACAAGAAACAACAACACATGATTAAAAATATTGATAGCCTCTCGTGATGAGGCCCTTTAAGGAAATATGTATGCAAATGCCATTAAACTAGTAAAACAAGAAAACATAAAGAAAGACTTTAAACTATTCTAATTTGATCAAGAATTATACTACAACATGAAGGACATGAATAAGCAAATGATGCATGGATCAAATATCAAGTTAGGAGCAATAAAGTGCATAAAAGATCCAATATAATCCTACTTAATACAATGCATGAAATGACTAATTCCTACGGTCAGAGTTTCTCTAAAATGCAATTAAACCTATGAAAAGACTAATATAACTAATCTATGCGGTCAAAAGCAAAGCAAGTAAGGTGATCAGTCACCTATTGCAAACCATAGCTATGGTGGGCGGTCTGCACTATGAACCATGGTTGACAACCATGGTTTGACCTCTGATAGGTTTACCCTCAGAATTAGGGGCAGTGGGCTTGACCTCCTTATCCAAATTGATGTTCAAGGGTCACCTTTGTTGTCCTCTGACAGATTTGGTGGTCAAATCACTGTGAAGGGCCTTCGTTTGCCCGGATTTGTGTTTCTTGAATCTCCTAGGCACCTAGGGCATCCATGGCTAATTGGTCTTTAGGTGAATAGCAAAGGGGATCTCAAATGCATAGATTTAGTATGCAATTTGACAGGGCTTCGCTACTCTCTTGATCAATTAACTCTCTCTCCTTTTCTCCCCATTTGGAGGGGGTATTTATAGCATGCCCCTAGGGCTAGGGGTGGCTTCATGGAGAAGCCAAGACCAAGAAGGGTGGTTAGGATAGTTGGGATGGAAGCCTCTGGAATATTTCATCCTTCAACTACCTCCTTCTAGATCTTTTGGTCATTCCAACCGATTTGGCTCGGATGGAAGGCCTAACTGAACTTTAGTTAAGACCGTAGGTCATAGTTGTGGTCTAGACTGTAGACCGTAGGTGTCAACCATGGTTTAGACTGGAGACCATAGGTTAGGATGTGGTTCAGACTGCTTAGGCCAAAATGCCTAAATTGAGTGGTTAGAACCACTGCTCTATCTTGGAGTCTATCCAAGATCCTCCATATGGTTTTGTAGCATGTCCATATGAGTAGTCACCCTCGACATGACACATTTTAGGTGTCTACAGATGCCCCTTTTGAGATGCGTTGTGAGATCGAACAACGCTGAGCAAAAATATACATCCTAAAATGATGTCGAAGGTTCTATGATGATCATTAGTCTGATCAACATTAGATGCCCTAGGTCCAACAAAAGGATGCGCATCCTGGAATCATTGCTTCCAACTTGGAAAGGCTTACATTTGAAAAGTCTGCACTCGCCATCAGACGTTCGGGTAGCTTTGGTGCTACAATAGGAGTTAGGCCTATATAACCGAAGGATGAGAGTTACAAATAAAATTTCATATTTGCTATTTACCCCAAGCAAAGGGGGAAGCTTATGATAGTTGTTAGCAATGATTCACAAGAACGAACACAATTTTGACAAGATCAAGGGATCTACGATCTTCAGGATCTTCTATTGATTTTGATTATGACATGAAATTATGACTACCCCCTCAAGCGACGAGTCGATGAGGGTAATGACAATGTATGAAGCGACAAAATCGCTTGACCATAATGAATGATCCTGAACAACTTTAGATTCGAGCCTTTTAATGCCTTGGCTAGGCCTAGTTCAACTTATGATTGCAACTCTTAGTAGTATTTGCACATCTCTATCCCATGGAGCAGTCAAGCTATGATAGCCATCTTAGGGAATCAAAATAATACAAATGCAATTAGACTTGTGTTGAATCATATTGTCGATGATTTGTTGAAAGATGTCATAAAAGAAATGACAAGTTTACCCCAAATGTCCTTATGGTGATTTACTCATCTTGTCGGATTGCATGGATCGCAAGTCGCTGCAACCACCAATTTTATAGGATAAATCATTGAATACGAGGCGCATTTGGTTTTTCATTATTTGATTTTTTTTTGTTTAATTTTGCATTTATTTGATTGATCCTGGTGCTTTTAACATCACCAAATTTGCAATTTTGATCATTGATTTTGAATTTTTATCCAATGGGAGTCATTAATTTATCTTTTTAGACCTTCCCATGGTGGGTTTTGAGTGCATTTATTGCTAGTTATGGACCACGGGTACGGTCTATGATTTACATTTCCAAATTTTGGGAACCATGGGTCAGACCTACGGGTGGAAAACCCTAGTTCCAGAACCGTAGGTGTCAGCTACGGTCCGTGGAGACTAGGAGGACCTATAAATTGAATTCCCATTTGAAAATTTTCATTATTTTTCTTGCAACTACTAGCAATTTGAGAGCTCTGAGAGAGAGAGAACATTCCTCGATCTGAAATACTGCCAAAATCTATCACAATTACACTCATCTACCTCGATGGTGGATCTTGATCAGCCATCTACTAGTCGGGGCTAGGGTGCGGGCAAGGTAACTCAAAATCGAGACCACACACTCAATACTAGTAAAATGAACTACATTAAGTAATGCAAAAAATGAACCTCACTAAATTGTTGGTAATGAACCCCACTAGTTTAGGCTAGCTTTAGGATTTAATTTTATGCCTTAGTGGTCTAGGAGGGTACCCAAAATGGGTGCCGCTCCTAAACCATAGCTGGTAGTTGTGGTTCCTAGTTGGCAAATTGGGGACCGTAGGTTTGATTGGGTTTAATTTGAAATTGGGGACTGAGTTTTAGTTGTGGTTCCCAATTTGCAAATTGGGGACCGTAGGTTTCAGCTGTGGTTTGCTATTGCTATTTTTTTTTTTTTTAACTCTAGGTTGTCTAATTAAAATTTTTAATTTTCTTTAGCTCTACTTAGCTAGATTTAGCTTACATTATGCTTTTTGCTTTTAAAAGTTAACTTCTAGAGCATGGGAGCCTGACCTTATGAAGACTCTCCATGAGGCTTTATCTGATGATGACCGAGCTTGGTTCTGAGCTGTCGGGTTTGGTTACATCATGGATCTACCCACCATTAGGGTAGATCAAGCCTATCTTACTACATTGGCCCGACGCTGGAATGCATGGACCAACACATTCCACCTTCCTCTCGGTGAGATGACTATCACTCTAGAGGATGTCTACAGGATCTTCAGGATCCCCATCGATGGTGAGGCTATCATCTCCTCTACCTCCATGACAAAGGATGTTGTCTTTGATGCCATATTCGATGACCAGAGCATCGATGCATAGGATGATGCTGACCATGGAGGGGTGCACATCGGTGACTAGTACCATGATGATGTCTTTTCTGTATGAGAGGCCCTCTTCATGCATCTCATTGTGCATATTGTCCTTCCAGACTCCTCGGGTATGAGGATTCCCTGGAACATGTTAGCCACTACTTGGAGGGTGCTTTAGAGCTCTATAGAGGAGCCACTATGATTAGCTTGGGGGAGCACCCTATTATGCCAGCTCTATAGGGAGCTATACTAGATCATAGAGCGTAGTCGTAAGGGCATCAGTTATAGTATTTTGTTATAGATCTAGGGGTGGTAGCACATCCGGATCGAGCATCCTATGGAGCTACCACTATGCATCACCACCATAGATGTCGACCATCAGTGTTACACCACATGCTGGCCTCGTGCTGAGGAGGGTATCCATAGTAGGGCTCATGCTGGGAACACTGAGCACTACATCATTAGGTTTGCATCACTTGGGTTGGGGGACATTGTCTGGCGCCCCTACATGGATTGCCCTACATGGCTTGAGGTAGACGAGTGGCTACGATGGGCCCATCAAGATAGATGGCTTATCTAGCATAAGCTAGAGGTCAGAGAGTATCAGTTCTTTTCTCGTGTCCTATGATAGTTTGGCATGGTGTAGGACATACCAGAGATGCCACTGAGGTACAGACGCCTGGCTCTAGAGAGGGACCTCCCATTGATAGTTCCTCCACCACTAGGAGATGCACCCGATGACTTCCAAGAGTCAGGGGTTGAGATAGTTGGGACCATGCTAGACTATGATGGGTGGTGGTCCTTATTCATATGGTATGGGATAGGGCCTCTAGGTCGAGAGCCGACTCAGGTAGAGGTAGAGGTAGATCTTGATGGGCGTAGGGTGCACCAATGTATAGAGGGTGGTTGGGGTGTAGAGGCCATCATTGAGGATATTCTTGAGATTGACCCTAAGGAGGATACTCTAGAGGAGGGTGAGGTCCCTCTTGATAGTGTAGAGGGATGGCTGTTGGCTCAGGTGGCTGACTTGCAGAGTCAGCTCGGGTGGTTTCACACATAGTAGCTCGAGAGAGACACTACCATCACCACTCTAGAGGTGAAGGTGGCTGATAGGGAGTGGCACCTGATTGAGGTGTAGGACCAGGTATAGGAGCTCATGACTCGGGCCATAGATGTAGAGGCCTAGGTGTAGAGACTATAGACTACCTTAGAGTTAGCATAGGTGCAGCGGACTATAGTAGAGGTAGAGCGAGATCTTGCTCGAGCATCGAGGGGGCTATGCCACCTCCTCAGGCTACTATGGGGCCTCCTGCAGCACCAGTAGTAGGTACAATAGCTACACAGGATCCGATGACTAAGGTAGAGTGACTGCATGGTATGGTCATGAGGACCAATGAGATGCACGTAGCCCGACTTGCTCGCGTTGATCAGCTAGTCGGTTATATTGAGATGCATGGGCTACAGGTTCTAGAGGATCCTTTCTCATCAGAGTCTTAGAGGACCTAGACTAGGACTACTGGACAGTCTATAGTGAGCTCGAGTCATAGGACTCATAGGATTGAGAGGATGCATAGGTCCTCTAGCACACACACAACGAGATCGTAGGCCAGGACTAGAGATCCAGGGTAGACATCAGGGGCCTCCAGTCAGAGGACTAGCCTACTATAGTTACCAGTTTCTCATGTGCTGGGTGCTTTAGGCTTTGGAGGTAGGCAGGATCCATAGTAGGATCCACCATAGGTGCCAGGTCAGCCAGGAGAGCAGGCTCCAGAGCACAGTGTGGAGGGAGGCGGTGAGAGCTCCAGTACGGGGGAGCAGCCTAGATCTGAGTTATAGCAGTTGTCGACTATATTTTTGATATATCATTTTGTGTGTAAGGTCGAGGACCTACATAGTTGTAGCTTACGGGCATTTTGTACTCCCTATGTACTCTTTTGGACACATATATATATGATATGATCTTTTATGGCTCATTATGTGTACATGTTTATTTATTTGTTTTTGATTTTATGTTTATTTGATGCACATGGATGCAAGGCTTATGTAAATGCTATGTTTATATGATGCGATGTATGGATGACATGCACTAGATAGCTATTTTACTTTATGATGATGATATGCAGTGATCTAGATGATTAGATGTGCGAGATATGATGTATGCATATGGATGCGATGTTTATTTTTAAACGCATATTTATTTTTGCTTTGTGGGCATGCATTTATTTTATGCAGTTTATGGTATGCTATGCAATGTATGGTAATGCATTATGTACATAATCATAATCTAATGGAAATGAACCTGTATGCTTTAATCACTTAAAACATAAGGAATGAATGTAAACTATGTATATCAATTTTTAAAATATGACACCACAGAATGTATAACAATCATGCAAAATAATTGATAATTCTCATTACAAGAACTTAATCAATTAATCACCCATATATGAAATGCAGTGAAATGGATTGGTATAATGCTAATGAATGAATATGTCATTTTGTATATTTCTTCTTTGTTGCACTAAATAGTCAGTGGCCGTCTAAACATCATTTCTGATATTCATGCGGTATCTATCCTATATGTTTGATTGTGCTTTGTAAAATGCATTCTGATGAATGAATGACTCGTATTTCTGAAGTCTAATGATATTTGGTATCTTGTTGCTATTGGAGAACTTTTTGGGGTTTTCCTTGAGACTCAAACACCCTAGTAGACTTCTCCAAAAATCACATACTAACTGTACAAGGCTTATATTGGACAAGGCTTTTGCCGTGATAGACCCAACTATTCATTATCCCTGTGTGTGCATGTGAGTATTTTTAGATAGATCATAAGCATACCCCGTATGTCAGTCGGGACTCTTTCAACCCATATGTGAGATAGGGTTCCTCATACGATCGTACCATCCTTGTTTCAGCTTTGATTAGACTTATACAACTAGACAATCCTAGGTACCTAGAGCTAGCTCATCTTGCAAATTGATCAGGGCTACCCCTCCAAATGCAGGCGGGACTCTTTCAACCCATTGCTACGTTTGGGGATCACCCAATAGAACTACCCCTCCGATTGCAGGTGGGACTCTTCCAACCCATTGCTGCGATCGGGGATCACTCTATGGCTTTCAAAAGGTGGACAATCCAGGGATTCAAGTTCTCACCCTTCTTACTTGCTCATATGTAGTGATAAAAATCACTGTTAGTCCACGTGTTACCATTTTCTTTGAGCAAGGGATTTTTATAGTGCTTTTGATTCACTATGTCACTTTACATTTTGAACTTGAAATTTGTACTTTTGCACTTTGTAACTTGGGATTTAAACTTTGTGACTTTGGGATTTATAGGGGAAATTCTTGTCCTTTTGCCAAAGTACACCTTTCTAGACCGACTATTTGCAAGATAAGCAGGTCGTGAAACCCATCTCTCTAGATACCTAAGACTGCTTTCACAACTTTCATCCTCTCTTGTCTTAGCAGGATTTTATATTGTTTTGCTTAGTGATGGGATTCTGATATGTTGAAGCACTATCCCAACTAATGACCTTGTCTATAATAGCAAAGCAAGCTTTCTACAATATCTGAAGAACCCACTAGGTATGGTTGAGTGATTGGAAAACTTAATATACATACATATTTCTCCACAATAGGTATCGTGTATGAATGCAATGAATTATGATAAATGCAAGGGTGCATGATTGACACACAAACGTGTGATCATTTGTAAGATTTTGATATACACATTACACTCTACTATGGAATGCAATGGATGACAAATGCCTAAATGCAATATGATGATGTGAATGCATATATGAAAATGCAAACTGCAAAAGCAAATGTTTTTGGATTTTAAGCTTTACCAATTTTTTTTGGAATTTTATATATTTTCAAATTTTTATACATTTTTGGAGCTTTCATATTTGACCAAATGATGAGTACATGTCCTTGGAGCTTTTAAGGATGACCAAATGGTGAGGAACTACCTTTGGAGCTTTTACTTGACCAAGCTACTCAACAGAGAGCTTGGGGCATTTTGGGATGACCGAGCGGTTGAGACAAAACCCTCGAAGCTTTTGGGTTGACCAAAGGGCTTACAGATGCCTTTGGTGCCTTTACTTGACCAAGCTTCTCAATTCAAGAACTCAGAGCCTTTTGAGATGATCGAGCGGTTGTGGACAAACCCTCGAAGCTTTTGGGTTGACCAAAGGGCTTACAGATGCCTTTGGTGCCTTTACTACACTCTCAAGCATAGAACGCCTTAAGATGGATGATATTGAGAGGCTCAAGCTCTTCCACACCCTCTAGCGATGTTAGGCGATAGGTACTTAGACCAATATTTTTAGATATGATGTAAGGCCCTAGCCAATTAGCCATGAATTTGTCTCGCATATCAGGTGGTAAATTCGAGTTCTGTTGGTTCTCTTTCAGCATAAGATCCCCAACTTCAAAGTCTCTCTGGTGGACTTTGACATTGTAAGCTCATTTTAATCGCTCTTGATAAATATGGAGATGCTCGAGGGCATTCATGCGATGTTCATCGAGCAACATCAATTGATCGAGGTGAGCTTGCCATGCGGTGTCATCATCGATGAACTCTTTCAATGCGACGCGCAACATTGGAATTTCCAACTCTAAGGGCATAATGGCCTCAGTGCCATATACTAGTGAAAATGGTGTTGCCCCAATGGGCATCCGAATGCTAGTCCTGTAAGCCCATAATGCAAGGGGCAAATGTATATGCCAATCCTTGTGGTGTTCTTGCACTATCTTTTTCAAGATGGCTACCATAGTCTTGTTTGAGGCCTCAGCTTGCCCGTTTGCTTGTGGATAGTATGGAGTTGCAAAACTATGTTTAATGCGGTATTTAGACGTTAAAGCCCACATAATTTTGTTCTTAAAAGAAGTTCCATTATCCAAAATTATTTTGGATGGTATCCCAAAATGACATATGATATGCTCGAGAATAAATTCTGTGATGCGAGCTCCAGTGGTCATTGTAAGGGGAATGGCTTCCACCCACTTTGTAAAATACTCAGTAGCCATGATAATGAATGTATGTCGGCCTGACGATGGAGGAGAAATCTTGCCAATAAGATCTAGTCCCCATTGAGCAAATGGCCAAGCCGCCTGAATGGGCTGTAAGGCCTGTGATGGCAAGTGCGTAAGATTAGCATGATGCTGACATTTAATGCATTTCTTGACATACACATTGCAATCCTTCTCCATAGTGGGCCAATAATAACCCATGCGAAGGATGCATTTGATGATAGCCATGCCGCTAAAATGGCCATCGCACGTACCATCGTGAGCTTCTAAAATTGCCCAAGATGACTCTTGGGGCTCAAGACATCGAAGGAGAACTCCTTCGTAGCTACGTCGGTACAAAATATCTCCTATCAAGACATACTTAGTCACTTTCTATTTGAATGTGCATCTTGCGACATGCGACAATCCCTCTGGGATCATACCAAGTTTTAAGAAGTCTTGGATTTGCAACATCCAGCTTTGACAAGCCTCAGCTTCGACTGCTAAGATGACTTGCTCCCCTTATGTATTTAACTTTGTAAATGTAGACTAGGAAACAACCTTATGGTGAATGGTAGTACCACTCCTCGTAGGACTCTGAGAAGTCAATGACTCCCAGGGTGCCTGCTTAAGAAAGTCTTCCACTCTATGAAACCAATCAGTTGTTGGTTCCATGACAATCATGTTGATTGACTCTTTGTTATCAAAGGTTGCACGCTCTACTGTTGGGTGCGAGAGCATTCTAACATGGATGGTAGTAAAATTGGTGGATAGATTCTGAGGGATCAAGGACCCCAAATATGCCATGGTGTCTATGAACCTATTTGATGAATGAGGGATTGCCTCGATGTCATACCATTCAAATTTAGCTAGATAAGTGGCAACAAGATCTTTGTAGGCTTTCAGTATGGGACATCGACACTGAAAGAGCCCCTTAACTTGGTTAACTATGAGCAAAGAATCACCAAAAATGTTCAATATTTTAATACCCATGGCGATGGCTACATGGAGGCCCAAAAGTAGGGCTTCGTACTCAACATTATTGTTGGTGCACAAAAAGTCTAACTTGAATGACAAGGGCATTGGAGCTCCTTGTGGCATGAAAAACACTATTCCTGCACCACCCCCTTGCTCACACTTTGAACCATCGAAGAACAATGTCATATCAACATTATTCTCTGGTTCTTCGGGTTTGGGAGCTTCAGATATTATGAAGACCGCATCATCTGGAAGCTCAATGGTTAGAGGCCTACTGTTGGATAGTGGTGCCTCAGCCAGTTGATCAGCTATGACTTGTCCCTTGATGGAATTTTGGCTGATGAATTGCAAATCAAATTCTATCAATAGCATGATCCACTTTGCGAGTACGTGTGTTATGATATGTCTTGCTCATCATATACTACAAAGGATTCTATTTTGATATAACATATGTTGTATGACTTAGCATGTAATGCCATAATTTCTTGGTAGCGAACACCATTGCTAAACAAAGCTTCTCAACATATGCATATCCTGACTCATAACTCACCAAGGTGCGATTGATGTAATATATGACTTGCTCTTTGCCTTGCACATTCTTTTGGGCTAACATGGTCCCTAATGCAAAGTTGGTTGTCGATATATATAGCAAAAAAGGCACATCTGGCCTTGGTGGAGCTAGTACTGGCGGCGTTGCTAGGTATTGCTTAATCTTAGCAAAGGCTACTTGGTAGTCCTCATCCCAATCAAATGGGACCCCCTTGTGTAGCAGTCGATTCATGGGTCAACATTTATCTGATAATTGAGTGATGAATCACTTTATGGATGCTACTTTGCCCTGAAGGCTTCTTAGTTCTTTGATATTAGTGGGAGGATGCATCTCTAGAATAGCCTTGACCTTTGTTGGGTCTACTTCGATGCCTCATTTAGAAATGATGAATCCCAAGAGTTTACCTGAAGTTATGCCAAATACGCACTTCTTAGGATTCAACCTGACATTATGCTCTATCAGGTGATCGAAGACCTTCCTTAAGACCTCTGCATGCTCTGCTCGCAACAACGACTTAGCTAGTAAGTCATCGATATAATCTTCTAAGATTTTATGCATGTAGTCATGAAAGATATATGTCATTGCCCGTTGATATGTGGCACCAACATTTTTAAGACCGAATGGCATAACTTTGTAGCAAAATGTCCCCCATGGCATTATAAACATGGTTTTATGCTGATCTTCGGGTTTAATCCGAATCTGATTGTATCCAGAAAAACCATCCATAAGGGAGAGCATTTCGTGACCTATAGTAGCATCTACCAGAGCATCGATATTTGGCAATGGAAATGAATCTTTGGGTGTTGCCTTATTGAGATCTCTAAAATCTATACAAATATGGACCCTTCCATCTGGCTTTCCTACGGGCACCATATTGGACACCCATTCTGGATAGTCGATGGAGATGACAAACTCTACGTCCAACAACTTTTGCAACTCGTATTTCACCATTAAGGCTACTGTTGGATGCATTTTTTTGAGTTTTTGCTTGACTGGCTTCTTCGATAGATCTAGCGAAAGGTTATGAGTAACCAATTTTGGATCTAGACCCAGCATGTCTTTGTAAGTCCAAGCAAAGAGATCAGGTCTCTCTTTCAGTAGAGGGATGATGCTATCACGCTCATCCGGAGTGAGACTCTCTCCAAATCTAACCTTCTTTGGATTGGTGGGATCTTTACTGATATCCACATCGAAGGTTTTCTCTACTGACATATGTGATCCCTCCTCAAGCTGGTGAGGCATAGGAATCAGATGGATGTCATCAACCGGGTTCACATGTTCCTCATGGGAAGCACCCTCAGCGTGATAAACATCATAAGCATAGCCTGGTACAAAATGAAATGGTTGCAACATTTCTTCATTAGGGAAGAAATCTTCAGGCTGGACCGACGAGTCAGCATGATCCCAATCGATAGCATCCATGTTCAGATGCAGTGGTTTGGATGGATCTATTGGATTGTGGAGTGGAGTGGTCAAATCAATGGAGACCATATTGATGGAATGGAATTGATCTCTAGAACCACATGGACAAAACTCTATATCTGAAGCGTAGCTTCTATACCCAAGATCTGGCTCGGATGGTATGGGCACAAATGGATCCTCTCTATGGGATGCTCGTATAACTGGATCCTCTTGGTGCACTAGCTACAAAATGGGATCTCTCGGCTCAAGGAGCTCCACGTACGTAGGTGGATGGGGAAAGAGTTCTTGATACCTCTCTTCGAGCTCTCTTCTTTCCCTCAGGCTACGATGGAGATTAATCTCCCGATGCAAACCTACAGCTGTAATAGGTGGGGGACCTCGAGGTGGAGGCCTATTACGTAGGTGATGAGGTCCCAAATAGGCCATCTCCAATGAATCCTCATCATCACTATACAAATACAATCTGTCACTTCCCCCCTCTTCTAAGGGGTGATTTGCTAGATGTGGCCCCATGTATCTGATTCTACGGTCACTATCATCACTATCCGGATAAATCCGATAGAATGATCGTATATATGATACTACCATGTAAACTGGTACTGCTTCTTCCTCAGAGCACTCAGTGTTGGGAGGGACTTCCTCCATAACATGCTCCGATTCCCTAGGCAATAGATATTATGGATACACGAGCCTGGAATCGGTCCTCTCATCTACATCACTATGGTCACTACCATGGATGGACCACTCTATTGTGTCTATGAATAGTGGGAGATTAGCTGGGTGAGGCCTTAAATAGGCCTCCTCTATTTCATATTTATAATCACTATCGACTATGAAGCGCTCATTCATCTCTTCCACTTGTTCCATAGGCAGCAGATGGCGTATAAACATCGGACCTGGAAAGGTCGGCTCGATTTCCTCCTCAGATTGATCATCATTTGAGGACTCATCATCTGCATCATAACTAGGTCCACTCATTTTGGAGGTGGACTCCTCTCCATCATCATCACAAAGATCTCCTAACTCGAGATCACCTATAGTAGTGGGGTTATGCCCCTGCATACCAGTGTCATCGGTAGCACTACGGATTTGGTTACCTAGGTTGCCTCTGGGGTTGTCCTCTAAGGGCCCATCATGATATGAATTGGGTGGCCCTATGGTAACAAATGATACCATCTAGCGAGTCCTCCAATAGCTAGAAGGATTAGGGTGATATGGATTAAAATCCACATCATCCCCTAGACTCAGGTACATGCGATCTAAGGATGCGGTAAGAAAATCATCATGATCCTGTACCTATAACCCTAACTCAAACCTATCAGTAGCTAACTGATAATGAGGTTCGAGTGGAGTCCTACGTCCTTGTTCGAAAAGACCAAGGCCATGTCCATGCCAATGATACGACTCAAAAATGTGCATGGCATATTTTGGGTTGGATAGATAGCACACATTCATAGTGAATGGCTCATCATCATCCTCATCTATGGACATTCTGGTGGGCGCTTGATCTAGCCCTACGTAGATGAAGTTTGTTTGGTTGGGTGGCTCACCCAATGACACTATAGATCCAATCAAAAATCGATGGGCATGCGGTCGGCCCATCTCTTGTGCAATCTTTAGGATAGGTCCAAAAGTAACATTTTGCACAAGATACTCACCCAACCCTATGCTAGCTAGATGAATGGTCACCTATGGTGCAGATGACCCTACTGAAGATGCAGGTGAAGCAGGCTGAGGTGCCTCCTCGGCTTTGTCTTGAGGTTCTTCCACATCCATGGGAGTGGGAGTCTCATTGGTGACTGGTCCGGGCATATGATATTCTACTTTCTCACCCAATTTCACCTTTAGCTTCTCGTCTTGTCGATGCATTGTTGATGTAGTTGGTTTTAGAGAAGTTGTAGTCGTATGCTCAGATCTACGTGACATAGATGTCGATGGTTGAGCATGGGCTACTGGTTTACCTCTTGGAATCTTAACTGGTGAAGCAGGCTGGATATCCAAGTGCATCGATGGGAGTACAAAACCCCCATGCAAATCTGCTAGGTTCATGAACTTGAATGGTTCTTCATCCGAGGACACTACGTGAACCTGTCCCTCATGAATGTACTTCATGCATTGATGCAAGATAGAGGGGATGCAATGCATTTCATGAATCCAAGGCCTTTCGAGTAGAATGTTGTACTGCATGGCACCCTCTATCATGTGACACATCATAGAGATGGTCTTGAGTCCCACCTGAATAGGTAGAACAATTGTACCAACCATCGAGCATAGTGCATCGTTAAACGCTCTCAACGTAAAGGTGGTAGGCACAATGTGTGATTTGGGTAACTTGAGATGGCTCAATGCCTTGGTCATAATTATATTGATCGAGGACCCAGTGTCGATCAAGACCCTTTTGAAAGGCATGTGGTTAACACACGTGATAATATGTAGCGGTGGGTCAGCCATAATAGTAGGAACCATCTTCACTTCATGATCATAAAATTGTATCATGGGTTCCTGACACTATTGTACATGTCCCACAAAATTTGTAAATGCATGTGCATCTTGGGACTGTACCTCAATGGACCTTAGAATGTCCATAAGAGTCTCCCTGTGTCTAGGGGACTACTGAATAAGCTCATATATTGACAACTTCATAGGAGTTGTCTGTAGGTTCTGAACTAACCTGCTCCTTATGGTCACCACCGGTCTAGTTGGTGGGCCTAGAATGTTCTGAGCTGGCCATTGATCCGGCGTAGCTTGTATTCTAATGGGAGCACGAGGTTGATTCGGTTGATCGTACCTCCCATGTCTAGTAACAACATTGACCATGCCTATGAACCCCTGGGTAGGTGGTTCGATTCTCACTTGATTGACCTAGTCGACGTTGTTATGAGGCACCTCATGATTAGGTAGTGGATTCTTGAAAATCCCCATGTTTCTATTGTCGGGCGCCTATGGATTTCCTGGTACTACAAGCTCTCCTTTTTCTATCATGTTCTGCACAATGTGTTTGAAGGACCAACATGTCTCGATGTCATGGCCTTTCGCTCTGTGGAATATGTAGAATAGATCATCTTGATGCCACTTCGACTTTGGCACATTTGGATCTATTAATTTGACCTCGGGCAATCGTATGGCCTTGGCCTCACATAGTTGATGGAAAATCAAAGTCATCGATTTTGTCAGAGGTGTGAACTGGCGAGGTGGGTGCTCTTCTCTATTTTTGCCCTTATAGTTGTTTTTGCGTGTCTCATAACGTGTAGGAGGAGGTTGGGCCTGATAATTAGGCTTTTGTTGTCCCTTGTCCTCTCCTCCAAGATTTAGTACTACTTGATTCACGTGGGCCTGCTTGCCCTGTTGCTTCGTAGTACTCTTTTTAAACCCTTCTTTCCTGGTCTTGAGCTTCAAGTTGCCTTCTTGCAACTTGATG
This sequence comes from Wollemia nobilis, assembly GCA_028583015.1. Taxonomy (NCBI): domain Eukaryota; kingdom Viridiplantae; phylum Streptophyta; class Pinopsida; order Araucariales; family Araucariaceae; genus Wollemia; species Wollemia nobilis. The sequence continues at coordinate 3,387,255 of JAQPPZ010002410.1, read as the reverse complement.
TCCTCGATCACCTTGGCTTGCACCACAGCTTCCTTGAATGTAGCATACTACTACAGCTGCAATAGTAGCGAGATGTGCTTGGCACAACTCTTTGTAAACATTCGGGTCAGTTCTGCTGTAAGAATAGGGAATGGCAGCTTTGCCATTATTCTATGCCATCTCTTTTTGTATTGCTCGATGGGCTCATCATCGCACTGAGCTAGCATAGCCAAATTAGAAAGGTTGGCCTGTTTCTTGATGCCAAATGAATAGCATTCAAGAAATGCATCAACTAACTACTCAAAACTAGTAATACTATGTTTCTTCAGCTGGTTGAACCACTCTCGGGTCGGGTTGAAGAGTGTCATAATGAAGGTGTACAACAACAAGGCATCATGACTCTTTATCTAGAAACAAGCATCCAAAAAACTCGTAACATGCTCTTGGGCATCCTCATCACCCTTGAATTTTTCTAACCTGGGCATATCAAAATGCTCAGGATATGGAGGCGTAGGCACCGAGGGGTCTAGAGGTTCATTGTGTATCTTCCTCAGTGTCAGCTTTTGAATAGCCACGCCTTGCCTCTCTATTGCTTTGACCTTATCGACCAAAACCTTGTACGCCTCAGAAGACAAAAAGTCCTCCTCCCTAAGCTGACGTGGAGGTGGTCTAGGAGGTAATGTCTTCTTTGGGGGAGGTGGAGGACGTGGCTCTTCCTCCTCCTCAACTCGGTAACTCTCAGGATACTCTTGATCGTATCCATCTACATCTACATGTTCATGCTACCTCTGTCTAAGATCATTGAGTGATGGTAGTCGCTCCCTCTGTTGGGCACTGACATGAGTACGAGCATCTCTATGCTCCTCATGCATATCGGCTAGGGACATAACCCTCCTATGCACATGCTCTCTATGCTCCTCGAGAGGGTATAGGCCAGCCCTGGCTAGCCGATCCTCCTACTCTATGCGCTCCTTCTGAGCTAGAATACGCTCCTCATGCATGCATTGCTCATATAATCTCTATCGTAGGAGCCTTTGCGCTTGAATATTTTCATCTTCAATATGTTGCCTCTCTAGGCGAGCATCCTCCAATTGATCTTGGAGGAGTTGACATCTTTGCTCAGACACCAGTCTATGTGATCTATCGATCTGGTCGGCCGTGGGAGGCCTCTGGTGTGTATGCTCTATGCGAGCTACCTTATGGGTTTTGTACCCATCAAAAAAATGTGTTGATGGTGGACGTGTGACATGAGGGCGCTTAGAAGCCTCTCCATGCTCTCTAGTGATCTTGATACAACTATCGCTATGCTCACTCGGAGCATGAGTGGGCGGAGCTATAGGCTTGCAGCCTAGCTACTCAAGAACACTACCTAGACCATCTAACTATCTAGACCTCCACCGCTCATGCGGTGGTGTTCCATTAGCTCCCACCTTTGATATATCAATGGTGATCTTGCATGGTGGGCCACGCATGGGAGTATGGGTGGACCTATGCTCAGAAGTGAGCCTATCCTCTTGCCCCTGAATGGGTGGATCTCTGGTCCATCTATACTCTGACTATGGAGGGTTAGAACCTCCTGTGGACCTAGTACGTATGGGAACCAACTTGGTCCCCTGCACAACATATTCCTCGATCGATCCCATGGATGCGCGTGTAGTGCGGTCTCGATAATGGCTTTGGAGTAGAGCATCCTCATGCTGAGAAGCTCCACGCTCAATCCTATGCCTAGAGGAGTGTAATGAAGCTCCTCTATCGGGGGTCCACTCAATGGGATCTCCCCATGTCGAGTTGTCACCTCTAATGCTCATCGAACGTCGTTCGGTTCGCTCATGTGTATGAGGACTCGACACATGCTGCTATGAACCAGTTGGGGGTTGATCATGGGCATCGGTCCTAGACCTTTTCCGATCACCCCATGTGTTCACCATTTGTGTACCTAACATCTAGATGTGTTTTATTATGCAAACAAGGTATACAAATGATGATTATCTCCTTTTAAATTTTTATTGTGAGCCCTAAACTATTTGATGTTGTTTTTAGATGTGTTGTATCAGTGTTAGAAACTCTCACATGTTTTGAAATATTGTTGGATTTTATACTCAGTTAAATTGGATTTCACCTGTATACCCATAGCTCGACAACTTGGCGATGAAACCCAAGTCACGTAAACCAACCTATAATGTGTGGAAGTGAAGCCCACACACGGTCAGATGGCACGAGTCCTCCCAGTTCCTCACCCATTTTCCCCCAATCAGCGTCATACCCTCCGAAGAGGAGTATATGCAAATTTTTTAGGGTACGAAAGGATCTTGGACCCGGTATGGTCTAGTAACACAAGGTACATGGGATTTGGGCCAACGGATGGAAATTACGCCCACCGTCGTTGAACCCTACTAGTGGTTGGAGATGAAGCCCAACTCACTAGCGTTTAAGTGCCAGGTGGTGTGTGTGGTTCCTTTTACTTTGCAAAAATGACAAATGCATAAAAGAGCATAATGATCATTCCTACATGATATGCATGAAAAGAAAGGAACATTTCAAATTCAGAAAGAATGCATGCTAATGTCCTATATGATATTTTGATGATGCAATTACAATGACATGGCCACTAATTGGGCCTCAAGCATGCAAACGACACACAATCTCTATCAAGGTCACTGTATTTAGGGGTGGACTACACTCAGAGGTCCGTTGTTCCCAACAATGCCTTTCTAATGAAAGGAAAATGGAAATAAACTAAGACTTGTTCATTGACTTTTTTATTTAAGTTCCTAGTTTGCAATAGTTCAATGCTTTCTGGAAAAACACAGAGCAAAAAATTCAAAATAGATAGTGAAATTGGGGCCTACCTTAGCTCCTACTCTACTGCCCACTGAGTTTCCTGTTGTCTACCTTTTCCTCTGTTAACCGTAGGTTCAATCTACGGGCTGCAGTAGTGACCGCAGGTTACAACCATGGGCCAAAAAATAACCATAGCTGAAAGCTACGGTTAGCACCTGAGATAAGAAAAAGCCAAGAAAATTCAGAACTCAGGGCTAAAATTGTGGGGTCCCATCATGATCACCATCTGACCTAATCACGGAGCATGCACCTAGCTACTGTATTGATCTATACCATCATGAAAGCATAAAGATTCACACAAGTACATAAATTGAACAAAAACAACGTAAGGTTTCTTGTATTAATATTTGAATGAGCTTTGATTACAAAAATGCCCTCTTAGGGTCACTTGAAAGATGATACTGATATTACAATTGCCAATGCCCTCAATAGGGTAGGCACACTTATAGTGCTCTATTGATTAGTCACAAACTGCCTTGGGGTGGAGCTGACCCCCTTCTTCGTGATGTGGAAGGATTATGACATAAGCTCCTCTCCCACCTCTCTCCCTCTGAACAAGAAACAACAACACACGATTAAAAATATTGATAGCCTCTCGTGATGAGGCCCTTTAAGGAAATATGTATGCAAATGCCATTAAACTAGTAAAACAAGAAAACATAAAGAAAGACTTTAAACTATTCTAATTTGATCAAGAATTATACTACAACATGAAGGACATGAATAAGCAAATGATGCATGGATCAAATATCAAGTTAGGAGCAATAAAGTGCATAAAATATCCAATATAATCCTACTTAATACAATGCATGAAATGACTAATTCCTATGGTCAAAGTTTCTCTAAAATGCAATTAAACCTATGAAAAGACTAATATAACTAATCTATGCGATCAAAAGCAAAGCAAGTAAGGTGATCAGTCACCTATTGCAAACCATAGCTATGGTGGGCGGTCTGCACTATGAACCATGGTTGACAGCCATGGTTTGACCTCTGATAGGTTTACCCTCAGAATTAGGGGTAGTGGGCTTGACCTCCTTATCCAAATTGATGTTCAAGGGTCACCTTTGTTGTCCTCTGATAGATTTGGTGGTCAAATCATTGTGAAGGGCCTTCGTTTGCCTGGATTTGTGTTTCTTGAATCTCCTAGGCACCTAGGGCATCCATGGCTAATTGGTCTTTAGGTGAATAGCAAAGGGGCTCTCAAATGCACATATTCAATATGCAATTTGATAGGGCTTCGTTGCTCTCTTGATCAATTAACTCTCTCTCCTTTTCTCCCCATTTGGAGGGGGTATTTATAGCATGCCCCTAGGGCTAGGGGTGGCTTCATGGAGAAGCCAAGACCAAGAAGGGTGGTTAGGATAGTTGGGATGGAAGCCTCTGGAATCTTTCATCCTTCAACTGCCTCCTTCTAGATCTTTTGGTCATTCCAACCGATTTGGCTCGGATGGAAGGCCTAACTGAACTTTAGTTAAGACCGTAGGTCACAGTTGTGGTCTAGACTATAGACCATAGGTGTCAACCATGGTTTAGACTGGAGACCATAGGTCTGGGCTATGGTTCAGACTGCTTAGGCCAAAATGCCTAAATTGAGTGGTTAGAACCACTGCTCTATCTTGGAGTCTGTCCAAGATCCTCCATATGGTTTTGTAGCATGTCCATATGAGTAGTCGCCCTCGACATGACGCGTTTTAGGTGTCTACATATAGTGATGAAGAAGATGAGATAGAGAGAGCCTACTTAGGACCTCCCTACTTACGCTATCGCAATGCACCATATACAATTGAGGAGATGCACAGAGAGATCAATCTCCATCCTCACCTTAGAGGGAGACCACCGAATCTTAATGTGATTTATCATATGGTGTTTCTTGATCCACTGACGTACATGGAGCTCCTTGAGCCCAATGATCCCATATGATAGTCTATTCATGGACCGGATCCAGAGATCCCCATACCCCCAGAACCACATCTTAGGGATGGTAGTTTTGTTAATGATGAGTCACTTGCACATGGTCCTGGAGATATGATCCATTTTATCAACATGATCTCCATTGATTTGACCACTCCACTCCACAATCCAACCAATCCATCCAAACCGTTGCATCTAAATATAGATGTTATCGATTGGGATTGCACGTTGATTCACCACTAGAGCTTGAAGATTTCTTCCCTAATGAAGAAATGCTGCAACCTTTCCATTTTGTGCTAGGTTGTGCACATGATGTCTATCATGCTGAGGATGCTTCCAATGAGGAACCTATAAACCCAGTAGATGACATCCACTTGATCCCTACGCCTCATCAGCTTGAGGAGGGATCCCATATGTCAGTAGAGGAGACCTTCGAAGTGGATATCAGTAATGATCCCACCAATCCAAGGAAGGTCAAATTTGGAGAAATTTTGACTCCTGATGAGCATGCCAACCTCATCCCTCTACTGAGAGAGAGACCTACTCTCTTTGCTTGGACTTACAAGGATATGCCAAGTCTAGATCCAAAATTGGTTACTCATAACCTTTCGCTAGATCTATCAAAGAAGCCAGTCAAGCAGAAACTCAGGAAGATGCATCCAATAGTAGCCTTAATGGTTAAGGATGAGTTGCAAAAGTTGTTGGACGTAGATTTTGTCATCTCCATCGACTATCCGGAATGGGTATCCAATATGGTGCCTGTAGGAAAACTTGATGGAAGGATCCATATTTGTATGAATTTTAGAGACCTGAATAAGGCAACACCAAAGGATTCATTTTCATTGTCGAATATCGATGCTCTTGTAGATGCAACTGCAGGTCATGAGATGCTCTCCTTAATGGATGGTTTTTCTAGTTACAATCAAATTTGGATTAAGCCCAAAGACCAGCATAAAACTATGGGGAACATTTTGCTATAAAGTTATGCCATTCGGCCTTAAAAATGCTGGTGCCACATATCATCGGGCTATGACATATATCTTTCATGACTATATGCATAAGATCTTAGAATATTACATTGATGACTTGTTGGCAAAGTCATTATTGCATTCTGAGCATGCGGAGGTCTTAAGAAAGGTCTTCGATCGCTTGATAGAGCATAATGTCAGGTTGAATCCTAAGAAGTGTGTATTTGGTGTAACTTCAGGAAAGCTCTTAGGATTCATCATTTCAAAATGAGGCATCGAAGTTGACCCAGCAAAGGTCAAGGCTATTCTAGAAATGCGTCCCCCCATGAACATCAAAGAACTAAGAAGCCTTCAGGGCAAAGTAGCATCCATAAAGTGATTTATCGCTCAATTATCGAATAAATATCAACCCATGAATCGACTGCTACACAAGGGGGTCCCATTCAATTGGGATGAGGATTTTCAAGTAGCCTTTTTCGAGATTAAGCAATACCTGGTGACGTCACCAGTGCTAGCTCCACCAAGGCCAGATGCACCATTTTTACTATATATCGACAACAAACTTTGCACTGGGAACCATGTTAGCCCAAAAGAATGTGCAAGACAAAGAACAAGCCATATATTATATTAGTAGAACCTTGGTGAGCTATGAGCTCGGATATGCATATGTGGAAAAGTTGTGTTTAGCAGTAGTGTTCGCTACCAAGAAATTGTGACACTATATGTTGAGTCATACGACATATGTCATATCCAAACAAAATCCTTTACAGTATATGATGAGCAAGACATATCATAATACATGTACTATGAAGTGGATCATGCTACTGATAGAATTCAATTTGGAATTCATAAGCCAAAATTCCATTAAGGGACAAGTCATAGCAGATCAACTGGCTGAGGCGCCTCTCGAAAATAGTAGGCCCCTCACCATAGAGCTTCCTGATGATGCAGTATTTGCCTTATCAGAAGCACCCAAACTCGAAGAACTAGATAACAAAGCTGATATGACCTTGTTCTTTGATGGTTCGAAGTGTGAGCAAGGGGGTGGTGCAGGAATAGTGTTGTTCATGCCACAAGGAGCTCCAATGCCCTTGTCGTTCAAGTTGGACTTTCCTTGCACTAATAACAATGTTGAATATGAAGCCCTAATTTTGGGTCTCCAAATAGCCGTCGCCATGAAGATAAAAAGGCTAAATATCTTTGGCGATTCCCTTATCATTGTGAACCAAGTTAAGGGATTATTTCAATGTCGATGTCCGGTATTGAAAGCTTACAAGGATCTTGTTGACACATATCTAGCTCGATTGGAATGGTATGACATCGAGGCAATCCCTCATTCATCCAATAGATTTGCAGACACAATGGCATATTTGGGATCTCTAATCCCTCAGAATCCATCTACCGATTTCACTACCATCCATGTAAAAATGTTGTCACATTCTACTGTGCAACACGAAGCATTGGATAACAAAGAGTCAATCAACATGATTCATGTAGAACCAAACCATGAGTGGTTCTATAGAGCCAGAGACTTTCTCAAGAGAGCATCCTAGGGGTCTTTGATCTCATAGGATCCGATGGGGAGTGGTACTACCATTCACCATAGGGTTGTTTCCCAGTCTGCATTTGCAAATGTAGAACCATAGGGGGAGCATGTTGTCTTATCGATCGAGGCCGAAGCTTATCATAACTGGACATCACAGATATATGACTTCCTTAAACTTGGTATAATCCCTCAGGGATTGTCATGTGCCACAAAATGCACATTCAAATAGAAAGTGACAAAGTATGTCTTGTTAGCAGACATCCTGTACCGTAGAAGCTACGATGGAGTTCTCCTTCGTTGTCTTGAGCCCCAAGAGTCATCTTGGGTAATTTTAGAAGCTCACGATGGTACGTGCGGTGGCCATTTTAGTGGCATGGCTATCGTCAAGCGCATCCTTCGCATGGGTTATTATTGGCCCACTATGGAGAAGGATTGCAATGTGTATGTCAAGAAATGCGTTAAATGTCAGCATCATGCTAATCTTATGCACCTACCATCATAGGCCTTACAACCCATTCAAGCGGCTTGGCCATTTTCTCAGTGGGGACTTGATCTCATAGGTAAGATCTCTCCTCCATCATCGGGTCGACATACTTTTATTATCATGGCTACTGAGTATTTCACTAAGTGGGTGGAAGCCATTCCCTTAACAACGATAACTAGAGCGTGTATTGCTGAGTTTATACTCACCAATATCATTAGTCATTTTGGGATACCATCCAAGATAGTGTCGGATAATGGAACATCATTTAAAAACAAAACTATGAGAGCTTTGATGTCTAAGTATAGAATCAAACACAGTTTTGTGACTCCATATTATCCGCAAGAAAACGGATAAGCTGAAGCTTCAAATAAGATAGTGGTCTCCATATTGAAAAATATGGTACAAGAGCACCACAAATATTGGCACATCCAGCTGCCCCTTGCTTTATGGGCTTATAGGACTAGCATTCGAACACCCACTAGGGCAACTCCGTTTTCACTAGTATATGGCATTGAGGCCGTTATGCCCCTAGAGTTGGAAATTCCAACATTGCATGTCGCATTGAAAGAGTTCATTGATGATGACACTGCGTGACAAGCTCACCTAGATCAATTGACGCTACTTGATGAACGTCACGTGAATGCCCTCGAGCACCTCCATGTTTATCAAGAGCGCTTAAAACAAGCTTACAATAGCAAAGTCCATCTGAGAGACTTTGAGGTTGGTGATCTTGTGTTGAAAGAGAACCAACAGAACTCAAATTTACCACTAAAAATATGAGACAAATTCATGGCTAACTGGTTAGGTCCTTATATGATCTTAGAGAAGATTGGACCTAGGACATATCACTTGACATCGCTTGGAGGAGTTGAAGAGCCTGAACCTCTCAATATCCTTCATCTTAAAGTGTTCTATGCCTAAGACCCAAAAAGGCTCCAAAGGCATCTGTAAGCCCTTTGGTCATTCAGAAAAGGCTCCAAGGGTTTCTCAAAACCGCTTGGTCAATCCCAAAAGGCTCCAAGGGTTTCTCAAAACCGCTTGGTCAATCCCAAAAGGCTCCAAGGGTTTCTCAAAACCACTTGGTCAATCCCAAAAGGCTCCAAGGGTTTCTCAAAACCGCTTGGTCAATCCCAAAAGGCTCCAAGGGTTTCTCAAAACCGCTTGGTCAATCCCAAAAGGCTCCAAGGATTTTCAAAAATCCCTTGGTCAAAATGTTAAAATCCATAAAAAAATTGGAAATATATCAAAAATTAAAAACATTTGCATTTCATTTGCATCATTGCATTTCATTTTGCATTTCACCTTTGCATTGCATTAGGCATATTCATCCGTCACCCTTGCATTAGAATAAATTGTGTTTACAATCTTACAAATGACACCACGTTTGTGTTTCAATCATGCATCTATGCACTATCTTTTTCATCCATTTATCACCCTTGTGAGTAATTGTGTTTTTCAACACAACCCATATTGTTGCTATGAAGAATATACTAGGGTTTGTCGGTCATTCAACCATACCTAGAGGTCTTCTCAAGAGTTGATAGAAAGCTTGCTTTGCTTTTGTAGTTGAGGTCTAGTTAGTATAGCCCTTAGCATATCAGAATCCTATCACTAATCAACAAATTAAACAATCCTAATAAGGACTAGGGGAAGATGAAAGCCACGAAGCAGGACCAGGTATCCTGAGGTGAAAAGATTTATTCTTGCTTATCCCCCTATGCGGACGGTATGGGAAATGTTGGTAATTGGCAAAAGGACAAGTTTATTCCCTACCCAGAATCCCTTGCTTACGTTAAAATGAGCAATATCCCAGAGTGATATCCCAGATCAATCCTCCAGATTGATACCCTAGATCGATATCATAGATCGACATCCCAGATTGATATCCCATATTGATATCATAAGATCGATATCCTCAATTGATATCCCAAAAATAGTTTCCCAAAGTAAAATCCCCAAAGGAAGTTTCTGAAGCAAATTATCAAATGTAAATCCCAAAAATTTAGATCAAATGAAGATCAAATTGTACAAAGAAAGTAAAATCAGTATCAAATCCCTTGCTCAAAAGAAAAAAGAGAAAGTACAAAATAAATAGTGATTCTTATCACTATAGTACAAAAATAAATAGTGATTTTTATCACTTTATATGAGCAAGTATCCCAAAAAATTGAAGAAAAGAAGGGAGTGAACTTGAATCCCTGGAATTATCAACACTACTGTACCTTACGCATGATGATATGTCTGATGCATTAGCATTTCACTTTTGTGCAGACCAATGTTTGAATGTGGAAGAGCTAGCTTCAGGTGTCTTGTATCACCTAGTGGTCTAGTCCAACTAAAATCTAAACCTAGGATTGGGTAAGACATATGCGGACCCCCAATCTTAGCAATGGGCTGAAAGAATCCCGCTTGACATCGAGGTATGCTTATGCCTTATCTTAATATACTCACTTGCACACATAGGGATAATGAATAGTTAGGGCCTATCCTAGTGAAAACCTTATGTTTCAGAAGTCTAGTGTGGTTAGTATACAACTTTTGATCAGTCAACTAGGGTGTTTGAGTCTCATGGTAAACCTCAAAAATTCCCAAATAGCAACAACCAATTTTCAATGCAATCATCAAAACATCAATTTATTTTATGAGAGTTTGTTTATTAGAATTATTTGTACTATATAATTAGATATCGGATGGATGTCAAAAATGATATTTAGATGGCCACTGATTATATTATACATATTATTTTAATTTACAAAAGCTTATGAACAGAAAACATATATCATTGCATCTCACATATGGGTGTACTATCTTTCACAAAGAGATAAAGCAACTACAATCCATGATTGTTATACATTATGTGGTGTCATCCATTAGATTGATTAAAACTCATATTGCATACATTATGTTTTAAGTGATTAAAGCATACATGTCCATTTCACATAACACATCATCAAAGAAACAAAGAAATACATGCAGTACATACATGGCATAAATTATGTCATAGCAGTGTAAGTAAAGCAAATATATACATGCATGTAACATCAAAATATGGCATTCATAATGCATCCATCATAAGTAGTACATCTGCATACATAAACTCATAACATCTAATCATCTATCACATAGCTAGCTAGTGCATGTCATCCATACATCACATCATATAGCATCAAATCAATAACACATTGCATCCATATGCATAACATAAAACATAAAATACCAAAAATAAAGTACACATGTAATGAGATGAAATGTCATATCATATAAATATATGTGTCAATAAGTACAATGGGGTACATCAAAATACCCGTAGGCTACATATGTGTAGGTCCTCGACCTTACACTCAAAAATGGTACAATAAGCATCTCTAAAGATCTGTACTAAATAGGGCCTACACCCCTAGCCTATGAGGCACCTCCATCGCCTCCACCATCCCTATGGGTCCTCTGTGAGCTAGCACCATGAGTACTCAAAGACCTGTGAGTCCTCTTAGTCCTGTGCATCCTATGGCTCGAGCTAGCAGATGACTGCCCTGTCTCTCTGGTCCTAGACCTGGTCCTCTGGGTCCTTATAGTGTGGGTATCCTCTGGAACCTCCCCACCTAGTAGCCTGATATGACCCTCCAGCTGGTCGATGCGAGCTACTCTCACTGTATGCCGAGCATTACCCTCCTCCATGAGGGTATGTAGACACTTGATCTCTGCCATGGGATCATGACCTCCTAGTAACAAAGTAGATGGTACTGCCAGAGGTGGCATGATAATCTATGAGGATGAGGGATCTCCCCTCACTACCCTGAGCAAGTCCCTCTCAGTAGTCATGACACTCAATTGTGCCTATGCTAGATCCCGCTCGCTAGTGAGCTATGTGATCTGAGTGCCTATAGTGGTAACCTATGCTTGGAGAACTACCCTCTCCTCCTCATATCCCTACCACTACCTCTACCCATGAGATAGCTTTACCTCTAGAGTGGTGATAGAGGTATCCCTATGTAGTAGTTAGGTGCATAGTCTCCCCACCTAGCTCTAGAGGTCAACGATCTGTGCTCTCAACTACCCGATCTCTCTATTCTAGAGGTGCCTCACCCTCCTTTGATGCCTCCTCCTCTACCTCTACCTATGGGCCCTCCTCTACTATGCCCCATGCTCCCTCTATCCTCTGATGGGTCCTACTGCCCATGAGGATCCACCTCTACACCCTCTACACCCTCAGCTACAAATCCTTAATATGGCCGACCTAGAGGACCCTCATCATGCCATTGGAAGTCGGCCCACCAACCATCATAGTCTGGAGTCATCCCGGTATCTGCTAACCTCGACTCCTAGAAGTCATCATCATCCTCCCCTAGTGGAGTGACCTAGGGCCAGGTCAGGTCCCTCTCTAGGACCAAGCATCTATAGATGGTCGACATATCTAGGATATCCTATCGGATCCCAAACTATCATAGGATGTGAGAGAAGTAGTGATACTCACACCAATCGACCTTGCGATCGATGATCCATCTATCTCTATGCACTCGATGTAGGTATCTATCTACCTTAGTCCATGGTGGATAGTCCATGTAAGGTCACCACTCGATGTCCTCAGGGTGCAACTATGCAAAGTGATCGATGTAATGATTTAGGTCTCCTGCATGAGACCTACTCCTGAAGCCCTCCTACTCCTAGGGCTAGTAGGTGGTATAGCACTGTTGATCATCAACAATAGTAGTAATCTATAGAGGTAAGTCAATGGGGCACTCTATCTAGATATGCTGCTAGCCCTAGATCTATAGAAGGAAGCTACATCCGATACCCACTCTGCTATGATGGGTAATCTAGAATAACTCATGATACAACTATGCTAAGAGAGCGCTCCCCCAGGACAAGATGAGCGGCTGCATGGTCGAGCTGACCATGACCTCTCTGGTCTGAGCCAGGAGGTTCCAAGGGAACCTCACACCTAAAGAATCTGGGAGGGTGATCTGAATGATGAGGTGCATGAACACAACCTCCCATTATGAGAAGAATCTAGCCTCGTACCACTCCTGCACGTGGATGCCTCCATGGTCAATGCGACCCTGTGCCTCCATGCTCCGATCATCAAAGATAGAATCAAAGACAACCTTCTTCACCCCAGTAGGAGAAGAAGTGATGGCCTCACCATCGATGGGCAGCTAGAAGATGCGGTATACATCCTCTAGGGTGACAATCATTTCACCCATCGATAGGTGAAATGTATTGGTCCTCGCATCCCAATGATGGGCCAATGCAGTGAGATATGCCTGATCCACTCGGATAGTGGGGAGGTCTAGGATGAAGTCGAACCCCACAATAGTGAACCAAGCCCACTCTATGGGAGTAAGTGTGCGGTGAAGGTTGTGAAGGAGATCGGTCTCCCTCACCCTATTCGTCAGGGACTGAATAAAAGCAATAAATAAAAAATAATTAAAATCACTAAAAATGACAAACAAATCATAAAAATCTCATAAAAACATGCAAAATATGATCAAAATTTTCAAAAAACATTAAAAGAACACTTCAAAATAGCAATAAATGACATTAAGTGCCCATAAAAATTCAAGAAAAATGAAAAAAATTGAAAATTTTGGAGAAATTTGGGCATCATGGGTTGGAACTACGATCGGCCCAACGGTCAGAAATTTGATCATTGGGATTTAAATCCCATCATGATTGATAGCTGTGACCCCTAATATGCCAATTGGGGCCCATGGCTGCCACCCATGGCTAGGGAGCGAGACCCATTTTGGGCCCGCCCTTCCCATAAAAACCCCTAAAAAAATAAATCTAACCCACCCCCTAATCTAACCTATGCTAAACCTAGCTAGGGTGAGGTTCGTTATCGATAGTTTAATGAGGTTAATTTACCAATTTCTTAATGTGGTTAATTTTAATCCGGTAATGTACAAGTGAGGTCTCAATTTTTGAGTTACCTTGGAGGCACCGACTCCTCCGTTGGTAGAAGCCTCCGGCTGATCGGCCATCGGTGTGGAATGTGTGGAATCGGTAGAGTTTTTGGTAGCGTTCCATGTTAGAATTCAGTTTTTACCTCCTAGAGCTCTTAGTTTTACTGGCATATGTAGGTAAATAATGAAATTTTACAAAGTGACAAAACCTTATATAATTTTCAAATTCGGGTCGGCCCATGGCTGACACTCGTGGTCCCCGAATTAGGGTTTTGTGATCATGATTTTGAGTCATGGTCAAGCAATTTACCCGTAGTTGATAGGCATGGTCAGCAAGCTGCATTAAATGCTCCCAATTCCCACCGTGGAGAGCCTTAAAAGGTCAAAATAAAATTGTGCATCAGACCAAAATTGCACCAAAAAAAATAAAATAAGCAAAATAAGCCAAACAAAGCACAATGACATTGGAAAATGTCATCATAAGGCAAAACAAAATAATTGGCTGAGATTACAAAGTACATTCAACCGAGGTCATCGCTATGACAATCCTTTCATGGAGCATCGAACCTCCCAACCAATAAAACTAATTCAATTCAAAATTAACAAAAAAATCAAATAAATCAAAAGCCAAATGTGCCTCGTATTCAGTCATTTACCCTATACACTTGGTGGTTGCAACGACTTGCAATCCATGCAATCCAACAAGATGAGTAAATTACCATAAGGACATTTGGGGTAAATTCATCATCGTAGAATTGTTATGCTTCATTTCAATCCCTAAGAAGGCCTTCACAACTAGACTTCTCCATGGGAACGAGATACTCATCACAATTCTCCTATGATATTTTTAGCATATCATCGATAATATGATTCAACACATGCCTAATCAGGATTGCTTTCATTTTGATTCCCTAAGAAGGCCTTCATGGCTGGACCGCTCCATGGGATAGAAATAGGCAATTACTATTAATAGTTGCAATCATAGCTGATTAGGCCTTGCCAAGTATTAAAATGCTAAATCTTAATTTGTTCAAGATCATTCATAGTGGTCAAGCGACCTCGTCGCTTCATTTAATTGTCATTACCCTCATCGACTCATCGCTTGAGGGGGTAGTCATAATATTAAATCATAATCAAAGTCAATAGAAGATCCCTTGATCTTGTCAAAATTACATTCATCTTACGAATCATTGCCAAAGACTATCATAAGCTTACCCTTCTGCTAGGGAAAATAGCATATATGATAGTTTAGTTTGTAACTCTCTTCCTTTCGGATTGACAGGCGTGAAAGCCTACTTGGCATTGATGCTATCCGAATGTCTGATGACGAGTGCAAACTCTTTCAAAATTAAGCCTTCTATCGAGTTAGAAGCAATGATTCTAAGATGCGCATCCTTTTGCTGGACCTAGGGCATCTAATGTTGATCAGACTAATGATCATCATGCAACCTATGACATCATTTTAGGAGGTCTAGTTTTGCTCAGCATTGTTCAAAATCACAATGCATCTCAAAAGGGGCATCTGTAGACACCTAAAATGCGTCATGCCGAGGCGACTACTCATATGGGACATGCTAGAAGACCATATGGAAGACCTTTGGATAGATCCAAGGTATAGCAATGGTTTTTACCACTCATTTGGGCATCTTTGCCTAGTCAGTGCTAGCCGCTACTGACACCCATGGTTAGTAGTGCTCACCACGCCTGTCATCCACGGTCAGCACTCAAAATCAGTTGGCCTTCATCCGACCCAAAATCGGTTGCAATGGCCAATTGGTTGTGGATTGGAGCGGTTTGAGTGAGGAAGGTTCTGGATCCTTCCATCCAACAAACTCAACTACCCAATCTTGATCTTAGCTTCATGAGGAAGCCACCCCTAGCCCCTTGGCAATTGCTATATAATCCCCCTTGAATTGGGAAAGAGAGAGAGAGAAGCATAGTCAATTGAGCAACGAAGCCCTGTCAAATTGCATACTCACCTAGGTGCATTGAGAGGGACACTTTTGCTACCCAATTGAATATCACATTGCCATGGAGGTCTTAGGAGCCTAAGAGAGCCAAGAAACGCCAATTCATGCAATCCATGCACCATATGATCAATTCAACCACCAAACCTATCAGAGGACATAGAGGTGACCCTTGACCATCAATTTGGCAAGGTGGATCAGAGATTAAGCCCAGATTTGGAGGGTAAACCTATTCAGAGGCCCACCATGGCTGTCACTCATGGTGAACAGTGCTAGCCGCACATCAGACCCATGGTGAGCAAATGATGATAGATCCCCTTGTGCTCTTTTCTTTAGATTAATTAGTTAGATCATATTATGCTTAGTATAGGTTTAATTGGTATTTTAGAGATTTATAACCCATGGAATTAGGCATTTAAGGTAGATTTCCATTCATATTGTCAATTTGGTAATTAGTGCAATTGTGGTTATTTCATGTGTTTATGCTTTCCATTTGATAAACTAACCCAATAGATAGATAGTACTTGCTTTCTTGCACATGTTTGATGGTGACATTTCATGATTAATATAGGTTTACCATGTTTTATTCATTTTCTTGATTACATGCTTGTAATGGCATCTTTTGTGCAAATATCCTTTTAAAGCCTCATCAAGAGAGGCCTCCTTTGTTTTTAATGTTTCTTGTTGTTTATTGCATGCAGGACTAACAGGGTTTTGGGATGCAAGGCAACAAATACCTCTAATCATGGAGAAGAGGGTCATCGACACCCTAGAGCAGTTCGTGTCACCCTAGAAGGAATTTGATTCACATCTACCCTAAAAAGGGATTAGATCTATTGTAATTGAAGTATCAAAATGGGTATCCCTAAGAGGGACGAATATGTAACTTGACTCAATTTGGAATTAATAAAGGATTCTTGTATTTTTTTTTCCTTGTTGTCAATTGGTGCATGTTTAGTTGTTATCTTTCTTTAATTGCAATAGATGCTATTAGGTGTGAGCCTTTTTGGTGGTTACACGCTCACGGTGTGTCCTAGATGTAAACCTATCTGGATCATCCCAAGCTGGGAACTCATGGTATGGATGCCATATGATATCTATGGCCTATAGGGAGGTGAAAGTAGTAATGTAATGGGGGATCTCCCCACATGAGGGTGACTCTTGCGCTCCTCGTGCTCTCTAGCCCATATGGCAGCATAACACTACATCCTAGCATCAATAGCTATAATCCTGGTAGGGAGCCCTCTAGGATGATCTATACGGATATGCTCCCATTACCATATCTACAGGAGCAAGCTGCAAGTAATGTTGACATGACCCCATCGGTGGATGTGATACAACTCATCATAGCACTATGCTAGCAAAGGCCTCCCCCAAGCATAGATTATAGGCTCCTCGCTATCCACCAAATCTTGAACCATCGCAAGGAGGTTCCATGGGAACCTCAAGCCTAAGAAATCTGGGATAAGGATATTACTAATAACCATTAGCAACACCGCAGAACACCACCAGATTTTGTGTCCTTGAAGGCATCTATAGCATGCCTTTCGAACACTTGAACAATTACTGCATCACGATCATTAGTGGCTGAAGAAACAATGGCCACTCCATCAAAGAGAATATGGAAAATCTTGTATACATCCTCTGGTGTGATGGTCATCTCATTGGTAGGAAGGTGGAAGGTGTTAGTCTAAGAATCCCATCGATGAGCCAGGTCTATGAGGTAGGACTGATATGACATAATCAGTGGTAGTTTGGTCACATACTACAATCCGCGGGCCTTAAACCATACCCAGTCCATGTCATACATGAGTTGTAGGAGGTCCTTCAAGAGCTTTGGGTCTCAAGCTCGAGTAGAAAGAATCTAAGGATGAAAATCAAAGCATAACTACAGTGCATCTAAGGCATAAATCACAATAAAACTTGAAAACAGTGCAAACAAAGATAGAATATCCTAAGTCTAAATGAAAGAGGAATAAAGGCACCTAATCATGCAACAAAGTGCAGAAAAGTATCTCAAAAATTCAAAAAAATCAATTAATCATCTCAAAAATTCAAAAAAATCAAGAAAAATTAAAACATTTTGCCTAAGGTTCTTGGCCGCTTTCACTTACAGTAGCTAGAAATTGGCCGGTGAGGCTGATAGCGGCCAAACCCCAATGGTTATATTTTTGACCGTTAGATTTTTTGAACTGGCTGCTACCATCGACAGTAGCCAAGTCATAGGTCAAAATGGCCGCTCTGTGTGATAGCATCCAACGGGCGATGCGAAAGCAGCATTTTTCCTAAGCCAAGAACACCAAAAAATTTGAAAATTGCAAAATGGGGGCAATCCCACAAAAAAAAATCCTAAACTAAACCTAAGTACAGGTTCAGTTCGTTGCCAAAAAATTTAATGGAGTTCATCTACCGATTACTTAGTGCAGTTTATTTTACCCAAAAAAATAGGTTTAGGGTTTTGAGGAGTACCCGAGAAGCTTTGGCTCCTCCGCTCGAAGATACCTCACCCTATGCAGCTATAATCTAGAGCTCTGAAAAGCAAATTGCTAGCTGGAAAAGTGAAAAATAAAAATCCCAAGCAATTTTTGTATTTCCCAAGTTATGCCTTGGCCACTGTTGCCATCAGTGGCCCACACTTATTGGCCGCTATCGTTGAGAGTGGCCAAAAATAGGTATTTGGGGGCTCTTAGAGCTGACAACGGCCAACAACATAGGCAAAAACGAAAATATTCCTTCTAGGAGTAATAGTAAAAAAATCAAATAAAAACATTTTGATGGTCCTTGATCATCATAATGCTCAAAATAGCAAAAATATTACATAATAACAAATCTTGAGTAAGCTTCGTATTCAGTGACTTACTCTATCAACTCAATGGTTGCAGCTATTTGCACTCCATGCAATTCGGTGAGATGAGTAAGTTACCATAGGGCTACTTGGGGTAAATTATTCATTTTAGAATTATGATGTATCACTTCAACCCCGAAGAAGAGCAATATGGCCAAACTGCTCCATGGGTACAATGGAATCATCCTAATTCTCTTATGACATAAAAACATTGAGCCAAGTGATGCAATACAAGTATAAATAGAATCGCTCATCCTAACTCCCTAAGAAGGCTATTTATGGCCAAACCACTCCTCAGGATAGGTACAAATGATAATCTTAAAAAATTGAAATCACACTTGGATGGGGGTTTGCCCATTGAAAGAACAAACACTAGAAAGGAACCAAAACTAGTCAAGTTGGTCAAGCGACTTGTCGCTTCATTCATTGCCCTTCCCTCACCAATTCATTATGTGAGGGGGTAGTTCAAATATTCAAAAGAAAATCATAATCAAAATCAACCAAAGATCACTCGATCATATCAAAATTGTGTTCATCCAATGAATCATTACACACAACTCTTACAAAACTTTCCCCTTTTGTTGGGTTCATAAGCAAATATGACATTTTTAGCTTGTAGCTCTCCTCCGATCGGATCTCATTGTAGCAACAGAAGCTACCCGATTGTGTTTGAGGAATAAGTGCAAGTGAACATGTGCAAGCCCTGTGCTAAATTAAACCTTCAATCAGGTTGAAGCAACGATTCAAGGATGTATGCCATATTTCATGATTAGGCCATCCAGCGTTGATCAGATCAATGATCATCATACACCCTACAAACATAGCAGTCTACATTTTTTCTCCGTGATATGTTTTCCACATAGCGCATCATAAAAAGGGGTATCTATAGGCATATGTAGTCACTCATGGTCAAAGGAGCACTAATAAATAGAATGAATAACAACAAGAAGTTGAACCCCCTATAGCACCTCAAAAAAGTCTATCTCAACAACTTGTAAATTTATCATCATCCATCCATTTTTTGCGAATTAATTCCAACCTATTCACATTCCAAGGCATCCATAACAACCACTTCATCCTCCAAATCGGTCACAAAGACCCACCATATCACTGAGTAGTCGGTTGACAACTAGAATAAAAATGTCTTCAGTCAAACTATCCATCTATGAGATCATACAATAATATCCCCCACATTGCGAGGCATTAATGGAAATTATAAAATCCATTGAAATTAAATCATAAGATACTAATGCCTTCAAAAATTTCATGGGAAGTATTTGCACGTGCATGGAGCTTTCCATCACATTCTATGATTTTGAAATTAAATCAGTTTCATCAGAATCGATGGACCCTCCATCACACATTATGGCTCAAGTGGATAAGAATCCATTTAAATGAGTGTTGATTGCCATTGGATCCTCCATTAACATCATCACCACATATGCCCTTTAACATATCAATCTTACACCATCACACATAACTAAATCCACCTTCACCCTAAGAGCATTCAATTATGCTCTTTGTTCCATAGTTGGCACTATCGTTCTATCTATAGAAGTGGGGGTAAAAACATTGAACACCATGGATTACGATGTACTCCTTGGACATCCCTAGATTAGGTAAATGAGATGTGTCCCTTTCATACTACATCAATGTTTAAAATATATGCATGAGAGATAAATTCATGCATACTAGCGAACATCAATTCATTTAAGCATTGTAATTTTATCTCAAATCCTATGAATCCACTCTACCATCCACTCATCTATTCCTAACTTCATCAATCACACCATCCACCACTTCATCATCCAAAAATCCCATTCCTAAGAAGTTACCCATCACCAACCCACATCAAAATTTCATTTCCATGCCCCCACCTTCATCACCGTCAGCTATGTGCACATGTGGTTGAACCAAATCTATACCATCCACATCATCAAAATCAACATACACTACCATTCCATCCACATTAGCATCATCAATTGGCCACCAAACACTTCAACCAAATCCATATTCATCTTCACCAACTAATATCTCACAATTCAATTTAACAGATTGTGAGATACCATTCTAGCACACATCTCTCCCATTATCTGAGTCACTATTCATCCACGAGCCTTCCACTTCCTCTTCCACTCTATCCACCTCATTCACATCCTCACAATGTTGGCAATTTTGGGTACTTTGGGTACATTGCTTTTTCTCAAGTGTATAAGTTGTCATTGATGTCAAAAGGCATTTTTGTGTTGATATAAAAAAGAGTGTGATGTCAAAAATATCTTGAGAAAGCTTCATTTTGTTAAAGGGTTTTTATTAAAACCATGGTGACAAGGTTAAAGGTTTTTCTTAAAACCATTTGGACTCATTAAGGGTTCTTATTAAAACCAAGCTTAACTTAATGCAAAGGTTTTTACTTCTTGAAAAACCTTGAAGGTCCATGTTTATTATTAATAATTAAATTAACTCAAACCTTTGACAAAGGTCTAAGTTTAATTTATTATTAATAAAATAATAATAATTATTATTTTAATTATTATTAAAGGGTCTTTCAACCCTTAAGCGACGCAGATAAAGTTTTCTTTCACCGACGTGTTGCCATCGTTGGAGGAGCGCCGACGTCAAACAAGTTAAGGAGAAATGGCTATATAAGTGGGGATGATTTTCTAAAGTAAGTGTACCACCGATTAATTGGAGTCTTCGATTTGTGTTTGCTCTGTATCATTCGAATAGCACTTGGTGTCTTCGATTTGCGTTTGCTCTGTATCATTCGAATAGCACTTGGTGTCTTCGATTTGCGTTTGCTCTGTATCATTTGAATAGCGCTTGGTGTCTTCAATTTGTGCTTGCTCTGTGTCTTCGAATCTCCAATTGACGTCTTTGAAATCGTGCTTGATCTATGTCTTGGAAACCATGCTTGGCATACTCGGATTTGAGCTTGGGCTGCATCCTTACTATTTTGCTTGACGTTAGTGGATTGGCAATTGCACTTGAACCGTGTTTTTCCAGACTATGTTGTGAGATGATTAATGCAAGCATTCAGTGACTTATGTTTTGGATAGTGCTAGGAAAATGAATACGTTTTCCATATCCTACGATCAAGTGAAGATAAAACAAAGTATAGTTTAATATTTCTTTGTCGAGCACTTATGCTCCAACGATGATGGAGTTTGAGTAAAGGCACTCGCTAGGTAGAGATACAGGTTTTGAATCACGTCGAGTGCATTTTTCCTTTTGTTGCGATGCACGAAGGAGAGCAGCTGTGATTGGGCTACGTAAGTAGAGGAGAATGCGCTTTAGCACTTATAGTGGTGGCTCCTCATTTCTCCTAAGGTTGGAGAACTAAGTATTGCCAAGGTAAATCTTTTTATTGTTGACTTGGGATATTTGAGTTGATTTGATCAAGAATTATTGATGGAGGTATAAGGTTAAGTTGTAATATTTATTTTGACATTGTTATTATTAATGCTTGATGCTTATGTGGAGTAATAAGGTGTAAAGAGATTTTACTTTGTATGTATATTATATTTTTGGTGGTTAATATTAAGTTGGAGTAATAAGGTGTTACTTTGGATCTTTATTATTGTGTATTATTGTATAGTTGCTAACTCTAATTGGTGGTAAATTGAGAGTTAATGTTGTGACAGTCCTTCTTCATCAAAGTAAAGGTATGGGCACATTCTTCCATGGTTGTTATTGATTGATGGTTTTCTGAAAATAAGTGTGGAGGGAAAAGGATTTCTACTTGTTTCATTTTCTTGTGATGATTGGTTGAATGCTTCAAGGTTGATGTTGAGTTGAATGGTGTTGGTTGACTAAACCTTGTTTGATGAGCATTGTTGTTAAAAACCTAATTGGTTGTGGAAAGAACATGAGTATCATTGTTATATGAGATATTGCATGGTTGAAAATTGTTGGGTTGTGTTTCATGTTCTTGAGAAAAGCATACTACATCTATCTTATTCTGTTGATATTGAGATTGAGTTGAGATTGATATCTGGGAGTTAAGTATAGAACATATTGAGTCTCTAACAATTCTCTTTATGCTTCTATGAGGTTGATGAATCACATTGGGTCTCTAACAATTCTCTTTGTGGGTTCATGCTAAGCAAGTTTTTCTTGGTGAGCTTGCTGAGGTTTTGGACAGGTTCCAGTGGGGACTTGTGAGCAGGTTTTGGACAAGTTCCGGTGGGGACTTGTGAGCAGGTTTTGGACAGGTTTCGGTGGGGACTTGTGAGCAGATTTGGACAGGTCCTAGCAGAGGACTTGTGAGATGAGTTTGATAGTTCTATCAGAGAACTTGAGGATAGAGGTGCATTGGTTCTTTGAGAAGAACCTAAGGATAGATTTAGAAGGCTTGTATGCAGAGGATTGATTTATTCAAGAGTTGGATAGATTTGACAGACAGAGGAAGACTTGTACTAGACCGACTGACTATGTTTGGTACAGGTTGCTGAGCTGTTGTGGACGTGATCATATAAGGTATAGGTCTCTTAGGCTAAGCATTGAGGACAGGAGGTCTTCGGTGGAAAGGAGTTTCACATGCTGGCAAGAGATAGAGGTAGTTGATCTTCTGAGGGATCATTTCCAGAGTAGAGGGGAAGGTATCTCCTTTGAGTAGAGGCTCATAAATTCAGATAGAGGGGAAGGTATCTCCTTTGAGCAGAGGCTCATAAATTCAGATTGGGGGAAGGTATCTCCTTTGGGCCAAGGCTCATAAACATTGTAATTGGGAAGGTTTCCCAAAGAACTTTGAGATAAATTTTAGAGAAAATTTTTGTGGACATAGCCCAGGCTTTCTGGGTGAACCACGTTAAAATTAGTGTCACTTTGTGGATGATATTGTGCTTTGTTTTGATATTGCTTTGGGTATATTGCTTTACTGTTTTGAAGTATAAAGGAAAAAGTAAAAAGAGGTCTTATACCGTTCACCCCCCCTCTTAGTATAAGCTTGTGTTCTTCAATTGGTATCAGAGCAGGTGCCTTCGAAAATTTTTACAGCTTGAAGGAAAAGCTAGTAAAGAACACAATGGATTATTCAAGTGGCAATGCAGCACCTATTCGTGATGAGTCTTCTAGTGATGAAGAGGCATATTATAGCAAGAAAGGCAAGTTCTCTAAGAAGCACAAAAGTATGAAAAATATAAGATGTTTCAATTGTGGAAAGTTTGGTCATTATGCTACTGACTGTACTGTTCCCAAGAATGAAAGTGATGAAGATAAACAGGATTCTAAGAGCAAGGATTCTAAAAGCACAAGCATCACAGAAAGAACAAAGATGAGCACAACAATCAAGGAAAGAGGTATTCTCACAAGCACAAGAAGAGTTTCTACCTAGACAAAGCAAGTAAGTGTTCTAGTAGTGATAGTGAAAGTT
Organism: Wollemia nobilis; assembly: GCA_028583015.1. Classification (NCBI taxonomy): domain Eukaryota; kingdom Viridiplantae; phylum Streptophyta; class Pinopsida; order Araucariales; family Araucariaceae; genus Wollemia; species Wollemia nobilis. The sequence continues at coordinate 3,363,434 of JAQPPZ010002410.1, read as the reverse complement.
ATTCAAGTGATAATGAAAATGAGATGTTTTTCATATCAGAAAAAGAGGAAGAACCGAAACATAGATTCATTATCATGAAATTTCTTAGATGTGGAAATTTTGGTCACCTTGAGGATGATTGCACAAATAATGATTTGGTTTCTAGTATGTATGAGGATGCTTCAGAAAACTATAAGGAAGATGCATGTATGGTTTTTGAAAAGGGTAGCACCTCTAGTGATAAGAAATTTGAAAAAGGCTTTGATGATTCAAAAAGCAATCAAATAAAGGATATTGAAAGTGAACTTATTAGTGCTCTTAGTGCTTTGAAAAAGGAAAGAAAGAAGAATGCTAGACTCAAGGATAAGTTAGATGAATGTTGTATGGAGAGATATGATCTTATAGAAAATATTGATCTCTCTATAGCTAAGACATAAGAACTCAAGGATGAGTTAGAGTCTAAGGTTCTTGAGTATAGTGAGTTAGAACAGAAAATGGCTTCTTTGAAAGAGGAAACTAAAGAGTACAAGGATAAGCTTTACAGGTTTCAAGATAGCTCCAAAAATGTTAAGTCACTCATCAAAGGTCAAAGAAAGACAACAGATAAAACAGGCCTTGGTTTTGTTAAACCACACAAGGAACAAGTTGGAGAGTCTAGTAAGAGACTCCAAAAGGAAGAGATTTCTGATGAGGAAAGTATTTCAGAAAAGGTGTTTTTGAATGATAGATGCACAGAAACAAAAAAAACAATTCAGAATGAGAAGAAGAAGTTTTCAGAACCTAAGAGGTCAATTAAAGGAAAGTTTCAAGGCAAATTTTTTTCTTGTCATAGGTTTGGTCACATGGCTTCACATTGCATGGCTCAAGTGAAGAAGGTAAATGACGAGTTTAGAAGTGCTAGTTACTTTCAAGGGTATTGCTACTCTTGTCAACAGTTTGGGCACAAGGCAGTTTATTGCAAGGCAAATATCAGGAACAGGTTTGATCAGAAAAGGTTTGGTCAGAATAGGTTTGGTCAGAATAGGTTTGGCCAGAACAGGTTTGGCCAAAACAGGTTTGGTCAGAACAGGTTTAGTCAGAACAAGTGGATTCAAAGAACAGGTATGCATAAAAGAAATAACATTGTTACTTGTTATAAATGCAATAATGAAGGTCACACAGCTAGACAATGTAGAGCTGAACTTCCAAGGAACAAGAACAAGAACAAGAACAGTGACAAGAACAGGAATATGGACAAAGAGTTCAAGAGAAGGCCCGACAAGGAAGTTATAGACGCTAATGATGATCAGTGCCTAATGGGATTTTTAATCCCACCCCAGAATTAATCACCTCATTAGGAGGTGGGGGAGGGACTAAGCTAAGAGTCTCATTCTTAGTCCCGAGCCCCAAAGGTGGCCCTTTGCCATTGATGACAAAGGGGGAGAGATATGAGTAAGGGGGAGAGCTTCAAAGTGAAGAGGAAAGCTTCAAGTCGGGGGATCAAAACTTCAAAGGAAGATTCTCGGTTGTGGGCACGGTTGGTCGGGTTGTTAGCACAGTTGGTTTCAGTTTTGGCTCTTGAGAAGTGTTTTTAGTAAGGTTTGCCATCAATGACAAAGGGGGAGATTGTTGGCAATTTTGGGTACTTTGGGTACATTGCTTTTGCTCAAGTGTATAAGTTGTCATTGATGTCAAAAGGCATTTTTGTGGTGATATCAAAAAGAGTGTGATGTCAAAAATATCTTGAGAAAGCTTCATTTTGTTAAAGGGTTTTTATTAAAACCATGGTGACAAGGTTAAAGGATTTTCTTAAAACCATTTGGACTCATTAAGGGTTCTTATTAAAACCAAGCTTAACTTAATGCAAAGGTTTTTACTTCTTGAAAAACCTTGAAGGTCCATGTTTATTATTAATAATTAAATTAACTCAAACCTTTGACAAAGGTCTAAGTTTAATTTATTATTAATAAAATAATAATAATTATTAGTTTAATTATTATTAAAGGGTCTTTTAACCCTTAAGCGACATAGATAAAGTTTTCTTTCGCCGATGTGTTGCCATCGTTGGAGGAGCGCCGACGTCAAACAAGTTAAGGAGAAATGGCTATATAAGTGGGGATGATTTTCTAAAGTAAGTGTACCACCGATTAATTGGAGTCTTCAATTTGCGTTTGCTTTGTATCATTCGAATAGCGCTTGGTGTCTTCGATTTGCGTTTGCTCTGTATCATTCGAATAGCGCTTGGTGTCTTCGATTTGCGTTTGCTTTGTATCATTCAAATAGTGCTTGGTGTCTTCGATTTGTGCTTGCTCTATGTCTTCGAATCTCCAATTGACGTCTTTGAAATTGTGCTTGATCTGTGTCTTGGAAACCGTGCTTGGCATACTCGGATTTGAGCTTGGGTTGCATCCTTACTATTTTGCTTGACGTTAGTGGATTGGCAATTGCACCTGAATTGTGTTTTTCCAGACTGTGCTATGAGATGATTAATGCAAGCATTCAGTGACTTATGTTTTGGAAAGTGCTAGGAAAATGAATACATTTTCCATATCCTACGATCAAGTGAAGATAAAACAAAGGATAGTTTAATATTTCTCTGTCGAGCACTTATGCTCCAACGACGATGGAGTTTGAGTAAAGGCGCTCGCTAGGCAGAGATACAGGTTTCGAATCACGTCAAGTGCATTTTTATTTTTGTTGCGATGCATGAAGGAGAGCGGCTGTGATTGGGCTATGTAAGTAGAGGAGAATGCGCTTTAGCGCTTATAGTGGTGGCTCCTCATTTATCCTAAGGTTGGAGAACTAAGTATTGCCAAGGTAAATATTTTTATTGTTGACTTGGGATATTTGAGTTGATTTGATCAAGAATTATTGATGGAGGTATAAGGTTAAGTTGTAATATTTGTTTTGACATTGTTATTATTAATGCTTGATGCTTATGTGGAGTAATAAGGTGTAAAGATATTTTACTTTGTATGTATATTATATTTTTTGGTGGTTAATATTAAGTTGGAGTAATAAGGTGTTATTTTGAATCTTTATTATTGTGTATTATTGTATAGTTGCTAACTCTAATTGGTGGTAAATTGAGAGTTAATGTTGTGACAGTTTTTGAGTTCTCCTTCTTCATCAAAGTAAATGTATGGGCACATTCTTCCATGGTTGTTATTGATTGATGGTTTTCTGAAAATAAGTGTGGAGGGAAAAGGATTTCTACTTGTTTCCTTTTCTTGTGATGATTGGTTGAATGCTTCAAGGTTGATGTTGAGTTGAATGGTGTTGGTTGACTAAACCTTGTTTGATGAGCATTGTTGTTAAAACCCTAATTTGTTGTGGAAAGAACATGAGTATCATTGTTATATGAGATATTGCATGGTTGGCAATTGTTGGGTTGTGTTTCATGTTCTTGAGAAAAGCATACTACATCTATCTTATTCTATTGAGATTGAGATTGAGTTGAGATTGATACTGGGAGTTAAGTATAGAACATATTGAGTCTCTAAAAATTCTCTTTATGCTTATATGAGGTTGATGAATCACATTGGGTCTCTAAAAATTCTCTTTGTGGGTTCATGCTAAGCAAGTTTTTCTTGGTGAGCTTGCTGAGGTTTTGGACAGGTTCCGGTGGGGACTTGTGAGCAGGTTTTTGGACAGGTTCCGGTGGGGACTTGTGAGCAGATTTGGACAGGTTCCTAGCAGAGGACTTGTGAGCTGAGTTTGAGAGTTCTATCAGAGAACTTGAGGACAGAGGTGCATTGGTTCTTTGAGAAGAACCTGAGGACAGATTTGGAAAGTCTTTGAGAAGGCTTGTATGTAGAGGATTGATTTGTTCAAGAGTTGGACAGATCCGACAGACAGAGGAAGACTTGTACTAGACCGATTAACTATGTTTGGTACAGGTTGTTGAGTCGTTGTGGACGTGATCATAGAAGGCGAGGTCTCTTAGGCTAAGCATTGAGGACAGGAGGTCTTCGATGGAAAGGAGTTCCATGTGCTAGCAAGAGGTAGAGGCAGTTGATCTTCTGAGGGATCATTTCCAGAGCAGAGGGGAAGGTATCTCCTTTGAGTAGAGGCTCATAAATTTAGATAGAGGGGAAGGTATCTCCTTTGAGCAGAGGCTCATAAATTCAGATTGGGGGAAGGTATCTCCTTTGGGCCGAGGCTCATAAACATTGTAATTGGGAAGGTTTCCCAAAGAACTTTGAGATAACTTTTAGAGAAAAGTTTTGTGGACATAGCCCAGGCTTTCTGGGTGAACCAAGTTAAAATTGGTGTCACTTTGTGGATGATATTGTGCATTATTTTGATATTGCTTTGGGTATATTGCTTTACTGTTTTGAAGTATAAAGGAAAAAGTAAAAAGAGGTCTTATACTGTTCACCCCCCCTCTTAGTATAAGCTTGTGTTCTTGACACAATTTATAGTCCACCTTACCAATGCTAGCATTTATGAATATGTGGTCCAACATATCCAAATTATACCACCGAACATCCAAAATATTAGTGATTACGGTTGCACATGTGACCCACCATTATCCATAGAATCGGTATAAACATGGATTTAGAACCTAATAGAATTAATTTTATATATGGGGGGGGGCTGATTGCTCATATGATCCTCTTCCCCTAGGTGAACCTACACAATTAGTCCTTGCCAACATAGAGCACATGTCGAGTTTTCCTTCATGATACTTTCATCGAGTCAATTGGCAAGGATATGGCCTAGGATGACATGAACAAGGCATGCACAAAATTATTGAAACTCCATATCAAGAAGTGCATGACCATTCAGGTTTAGGCTATCATTCCCATCCCACCACTTCCTCTTTTGAACAAGCTTTCTAAACTCTTCATATAAATTAAAAAGAGAAAACTAACCACAAGGAGGAGTCTTATGAATAATATGATGTCATATCGATAGCTTCAGATGAATCTGAAGAGGAATCAACACTCATCATCCCATTTACAAAATAGGATGAACATTATCTTAGAATATTTTCCATCCACTAGCCTATATTTCATTTGCTTCTCCAAAGGGAGTGAGCTGAACCTATCGGTGAACCACCACCACCAGTTCATTGATCCATTTTTACAAGAACATCATCTAATATATGTACATAAAAAAATCACAAACACAAAAAAAAACAAAACAATTTGCATTGCATGTGCATGGATTTTATCAAGTTGTGTTTACATGTATTGCTTGTTGTTGTTCTGGATTTCAAGGTTCCTTCACCAATTATAGTAGACAAGGCCAACCTACCCTTCACATTGCTATCCATTATTCCCCCATTAATTCAGTATGAATCCTATTGACTTATTCATCCCACTTCATAATCCATATGATTTGGCAAATCCAATTCTAATTAATATTAACCTCATTAATATGGAGTAGATTTCATCATCACCATCCTTATCTGAATTCATCCTTTCAGAGGAATTTTTAAGAGCTTCGACCAATTACATTCCTCCACCACCTTTATTTTCACCCTCACCTTTGCCTTCACCCTTAGATCCTAATGTTTTCCAAGTAGACATGGAAGATATTTAGTTAGAAGAGTTTGATAATGTCATTAATGATATTCATCTAATCCCAACACCACATCATCTTGAGGAAGGTTCTCACATGTCCATTAAATATACCATTGATGTGAACCTTATTTTAGATGTAGACAATCCATAAATCATTAAAATTGGTAAAATTTTATCCATTGATGAACAAGAGCAATCAATAGCTCTCATCAAGAGGAAGAAGGGAATATTTGCATGGTCCTATAAAGATATTCTTGGTATTAACCCTAACCTAGTTGTCCATAACTTAACCTTGCATTTGGATGCTAAGTCGATCAAACAAAAATTGAGAAATTTACATCCTACCATTGCCCTCATGGTTAAAGAAGAGCTTCAAAAGCTATTAGACATGGGTTTCATTCAACCCATTGACTATCTTGAGTGGCTTTTAAATATGGTACCCGTTCTTAAACCTAACGAGGTGATACACATTTGCACTGAATTTTGAGATTTAAACGAAGTGTGTCCTAAGGATGAATTTCCTTTATTAAACATTGTTACTCTTGTCGACACTTATGCTGGACATTAAATACTTTTATTAATGGATGGTTTTTTAGGATATAGTTAAATTCATATAAATCATGATGACCAATCCAAAACAAAATTCACTACACCTTGAGGGGCTTCTTATTACAAAGTTATAACCTTTGGTCTAAAAAAAGTTGGTGCTAATTATTAACGTGCCATGATATATATCTTCCATGATTACATGTATAAGATCATCGAAGATTATGTGGATGATATCTTGACCAAATCTAAAAATTGACAAGACCACATTTGTGTCTTGAAAAAAAGTCTTTGATCAACTTCTAGAGCAAAATGTAAGGTTGAACCCCAAAAAGTGTGTCTTTGGTGTCACCTCAGGCAAACAACTAGGATTCATTATCTATAGAGGTATTGAAGTGGATCCAAAAAAGGTCAAGGCCATCATGGAGATACCTCCCCCAACAAAATTGAAAGAGTTATGTAGTTTACAAGAAAATATCTAATCGATTCGTCATTTAGTTGCATAACTCTGAGACAAATGTAGGTCATTCAACCACTTTTTATAGAAGGGGTGACATTTTCATGGACAGATGAATACCAAAAATCTTTTGATAACATCAAGCAATATCTAGCTTCCCCACTAGTTTTAACTCCTCTCCTTGGGGTCATTTTCTACCTTTATGTTTCAATAACGAACTTTTCTTTAGGGACAATGCTTACTCAAAAGAACAAATATAATAGAGAGCAAGTTGTTTACTACATTAGTCGAACATTGGTAAGCTATAAAACTAGATACACTTACATAGAAACATTGTGCTTAGTAGTGGTTTTTTCCACTAAGAAACTCAAAACTTATATTCTAAGTCATACCTCTTATGTCATAGCTTACAAAAATCCTCTATGTTACATGATGTCTTGTACTTACAATAACACCCACACGACAAAATGGGTAATGCTTTTAACTGAATTTGATCTTGAATTCATTAGCCAAAAAATACATTAAGGGTTAGGTAATAGCCAATAAACTTGCAGAAGCTCCACTTATTAGTGATCAACCATTGATTATTGAGCTCCCATATGATTTGGTATTTTAATCACTGAAAAAGAAGAAAATTCCATTCTAGAGGAAGATATCAATATTGCACTATTATTTTATGGTTCCAAATGCACAAATAGGCAAGGTGCTAGAGTCATATTTCATACACCATATGGGGTGACTATACCCTTATCATTCAAACTCAATTTTCCATGCACAAACAATAATGCAGAGTATGAAGCCTTAATCTTAGTACTTTAAGCAACCATAGCTATGAGCATCAAGCATATCAATATATTTGGTGATTCCCAAATTGTTGTTCATCAAGCAAACAAAGAATACCAATATAAAGAACCAATCCTCAAACTTTATCATGAAATAACAATGAAATTTCTTGCCAAATTTGATTGGTATTAAATTGATAGCTTGCCATGTTTAACTAATATATTTGTAGATGTGATGGACTCTCTAGGGCCATTGATTCCAAAGAACTCCAAAGGAGAGGTACAACCATTAATTGTCACAATGATCTCTAAATCTATAATTTCCCATGTTGAATCTAAATATGAGGACGTTTATTGTATCCACATAGAGTCATATGAGCCTTGGTGTAGCCAAATAAAAGCCTTCCTCAAGTTTGGAATACTTCCATTAGACATGTCATGGATTGCTAAATGCACTTTCCAGTAAAAGATAGCTCACTTCACTCTCTTGGGGGATGTGTTGTATAGACATAGTTATGATGGAGTTCTCCTTCATTGTCTTGAGCTTGCAAAGGCTCAAAGATCAATATTAGAAGCTCATGATGGTACTTTTGATGGTCATTTTAGTGGAATGGCTATTGTAAAGTGTATTTTATTCATGGTTTATTATTGGTCCACCATGGAGTGTGACTGTTGCAATTACATCCAGAAATACCAACAATATCAATAGCATGCTAATTTAACTCATGTACCATCACAAACATTGAAACCTATTCAAAGTATTTGGCCATTTTCACAATGGATTTTGTACTTTATTGGTAAAATCTTACCTCCTTCCTCAGGAAAACACACATTTATCATCACAACCATTGAATACTTCACTAAGTGGGTTGAGGTAATTCCTCTAACCAATACGACAACACCTACGATTATGGAGTTTATACTTCACCATATCATCTATTGCTTTGGTATTCCATCAAAAATCATCTCTGACAATGGTAAGTCTTTCAAGAACAAGGATGTATGAGTAATTTACGAAAAGTACAATATCCAACATAGTTTCTTGACTCCTTATTACCCAGAGGGAAATGAATATGCTAAGGCAACCAATAAGACCTTGATTGCTATTCTCAAGAAACTTGTTAGAAATAGATTATATTACATAATTTAGATAATGTAAATGTACTTTTATTGGTACATACTTAGGATATTAGATTACTTTAGGGGAAATTTATCTAGTTACTTCATGCAATGTAATAAATGCACAAGTGTCAATGTGCAAGTTGTATATGTACAAGCTATCCCTTGCACAACTAGGTAGAGTGTTGGCCATGGAATCTATTTTCCTATATAAAGGGCTATAGACATAGAGCATGATATAGCAGTAGGAAGTAGTATAGAACAGTGTGGTGTGATGTAGCTGAATGTGATGGAGTGTGATATGCTCAAAGCTCATTCTTGAGTAGTATCTTTATTCATGGAGTGTTCATTTCCTCCATAAATACTTTGTAAACATTTCCATAATTTCTATTTATAGTATATTTTAAGTCATATCACAAATTTACTTTATTTCATATTATTTTGCATCTTGTGTTTACTATCTCCCATAACATGCTACATCAAAAGCTAACAGTGGTATCATAGCTACAATAGATCAATCGAAAAACCACCATTATCATTGACCCTGAGTTTTTGCCAATCTAACATGCCATGGACCAGTCACTATAAAAAATTCTTAGAATATTCTAGGTGGTATAATTAGAGAGAGCCACAATTAAGGATTGAAAGAAATCTCAATTTATGAAATACTGAGATTGCATATGGCTAGAGTCTTTCCACAGAGTTACAAGGGAAAACTCATGAAGACTAGGACTCAACATTTGATCCACTAGTTTGATGATTCGACTAGTGAAGCTCATATAAGAGATCTAGAGAAATTTACCTGAAGTTTATTTTATTGTTGGGAATTAATTCTCATATTATTGGGACACCTACTATAATAGAAAGCTAGGAGATTTCAGCTTTGTTTCTTGAAGGTCAGAGTGCCTTCATAGTGCAGAGACTAGTTGATACAAAATAAGAATACTACAGAAGAGACTTTTGAAGAAGAATTGTGGTGAAATTGGGAGACAAGATATCTCGATTGCTATATTGGAAACTTCACAAGAAAAAAAGACCACAAAAGCCTTAATCAAAAAAAGGCCATAGAAGCCTTGATCCAAAAGAAAAGGCCATAGTAGACTTGTCCAGAAGAAAAGGCTGTATATGGTAGCGATGTAGTAAACCTTAATAGGGAGGCGGTTAGAGTACTTTAGAAATAATTACCACAATATCAGAATCAAACTTGCACAATTTGTATAGCTCATACGGGCTTCATCGTACACTATTCCAATCTATCAAAATAGTTTGTACGATCACCAAATTGTATAGTTGTATGGTCCAAATCATACAACATAGTGAATTATATGATTTTGTACTTATCCAACTCATTGGAATAGGTTTTTCAAGTGAAATCAATTGGTTTTGTAATCGATTTCTCCAAACTAGCTTTATTTCCTTAATTGGTAGATTTTGGGTTGCAACTTTATTACCAAATCGAGTAAATAACTGTTTGTACAATTTGGGTACAAAACTTGTATGATTTGCAAAAACCCTTGGTGCAAATAATATTTAGATCTATCCCTCTACATCACCAATCCCTCCAAGATATATTTGGGAAGTTTCTATAGGTCAATTGCTCCAACTCTTCATAACATGCAAACCCTAAATCCATGACAATGAATTGTATTCATTCTGGGCAATTCTAGAAATCATACAACTTCTTGGAAACATCAAATATGGTTGTAATTATTCATACAATCACTTCCATTCTCCACACCAAGTTTGGAAAATAATCAAGATCATTCACAATGCAATTCCATCCATATATATGCCAAGTTATGCATCAAACATTAACTACACAACCTACAATAGTCAAAATGTATGGTGGAATTCACAAGGGAAAGGAAATAAGTAAAATTACTGTAATATTTATATTATGAGGAATCTTGTACAATATAGCCATTGGCATTGCTCACAATCACCACAACAATCACAATGAACAATATATAAACCAACAATCAATACTCCATGAATTATGTATTAAGGTTTCAACAATGAACAACAATGAACATGAATGAACTATGAATCAAAATATCAAGAATAGAACAACCAAAAAATGAATGGGGGGCTATATAATGCATGCCCAGACCATTCCAAAGTGGTTTTTGAAGCATCATAATATTTACAACTGCCTTCTCGAACTAACTCCAAAATAATATTTTACAAGGTTTACTAAGGTCTAATTTGATTTTTATCAAATTCACTCCAAATGTATGTTTCACCTAATTTCATTTACATTTCATTTCATACATTTGCAACCTTGTACATTTTGCTCCTACTTGTACATTTTCACACTTGTACATTTTAATCAAAATTGAGTTAAACTGGACAAAACTGTGCAAATCAAAAGATCACTTCTTCTTTTGGGAGGTGGATTTGCTACCTACAAAGGACATAGAAGCCTTGATATTGAATAAAATGCCAAAAAATCCTTGATACTAAAAAAGGCCACAAAAGCCTTGATCCTAAAGAAGACTCCAAAAGAGAGTATCTAATTTAGAAGCATATTTTAGTACTAATACTTTGTTGCAAGAATAGGGAGATTCAGTGAGTTGGAAAAGCTTTCTAAAAAAAGTATAGGAAGAGTATCTTCTTAAAAATAAATACAAAACTGGAAGCAAAAGGGATCAAGATAATATCTCATTGAAGAACTTCCAGACTTAGAAGAAGAATGACTAGGAGAGTCCTGCTCGAATCGAGAAGTAGCAGAATCAGAGATCCAGGAGAAGATCTCACCACCAACACTTCCAAAAGTAGAAGGTTGAATATAAGTTCTTGAGGAATACCAGAAGAAGCTGCAAGATCAAATGCCTTGGAGAGGTCTCTATGAGCATCTAGAAAAATGTTTGGAGATCCTTACTGAAGATATCATCAAAGGTGTTCCAAGGAGAACTCATTGGAAAAATTCACTATTGGAGATAGTGAAAGATTTGGTACAATTATCACCATTCAAAAACAAGCCTGAGAAGATAAATATGTAAAGGAGTGCCAAATATCATAAGACCTCAAGACACTCATAATATTGATATGAAGATCCTGTTTGAAGTCAAAATTCGACAAAAAGCTTGAAGGAAGATTCAGACAGAATAAGACTACCAAATCCAAGAGATTTGGTAATTGCCTCTCATAGCAATAAGGCACTTCTTCAGAAACAAAAATCTCTTCAAATCTACAGTATTAGGAGGATACTGCAAGAGGAGAATAAGCCACAAAAATCATAGGCTCTTTAAAGAGAGTTTGAGACCATCTTTTGGTGAATATAAAGTTATTCAGAGCAACCTACAAAGAGATGCAATATCTTACTCAAGGCAACAACTTGGTGATCTTAGAAACCAAGATATAAATCCTCTACATAAGTGGCAAAAAGGGATTCCAAAAAAAGGTAAGCAACTATTGGTGTAAGTGGATTCATTAAATTGGATTACTTATTAGATTTGTTTAAGCACCTTAATTATGATTAAAGTTGCAATAAGGATAATTGAATTACAGTCTTCAAAAGTGAAAAAAGAGAAAGGTTTATTTAAGGTTCATTTGCACTTTAGGAGTTGATTAGATTTCATAATTTCAAACTATCTATCAACTACCTATCATATAATTTGGAAAGCAAAAGAAGACTAGCTCCTACTACATTCCTTATAAGAGAATTGTAAAATAATTCTTGAAGATTCATTTCAAATTATTCTTGATTAGTTGTAGTAAATTCATTAAGTGTATTATTTTTTAGATTTGATTGGTGTGATAAGGTGAAATTGTTAGTGCATTAAAAATAATAGATTTTTAGATTCATTTGCACTGTTATATTGCTCTAAAAAAAAATTATTATTGTGTTCGTGAGAAGGGCACAAAAATAAAATGTGTCAAAGTGTCTAAAGACACTATTAGTGCACAAAAATCTGCAACTCATAGTGGCCAATAGAAGCCACCAAAATTGGTTATTACAAGTGAATCAAAACTAACCAAAAGAAGCTTCAAATATTGAGACTTGGTGAGTCTCAAATCTAAAGCACTACAGGGTTAAGTGAGACATAAAAAGATTCTATATGCAACATTTATAAATCTTGGATATATCATTAAATACCTAAGCAAATAGGGCAAGGAGTCTATCCAAAGGGATGTCCTCAAAACCCTCATTTGTGCTTTCAAAATCTGCTACAAAATTAGACTACAAGACTTGCAAGAAGGATTACAAAAAGGGTGCAATAAGAATGTATTATTCTCATAGAATATTACAAGGAATTTCACTACATTGTTTGTGATAAAAGAGTATATTGAAGGTACCACTAAAGGCACAAAAACTATAGGGAAAACCAAACAAGAAAGGTCTAACGTCAAGCACTCCTCATCCATGGCACAAGGAGCCATTCGAGGGGCTCACACTTCACATCTTGTATTGATGAACCTACAAAATGCAACACACATATCAGTCAATCATCAACCTACATTTACATAGTTAGAAAGGGAGCTCTCTTTTACAAACAAAAAGGTGACAGATTCTACCTCAATCAATGTGGATGAATAGAATAAAAGAAGCATGTTGAAGGAAACAAGGAACTAGGAGAACATGTGATATATTCAAATGTTTCTAGCTTGGTGAATATTTTCCACCAAAATAATCACCTAAAAAACCATTCAAAGCTCCAAAATTGCCTAAATGATTGACTAGCAAGAGAAGAGGTTGCTTGCACACTAAGAAATATAGCAAGAAAAGAAGAGGCATACAAAATGGAGTTATACTCTTCTTGGAAGCGTTAAAATGAAATAATTCCATGTAGAAAGGTTGAAATCCACTTGGCACAAATTCTCTAAGGTCTCGTACCATTTCTTAATGTCTAAGAAAACTCACAAAGGAGTTACAAGTGCTCACACAAGTGTTCATGCGTTACAAGGTAACCAAGAAGCTAGCAGAGCGTTACTAAAAGATTGTTACATTACAAAGGAGAGATTTCATAATTAATGCTCAGTGACACTTTTCAAAGCCTTAACCACCTTAAAAGGCATCTAAACACGAAGTATAAGAGGGTTAAGAAGAGAGAATAGCATTGTGAAACACATCCAAAGCACAACATGGAATGAAGGAATGAGGAGCATTAAAGGATTCTATAAAAGAAAGTAAAACCTTCTCAAATCTGTAGTACTCTTCACTCCAGCATTGAAGATAAGGTTGTCCCAATCCACACTCATTATCTCAAGTGCCAAATGTTACGTATTGTGGCTATTATATCTAGCCTAAATTAGAGCCATTCAAGTATGGTGATAAAGGACCTAAGGTAAGTAACTTATCTCATTAAATATTGATTTCAAAAAAAGGAGATATAAGGTTTAAAATCAAGGATAAATTTTGATATTATGAAAGAAAAAGACATAGGAGATAGCTTACCAAGCTAAAATAATATTTGCAAATTAACCTAGGATATATAAGAAATTCTACTTGGGTTATTTAATATTTTGTAAATATTATTTTTGTCTAATTTTTCCAAAAATTAGGGAGTCATAAGGGTTATTACATAAAATTAATTTATTGGAAATTAGATACACTTAAAATTAATTCCCAAAGAGTTATTTTAAAGAGAGGTTTATCATAGTATTTCAAAGGTTGAAATTTATAAAATTATTGTCTCAAACTTCTCAAAAGCATACAAAATATCCAACATTTTAACCTATTTAAAATTTTGTAAAAGTGCTTAGTTCAATAGGAGCAATAAGGGATAATAGAAGTTGATTTTAAACAAAATTTTACAAAATCAACCAAATATTAAACTATAATTTACAAAGCACTATATCTTATCTAGAGCATACTAGAGAGTTATAAGGCATTCTACAAAACTTGGTAATATCAAAATTTATCAAATATTATCAAGTTACAAAATATAAACTTTCTTAAAAACTAAAAATCCTTAAGAGTATACACTCACATTACTTAGGAGTTATAAGTAAGCCTACAAAACCAAGGATTAATAAAGGTTTTATCAAGTTTATATACTTCAATTAGGAATCATATATCCTAATATAGGGAGTCATAAGGTAGACAACAAAGAAAATCCTATCTCAATTCTTCTACTTCTTCAAATACAAAAAGGAATGTCATATAATGAATTTAAAATTTATTCCAATAGAAATTAGTCTACAAGACATGAAAATATGTGGTACATTGACTCAGGGGCCAGTCATCATATGATAGGAAATATACAATGGTTCGATTATCTTGAAGATGCTAAAGGCTACAAACTAAGAATTGTAGATAGCCAAACTTATCCCATACATGGATATGGATGTGTAACACCAAGCAGATCATTTCCAAATCTTCTACTACAAAAAGTATTGTATGTTCCTGAACTAACATTTAATCTCATCTCAATAAGAAAATTAGTAGAAGACAACTATATGATCAACTTTAGATATATGGATGGAATCAATACATGTCTCATCATGAATCAAGGAGAAATAAAAGCAACAAGATCAATCCATGGAAATACATATATCCCGGATTCAATAAAAATATCGTGAAATATTGTGATGTTTTATAATTATGCTAACATATTTTCAAAGGAACAAGTTCAATAAAATGAAGAACCAGTACATCACAAAGGCAGGCATAGAAGAATCAAAATCAAGAAGATGAGAGGACAAGTGCACCATTCTCTACTTAGTCATCAACATTCAGAACCAAATGAAGATACTTGTGAAGAAAAAAATAAAGGTGGTTGGATAGAAGATAAGGATGATGAACCTAAATAAGTCAAAGATCATTCAATGGAATAAGATCCACATTTAATACTAAAGTATTCAATATCTAAATAATGTAATATATGGGGGTGTTAGAAATAGATTATATTACATCATTTGGATCATGTAAATGTAACTTTCTTGGTACATACTTAGGACATTAGATTAATTTAGGAGGAAGTTATCTAGTTACTTCATGCAATGTAATAAATGCACAAGTGTCAATGTGTAAGCTATATATGTGCAAGCTATCCCTTGAAAATCTAGGTAGAGTGTTAGCCAAGGAACCTATTTTCCTATATAAAGGGCCATAGACATAGAGCATTGTATAGTAGTAGGAAGTAGTGTAGAATATTGTGGTATGATGTAGCTGAGTGTGATGTAATGTGATGGAGTGTGATATACTCAAAGCTCATTCATGAGCAGTAGATTTATTCATGGAGTGTTCATTTCCTTCATAGCTACTTTGTAAACATTTCCATAATTTCTATTTTTAGTATATTTTTAGTCATCTCATAGATTTACTTTATTTCATATTATTTTGTATCTTGTGTTTGCTATCTCCCATCACATGCTGCATCAAAAGCTAACAAAACTAGTCAAAGAAAATCATAGAGATTGGCATACTCAAATCCCCTTGGTATTATGGTCTTATCGAATGAGCATATATACACCTACTAGGGCAACACTGTTCTCATTGGTCTATGGTGCTGAAGCCATCATGCTTCTTGAGATAGAGATCCCCTCATTGCGAATATCATTGCAAGAATTCATAGATGATGATATTTCTAGACAAGCACATCTTGACCAACTTACACTCCTTTATAAAAGGTGAATCAATGCCTTGGAGCATCTACGAGTATACCAAGATTGTTTAAAATGTTCTTACAATTCCAAAGTCCATTCACATGAATCCCAAGTAGGAGATCTTGTCCTCAAAGACAATTGGCAAAACATCAATTCATTACCACATCTTCATGATAAAGTCATAGCTAATTGGTTATGTCCATACATTGTCACCCAAAAAGTGGGTCAATGAACATATAGACTTACCAGTCTAGAGGGAGAAAAAGAGTTTGAACCACTTAACATCATCCACTTGAGAGTGTTCGATGCTTAATGAAGTTTATGTATGTATATATATACATGGCTAATACACTAAAACATCATCCATACACATTGCATTTCACACATTTATTTTTCACAAACACATTAATTGTCATTTTGATGCATTTAATCCACCATATTAGGGGTCATATATTAAGTTTAGATAATACTTGATCAAATAAATATTCTTTCCTTAATCGGGGGCACCCCCAAGTTCACATCCATTTCATTACAATATTTCACAAGTCAATTTACCATTTGCACTACCACTTCGTTATACTTAGGTTTTTTCAGTCACTTAGCCACTCCTAATGTTTCTAGCAACCTAGAGTACATGTCAAGTTTTCTCTAGGATCAAGACACATTTTAACTAAAGAAAATATTGACTTTTTGGAGTTGACTCTAAAAATATTGAACCAAACACATTTCACACATTTTAAAAACATCTTGTGTGAAAGATGGGTAACACCATGATTGGGTTGAATCTCAAAGTGAAAAAGGTCATAATTGATAGTCCCATTATGCACATAGTCCAAAATAAAAAATAGTGGTCATCACCACTACTCACATTGCCAAAACAAAATAATGGGTAGTAATGATAGGGTAAAATTATCATCACACTTCAGTTGAAAATATGATTCCCCAAATCTATAACTCTTTTACATATCACACACCACAGATCCTCAAGTTGTAAGGATAGAACTATATTTCCATGGATATGGTTAGGTAATTTGAATCCCCAAAGCTTTGAGATCAGATCATTGGACTATAAATATAATATCCATCGGGGCTATAGATGCTTGAATGGTAATAGAGTACGCTCATGCATGGTGACACATATCTCTTGAAGAGACCTCTAACCACACATAAGGACAAGCTAGCTTCATGGTCTTCTCCATGATAGGTTTTATCTCAATTTGCTCAATATGGGTTAATGAACTCACTTGCACACACATTTGGTCTTAGAGAAATTAGATAGAACTTAGTGAGTTTGTTTGACGTCACTAATATGTTTGAGTTTCTACAAAACCAATTCAAAATTAGTCATCCATTAGCTACAACAACATCCATGTCATTACCACATCATTTCATGAGTCTTCCATTTCACATACCACCATTTTGGTGCCCCTGATTAAGCAATAATGATAAAAATGGTCAAACAAAAATCTAAAATTTTATAAATGATCATTAGAGCATCAGTTCATTTGCATTATTTCCATTAAACATACACATCATCATTACATTGTCATTCATTCCATCACACATATGCATTCACACAAACATCCACACAAGAGTCATAACACAAAAGTAAAATCCATGTATATATATAATTGCATGTACAATAAATGCTCTAAGGATATATACAATGGAGTACCAAGACTCATATACAAAAAGTGTATATTAGCATTTGCTAATGCCTGAAGGTATACCCCTATGATCCTGAAGGAGCCCTAGACCTAGAGTCACTATGCCTAGAGATATTATGCCTAGTAGAACCCACTATGAAAAAAGAAGGTCAATATAGAAGCCCAATGTTATGCTGCATAAGTAAATCCTCTAAATCCTGGATATACCTATCTTGGGATTGAAGGCATAGTACATTATATCTCTGACAAGAATCCTTCTAATCCAAATATTCTTGGAGCCTCGCTATCATATATTTACCTCCATCGATCACCTCTTGTGCATCCAGATCTACCCATAGCCAAACTATTTCTACATATCTCTCTACCACCATCTGTTAGAGCTAATCCTGCTTAGCCTTAAGCCTCACCCACCCTTTCTCACTTTGACCTAGAAGTCTCTCTGTATCCTCCTCCGTATCATCCCTACCACCATAATCACATCCAATCTTAGGATCTTGCTCTACTGCATCCCTTACTTACGTCCATATACTAGACCAATAATATCTCTAATGACGAGGGATCTCCTCTACCTCCTTCATGAAATCTTCATAATACCCACTACCCTCCTCAGCCACCTGAGTTGGTACCCATGGTGTATATGAAGTGAACCATGTATCATAGTATGCAGTGGTCCCAACATCATCCATATCAAGGATATCTATCTCCTCATCATCCTCATAAGTCACCCGCCATACCTCTACATAAGGTAAGATCAAATCATAAAATCGCCTATAGAGCACATGAGCATCAAGAACTACCTACCTCAATCCAAACTATCGCAACACCCTTGAGAACTGGATTAGTTCCACCTCACTCCCATGTCACCCAAACACCTATATGGCCTACCTCACCCATTGCAGTTGCACTCCATCACTAGGCTACCTAGCCCCTCACCATGGTCTCCAACACACCTAATTAAGTATCAACCCTACCCATAGATCCCTATACTCTTGGCCACTATAGCTAGGATGACTCAACTGCACCTCCTTAGACACCCACTATCTCAGTACATAGGGATGATCCCTATCCCACTCCTCACTAGATAGGCCCACGAGATGAGCCACACTGAAGTGCTTCCAGCCCCAACACTACAACAACACACTACATACCAACCCCTTTTTCCCATGCCTCCTCACATCATATAGCTCCAAATACAACTAAGCTAGTATAGCAAGCACCCATGCATACACCCGAGGCTCATCGATCATATCGTATACTAGCCTTATCATGTTTCATGGGAACTAAAAGTCGGTGTTGTTAGGCACTAAAATGTTTTTCAATAGGAACATCATTAATGTGGGCAATACCTCCAAATTATTCTTTGCATATATGGTAAAATACCTTATCCCACCATCCTTCACTCTCACATCCTCCCATCCATCTCCAAAAATCCACCTCAGCTCATACTCCTTATCATATTCAACTTAGACATGCAATCCCTCCACCAAAACCCATAAGATGTGGTATACATATTCTAGTGTCACTATCACCTCCCCAGTAAATAATTGTAATGTCCCCCTATTTGGATCCTACCTATCCACTAAGGCAAAGAGGTACCCCTCATTGGCCCTCACCACTTTCCAACATTTGTAGGGTAGTGAACACCCTCCCGCTCTATGACTCCCATGGATGCTAGTTTTTGTTTGGGTCTATAATGCTACATAAGGTCTCAAAAGGCTCCAAGAGTGTAGCATAACCCCACAAAATCACCCAAAAATTCATCCATGCATCCATTTCATCATCACATCATGTTTTGTGAAAGTCCAAACTAATTTGGGTGCTTAATTTTTGTTTGTGATCAAAAGTCATAAAATTATTTGATTACATTCAAAATGCCTCAAAATGACCCAAAACTTCACAAAACTCATACATTCATCATCCTCATAATTCATTACACCATTTCATCACATTTTGTGATAACATGAATTGATTTGGGCGATTAAAACTTGTTTGCCATCAAAAGTCATAAAATTATCCAAAATTGCTTCAAAAATAATCTAAACAATTTCAAATTTCACAAAATCATCACAAATTCACTCATAAATGCATCTCCATATACATTAAACATCATACATCATCACTCCAATTTATTAATTTTGTTTATCATTACATTTCCATTAAACATTTTCTAATTCCAATCACATTTTCAAGTGAACCTGGTATCTAGTGGTTTACTCTATTACCCTTGCGATTGCAGGGATTGGCTATCCATGAAAATTAGTAGAATGGGTAGATCACAATAAGGACACTTATTCATTCATATTTATTCACATTATTCATATCATCCAATAAAAATCCCCTTTTTTGTTGGGGTAAAAATAGAAATCACTCATTGCATTATTCACATTTATATGCACTATATCATTCACATTACTTTACATTATTCATATCATCCAAGTGAACCTTGTATCTAGTGTTTTACTCTATTTTCCCTGGTGATTGTAGTGATTAGTTATCCATGCAATTCGATAGGATGGGTAAATTACCATAAGGACACTTGCTCATCATTCAAAATCCTCTTGTTAAAAATCACAAATCCGTTTGGTCCCTCATATTTCGAGTGAGACTATGCTCAGATCAATTTTCTCAAAAATTTATCATTGATGGCCTTGTTAGTGGGGCTTGAAACATGGATAAATTATACTACATCATTTCGTTTAACATGCAAGAATTACACATAATCACTAGGAGGGGTCTCCTAGCAATCACTCGATCATAGGATGATTGGTTCCTGATGTTCTGCATTTCTCATCATTTTGCATTTCAATGATGCCAAAAGGTATATTCATCAAAATCACAGAACCACCCCAAACTTGGGGAAACCAAATTTTATTTTGAATTCCCACATCGGTATACAGTCATTTACGTCAGTCATATACCCTTTCTTCGTTGGGGTGAAAACATAATACATTATCACCTGCATTTACAATTGGTAAAAACCACTTTTCTATTAGGGTAAGAATATAATAAATCCTTGTATCATCATCTATGTCACCCACATTCACATCATTCATATCATCTATATTGGAAAAAAATCCCTTTTTTGTTGGGGTAAAAATAGAACACATCATACATTTGCATTTACATCAAACACTTGCATTTACATCATACACCATCATTTACATTATCACCCATAATTCTGTCAATTGGCTCGTGAGATTCATTCTTCACTTATTCACCAATTGAGGGGGTAAGCTACACCAACAATTTTTATCTCCAAAATCTTCTTGCGCTCCAAGGAAAGAAAGTTGCTTCACCAAATTAGGTGTCTCTTAGTTTTGCACCGCATTGTGCTTTGCGCAATGCGATACAAAAAGGGGTATCTATACACACCAAAATCTAGCCACTTGTCATCCATACACATTTCCCAATCACAACTATCCATTATTTATTTATATATGTATATTTATTTATATTTTATATATAAATATATAAATATTTTATATATTAATATTTATATATTTAATATAAATATATATATAAGTAAATCTCAACCATTCATTACAATCTAATCTCAGCCATCCACTTAACTTGATCTGTGTCACATTCAAAGTTATAATCTTAGCCCTTCATCATGATTTAATATCGACCACCCGTTGGTATCATCAAAACCCTAACATGTTGAAGGTAAGTTATAAAAGGTCATTCATTTTCATGAACGAAGGTTAACATATGAAAAGGTTAAGCAATTTTTTGAAACAATTAAGTAGTCAATCCCTTTGATCAAAGTCCTCCATCCATCATTGTCCAAAATCCTAGTGTTTTGCTAGCACCCCTCCCCTTCACCGCTTCCATATCCTCCCTCACCTTCACCATAAATCCTTGCAGACTAGATATGAGATTTTGTAAAACTTCTCCATCACCCCTAATGCATCCCAACATCCCACGAATGCTACTAAGCATTCTAGGAACATTGTAGGGCATTTAAAACCCTTCTATAACACTCTAGGGAGTTTCCCAATCCTTGGTTTTTCTTCGATAAACCTTTGGATACTTTTGAGCATCTGCGTGACACCATATCGGAGAAGGAGAAGTATAGATCAAAACCATTAGCATATTTTGAATAAGGTATAATATTTTAATTGCATCTTACATTTTCCTATTATTTTCTTTCATTTCACCATTGCAACACTTAGGGTTTTTAGATCTATTGATTTAGAGGGTATCACAAAGTGGAGACCTCACATATGCTATTTAATACTTGGTGTTTGATTTATTTATAGGTGCAAGAATCACATTCTTGAAGGTTGTTTTATATAGGGTGGCCCTTTAGGGATAATCAAGCCCACCCACAACTTGTTTGGAGTGAAAATGAGCTTTGAAGACACCAAATATTCTTGTAGAATGACTCATATGACCTTTTATTTAAAAATAATTTGATGAGCATTCTCATAGGTCATGCACCCATCTCATCCATAGGCTTTCTTAGAGTCTCTATATTGGGTCTAGTCTCATGTATGTATTTTGGACCCTTAATACTTTTTAACCACTTGGTGAAATTCCCCTTAGGTTCATAATCCCAATTATCATCAAATTTCATGATCCCCAACTACTTCAACTTTTCATCTAAAAAGGAAGCAATTTTTTTCCTTAGTAGAGTCATCCTACCTATGATGACAAGGGGCTTGTAAAAAATTGTCTTTGATTTACTACTCCTAAATCTATCATCAATTGGGTCCATTTGCTTGAATACCTCCAATGCAAAAATTTGATTTGAAATAAATTTGAGGAGATATACAGGTCATCTAAAGCTAAACTTAATAATTATTGTCTCTTTTGTAAACACTCAATCTTTGTGTTGTACCTCTTGTAGGTGTATATGACAAGACTCCAAGAGATGTTCAAGAGGATGCCCACTTAGCAATGTAATGAATTGAGTAGAAATAATAAATAAACTTATAATAAGAAGAATTATTATTCATGATCCCTTCCCAACAAATCATAGGTAGCTATTGACCCTCCTCATTTGTCAAATTTTTATTTAGATCCATGAATCTTCCAGGGTTCTAGAATAAAATCAATATGCTAAAAATGATGAGTGCCTAAAAATTTTGGTGGTTAAGAATTGGCACAACCCCTCATGGATTTGTTCAACAATTAATTGATTAAAATAAAGAATTATCTGCTCATACCTAGATGTTTGCTTCATTAGGTAGATAATACTTAATTGGGTAGAGACCATGATGTTGTTGATTTCCAATCCAAATATGAAAATGAGCATGTGTAGAGAATACCTTGTGCTCTCATCCAATATATTAATGTCCATCAAAAACTTTGGAAATTGTCATCAGGGTTCAAGTCCTTGCATTGAGTGCATAAGAATTTTAGATTTTCTTCTTTTGAGAATTCATCATCGAATTGAGCATTATCTTCCATAACAACCCTATGCTCTCAGGTTGATAAGAGCAACATCTACTGAATGATATATTGGTAGATATCTACTCTAACATTCCTATCATACAACTTGATTGATTGAGGATTGGGGTCATAAAATGTTATGCATGGAAATACCAACTCAAAATAGTTGTGCATCTTAGGTATTAAATACTATGTTATGAGATTGCTCCAAATTATAGATCCAAATATTGTGAGTTGAGTGTTTTTGAACCTCTGCCATGTGCCCTCCCTTAAATTATTTATTCTCTTCAAAAACTTGGTGTCTAATAATTTAATAGTAGGGTCTTCTAATATTTCAATGTTGGAGGTATAAATTGGTACATCTAGACCTACAAATGAAGGGATGCCTTTGCCCGAGTGCCACTTGCTTTGGAATTATTTTGTGGCTAGAAGTTATCTTCTTCTCCATGCTTATATGGTCCTTATTTTAAATTCCTTGGCCTTTATTTTTGTTCGTGCTCACTCTGCAACTATGTTATTTGATACTCTCTTATGTTCCAAGTTTTATTTTAATTGCTCTAGATTTGATAAGGAACACAATCGAGGGGAATTATTTATGAAATATTTTATTTAGGATTTGCACATTTTTTAACATAATTTGTGTTCCATGCATTTATGACCCCATATTTGTTGGGTTGTGAGGGATATACATCATTTTGCATAATAAATCCCAATTTCTTGTAAATCCACCTCTAGAAGATTTTCATGCATTTCAAATCTAATTCATTCATTTTTAATTATTTATTATACATTGTGTGCTACTTATTTTATTCTATTCAAGGTCATTGTGGAAGCTATCACAACATTCAAGGCACCAATTTATGCATGGGAGCATTAAATCAACCTTATAGGAATGATTGGAGGGAAAAGAAACCCCTTTCCTCTTTATGACTAGCCAATTTATAAAGTTTCCTAATTGGTTAGTCAAGGTAGGCACTATTTTGAAGTACCATATTTGGTTTGAATATTTTATGTTGATTAGCTTGATCAGATGGTATATACTACTCAAGGAACTATTTATCATTAATTTTTCTCATTGAATGGACCAACCAAACTAACATTCTTTTGAAAATTTCCAATATTGCATATATCTTCAACAAATTTGGAATCGATGGCTGATATCGACCTCTTTCACCACATTTAAATTTTGGAAGATGATATGGACCATTGATATGGGTGGTTTGATGATTCAAGAAGATTTGAATTTCGAATTTCATTGGAGCTTTTCTTAAAAATGCTAACCATTGATGATTGAGATCTAATGATCAACAAAAATTTTAGAAACTAGCTTACATTGGAAGGATCTTAAAGTAATGCAAGTCATATAATAATATTAGATAGTCTATGAAAGTTTACTCCATTATTTCTTTACTAGAGTCTACAACATGGAGCAAGAAATTGATCCTCTATTGGGTGATCCTTGGAACTTTTAGAGTGTGCCTTTGTTGAAACCATTTAAAAATGGCATGAGCGATTGGTATTAGTAATTGGAATCATCCATCATTCTTTCTAACTTATTTCACAAAAGTGTTTTCTATGGACTAAGGGAATTTGATTATTGGTAGAGTATCTAAATGAACTTGAAAAATTGCAATACATTCTTAGCCTTATTGATAATGAAATATCTATGAATAAGGGAATCTAATAATTCCTTAGGTCTTCAGGCTTGCAAAATAAATTGATAAAAACCAAACATTGCTATATAAAATACCTTTTTTTAAGTATGTATAGGAATTGGGCAAGGTTAGGATTTAACTCATGCTTAAGCCTCACCCCTGGCCTATGATCCTATATGTTATAAGAGTATCTGAATCTTAGTATTTGTTTCTCATTGGTCCATTTGATCACTAGGGAGAAAAAATATACTTCATCAATAGAACTCTCTGACTTTGACTGCTCTTCCTTTAACACTAGGATTTGATCAATGATCATCATAGATGTGTGAAAGTTTACAACATGATGTAGGTAGAGTCACTCTAATAGAATTTTTATTTTGGTCCCATACCAATTTATTAATACCATGAGAGACCAATCTAAATACAAATAACCTACCAATTTAGCAGTGAAATCCCTTGATAAGCAAATGCAAAATAGTGTAGGGAGATCAATTACTACTATATCTTGAGGTATTGTGAGGCTTAGACAAGCATATAAAGTGAGCATAAAACCTTCAACTATTCCTAAGATTTGAACTACACTTCAATCTAGTTGCACCACCATCTTGTTTATAGGCTCATAGGCTAGACCTAATGCATCCACCACCCCTTTTAGCATGTAATATAGGGGTGCAACATTCCCAGTGGGGAGGTTATTTCTAGTTCTTATAATGATCAATGTACTATCTCCAACTTGTCTACCAAATCATACAACCGTACTATCCCTAAAACTACAATTTTATGCCCAATGATTAGTTTGTACATAAGTCAATTCGATGCACTATACGATCCAAAATCATATAGTGATATGGATTGTATTATTCTACACTCAAAAAATCCTTCATATTTGGTTTTGCAAGCTTTCGTACATAGTTTTGTAACCAACAAGTCGATTTCCCAAAACTACCAAATCGGGTAAGTTTCCTTCAATCGCATGAATTTCCAAATCGGGTAAGTATTCCTTGTACAATTTGTACGAACTCTGGTGTACGATATATACGGGATGAAAGTACAACCAAGTGCTAAATTTGATACTCTAATGGGCCAATATCTCTCCAATATCTCTCAAATAGGTTTTGTAAGGGTTTAATATGCCAATTAATCCTTCTGCTGTAACATGCAAAACATATCAACGAGGCTTGAGATAGATGCAAATCCAATGGCTACGTTTAAAAATTGTACAAGGTTCATTTTTTCCTTAATAATACTGAAATAATCACAGATCATTCTACAAAGTTTCACCAGTGTTGGATTAATCCATTCTATCACAACAAGACATAAACTAGCCAAAACATTCACCAGAAAGTACATACAACACCATTAAGCCATCAATTTTCATTCATCCATGCATGAATCATACACAACCTGGAAAGACATAAATATGCTCATTTGTATATTATTATATCATAATTTCACTTACAACATGGCTGATCTACAACAATTATAGTTAGAACTCAAAACATAATAGCATAACTCAGATTACAACCAAAAAGTATCGAGACCTACAAAATTTTAAATGGGGCCTTATATAACATTGCCCAAGCCATTCCAAAGTGGTTCCTAAGGAAATTAGTAATTTAAAACTGCCCATGCATAATTAAATGCATTAATTAAGACATTTACTAAGTCTAAAACTTTAATTATCAAACCTCCTATGCACCATTTCAACCTAAAATTACATTTCCCATGCATTTCACTACATTTCAATGCGCATTGTACGGTTTATCTTTTCCTTATACGGTTTTCCCTCCTAGTTGTATGGTTTACTCATACCTATACAATTTGCAAAACCTGTACAAACTTTCAAAATTATCAAAATTGAGCAAATCCCTTTTTTCACTTTCTCTTCTTCTAGGAGGTGGATTTGTTGCCTACATAGCATAATTAAAGCACTTGCACCATAGTCTATCATGAAATTATATATTAGATTATCATCATAAATAAAGAATAAATAAAAGGGAGTAGGTTTGGCCTGATCTCATTTTAGACCTATTGGAACCGATTCTTGCATCCATAGGATTCGATTGTCACGCTGCAAAAATCCATTTGAAACCAACGAGCTATTACAGGCTCTGGTCAACCTGCCTCTTTGTTCTGATAAACATGAATATTGCTAAAAGAAAACTACAGAATGGGTAAGGAAACCCCAATGGTAATTCTATGATAAAACGTTGATTACACGCTCCAGATTAATGTAACACTATATGTATTAAAATGACCAAGCAAGAAAATAACCATTTGTTATGCCTTATGTAGACCGGTGCCTAGATTCATTGGGTTGTTATAGCAATTTAACAACAATTTTGACATGAACAGAGAGAAGGGGAAAAGAAAATTGGCGCTCTTAGACTTATTCGAATATCGTAATAAAACTAAAAGTTGACCAATGAAAGAAACGTATATAATGCATTCAAATAATGTAATCCATTACACAGTGACACACAGTACCGAGACAAAGATATAATAGGAATGAAACTCAGAATTGTATTGATTTCATAAAATATTACATGCAGAGTGGGCAGGATGCCTTTTAACTCTATTTTTCTCAAAGAAATACATCAATACAATGAAGAAGACTCTATTCAAATAATGTAACAGGTCTCTCCTACTCTCCTTGTTCCAATATGGTAACAGTAGAGTCTCTGAATCTCAGGCTCAATAGGACAGGAAATAATCTCAGCTTCTTGAGCACTTTCCTATCAAAATCCTGCACAGTAAAGGGAAGAAAGAAGAATGAATGAGAAAAATAGACACAAAAGGGAGATACAACAACACAACTCTAAAGGGCACTCAAGTATACCTCTTAGCAAAAATGCTATTCTCTAATTGCTTGATGATGAATCTGAACCTGTCTGCTTCCTTTTATAGCTGTTGGTTCTTGATTCTGTTATTTTTGGTTTATTTTTGGCCTTACACTTGTCCTCTTCTGAGTTGATCTTCAAAACTGGTACAACTGGCTTCCACTATCTCTTTTTGTTTATGTTGTACCCTCTTCTTTGACCTTTTCAAATAGTAGCTTATTTTAACCAGTGATGGTGGTATTTGGAGAGTCTATTTTTTCTTCCACTACTTCTTTTACAATTGTTTCCTTTTCAACTGCTTCTTCTTGAACTATCTCCTTTTGAGCACTTGACTCTTTAACTATTTTGGAGACTTTTTCTATTGGCACAGGTCCTTGTTGTGTTGAACTCATTTCTAGCTGTTGACTATATGTTTCAACCTCTTTCCCTTTTTGACCTTGTTGCAGCCACTTTATTTGTTCACTGATTAGTCTCCAAACTTCTGTGTCAAAGGCTACAACAAACCTTAGCATATTCATTTCCTGCAAAATTCTATTTTTCTGTATGGCAAGAATGGGCTTGTTTCTCTCATATTGGAAGAGTAACATCTCCATAGTATTTACCAGAAAGGTAGATTGTCTAGTCATTTCTGACTCATCATCTGACTCACAATCAAATATTTCTATTATATGCTTGAGTAGCTCTTCTATACTAGGGGGCTTCCAAGAATTTGTCTAAGGATAGACCAATATCTACCATTTTACCTATTGCATCTTCTATCAGATTATCCATTTCAGTTACAACATTGATCCACCTTTCCTGGTTTACCCCAAACATGGCTGCTTTCAAGAACTCAAAATTGAACTGGATTTTACTGCCATCATTTGTTATTATCTCTTGACCCTGCAACTCTTCAAAATTATCTCCTATTAAATCAAGGGTAGGATGAATGACTTCAAAGTCTTCTTCCTTCTCCTGTATCAATGTCTGTATTTCTCGAGCAGTTATTTGAATCACCCTAATCTGCCTAAACATCTCGGTGAGCCCTCTGGCATGAGCTTGTATTTTCATTGACATGTCCTTCTTCATTGCATTCAGATAATAGGCATGATTCTGAATCTTTACCACTGAAGGGGTTGTGCCTTTGGAGTATCCTTTTGTGCCAATTCTTCCTGTTGTTTATTTATTAATGCTTTCATTTCAACTTTTTCCTTCTCTTCTCTTTTCAATTGATTCCTTAACTCTACAATTTTCTCAACTAGTTGGTCCATGGTTTGATTTTGCATTGCCTTGACAACTTTGACCATTTCACCTTCTTTTCCTAGTATTGATGAGCCCTCGGTCTCCTCATTGACTCTAAAGACAAGTGGGTCTTGTAGGGCAGGAAGATTTACCTCTGCTATATCTGATACAGATGTTTCTAATCATGGTTCATCTGTAAGTTGTTCTCCTATATTTCCCATCCCTGCCACTACCTGTAATTCTTGTTCATTTGCAGTAGTAAAAGTAGTTTGCTCATCTGTCCTCTCCAACAAAACCTTTGTAGAAGGTAAAGATAATTTAGGCTTCTTCTTTTCTGTAGTGGTTATCTCTGTTTGATTCTTCACTTGGTGACTTTGGAACAGACCCCCAAATCCACCTGTTCTTCTCATATTCATCCTTATTACTAATGGAACTTTAATCTCCTGTCCTTTTATTTTTAAAGAGGTAGGGATGGCCATGGGTGCCAATTTCTTCACACTTGTTATAACTAATACTCTATCAAAAATGGGAATTATAGCTTGTTCTAGGAGAGAAGATTTCTGAGCAGGTGTGGTCACAATTTCTTTCCCTTTAGCTGTGCTTGGGTTTTTGGAAACCTCTTGGGAAGTGCTTGGTGCTGCCTCTATTCTGATATGATCATCTACGGGAGGCCTGACCTATTGTTCTATTATATCTGTAGTATTTATAGTGACCTCCATTTGATCAATACCCTGTTCTTCTATCAACTCTAATAAGGGGTCTTCCTTGATTGCTTGAGCTGCTCCTGGTAAAATAGGTGCTACAGATTCTACTAAAATTTCTTGAAGCCTTCTCAATTCTGTAGGGTAATCATAGGCTTCATGAATCTGTGTGTTGCCCCTATCTTTAGGAGGGAAATCATCCCATACAACCTATAAATCTATCCCTTTTTCCATGGCTTCCAATAATATTTCTTCATAAGCATCCTTTCGATGCTGTATTCGAGCATACTCTCATTTTTCCATCATTTTACTGTATATCCCTTTTGGGTCATAAAACCTCCAAGTTATCTCATCGAAGTCCATAGTATCTAAATCAAACATTCCTTTGAGCAGTGCAGGGTAGCCAACAAATATATAGTCCCCAAAGCGACACAGGACATTGAGCCAGGGGACTTTACCATGTTTCTTCACTAGTCTCATCTTGGCTTCCTCTGCCACTTGCCTACATAACTCCAGAGCTGCTAGGGATAATGGACAATACATCGGTAATAGCTTAGGGGGAATTTTGGCCCCATAGAGCCTGATATAAGTGAACCCTTCTGAGAAAAAGAAATCCCCAATCTCCTTTTCTTTGATAAAAGCCCTTACTCCTGGCCCTAGCCTCTCAAGGAGCATGTCGGTTAAAGTCCAATGGATTTCTACCATAAAATGGTCACAGAACCAGCCCATGTGAGTCCGTCCTTCATGTATTCTCCAAAAATTGGTCTGGACGTAGGGGCTTTTAATGACTTCTACTCTTTTTGGGCTTCTTCTCCTAATTGTCCCGCTATCAGGTGGATGAAAATTGAGTATTGAGAAAAATAGGGCATCTCTTGTCTTTGTTCAAAAATAACCTTTTTCAATTCTACCATTTGCTCATGTATTTGGTTACTCAATTCTAATTCCCATGCATAAATTGGGGTATTATGCGCCCGATTGCTCTGTGCTACTAAATACAAAACCTTTTTGTCCACCATACTGAGATCCTGTACTCCTAAGACTATGTTTATCATATCACAAAAGTCTTGGACCCATGGCCTAAAAGTAGTCTTCCTAATTGGGAATTGATCAACTATTTTCTCATTTGTATCAAACAAAGATTTAAAAACTTCTAATCCTGTGAACATTCGAGATTGATGTTCAATTACCTTTTAACTAAAAAGGTGGTAGACTCTATCAAATTGAAAACTTTCTGATGTGCTCGACTTTGATGCTGAACACTGGTCGATCCTTATTATCTCAAAATGTTCTAGTCCTTTCATCATATGCCACTGCTAACCATGCCATTAAATCTGAGGAGAAGTAAACCTTCGGACATATCAACTTCCCAAGGTTACTGTTCCATCTGTTACTTCTGGGGAAACCCTTGTATTGTAACCTCCGGGCTTTATGAAATAGGTCAGCCATTATCCATGGGGTCCTGTTATCATTCTCCATCACATGAGCAAAACTCTTGATACATGCATTGTCGATCTCGTACTGTTGTGCTGGAGTAGGTTTCTTATCAGCTCCACACTTTTGGGTGAATTCATACATTGTGCTACCAGGTATAGTGGTCCAAAAATCTCAGAGTATGGTGACCGGTCTGTAATGAATTTTACTGCTTCTCTAGTGTCTTCGGGTGCAAAAGCGTCTCCCCAAGATGCCATTGTGCTCATGGTAGCGAGTCTAGTTCTTCTGAAATAGGAAGCTCAAAACTCTTCTTCTCTCTGTACCTCTTGCGTATCAATTTCTGCTCTTAGATTACCAGGGTGGTAAATTGACTGATTTTGTGAGCTCAAATACTGGGTGGTGAAATGAGTTCGATATTCTCGCACGTTTTGTCATTAATACTGTGTTACCAACTACTTTTTAAAATTGGCCAAAGGAAATTTGCCAACACATTTCTTCCGAGGTTGGGCTTTGATGGCAGGTAAAGCCCTTCATCCTATGTGTCTCTGGTTCTTTGGTTTGTGTACCTATAATCATTTAAAACTTTGCTATTGGTCTCTGAAGCTTCTTCTTCTTTGACGTGGGACTGTGATGTGTGATAGGGGTGGCCTCCATTTTGAACCTCATGCCACCTTGGCCCTAGATGATAATTAAATCTTAGGGATTGATTACATTTTAATTGGGCAACAATCATCCTAGGGATCCCCATAAGATTTGGTTCTTGATGTGAGTGCTTATCATCATCTTGGGTATCCTAAGTTTCCTTGAATAACCATGATCGAGCGTAGCCATTGGATCAACCTTTGTTCCATCGCAGCCTTGGATCTTTTATAACTTGTGGGTTAGATAACTAAAAGAAACATGCTTTGAACCTTCTTTGTTTAATAAATGGATTATATTTTTTATGCAATTTAGGCTTACCATTAGATTTACCTTTGAAGCGTGTACCACCGTTGGATTATTTTGAGAGGGAGCACATCCATTGGATTCATTAGAAGATGTTCGTTGGATTAGCCTTGCTTATATATTATAGTTTTGACTTTGACTCGTTGGTTGGATCCTTTTAATCTCAATGGAGCGCTATTATTGGATTTTCTTTATTTTGTTGTTATTTTTTCTATTTTATCTTTTTTTAATTTACTTGAGTAAATGATATGGATTAAAGTTGATCAAGATGATTTATTTATGGGTTTATTAGTTGGTGCATCCATCGATTTTTCTTTGATGAGGTACATTAGATTTCCTGTAATGCATACTCGATAGCCGAAAAGGGTGCATTATTATATTTGATTAATCTTGGTTTAAGCCAAAGGGGGTAATTAGTAATGTATTATACCCTTACTAATGCATGATTAATCTTAGCTTTACCTTCATTTTTCTCGATATCTTACCATTTCTTCGTTTGGGTTTTGATTTTGGTGGCATTGGATTTCGATCAATGTTGGCGTGATCGTTGATTTTATTCAACTTGCGGGGTTAGTTACCAAGGGGCATATGATTTTAAACTTTGATTAAGCTAAAAGGGGATGATTATCCGATGTGTTAGACCCTTACTAATCTCATTTAATAGATTTAATTAATCTCATGGGGTCTTTTACCTTTTTGATGCACCTTTTATGAGAGCACCATCGTCGGATTAGATCTTGATCGAGCGCTATCATCGGATTTATCCAATTAGCTCGATGTTTAATGCTATGGGGTGCATACCCTTAATGTTTTAAATATTTTAAAGAGTGGTTTAATTAAATCAAGTGTATTCATTGGATTTCATCTTGTTAAGGCTACCATAGATTAATATTTATTAAGTGTTTTTATAAAGTTTCCCTTGATTTAATATGCTTATTTTAATAAATACCTTAATTAATTTTGACATTATATTATGCTTTTGGGTTTTTAGACCATGGTATTTGATTAATTTTTCTCTTAATACCTTGGGACTTAAAGATTTATCATTTGACTTAGGTCCAAGTATGATTATTTATCTGGAAGACTAAACCTTGTATTTTTAATGGTCAGGTTTTATTAAAAGGGATTGACTTTGGTAACCTTTTTAAGATATAACAATTTCTCAAAGGTGCACATAATAACAATGTTTAAGGTTAAACTTATGGAAAATCAACTTCTCTAATAAGATGCAAAGAGACTAACAATGCTTGCTTATTTTGATGAAACCAAAAATTTAAATTTGGGGGTTTCAAAGTTTGAGTCAAATTTGGCTCCAACATAGGCTCTGTCTAGGACAATGTGTTGAAAACATGAGGCACTTGAGAACCATAGAATCTCCTGGTTTTATTGCAATTTGGACAAAAATTCAAATCATCAAGACTGATAAACAAAACTTTGAAAAACAAAACATAAAAATTTTTAAACTAAAAATTGTACAAACGATAGGACATCAAAGTAATAGAGTATTGAAAAATTGTAATTCCTTTTATTCACTTTGGAAACGTAGGGTAAAATTTTAGAAATAGATGAGCTTTTAGATATATTGTAATGCTTGTTTTAGCTAAGTTATAAGATATGATTACACAAAATTTGTCAAAGCTATTTGCTCCATCATGTTTAAGCCCATGTGTGTGTTTGTGCATTCATTTTGATTTCTAAGTCTTTCAAAACTTTGCCATATCTGAGAAAAATAGTTAAGCCTAATATGTGATTTCACTCTTAAAAATTTTCACCATTCTATAGGGCTCCACTGCCATTCAAGCGTCTATAGCCTCGGTGGAGTTGCTTCTAATCCCATCTGGTTTTACCCTACTACCAGTCAAGTGTCTATAGCCCCGGTAGAGGTTTTCCAAGATATCTCAAGCAGTGACTCAATTTTACTTTATTGTAATTTTTCTTTCTCGTTTGAGAAGTATTTGATATAAGCAAATTGTGCAATGAGTATGCCTGAGTTGAGGATTAGTTTTTGGCTAAAAGGATGAGTGTAATGATTTTTAGCTTAACCACCCTCTCAAAGATAACTCGGTTCTTTGGACCTTTGAAGTCACTTTAAGTATCATTTGTAATGTGAGGCTTTGACATGATGTTTCAATCAACTCTGTTTTCATTCTGTTTTATCTCATATCAAATAACTATTGCATAAACACTCATATTTGAAAAATTGTAAATCTCATCAAGTCTAAAATAAATCTCCTTTTTTCTTATTATTTTTGGTGGAATCAATAGTAATGTATACTCATCAAACTAAGAATATCATGTGTACAACAACTCAGAATTATGCTAACAACAAAAGGAAAGCTTATCTAGTACAAAAATAACAAAATACATCACTCTATTTTTGGGGTTTTTGTTTTTCCATTTTTTTTTTTTTTTATTTTTTTTTTCACCTTCAATAGGGATTGTACATTTTGAGGTGTTGGCCATTAATAGGGATAGCCATTATTTCTCCCTGCAAAGTCTACAACTTGTAAGTATTCTGCCCTATAACATGGGCTATCTGGTATGGACCAATCCATTTAGGTTCAAATTTACCCTTTTCACCATGCTTATCATTTTTAGGATCCCAATAGATGACTATATCTCCTTGAGAAAAAGGAGTACCCTTGGCTTTCTTATTAAACAATTTCATGGTTTTCTGGGTTTGTTCCATCATTCTATTAAGGGTCTCTCTTCTTTGCTCTTCTAACAGGACAATTTGGTCAAGCCTTCTCTGTATGGGATTGGGGTCTTCATGGTCTTGTAATAAGAGGGAAAGTGCCAATTTTTCTATTCTTGAAGGTAATAAGGCTTTCTCTCCATATACCATCTCATAGGGGGTTCTTCCTGTGTTTCTTTTAATAGACAACCTATCAGCCCATAGAGCAAATTTAAGTTCACTGTCCCACCCTCTTTTGTTCTTACCTAATGACCTTTTTATTCTAGTTATTACATTCTTATTTGATGACTCAGCTAGACCATTTCCTTGGGGGTAATAATTAGCAGAATGGGATAATTCAATTCCATATTCAACACAAAACTCTACCATTTCATATGAAACAAAATATTGTGCATTATCTGTAACCAATTTTTGAGGAACTCCAAACCTGGTCAGAATGTTTTCTTCCAAGAATTTGATGATAGTGGTAGTAGTGGATGTTCTCAGAGGTGCAACTTCTACCCACTTTGTAAAGTAATCTATTGTAGTTATGATCCACTTGTGTTGGCCAGATGAATTAGGCTTGATCTCTCCAATTAAATCAATACCCCATTGGGTGAATGGTGCTTCAATGATTACTGGCTTGAGGGGCATGGCTGCTAGCTTTTTTTCCTACAAAAACTTGGTAGTTATGATAGTTCCTAACATATTTATATACATCTTTAAAAATGGAAGGCCAATAATATCCTGCTCTCATAATTTTATTAGTTGTGGCTCTTGGAGCAAAATGTCCTCCATAGAAACCATCATGAAATTCATTAATTATTTTTGGGACTTCACTTTCATATAAACAGACTAATAATACTCCATCAGGGTGTTTCCAATATAGCACACCATCCTGTATATAATATTTTTGGGCTTGAAGCTTGATTGACCTCATTCTGTTTGTTGACATATCTTTAGGGAATGAAAGGGTTTGTAAGTATGACAAAATTTCTTCATACCATTTGCATTCGGTATTATTGATTCTTCTAACATCATATGCCTCATCTATTGTGAGAACATTTTCAAATCCTTCTTCTTCTTTGTTAGCCAATAGTTTAGCCAAACCTTACCCTTTGATAGTTTTAACTATTTTGAATTCAACATCATATTGCAGAAGCTTTACCATCCATCTTGTTGGTCTTCCTAATGGCTCTGATTGAGAAAAAATATCTTTTATTGCTATAAAAGGGATACAATAGTAAACTTTATTTGAGCCAAATATACCTTTGAAATGTTCTAAATATTGGATGACTGCATAAGCATGTTTTTCTAGCAAGGTGTATTTAATATGTGCTCCTTTCAGACTTGAACTCATGAAGGCTATTGGCCTTTCATTATTTTCATCATCTTTCTATGAAAGAACTGCAACAATGGAATGTTCAGATGCATAAGAATAGATATTAAAATATTTTACATAATCAGGGCAGCTTAGGGTTGGAGTGGTTGATATGGCTTCTTTGATCTTGTTAAATGCTTCCATATTCTCTATTATCCATTTTATTTCTCCAGTTTTCTTAACCATATCATTTATAGGTTTGGTCATCTCTGCAAAATTTGGGACAAATATTCTAATAAAATTTATCTTGCCAAAGAATGACCTAACACCTTTTAAATTTTTGGGAGGGGAAATTTTGGAAATAGCTTCAATTCTTTCTGGATCAATGCTTATTCCTTTTTCTGAAACTATATGACCTAACAACTTTCCTTGTGTAGTCCCAAATATGCATTTCTTGGGATTTAAAGAAATTCCAAATTCCTTGCACCGAGCAAAAACTATAGTTAAATGTTCTAGATGATCTTCTAGATTTTTAGAAAATATTATGATATCATCCAGGTATACAACTACAATTTTGAACATTAATCCTTTGAAGGTAAAATCCATTGCTCTCTGAAAAGTAGCACCTGCATTCATTAGTCCAAAAGGTATTCTTAAATATTCAAATGTGCCCCAAGGTGTAGTGAATGTTGTCTTATGTCTATCTTCTAGATTTATCTGAATTTGATTGTACCCTAAAAATCCATCTAATAGAGACAATCTAGTTGAGCCAACTACTGCTTGCAATAATTGTTCCATGTTGGGTAATGGGTAATTGTCTTTTAATGAACTCTTGTTTAAATTTCTAAAATCTACACAGAGTCTAATATCCCCATTCTTTTTTTACTGGTACTAAATTGGATATCCAGGAAGAAAATCTTACCTTTCTGATTATTTTGGAATCCAACAATTTTTGTACCTCTTTTTGCATTATTGGGTGCAGAGTTGGGTTGTACTTCCTCTGTTTCTGTCTAAATGGTTTAGAATCTTCTTTCAAGGGTATTATGTGTGTCATTACATCTATTTTGAAAGTTTTAAGGTCTTCATAAGTCCAAGCAAAATGTTCTTTGTTATTTTTTAAGAAATTGATATATCCAACTTTTTCTTTAGCAGGTAAGGCCATGTCTACTTTCACTATTCTAGGTTTTTTCATTGAACCAATGTTAATGTCTTCAGATATTACTTCTCTGCTTAAAGGCTTATAAGCTTTGTCAAAATCATCAAATAGACTCTCTAGAGAAACTAATCCTTTGGGTATTCTATTTGTTTTCAACTGGATTACTTCTACTGGCTCTCCTATTTGGTCTTTTAGCTTGTCTTCATCCTTTTCATCATAGATTACATCTGCATACTGATTTTGTAGAGTCATAAAATCTTTAATATCTATATCATCTTGAAAGACCTATAGATAGACTATGTTATCTAGCATATAAGGCTTATAGACTGAAATAGTTGGGAATCTATCCATATATTCTGTAGTTATCTCTG
Source organism: Wollemia nobilis (assembly GCA_028583015.1). Classification (NCBI taxonomy): domain Eukaryota; kingdom Viridiplantae; phylum Streptophyta; class Pinopsida; order Araucariales; family Araucariaceae; genus Wollemia; species Wollemia nobilis. The sequence goes on along the minus strand of JAQPPZ010002410.1, from coordinate 3,326,111 downwards.
GGTGATCTAGACCTGAGGCATTTACAACTAAAATATCTGCAACATGATTTTGTTCTCTTGGAATATATGAGATATTGAAAGCTAAGAATTTATCAATTTCTTCCAATACTACATTTTTATATTGCTTAAGCCTAGGGTGCTTGGTCTGATATTTACCTTTGATTTGTTGTATAATAAGCTCTGCATCCCCTGTTATAGTCAAGTAGTTAATACCTAATTCTTTTACTTTCCTTAACCCTAGTAGTAAAGCTTCATACTCAGCTACATTGTTTGTGCAAGGGAATTCTAGTCTGTAAGGAATACCAAGGTAATTTCCTTTTATATCAATCAAATTAACACCTGCACCTACTCCAGATTGGGATTTAGCTCCATCAAAAGACATGGTCCACATTTCTTGGGTTAATACTCTATCTGATTCAACATCTACCATTTTCATAACTTTTGGATCCATGTTCTTTGCTTCTGGTACTTCCACCAGGAATGGGTTGTGCCATATGGAGTAAACTCCCATCCCTTTTTCTTCCATAGAGTTTACTAAGTTTATCATTGTTTCATCAGTTTGAATTAACTCTATGGAGTGCTTGTTAAATGGTTCTCTTCGTAAAATTATATTCTCCTTATCTGATATTGGGATTGTAGCATAGGACCAATCCAATTGAATTGAACCTCCTAGTTGTTCTACCCAATGTCTACTGAGTAATAGTGAGAAGAATGGGTCAACATCAACTACTGCAACATCCATGACTATGCCCTTTTTGGGGTGTTGATCTAAGAAAACTAATAATCCAGTTATCACCCCTACACAAGGAATTTGTCTATTATCCATTACTAAAATAGGGGTAGAATCTCTAGTACAGATTAATCCCATTTGATCAGCTATTAATTTGGGCATGATATTGTGTGAGGCTCCACTGTCTAACATGCAATTATGAATGACATATCTTTCTCCTTCATGTGAGTTATACCTTAATGATACATAGAAGGGTCTGATAGAGGATGGTGATCTTGTATCATGTTGATTTTGTCTAGCAGCATGGCAAGTTGGGTCTTCTTTTTGTTCCACTAATCCAAATGCTCTGTAGACTTGTTCTCTGTATTGTTGAACTTTCATAAGTTCTCCAAATGTGATGTTAACCTTTTGTTTACTGAGTTCTGACCCAACATCAAATTCTATCTTCTTTATATCCAGTGGTTTATTACTTTCTTCTTTGGGAATCTCTTCCTCTAATTCTATTACTTCAGGAGTAATATTTTTGAGGATTCTATCAATTTTCTCTTTATTGATATTCTTATTTGTGAAAGTTTGTTTTCTTGTTTCACTTGTAGAGGATTTCTCTATTCTTTCAGGACTGTTCTATTTCTTAAATTCAAAGTATGGGTAGCTTCTAATTCTTCAACTTCTTGAGCAGTGGGGATTAATTTCCCTTGCTTCATCTTGTCATATCTTGACTCATGTGATTTCTGCAAGATTTTAGTTCCTTCAGCTACTAAAATTTGAGGATGATGATTTGAAGCATATTTATCCATATCTTCTTCAAACAACCTTTCTCTGGATTCATCTTCCACAGACCAACAAGCATTGATTCTTATATCCTCTTCTGATTCAACATGTAAATCTACATTGTGCTGGTCACTTAGGTGAATTCCACATGCATCAGGGTTATGAGGTGCATCACAAGTAGAGAAAAAATAGGGAAAGCCTTCTGCTATATTGGTATATGGTATAGGGTTAGGAATATTATTCTGATCTCTATCAGATTCTCAGTTTTTCTAGTTATTGTTCCCATTATTCCTATTCCTATTTCCTTCTTCAGAACCATTGTTGTTTCCCCAATTCCTATTGAATTTTTTCTTAAAGGGAGGATGATTATCAACATGAGGTCACTCTATTTGTGAAGATTCACCATTATTACCATTATTTCTTTCAATTCTTGCTAACCTGTTGTTCATGTTATTGAACATCTCAGTCATTTGACTAGTCAATTTCTCCATTGGATCAATTTTAGTTCTTCTTTGTATATCAAATGCTACTCTTTTAGGTTTTCTCTCAGGTAGGTTGACTTCTAGAGAATAAGGCTTCATCTTACCACTGTCAAGCATATTTATTTCTATATCCATTGCTTTTTCCATACAACCATCAATGGTAGTGGCTTGTTCTTGCCTCAACTCATAGTTAAATTCTCCTTGAAAAGCATTTTTATAAAAAAAATAGACTGAATATCACTAGGCCTAAGGTTGGTAGGGATTTTGTTTCTAGTCTTTGAAAATATTATGTTAAAGTCACTAACAACCTCATTCTCTTTTTTCTTCATAGTGGCTAATTCAGTTAATAGAGATTGTTCATTTTTCCTTTCACCATATTTCTTTAGAAACACAACTTCCATTTTGGTGAAGTTTGGGATATCATTGTTTGGAAGGGAATTGAACCACTCTCTAGCATATTTTTCTAAAGTTTATAAAAATAGTCTTAATACTACATCTTCATGTTCAACTTCTAGACTATCCATTGCATACAAGAAACTTTTGATATGATCTTCTCCAGTTATTGCACTATTTCCTAAGAATTTTGGAAGGTATTTGTGAGCTTTATTGGGTAAGGTATTAAAATTTATTGGTAACATAAAAGGCCTATATCTATTAGTCCTCCATAAATGAACATTAGCCTGGGCCATTGTTACTATAGGATTTAAATTTATAGTAGTAATACCTATAGGAATATGGGTTCTGGGTAGCCTAAATATAATCTAATGGATTATCTACCTTAGTATTACTATTAATTGGACAATGAGAATAATCACATGTATCTTCTATAATAGAATTCAAATGTTCATCTATAGTGATAGTATTCTGATTTTTCTTTACGTACTTTTTATCACTAGAATTTGATCTACTATTATAAGTAGTATTCTTGAAAAGTGGAGTTTTTGATTATGTATAAATACCTCTGGATTCTCGAGTTCTAGGAATAGCTCCTTACCGCTTCTCCTGGTGTTCGCCAACATGTTCTGCTCTTTCTTTTTTATTTTATCTTCTGGGTTCGTTCAGATAGAGTCACCAACATCGGGGTGTAGAAAGAATAATGTATACTTTATCAAGAATGCTTGATATTAACACTCATCCTCACAGGAGTCGGTTCTTGGGATAATTCAAGAAAATCAAGAAACGGAATTTTCAAGAAAAAGAAATGTAAAGAAAATCAAATTGAAAACCATGGAAAATAAAGAATACTACAAATATAGAAAATCAAAGCAATAGTTCTTTATTCCTATTGGCTACTCATTTTAAAATAAATGTCATGAAATCTAGCTTAGAATGTAAAAATTCTTCCTCGACAATGGTGCCAAAAACTATTGGAACCGATTCTTGCATCCATAGGATTCGATTGTCATGCTACAAAAATCCGTTTGAAACCAATGAGCTATTATAGGCTCTGGTCAACTTGCCTCTTTGTTCTGATAAACATGAATATTGCTAAAGGAAAACTATAGAATGGGTAAGGAAACCCCAATGGTAATTCTATGATAAAACGTTGATTACATGCTCCAGATTAATGTAACACTATATGTATTAAAATGACCAAGCAAGAAAATAACCATTTGTTATGCCTTATGTAGACCGGTGCCTAGATTCATTGGGCTGTTATAGCAATTTAACAATAATTTTGACATGAACAAAGAGAATGGGGAAAATAAAATTGGCGCTCTTAGACTTATTTGAATATCGTAATAAAACTAAAAGTTGACCAATGAAAGAAATGTATATAATGCATTCAAATAATGTAATCCATTACATAGTGACACATAATATCAAGACAAAGATATAATAGAAATGAAACTCATAATTGTATTGATTTCATAAAATATTACATGCAGAGTGGGCAGGATGCCTTTTAACTCTATTTTTCTCAAAGAAATACATCAATACAATGAAGAAGACTCTGTTCAAATAATGTAATAGGTCTCTCCTACTCTCCTTGTTCCAATCTGGTAATAGTAGAGTCTCTGAATCTCAGGCTCAATAGGATAGGAAATAATCTCAACTTCTTGAGCACTTTCCTATCAAAATCTTGCATAGTAAAGGGAAGAAAGAAGAATGAATGAGAAAAATAGACACAAAAGGAGATACAACAACACAACTCTAAAGGGCACTCAAGTATACCTCTTAGAAAAAATGCTATTCTCTAATTGCTTGATGATGAATCTGAACCTATCTGCTTCCTTTTATAGCTGTTGGTTCTTGATTCTATTATTTTTGGTTTATTTCTGGCCTTACACTTGTCCTCTTCTGATTTGATCTTCAAAACTGGTACAACTGGCTTCCACTATCTTTTTTTTGTTGTACCCTCTCTTTTGACCTTTTCAAATAGTAGCTTATTTTAACTAGTGATGGTGGTGTTTGGAGAGTCTATTTTTCTTCCACTACTTCTTTTACAACTACTTTCTCTTGAACTATCTCCTTTTGAGCACTTGAATCTTTAACTACTTTGAAGACTTTTTCTATTGGCATAGGTCCTTGTTGTGTTGAACTCTCTTCCATTGTTGACTATAAGTTTCAACCTCTTTCCCTTTTTGACCTTGTTGCAGCCACTTTATTTGTTCATTTATTAATCTCCAAATTTCTGTGTCAAAGGTGGTAGCAAACCTTAGCATGTTCATTTCCTACAAAATTCTATTTTTTTGTATGGCAATAATGGGCTTGTTTCTTTCATATTGGAAGAGTAACATCTCCATAGTATTTACCAGAAAGGTAGATTGTCTAGTCATTTCTGACTCATCATCTGACTCACAATCAAATTTTTCTATTGTATGCTTGAGTAGCTCTTCTATACTAGGGGCTTCCAAGAATTTGTCTAAGGATAGACCAATATCTACCATTTTACCTATTGCATCTTCTATCAGATTATCCATTTCAGTTACAACATTGATCCACCTTTCTTGGTTTACCCCAAATATGGCTGCTTTCAAGAACTCAAAATTGAATTGGATTTTATTGCCATCATTTGTTATTATCTCTTGACCCTGCAACTCTTCAAAATTATCTCCTATTAAATCAAGGGTAGGATGAATGACTTCAAAGTCTTCTTCCTTCTCCTGTATCAATGTCTGTATTTCTCGAGCAATTATTTGAATCACCCTAATCTGCCTAAACATCTCGGTGAGCCCTCTGGCATGAGCTTGTATTTTCATTGACATTTCCTTCTTCATTGTATTTAGATAATAGGCATGATCCTGAATCTTTACCACTAAAGGGGGCTTGTGCCTTTGGAGTATCTTTTGTGCCAATTCTTCCTGTTGTTTATTTATTAATGCTTTCATTTCAGCTTTTCCTTCTCTTCTCTTTTCAATTGATTCCTTAACTCTGTAATTTTCTCAACTAGTTGGTCCATGGTTTGATTTTGCATTGCCTTGACAACTTTGACCATTTCACCTTCTTTTCCTAGTACTGATGAGCCCTCGTCTCCTCATTGACTCTGAAGACAATTGGGTCTTGTAGGGTAGGAAGATTTACCTCTGCTATATCTGATATAGATGTTTCTAATCGTGGTTCATCTGTAAGTTGTTCTCCTATATTTCCCATCTCTACCACTACCTGTAATTCTTGTTCATTTGTAGTAGTGAAAGGTATTTTGCTCATCTGTCCTCTCCAAAAAACCTTGTAGAAGGTAAAGATAATTTAGGCTTCTTCTTTTCTGTAGTGGTTATCTCTATTTGATTCTTCACTTGGTGACTTCAGAACAGACCCCCAAATCCACTAGTTCTTCTCATATTCATCCGTATTACTGATGGAATTTTAATCTCCTATCCTTTTATTTTTAAAGAGGTAGGGATGGCCATGGGTGCCAATTTCTTCACACTTGTTACAACTAATACTCTGTCAAAAATGGGAATTATAGCTTGTTCTAGGAGAGAAGATTTTTGAATAGGTGTGGTCACAATTTCTTTCCCTTTAGTTGTGCTTGGGTTTTGGAAACTTCTTGGGAAGTGCTTGGTGTTGCCTCTATTCTGAGATGATCATCTATGGGAGGCCTGACCTATTGCTCTATTATATCTGTAGTATTTATAGTGACCTCCATTTGATCAATACCCTATTCTTCTATTAACTCTAATAAGGGGTCTTCCTTGATTGCTTGAGTAGCTCCTGGTAAAATAGGTGCTACAAATTCTACTAAAATTTCTCTAAGCCTTCTCAATTTTGTAGGGTAATCATAGGCTTCATGAATCTATGTGTTGCCCTTGTCTTTAGGAGGGAATTCATCCCATACAACCTGTAAATCTATTCCTTTTTCCATAGCTTCCAATAATATTTCTTCATAAGCATCCTTTCGATGCTTTATTCGAGCATACTCTCATTTTTCCATAATTTTACTGTATATCCCTTTTGGATCATAAAACCTCCAAGTTATCTCATCGAAGTCCATATTATCTAAATCAAACATTCCTTTGAGCAGTGTAGGGTAGCCAACAAATATATAGTCTCCAAAGTGATAGGGAACATTGAGCTAGGGGACTTTACCATGTTTCTTCACTAGTCTCATCTTGGCTTCCTCGGCCACCTGCCTACATAACTCCAGAGCTGCTAGGGATAATGGACAATACATCGGTAATAGCTTAGGGGGAATTTTGGCCCCATAGAGCCTGATATAGGTGAACCCTTCTGAGAAAAAGAAATCCCCAATCTCCTTTTCTTTGATAAAAGCCCTTACTCCTGGCCCTAGCCTCTCAGGGAGTACGTCGGTTAAAGTCCAATGGATTTCTACCATAAAATGGTCATAGAACCAGCCCATGTGAGTCTGTCCTTCATGTATTCTCCAAAAACTGGTTTGGACGTAGGGGTTGTTAATGACTTCTACTCTTTTTGGGCTTCTTCTCCTAATTGTCCCACTATCAGGTGGATAAAAATTGAGTATTGTGAAAAATAGGGCATCTCTTGTCTTTGTTCAAAAATAACCTTTTTCAATTCTACCATTTGCTCATGTATTTGGTTACTCAATTCTAATTCCCATGCATAAATTGGGGTATTATGCGCCCGATTGCATTGTGCTACTAAATACAAAACTTTTTCTCACTATACTGAGATCCTGTACTCCTAAGACTATGTTTATCATATCACAAAAGTCTTGGACCCATGGCCTAAAAGTAGTCTTCCTAATTGGGAATTGATTAACTATTTTCTCATTTGTATCAAACAAATATTTAAAAACTTCTAATCCTGTGAACATTCGAGATTGATGTTCAATTACCCTTTTAACTAAAAAGGTGGTAGACTCTATCAAATTGAAAACTTACTTGATGTGCTCGACTTTGATGTTGAACACTGGTCGATCCTTATTATCTCAAAATGTTCTAGTCCTTTCATCATATGCCACTGCTAACCATGCCATTAAATCTAAGGAGAAGTAAACCTTCGGACATATCAACTTCCCGAGGTTATTGTTCCATCTATTACTTCTGGGGAAACCCTTGTATTGTAACCTCTGGCTTTATGAAATAGGTCAGCCATTATCCATGGGGTCCTGTTATCATTCTCCATCACATGAGCAAAACTCTTGATACATGCATTGTCGATCTCGTACTTTGTGTTGGAGTAGGTTTCTTATCAGCTCCACACTTTTGGGCGAATTCATACATTGTGCTACCAGGTACAGGCGGTCCAAAAATCTTAGAGTATGGTGACCGATCTGTAATGAATTTCACTGCTTCTCTAGTGTCTTTAGGTGCAAAAATGTCTCCCCATGATGCCATTGTGCTCATGGTAGTGAGTCTAGTTTCTCTGAAATAGGAAAGCTCAAAACTCTTCTTCTCTCTGTACTTCTTGCGTATCAATTTTTGCTCTTAGATTACCAGGGTGGTAAAATTGACTGATTTTGTGAGCTCAAATACTGGGTGGTGAAATGAGTTCAATATTTTCACATGACTTGTCATTAATATTGTTACCAACTACTTTTTAAAATTGGCCAAAGAAAATTTGCCAACACATTTTTTTCGAAGTTGGGCCTTTATGGTGGGTAATGTCCTTCATCCTATGTGTCCCTGGGTTCTTTGGTTTGTGTACCTACAATCATTTATATTTTCACTATTGGTCACTGAAGCTTCTTCTTCTTCGACGTGGAACTGTGACGTGTGATAGGGGTGGCCTCTATTTTGAACCTCGTGCCACCTTGGCCCTAGATGATAATTAAATCTTAGGGATCGATTACACTTTTAATTGGGTAGCAATCATCTTAGGGATCCCCATAAGATTTGGTTCTTGATGTGAGTGCCTATCATTATCTTGGATATCCTAAGTTTCCTTGAATAACCATGATCGAGCGTAGCCATTGGATCAACCTTTGTTCTATCGTTACCTTGGATCTTTTATAACCTATGGGTTAGATAACTAAAGAAACATGCTTTGAACCTTTTTTTAATATTGATTAATAAAAAGGGGTGATTAATAATGTGTTAGGGCCCTTGTTAAATGTGATTAAAATTTAATTAATCGAATGCTATTTAAGCTTACCATTTGATTTACCTTTGAAGTGTGCATCATCATTGGATTATTTCGAGATGGAGCGCATCCATTGGATTTATTAGAAGATGTCCGTTGGATTAGCCTCGCTTGTATTTTATTGTGTTGACTTTGACTTGCTCGTCACCGTCGGATCCTTTTAATCCTCAATGGAGCGCTACCATTGGATTTTTGTGATCGATTCATTACTTAAATCTTTGATTTGTGCACTGGATCTTGAGGAGGGTTAATATCGTTGATGTCTAAGAACCTACATGATTGTTAGTCTACTACTTTATATAAACTGCCAGGTTAATCAGATTAATCATGTTTATAAGGTTGAAAACTCCTGGTTAGTGATGCTTAGACCTAAAGTTAATACAATGTTAAAATAATGTAATCCATTTACCCTAGTTAATCTAGTGATTAAAACCTTAATAATATTGTATTAAACATAGGCATTCGTATAATCGGATCATTTTTCTACGCGCTCACCGTTAGATCATACCATGATGGGGGCATGATCGTTAGATTCCCCATATATGCACAAGGTTTAGCAAATGGAAGGGGGATGATTATCCATGTATCAACCTTATAAAATTTAATTATTATTTGATCAAAACCTTGTGAGTTAACCTTTGATCATTTTAATAATGCATCATTGATTAAAGTTGATAGCATTCTTTTGTCTTATGTTTTATTTTTGTCTTTCATTTTATCTTAAGGGCCATCGTTAGATCTTGTAAGTTGCATACTCGATAGCTGAAAAGGGTGCATTATTATATTTGATTAATCTTGGTTTAAGTGAAAGGGGGTAATTAGCAATGTATTATACCCTCACTAATGCATAATTAATCTTGGCTTTACCTTTGTTTTCTTGATATCTTACCATTTCCTTGTTTGGGTTTTGATTTCGATGCGATCGTCGGATCTCGATCGATGTTGGCATGGTCGTTGATCTCGATCAACCTACGGGGTTAGTTACCAAGGGGCACATGATTTTAAACTTTGATTAAGCTGAAAGGGGAATGATTATCCGATGTGTTAGACCCTCACTAATATTATTTAATAGATTTAATTAATCTCATGGGGTCTTTTACCTTTTTGATGCACCTTTTATGAGAGCGCCACCGTCGGATTAGATCTTGATCGAGCGCTATCATCAGATTTGTCCAATTAGCTCGATGTTTAATTCAAGGGGGTGCATACCCTTAATGCTTTTGACCATAGTATTTTAAAGAGTGGTTTAATCAAATCAAGCGCATCCATTGGATTTACATCTCGCTTAAGCGCTACCATTAGATTTACATGGTTAAGGGATGCATGTTTTTAACAAATATAAACCTTAGGTTTAGACATTTTCCATGAACATTTGACTAGATCAATTATTCGTTGATTACTTTATTGACGTGCATCCATACGATTTGGGAGGATTTAGGAGCAACCTTAGATTTAACTCAAAGGTGCTCGAATTTTAATGAAAGGGGTGCATACCCTTAAGCCTTAATTAAATTTTTTGACATTACTTATGCTTTTCGGGCTTTAGACCAAGGTATTTGATTAAATTTCCCCCTTACTTTAGAATACCTTAGGATTTAAAGATTTATCATTTGATTTAGGCCCAAGGGAGACTTTATTTATTTGGAAAACTAAACCTTGTATTTTAATGGTCAAATTTCATTTAAAGGGACTGACTTTGGCAACCCTAAGATATATCAATTCTTCAAAGGTGCACATGACAGCAATGTTTAAGATTAAACTCATGGAAAACCAACTTCTCTAATAAGATGCAAAGTGACTAGCTATGCTTGCTTATTTTGATGAAACCAAAAATTTAAATTTGGGGGTTTCAAAGTTTGAGTCAAATTTGGCTCCAACATGACCAAATATTTGCAATATAGTGGGAGTCTCCTGCTATCTTAGTCCCTTTTGTTATTCTAAATCCTTATTCAGATGCCCTTTTTGTTTAGGAATAGATACAATATCCCATATAGGTATGGCCACAAAGGAATTATTTAGATGCTCCACTACACTAAACGATCATAGAGGATGAACTCTCTAAATAGTGCTTGGTACCTACTAAGATATAGGTCTCTCCATAGTTGATTGAGGAATTCTAGTAGAATCCAATATAGGTCTCTCCATAGCTGATTAGGGAATTCTAATTTGGAACATCAAGGAAGTTTTCTTTGACAACCATTGACAATTTTGACACATTCTAATATAGATATGGAAAAAAAATTTCTCCTTGGATTAGGTGTTTTTCTTTGGATGTTAAGGTCCACTTGTTTCCCCTTTCCTTATTCTTCTATTGCTCTTTTTTGGACCATGCTATATAGTCTAGTTGGACCTATGACTTATGGGATGCCTAAAATATAGCTTTGTTAGATATGGCATATACCTCTTCCTCATCCCACGTGACCAAGATTTTCTAAAGAGGAAAAACACTTGAATTAGAAAGGTATGATGCAATAGGAGTTTTGCTTTGAACTTATGTTCCTACTCCTAAATGAGGGATGGATGAATGCATTGAAATTGTCTTATTTGGTACTGCTATGGATTGTTAAGAATTTCCTCCAATATAGGCATTAGGAGGGTAAGCATTTGGGTATTGGTAGTATCATGTGATGGAATCCTCTACATAGTTATCTTGTATGGAGACTATTTCTCTAGTGGATTTAGGAGGAATATACTGTAATGGGGTTAAAATGGGCACCATCTACTAAAAATGGTTTTGAGACCAATATGTATCCCTACTAGCCTAGAATTTGAGCCTCAAATATCCATTAAATGGAGGCTTTTTTCCCTAATTACTCTATTGGAAGGAAGGTCTTGGATTATTTTTATATTGAAACCTTTGGGTATATTTCTCTTTTTTAAATTCCAAAATATTATTAGAGACTAGTTTTAGTAGATTCTTCATTACCTCTAATTGTTGTTCTCTTTTATTATCACAACTACTAGATGTAGGGAACCAAATGACTGGATGATCATGACTCACATGGAGTAACACAATAGGTAAGCTTCGATAGTATGCTAAGTGGCTTGATTAGATTGTATCTAGGGTTTTTTTATGGGGATGGCTCCTTTTAATATGTGATATTTAGCACTCTCTAACCTAACCTACCTAGATATTAGGTGCAAAAGGAAAAGGGGAAGATAAATCATAGATAGTGGAAAGGAAAAAAGGCCCTAAGCTAACCTAAGCTAACCAAGGGTGATGCACCAATATCGTAATATTATTTTACACAACAATGGGATAAATGAATACATGAATCATCCAGAGACAATGCACAAGAAACACTTTCTCTTCTTGAAACATATAAATAAGCACATATTGCACATATAAGAAATAAGATAGAAATAAAATATTTTACAACCTGTTATACATGTGCATAATTATACATACACACGAGAAACATGATAGAAAAATCCCAATAGTCATAGCTTCCATATATATATATATATATATATATATATATATATATATATATATATATATATATATATATAGAGAGAGAGAGAGATATGAATATTGTTGGATAATATTACATTATTTGGTACATGCCAATGTACCACCTTGGTACATTATTAGATTAGGTGTGTGTCTTAGATTAGAGTGTGAGTTAATATTTCATGTAATGTAATAATGTGTAGGAAATGCACAAGTGTCATTCTTGTGTTATGTTGTTTGATATTATATTATGATCTTATTGCTTGTAAAGCATTGTAATTTGTATAAGAAGTGCATACCTTATTACTTGCATCAGTAGACCTTTATTCTATGAGTATTCTAAGTTATTCTTATATTATTCTATTTGATCTTATATTCTGAGTTATTATATTTGTTTTATTATATTATAAATTTATTATATTCAATTATGTGATTATATTCTTGTGAGTTTTATATTAAGTATAAGGCTTCAAAAGACAACAATGGTATTAGAGATATAGCAATATTACTTGCACAGGGTTTAAAAGTGGCAAAAGACTAGAGTCTTTCCACAAGGTTGAAGGATAACCTGTGAAGACTAGGATTCAATGAGGATCTTTCCACAAGGTTTACAGATAACCTATGAAGACTAGGATCCCTATTTGGGTGAATCAACTTGAAGACAATTGATTATTTAGGGCATAGCCAACCCTGACATTAATAAAAAGTTTGAGGAACAAAAATCCCTTGACATCAATTTTGGATTTTAAGTAATGCTATAAAATGTTTATCTAAGATATTACTGCAGTAAAAAAATTGATCTTCAAAAGTTGAGAAGCTTCCTACAATAGATAGATAAGACTTTCATCTTTGTTTGCTTGAAGGACAAGAGCATTCTTCACATAGGGATTGATTTGAGTTGCAGTAAGAAGGAGACTCATGAGAAAAATGTCCCACTAAAGACAAGAGGAGACCAAATAAAAAGAGGTCCCATAGCCAAAAAATATAAGATACTCAAGAAAAGAGGTCCCATAGAAGTGTTAGTCTCACAATGACACTAAGAGGGGGGGGTGAATCAGTGTAGCTCTTTATAACTTAAATATTCAACTCTTAAATCCAAAACAATGAAAACTTAAAACCAAATAAAGCAAGTATAACAAGAGAGCATCACACAACACAAGATGTACCGAGGTTCACCGATTTGACTACTCCTCAAAAATGACTGTTTGGACTCCCATAAAAATCTAGCCTTTGCAAAGCACCAACTTTACAATCAATTTAACAGAACCCACTGGAAGGAGCACCAACCCTTGATGCCAAGCACCAACTTGGACTTCAATTTTGAAACTAGAAGATTGACATAAAAATACCTTCACTTTTATAAGACCCTGACTAGTCTATTGCTTACCCAACATCACCCATAATTCACAAAACACACACCCTTCTCACTCACCTCTCGCTCGCCTCTCGCTCTCCTCTCTCTCTCTTCGCAAGATAAAATCCACACTTAAAATTCTCCAAGAAACACTCCTTTTATAACAATCCTTTCTCTTTGTAACTCCAGTTGTAACTCCTTCTTTCATATTCTCATACGCCACTTGTCAATTGTAACTACTTTATGTAACTCCTTTTGTTTATTTTGAGAAGGCATTTCGTCAAACACGTCACATGCAAATAATTGACACCATATTATCCTACCATAACTGTTCATTTTCTCGGTCATGACTGTTCATTTTCTCCTTCGATGACTGTTCGTTTTCTCCTTCATGACTATTCGTTTTCTCCTTCATGACTATTCATTTTCTCGCATGACTGTTCATTTTCTCTTTATATGTCTATTCATTTTCTCTTTGCATGACTGTTCATTTTCTCCTTGCATGACTGTTCATTTTCTCTTTGCATGTCTCTTCATTTTCTCTTTGCATGACTGTTTATTTTCTCCTTGCATGACTATTCGTTTTCTCTTTGCATGTCTGTTCGTTTTCTCTTTGCATGACTATTCGTTTTCTCCTTGCATGATTGTTCATTTTCTCTTTGCATGTCTATTCATTTTCTCTTTGCATGACTGTTCGTTTTCTCTTTGCATGATTGTTCGTTTTCTCCTTGCATGACTATTCGTTTTCTCTTTCCCTTATGCATGCATGTGTTTTGGTTTCCAAAAAAGGCTTTTCATTTCTATTTTGAGGCCCTTCATTTCCTTTTCTCCACATGGGCATGCGTCCGCTTTTGAGTCACGAAAATGCGACATGTCGCGATATCGTGACACTTTTGTTTCTCTGCCTGCCTGCCCTTTTTGAGTCACGAAAATGCGACATGTCACAATATCGTGACACTTTTGTTTCTCTGCCTACCTACCCTTTTTGAGTCATGAAAATGTGACATGTCGTGATATTGTGACACTTTTGTTTCTCTGCCTGCCTGCCCTTTTTGAGTCACAAAAATGCGACATGTCGCGATATCGTGACACTTTTGTTTTTTCGCTTCTCTTTTGGCCGCGAAAATGCAACATGTCACGATATCGTGAAACTTTTTTCTCTTTGCTTTTTCGCTTCTCTTTTGGCCGTGAAAATGCAACATGTCGCAATATCGCAACACTTTTTTCCCTTTGCTTTTTTGCTTCTCTTTTGGCCACGAAAATGCAACATGTCACGATATCGCGACACTTTTTTTCTCGATGCGGTGTTTTGCTTTTTCTTTGATCTTTAGCATATGGGCCACTTCGGTATTCTTGTACAACCTGTAACAACTTCACCCAAACATCAAAAACATCCTCATAAGCATTTAACTTCACTGTACATACTTTGAATAACCTCTAAACTCCTGTCCACTGCATCAAACGATCTATCTGACTGTGTTGACAATAATGACAATACTATCGCTACACCTTGCTCAACAATATCCCCTTTTGGAATTGTTGGCAATGTTGAGCAAGGTGCAACAACAGTATTGTCATTGTTGTCAACACAGTCAGATAGATCTGTTGATGCAATGGATAGGAAGTTCAAAAGCCTTTCAGATGCAGAAGACAGGAGTTCAAAGGTTACTCAGAGTATGTACAGTGTTTTTCCAAGAAGACCAAAGTGGCCCATATGCAAAAGATCAAAGAAAAAGACAAGTAAGAAAAGTGTCGCGATATCGCGACATATACAGCAGGCAAGAAAAACTGTCACGATTTCGCGACATGTTGGAAGAGAGAGAAAAAGCAAGAAAAACTATCATGATTTCGTGACATGTTGGAAGAGAAAAAGGCAAGTGGAAAAACTGTCACGATTTCATGACATGTTGGAAGAGAAAAAGGCAAGTGGAAAAACTGTCACGATTTCATGACATGTTGGAAGAGAAAAAGGCAAGTGGAAAAACTGTCATGATTTCGTGACATGTTGGAAGAGAAAAAGGCAAGTGGAAAAACTGTCATGATTTCGTGACATGTTGGAAGAGAAAAAGGCAAGTGAAAAATTGTCACGATTTCGCGACATGTTGGAAGAGAAAAGGCAAGTAGAAAAAGTGTCACGATTTCGTGACATATTGCAAGAGAGATAGTACAGAAGAAAAAGTGTCACGATTTCGTGACATATTGCAAGAGAGATGTAGTAGAAAAAGTGTCATGATTTCGTGACATATTGCAAGAGAGAGAGTCGAAAGAAAAAGTGTCACGATTTCGTGACATATTGCAAGAGAGATTGTAGAAAGAAAAAGTGTCACGATTTCGTGACATATTGCAAGAGAGAGAGTTAAAGAAAAAGTGTCACGATTTCGCGACATATTGCAAGAGATATTGTATGAAGAAAAAGTGTCACGATTTCGTGACATATTGCAAGAGAGAGAGTCCAAGAGAAAAAGTGTCACGATATCGTGACATGTCACGTTTTCGTGACCCGAAGGCAAGAGAAAGAGCAAAGGAGAGAAAGTGTCATGATATCGCGACATGTCGCATTTTCATGACTAAAGAGGAGAGAGAAAGTAAGAAGGTAGAAGTGTCACGATATCACGACAAAAGTAAAAAGGAAGAGTACGGAGGTGAAAGTGTCACGATATCATGACATGTTGTGTTTTCATGGGTACAAGCCAAGAAAAGAAGCAAGGAGGCGAAAGTGTCGCGATATCGTGACATGTATTTTTATGGTCCAAAGCAAGGAGAAAGAGAGAGAAAGAAAAAGTGTCACGATATCGTGACATGTTGTATTTTCACGGTTGAGTTGAAGCCGACAAAGACCGATGAACAATTGACTAAAATTAGGGTTTATAGTTGTCATGAAAGCCGACTAAGATTAGGGTTTACAACTGACTAAGATTAGGGTTTTCATCTCAAAAATTCTGTTATAAAAGGAGGGTTGTTTGGAGATTTGTAGTTGTCGAAGTGTGCGGAGTTCTATCGTAGTGCGAAGAGAGCAGAGTGCATGAAAGAGAGAAGATGATCGTGAAGGTCGACTGTAATGAAGCAGAGTGTGCGAAGTGATTGCGTAGAGAAAGTAGAGTGCATAGAGAGTGAAAAGGTGAAGAAAGACCAATCAGGATCTTGCAAAAACAAAGGTATCTTTCTGTCAATCTTATAGATTCAAAATTGAAGTCCAGGTTGTAGCTTGGCATCAGGGGTTGTTGCTCCTTCCAGTAGGTGTTGGTAAATCAGGGGTTGGTGCTCCTTTCTATTGGTGCAGATAAATAAGGGGTTGGTGCTCCTTCCAGTAGGTGCTGGTAAATTGATTGTAAAGTTGGTGCTTTGCAAAGGCTAGATTTGGATGGTAGTCCAAGCAGTCATTTTTGAGGAGTAGCCACATTGGTGAACCTCGTTAAATCTTGTGTTGTGTGATGCTCTTGTGTTATACTTGTTGTATCTAGTAATTAGTTTTAATTGCTACTATATTAAGAGCTGTAAATTCAAGTTTAAAGAGCTACACCGATTCACCCCCCTCTCAGTGTCATTGTAAGACTAACAATTGGTATCATAGCTAAGTTCTTGTACAAGCCTAATCGGCTAGGGTGATCTTGGAAGTAACACAATGGCAGGTGGTGAAGGTTTCTCATCAAACAAAGCACCATTGTTTGATGGATCTAATTACACGTTCTAGAGAATCAGGATGCAGACATATCTCTGTGCTTTGGGATATGACATCTGGGATTCAGTAGTTAGTGGATACACAATACCCATCACTCCTCCAAAAGAGGTTGATGAAAAGAAACTATTTGAAAGTAACTCAAAAGCAAAGAATGCTATCATGTGCGGATTAGCAGACAATGAACTAGTAAAGATCATGAGCTGTAATACGACAAAAGAGATATGGGACAAACTGAGGAGTATTCATGAAGGAGACGATAAGATCAAGGAGGCCAAATTACAGACACATCGAGCTCAGTTCGAAGCATTGAAAATGAATGACGATGAAAACATTGAGGCATATATGCTGAGAGTTAATGGAATCATTAATGCGATCAGAGGGCTCGACGAGGATATTGGAGACTCTGTCATCATGAAAAAGGTACTAAGATCTCTTCCTCAAAGGTTTGATTCCAAAGTCTCAGTGATAGAAGAAGCTAAAAATCTAAATTATTTCAGTATAGATGAGATGTATGGTTCTTTGACTGCATATGAGATGAGGATAGGAAGATCTAAACCCACAGACAGAGAAGCGGATTTTAAAGCCCTTAAAAATAAAAACACAAAACAAGAGTCCGAGGAAGAAGAGACATCAGATGAAATGGAAGCAAACTTTGTTAGAAAACTAAAAAAGGGAAAAGGAAAATACAGAGGGAAGCTACCATTTAAATGTTTCAACTGTGGAGGCGTTGGGCATTTTGCGACTAAATGTCCACTTAAAGAGAAGAACAAAAATGATGAAGGATCGCACCAAGAAAGAAGTGACTGGAAGATGAAAATGAATTTCAAAAAAGGCAACTTCAAGAAGAAAAGTTTCATCTCCAAGAATGTCAGTTCATCAGAAAATAGCTCCGATGAAGAGTCTGAAGAAGAAAAATATGAAGCTCTTTTCATGGCATTTGAAGAAGTTAAATCAGAAAAGGAAGAAGGAGTGACCTCTGAAGTTTGTGGTGAAAACCTTGAGGCTGAAGTAGATCTAGAAGGTGAGTTGATCTCTGCACTTGAAGAGTGGAAGATAGAAAAGAAAAAGAATAAGAAACTTTCAAGAAATCTTGAGGATGCAAATGAAATCATAACCAGTTTGAAAGTACAGATAGAAGAATCTAAGAAAATCTCTGAAGATCTCAAAGTGCAAATAACAATGAAAATAGATTATTGCAACAAGCTAGAAGAAGAGATTGTTGGTTTAAGAATGCAGCTAGAAGAGATGAATAAGAAAATTAGTTGTTATCACAAACGTGAAGAAAGTTCTATGAAGCTGGATAAGATCATAAATGACCAAAGGCCTGCAGGCATCAAATTTGGTCTGGGTTTCATCGAAGGAGAATCATCAAGTGGATCAAAGGCCAAAAATGTAGAATCCATAAAGAATGAAGATAAGAAACAGGTTGATCAAGGAAAAACGTCTCATGCAAAAGAAAGCAATAATGCCAGGCACGAAAGGAGAATTGACAATGATGGATTCACCAATGTCACACATCAAAGAAGAAGAAGACCTATGGCTCCTACGACAACATGGCAAAGACCATCACCCAGGTTCAATTATCCTTTTTCTGGTTTCTATTTTAAATGCAATGGCTATGGACATAAAATCTCAGACTGCAAATATAATGTAAGACCAAGGAATTTCACCAGTAGAAATGTTTTTTCTCCTCTGATGAATTATACAGTAGAATGTTATAGCTGTCATAATTTTGGGCACATTGCAAGAAACTGTAGAAGTACATTTACATCAAATCAGTTTCAGGGAAGAAAATTTCAACCATACAGGATGAGACAAAATAGAAAGCTTCCCGAAAAACATGCTCAAACTACTGATAAGGGAAAGGCAAAACAAGAGCCCAAAACTACTATCAAAATGGAGTGGAAAGGAAAAGAGCGACTGAAGGAAGAAAAGGAATCCTTAATCGTACAAACTGCATTCAAAGCATAGAATAAATATGTACCATGGATACTTGATAGTGGATGCTCCAATCATATGACAGGTGACAAACAAAAATTTGAGAAGTTACAAAAATATGAAGGAGGTTCAATAAAATTTGGAAATAATGATGGAGCTAAGATAGTTGGCAAAGGTTCAGTTAAAATTAGTGACGAAAAAATTAAGTCGAAGAAGTCTTGTTTGTGGATGGTTTGAAACATAACTTGTTGAGCGTAAGTCAGATTTGTGATAAAGGTCATGAAGTAGTTTTTATGAAGCAGGGTTGTGAAGTCAGAAAAATAAATAGTGGAAAATTGATAGCAACTGGATCAAGGACATCTGGCAACCTGTACACGCTCTCAGAGAATTCAAAAGGAGCTTGTTTTATTGGATAGGAAGAAGAAAACTGGTTGTGGCACAAGAGACTAGGGCATATCAGTTTTGATAATCTAGTAAAAATCATCTCAAAAAGGGCAGTGAGAGATATTCCCACCATCAGCAAACCTGCAAACAACATTTGTGCTTCATGCCAAAAGGGGAAACAAACTAGAGTCACATTCAAAACAAAAGAATACTACACAAGCAAACCTTTGGAACTCATACACACTGATTTATGTGGTCCCATGAGAACACAAAGCATAAATGGTGACAAATATTTTATGTTGTGCATTGATGACTATTCCAGAATGACATGGATATTTTTCTTGAAGCATAAATCAGAAGCTTTTGATATGTTCAAGATTTTCAAAAACCAGGTTGAGAATGAAATAGGAAAAAGGATCAAATGTTTAAGATCAGATAGAGGAGGAGAATTCATTTCAGAGGAGTTTGTAGAGTACTATGAAAATTACGGTATTAGGAGACAGTTCTCAGCAGCCAGGACACCTCAACAAAATGGAGTGGTAGAAAGAAAGAACAGGACAGTGCAGGAAATGGCACGGACTATGTTGGCTGAAAGCAGAGTAGCAGATAGATTTTGGAAAGAAGCAATCCATACTACGGTGTATATCCAAAATAGGTACATGCTGAGAACACATGAAAGCAAAACTCCTTATGAATTATGGTTCGGTAAAAGGGCAACAACAAAATACCTCAAAGTTTTTGGCAAGCAAGTGCTATATCAAAAGAACTCAAGATAATCTTGGTAAGTTTGAAGATAGAGCAGATGAAGGTATTTTTGTTGGTTATTCATCAAAAAGCAAAGCTTACAAATGCTACAACAAGAGGCTAAAGAAAATTGTGGACAAGTGTCGATGTTAAATTTGATGAAGGTAAAGAACGAGTAATTAGCTATGAAACGAACTACCCAATTTATGAAGAGGTTATTGAAGGAGATGAGGAAAACGAAATGGAAAAGATACAAAAAATTGACTCAGATGATGTAAGTTGTGATTCAGAAGTGGAAGAAAATAAGAAATTCAAAACAGGCAGTTGGCAGAAAAATCATCCTAGAGAGCAAATAATTGGAGACCCCAAAGTTGGTGTTCAGACAAGAAGAAGAGCAGTAAGTAACTACTCTCTATTATCCAGCATTGAGCCCAAAAATGTTACTGATGCAAGCAAAGATGAAAGTTGGATGAAGGCAATAAATGAAGAATTAGATCAGATCGAGAAAAACGAAACTTGGGAGTTAGTACCTAGACCTGCAAATAAAAATATAATCGGGACTAAATGGATTTTTCGAAACAAATTGAATGAAGACGGACAGGTAGTCAGAAATAAAGCAAGATTGGTATGTAAGGGTTATGCACAAGTTGAAGGCATTGACTTTGAGGAAACTTTTGCACCAGTAGCTAGACTAGAGGCAATTAGAATGTTTCTGGCTTTAGCAAGTCTACAAGAATTTCAAAGTTTATCAAATGGATGTGAAATCAGCGTTTTTGAATGGGAAACTTGAAGAAGAGGTTTATATTGAGCAACCGGATGGTTTCCAACTTGGTGATGATCCAAACTTGGTTTGCAAGTTGAAGAAAGCATTATATGGCTTAAAACAGGCACCCCGAGCATGGTATGCAAGGCTAGACAACTATCTCACTCAACAAAGGTTTAAGAAAGGTATGGTGGATAGTAATTTGTATGTCAAAACAGAAAATGGGCATCTTATTGTTCTTGTTGTATACGTAGATGATATCATATTTGGCAACGAACAAAGATGAGTCGTGCAAAGATTTAGCAAATAAGATGCAGAAAGAATTTGAAATGTCAATGATTGGAGAACTGTCGTATTTCCTCGGGTTGCAAGTTAATCAAAGTAAGAAGGGCATATTTATTTCTCAAGTTAAATATGTAAAAGAGATGTTAAAAAAGTTCACAATGGAGGATTGTAAGCCAGTTAGCACTCCCATGACGACAGGCTGCAAGTTGAGCAAGGATGACAAATCTCCACCTGTTGATCAAACCATGTACAGATCTATGATTGGAAGCTTATTGTACCTGACAGCTACCAAACCAGATATTTTATAGGCAATATGCATGGTAGCACGATTTCAGGCTAATCCCAAGGAGACTCATGTGACAGCATTAAAGAGGATTCTTCGGTACCTCAAGGGTACTATGGAGTATGGGTTATGGTATCCAAAAGGTAAAGACTTCACCCTTATTTCGTATTCAGATGCAGATTGGGCAGGATGTGTAGATGACAGAAAGAGTACAAGTGGAGGTGCATTCTATCTTGGAGACAGATTGGTCGCATGGCACAGTAAGAAACAAGAGTCAGTTTCTTTATCGACAGCAGAGGCAGAATATATTGCAGCAACAACATGTTGTACGCAGGTATTATGGATGAAACAAACCCTGAAAGATCTTGGTATTAGCTTCAGTGAGCCAATATCAGTTAAGTGTGATAACACCAATGCCATTAACATCTCCAAGAATCCAGTTATGCATTCACGCACAAAACACATCGCTATCAGGTATCACTTTTTGAAGGAGAAAGTTGCAGAAGGTGAGGTTAAGTTGGATTTTGTTCCAACTACAGAGCAAGTAGCAGATATCTTCACAAAACCATTGCCCAAGGAAGTTTTTGAGTACCTTCACAATAAATTGGGAGTGGTCACACTTCCCAAGAATTGACTAGCTACAGGGATCACATTCTCAGGGGGAGCATTTTAGTATTTGATTATCTGTTTGCTCATGTTCATGATCTTTGCTAAATGCAATAAAGTGTGCCTGAGAATGTTGTGCATGGACTCAAGGGGAGTCTGCAACAGCCCTTTGGTATTATTGTCAAAGGGGGAGAAGAGTTACAGGAAATTGCACATGTGTTGCCAACAATTCCAAAGGGGGAGATTGTTGAGCAAGGTGCAGCAGTAGTATTGTCATTGTTGTCAACACAGTCAGATAGATCTGTTGATGCAGTGGATAGGAAGTTCAAAAGCCTTTCAGATGCAGAAGACAGGAGTTCAAAGGTTACTCAGAGTATGTACAATGTTTTTCCAAGAAGACCAAAGTGGCCCATATGCAAAAGATCAAAGAAAAAGACAAGTAAGAAAAGTGTCACGATATCGCGACATATACAGCAAGAAAGAAAAATTGTCACGATTTCGTGACATGTTGGAAGAGAGAGAAAAAGGAAAAACTATCATGATTTCGTGACATGTTGGAAGAGAAAAAGGCAAGTGGAAAAATTGTCATGATTTCGTGACATGTTGGAAGAGAAAAAGGCAAGTGGAAAAACTGTCATGATTTCGTGACATGTTGGAAGAGAAAAAGGCAAGTGGAAAAACTATCACGATTTCATGACATGTTGGAAGAGAAAAAGGCAAGTGGAAAAACTGTCATGATTTCGTGACATGTTGGAAGAGAAAAAGGCAAGTTGAAAAACTGTCATGATTTCATGACATGTTGGAAGAGAAAAAGGCAAGTAGAAAAAGTGTCACGATTTCGTGACATATTGCAAGAGAGATAGTATGGAAGAAAAAGTGTCACGATTTCGTGACATATTGGAAGAGAGAGAGTAGAGAAAAAGTGTCATGATTTCATGACATATTGCAAGAGAGATTGTACGAAAGAAAAAGTGTCACGATTTCATGACATATTGCAAGAGAGAGAGTCTGAAAGAAAAAGTGTCACGATTTCATGACATATTGCAAGAGAGATTGTACGAAAGAAAAAGTGTCACGATTTCATGACATATTGCAAGAGAGAGAGTCCAAGAGAAAAAGTGTCACGATATCGCGACATGTCACGTTTTCGTGACCCGAAGGCAAGAGAAAGAGCAAAGGAGAAAAAGTGTCACGATATCGCGACATGTCGCATTTTCGTGACTAAAGGAGGAGAGAGAAAGTAAGAAGGCAGAAGTGTCACGATATCGTGACAAAAGTAAAAAGGAAGAGTACGAAGGCGAAAGTGTCGTGATATCGTGACATGTTGTGTTTTTGTGGGTACAAGCCAAGAAAAGAGGCAAGGAGGTGAAAGTGTCATGATATTGTGACATGTAGTTTTCGGGTACAAGCCAAGAAAAGAAGCAAGTAGGTGAAAGTGTCACGATATCGTGACATGTTATGTTTTGTGGGTACAAGCCAAGAAAAGAAGCAAGGAGGGAAAGTGTCGCGATATCGTGACATGTTGTATTTTCGTGGTCCAAAGCAAGGAGAAAGAGAGAGAAAGAAAAAGTGTCACGATATCGTGACATGTTGTATTTTCATGGTTGAGTTGAAGCCGACAAAGATCGATGAACAATCGACTAAAATTAGGGTTTACAGTTGTCATGAAAGCCGACTAAGATTAGGGTTTATAGTCGACTAAGATTAGGGTTTTCATCTCAAAAATTTTGTTATAAAAGGAGGGTTGTTTGGAGATTTGAGTGTTGTCAAAGTGTGCGGAGTTCTATCGTAGTGCGAAGAGAGCAGAGTGCATGAAAGAGAGAAGACGATCGTGAAGGTCGACTGTAATGAAGCAGAGTGTGCGAAGTGATTGCGCAGAGAAAGCAGAGTGCACAGAGAGCGAAAAGGTGAAGAAAGACCAGTCAGGATCCTGCAAAAACAAAGGTATCTTTCTGTCAATCTTATAGATTCAAAATTGAAGTCCAGGTTGCAGCTTGGCATCAGGGGTTGTTGCTCCTTCCAGTAGGTGCTGGTAAATCAGGGGTTGGTGCTCCTTTCTGTTGGTGCAGATAAATAAGGGGTCGGTGCTCCTTCCAGTAGGTGCTGGTAAATTGATTGTAAAGTTGGTGCTTTGCAAAGGCTGGATTTGGATGGTAGTCCAAGCAGTCATTTTTGAGGAGTAGCCACATTGGTGAACCTCGTTAAATCTTGTGTTGTGTGATGCTCTTGTGTTATACTTGTTGTATCTAGTAATTAGTTTTAATTGCTACTATATTAAGATCTGTAAATTCAATTTTAAAGAGCTACACTGATTCACCCCCCCCTCTCAGTGTCATTGTAAGACTAACAATTGGTATCGCGATATCGTGACACTTTTTTCTCTTTGCTTTTTTGCTTCTCTTTTGGCCGTGAAAATGCAACATGTCGTGATATCGTGACACTTTTTTCCCTTTGCTTTTTTGCTTCTCTTTTGGCCGTGAAAATGCAACATGTCACGATATCGCGACATTTTTTTCTCGATGCGGTGTTTTTCTTTTTCTTTGATCTTTAGCATATGGGCCACTTCGGTCTTCTTGGACAACCTATAACAACTTCACCCAAACATCAAAAACATCCTCATAAGCATTTAACATCACTGTACATACTCTGAATAACCTCTGAACTCCTATCCACTGCATCAACCGATCTATCTGACTGTGTTGACAATAATGACAATACTGTCGCTGCACCTTGCTCAACAATATCCCCCTTTGGAATTGTTGGCAACACACATGCAATTTCCTGTAACTCTTGTGCAATTTCCTGTAAATCTTCTCCCCCTTTGACAACAATACCAAAAGGGCTGCTGTAAACTCCCCTTGAGTCCATGGACAACATTCTCAGGAAAAAATTATTACACTTAGCAAAAATCACAAACATGAGAAAAAAGATAAACAAATACACAAATGTTCCCCCTGAGAATGTGGTCCCAATAGCTAGTAAATTCTTGGGAAGCGTGACCACTCCCAATTTATTGCGAAGGTACTCAAAGACTTCCTTGGGCAATGGTTTTATGAAGATATCCGCTACTTGCTCTGCTATTGGAACAAAATCCAACTTAACCTCACCTTCCGCAACTTTCTCCTTCAAAAAGTGATACTGGATAGCAATATGTTTTGTGCGATAATGCATAACCGGATTCTTTGAGATGTTGATGGCACTGGTGTTATCACACTTAACTAAAATTGGCTCACTGAAGTTTATACCAAGATCTTTCAAGGTTTTTTTCATCCATAATACCTGCGTACAACACATTATCGCTGCAATATATTCTGCCTCTACTGTGGATAAGGATACTGACTCTTGTTTCTTATTGTGCCACGTGACCAACCTATCTCCAAGATATAATGCACCTCCACTGGTACTCTTTTTTTCACCTACACATCCTGCCCAATCTGCATCTGAATACGCAATAAGGGTGAAGTCCTTACCTTTCGAATACCATAACTTTGAACAATGGTAGTAAGAACCATCAAAAGTACAACATTGACATATAACAATACTACAAATGGTGACAACTCTCAACTTAAACACCACCCTTCACGGTACCTCCACAAACACCTACATGAACTGAAACACACTTTGACAACTATACGACAACTCCCCCTGACTACTTGCCTTTCATCCTCAGATAACCAAACAAATACATAGAAGCAAAAATAAAGCTTTAAGATTGCTCCCCCTGAGGATGTGCTACTTGGAGTTGCTTAGTGCAATAGAGGAGTAGTCTCCTTCAGTCCAAGGAGACACGATTTCCTTTCTTCTTTCTTTCTCCACTCTGGTTTGATTACAGTTTTGGGATTTTGTTTTGACTTTTCTTTTTCAGTAGCTTGTGCATGTTTTTTGGGAACTTTTCTATTTTGTCTCATTCCATTTGGTTGAAATTTTCTTCCTTGAAATTGATTTGATGCAAATTTACTTCGACAATTTCTTGCAATATGCCAAAAATTATGACAGTTATAACATTCTACTGCATAATCCATCAAAGGTGAAAAAACATTTCTACTGGTAAAATTCCTTGGTCCTACATTATACTTGCAATCTGAAATCTTATGTCCATAACCATTGCATTTAAAACAGTAACCAAAAAAGATATGATTGAACCTAGGTGATGGTATTTGCCATGTTGTCGTAGGAGTCATAAATCTTCTTCTTCCTTGATGTGTGACATTGGTGAATCCATCATTGTCAATTCTCCTTTCGTGCCTTGCATTATTGCTTTCTTTTGCATGAGTCAATTTTTCTTGATCAATCTATTTCTTATCTTCGTTATTTGATCCATTTTATGATTCTCCTTCGTCAAAGCCCAAACCAAATTTGACGCCTATAGTCCTTTGGTTATTTATGATCTTATCCAGCTTCATAGAAATTTCTTCACGTTTGTGATAACAACTAATTTTACGATTCATCTCTTCTATCTGCATCCTTAAAACAATAATCTCTTCTTCTAGCTTGCTGTAATAATCTATTTTTATGGTTATTTGCACTTCGAGATATTCAGATATTTTCTTGGATTCTTCTATCTGTACTTTCAAAATGGTTATGATTTCATTTGCATCCTCAAGCTTTCTTGAAATTTTCTTATTCTTTTTTATTTCTATCTTCAATTCATCTAGAGTTGCAATTAGTTCCTCTTTCAAATTTACTTCTGCATCAATTTCTTCTTCATCACATTCCTATTATTTTTCTATTTTTTTTCTTTGAGTGCCATGAAAAGAGCTTCACCTATTTTCTTTTTAGAATCCTCACCGTAGCTGTCTTCTGATGAACTGACATTCTTGGAGATGAAACTTTTCTTCTTGAAGTTTTCTTTTCTGAAATTTGTTTTGTTCTTCCAGTCACTTATTTCTTAGTGCGATCCTTCATCAATTTTGTTCTTCTCATTAAGTGGACATTTAAATACAAAATTCCCAATGCCTCCACAATTGAAACATTTAAACGGTAACTTTTCTCTGTATTTTCCTTTTCCCCTTTTTAGTTTTCGAACAAAGTTTGCTTCCATTTCATCTGATGTCTCTTGTTCCTCGGATTCTTGTTTTGCTTCCATATTTTTATGGGATTTAAAAGCAGCTTCTCTGTTTGTGGGTTTAGATTTTCCTATTCTCATCTCATATGCAGTCAAATAACCATGCATCTCATCCATACTAAAATAATTTAGATCTTTAGCTTCTTATATATCTGAAACTTTAGAATCAAATATTTGGGGAAGAGATCTTAATATCTTTTTCATGATGATAGAATCTTCGATTTCCTCGTTGAGTCCTCTAATTGCATTAATGACTTCATTAACTCTCAGCATATATACCTCTATGTTCTCATCGTTATTCATATTTAATACTTCGAACTGAGCTCGATGTGTTTGTAACTTGGCCTCCTTGATCTTAATGTCTCCTTCATGAATGCTCCTCATTTTGTCCTATATTTCTTTTACTGTTTTACAAATCATAATTTTTACCAGTTCACTATCCATTAATCCACACATGATAGCATTCTTTGCTTTTGAGTTATTCTCAAACAGTTTCTTATCGGCAGCATCGGTTGGAGAAGTGGTGGGTATTGTGTATTCACTATCTACTGAATCCCAAATGTCGTATCCCAAAGCACAAAGATATATCTGCATCCCGAGTCTCTAAAATGCGTAATTAGTCCCGTCAAAAAATGGTGCTTTTTTTGATGAGAAGCCTTCACCACCTACCATTATGTCACTTCCAAGATCACCCTAGCCGGTTAAGCTTGTTCAGGAACCTCGCTCTGATACCAATTGTTAGTCTCACAATGACATTGAGAGGAGGGAGGTGAATCAGTGTAGCTCTTTATAACTTAAATCTTCAACTCTTAAAGCCAAAACAATGAAAAATTAAAACCAAATAAAGCAAGTATAACAAGAGAGCATCACATAACACAAGATGTATCGAGGTTCACCAATTTGGCTACTCCTCAAAAATGACTGTTTGGACTCCCATCCAAATCCAGCCTTTGCAAAGCACCAACTTTACAATCAATTTACTAGCATCCAATGGAAGGAGCACCAACCCCTGATTTACCAACACCAACTGGAAGGAGCACCAACCCCTGATGCCAAGCACCAAATTGGACTTCAATTTTGAAACTAAAAGATTGACATAAAAATGCCTTCACTTTTACAAGACCCTGATTGGTCTATTGCTTACCCAACATTGCCCACAATTCACAAAACACACACCCTTCTCACTTGCCTCTCGCTCTCCTCTCACTCTCTTTGCAAGATAAAATCCACACTTAAAATTCTCCAAGCAACACTCCTTTTATAACAATCCTTTCTCTTTGTAACTCCAGTTGTAACTCCTTTCATATTCTCATACGCCATTTGTCAATTGTAACTACTTCTTTATGTAACTCCTTTTGTTTATTTTGAGAATGTATTTCGTCAAACACGTCACATGCAAATAATTGACACCATATTCTCCTACCATAACTGTTCATTTTCTTGGTCATGACTGTTCGTTTTCTCCTTCAATGACTATTCATTTTCTCCTTCATGATTGTTCATTTTCTCCTTCATGACTATTCATTTTCTCCTTGCATGACTGTTCATTTTCTCTTTGCATGTCTATTCATTTTCTCTTTGCATGACTATTCGTTTTCTCCTTCATGACTATTCATTTTCTCCTTGCATGACTGTTCATTTTCTCTTTGCATGTCTATTCATTTTCTCTTTGCATGACTATTCGTTTTCTCCTTGCATGACTATTCATTTTCTCTTTGCATGTCTATTCATTTTCTCTTTGCATGACTGTTCATTTTCTCCTTGCATGACTATTCATTTTCTCTTTGCATGTCTATTCATTTTCTCTTTGCATGACTGTTCATTTTCTCCTTGCATGACTGTTCATTTTCTCTTTGCATGTCTGTTCGTTTTCTCTTTGCATGACTGTTCATTTTCTCCTTGCATGACTGTTCATTTTCTCTTTGCATGTCTGTTCGTTTTCTCTTTGCATGATTGTTTGTTTTCTCTTTGCATGACTATTCATTTTCTCTTTGCATGACTGTTCATTTTCTCCTTGCATGAATGTTCGTTTTCTCTTTTCCTTATGCATGCATGTGTTTTGGTTTCCAAAAAAGGCTTTTAGTTTCTATTTTGAGACCCTTCATTTTCTTTTCTCCACATGGGCATGCGTCCGCTTTTGAGTCATGAAAATGCGACATGTCACGATATCGTGACACTTTTGTTTATCTGCCCGCCTGCCCTTTTTTAGTCACGAAAATGCGACATGTCACGATATCGCGACACTTTTGTTTCTCTGCCTGCCTGACATTTTTGAGTCACGAAAATGCGACATGTCGTGATATCACGACACTTTTGTTTCTCCGTCTGCCTGCCATTTTTGAGTCACAAAAATTTGACATGTCGCGATATCGCGACACTTTTGTTTTTTCGCTTCTCTTTTGGCCGCGAAAATGCAACATGTCATGATATCACGACATTTTTTTCTCTTTGCTTTTTCACTTCTCTTTTGGCCACGAAAATACATGTCGCGATATCATGACACTTTTTTCCATTTGCTTTTTCGCTTCTCTTTTGGCCACGAAAATGCAACATGTCGCGATATCGCGACACTTTTTTCTTGATGCGGTGTTTTGATTTTTCTTTGATCTTTAGCATATGGGCCACTTCGGTCTTCTTGGAAAACCTGTAACAACTTCACCCAAACATAAAAAACATCCTCATAAGCATTTAACATCATTGTACATACTCTGAATAACCTCTGAAATCCTGTCCACTGTATCAACAGATCTATCTGACTGTGTTGACAACAATGAAAATACTGTTGTTGCACCTTGCTCAACAAGAAGGTGGAGATAGGAGACCCAAGAAAATATGTCCCATTTAAGGTAGAGATAGGAGACTCGAAGAAAGAGATCCCATAGCTGATAGAGATAGGAGACCCAAGGAAAAGTGACCCCATAGAAGTCAAAATAAAAGAGGAGACCCAAGGTAAGAGGTCCCAAAGTTGGTAGAGATAGGAGACCCATGGAAAGAGGCCTCATATAAGCTATTAAAGTTAGAAGAAGAGACCTGAGCAAAGAGGTTCTCTGGAAGATTGAAGAAGTTTATTTTGAAAAAGATAGAAGACTAAGAAATAGATTTTCTAGAAGTAGTTCCTACATCAAGTTTGGGACAATTATTGTTATTTGACGATAAGCATATAAGAGATAGAGGAGACTCATCAAAGGATATTTCAGTTATGATTGAGATAGAACTTGAAAGCTTTAGGATAATAAGGTTTGAAATATAGACTAGGTATCATTTTGAAGGCAAGTAGCTTGCCAAAGATAACATACATCAAAGGCCAACAAGTTTGTGAAGACTAGAAAATAGAGAAATAAGTTATCTCTATATATTCGACTAAAAGAAATATATGATAGAAGAAGAGCAGTATTGAAGGCATCATCAAGAATATAAGGCAAAATCTAAAGCATTAAAGGTACATCTAAAAGTGTAGAAAGCAATGTTAAAGTATTGTTCTTGCAAGTTATTAAGATATATTAAGAGTCTTGAGATCTTCTCGCACCAATGAAGAACACAAGCTTATACTGAGAGGGGGGGTGAACAATGATAAGACCTCTTTTTACTTTTTCCTTTATATTTCAAAATAGTAAAGCAATATACCCAAAGCAATATCAAAGCAATGCACAAAATCATCCACAAAGTGACATCAATTTTAACGTGGTTCACCCAGAATGGTTGGGCTACGTCCACAAAACTTTTCTCTAAAAGTTATCTCAAAGTTCTTTGGGAATCCTTCCCAATTACAATGTTTATGAGCCTCGTCTCAAAGGAGATACCTTCCCCTCTACTCTGGAAATGATCCCTCAAAAGATCAACTGCCTCTACCTCTTGCCAGCACGTGGAACTCCTTTCCACCGAAGACCTCTTGTCCTCAATGCTTAGCCTAAGAGACCTCTACCTTCTATGATCACGTCCACAGTAGCTCAACAACCTGTACCAAACACAGTTAGTCGGTCTAGTACAAGTCTTCCTATGTCTGTCGATCTGTCCAACTTTGAACAAATCAATCCTCTGCACACAAGCCTTCTCAAAGACTTGCCAAATCTATCCTCAGGTTCTTCTCAAAGAACCAATGCACCTCTGTCCTCAAGTAGCAACACTCCGCATTCGTCTTTGCCCTTTGTTCTCTCTACGCCCTCTGCTCTCTTTGCGCAATCACAACCGCACTTGATCGAACTTCAACCTTTGCACCTCTGTGCAATTACAATGACACCGTCTTCGCACACTCTGCTTCCTTTGCGATCTTTCACACTTAGAATGATTCGACGAAATGCACTCTGCACACTACGATCGAATTTTGCACTCTGCTCTCGATCGAACTTCTTCTCGCACTATCTCGCACGTCGCACACAACACATTCAATCACCCTCAACTCTCCAAACAGCCCTCCTTTTATAACAAAATTTTCATGATGAAAACTTTAATCTTAGTCGATTGTTATAACAAAAACAAACCCTAATCTTCGTCGGCTGCAAGCCCTAATCTTCGTCGGCTAAAATTTGACTTTGTCGGCTTCACTTCCTCTGTAACTCTTCTGTAGCTTCTGCCATGAAACTACAACATGTCGCGATATCGTGACACCTTTGCAACCGTACACTTTCTTTTGGCTTTTGTCATGATATCGTGACACTTCAGCCTTTGTCGACTTCAACTAAGCTCTTGTCACGATATCATGACACTTTTGTCTTTGTCAGCATCAACTTTGCTTTTGTCGCGATATCGCGACACTTCTCCCTTCGTCGACCTCCTTTCTGCTTTTGTCGTGAAATCATGACACTTCTCCTATAGAAGACCTGCTTTCAGTTTCTATCATGAAATCGTGACACTTTCGCTTCCTTGCACTCTTCTCTGCTTGCACTAGCGAAAACATGACATGTCATGAAATCGTGACACTTTCGCTGCCTTGTGCTTTTCTCTGCCTTACGCCCGTGAAAATGGAACATGTCACGAAATCATGACGCTTTCGCCTTTGAGCTCTTCCTTCTTGAATTTGTCATGAAATCATGACGCTTCTTCTTCCATGCTCTTTCGTTTTGCTTCTGTCACGAAATCATGACTCTTCTCCTGTTGAAGACCTGCTTCCTATTTCTGTCATGAAATCGTGACACTTTCTCCAACCGTATGCTGCCATCTCAATCTGTCATGAAATCATGACACTTTCTGCATCCGTAAGCTTTCTCTTCAACCTGTCATGAAATCGTGACACTTTCTGCATCCATACGCTTTCTCTTCAACATGTCACGAAATCGCGACATTTCTTACTTCGAAACCTTTCCTTTGCTGCATGTCGCGAAATCGCGACAGTTCTTACTTGGAACATTTTCATCTACAACATGTCACGAAATCGTGATGGTTCTCACTTCGAACTCTGTAGCATGTCACGAAATCGTGACACTTTTTGTGTTACTTTCTCTCTCTTCGAACTTGTCATGAAATCGTGACAATTCACACTACGGACTCTCTCTTCTGCATTATGTCGTGAAATCGTGACACTTTTCCTTTCGGACTCTCTCTCCTGCAACATGTCACGAAATCGTGACACTTTTTCGTCCGTACAACCTTCCTTGCAATATGTCACGAAATCGTGACATTTCGACTCCGAACATTCTCTCTCCTCTTTGAGTCGCGAAACTACGACATGTCGCGATATCGCGACACTTTTCTAACTTGCTTTCTCTCTCCTGCTTAAGTCACGAAAATGCGACATGTCACGATATCGCGACATTTTTCCAACTTACTTTCTTTCGAACCTGTCAGCTTGGGGTTTGCAAAAGACCTTTGAAACTGTCATGCCGTAACCTTCATCAAAACAAATTATTTTACATCAAATCAAATTCCTTCAAAAGCTTCTTGACATCAATGACAACTTATACACTTGAGCAAAGGCAATGTACCCAAAGTACCCAAAATTGCCAACAATCTCCCCCTTTGTCATTGATGGCAAACCTTTACTGAAAACACGTCTCAAGAGCCAAAACTGAAACCAACTGTGCTAACAACTGAGAAACTGTGCCCACAATTGAGAATCTTCCTTTGAAGTTTTGCTCCCCCTGACTTGAAGCTTTCCTCTTCACTTGAAGCTCTCCCCCTTACTCATATCTCTCCCCCTTTGTCATCAATGGCAAAGGGTCACCTTTGGGGCTCGAGACTAAGAATGAGCCTCTTAGCTTAGTCCCTCCCCCACCTCCTGATGAGGTGATTAATTTTGGGGTGGGAGTAAAACTCCCATTAGGCACTGATCATCATCAGCATCTATAATTTCCTTGTCAAGCCTTCTCTTGAACTCTTTGCCCGTATTCCTATTCTTGTCACTATTCTTGTTCTTGTTCTCATCCCTGTTCTTGTTCATGCCTTGATCCTTGGACCTGATCATGCCACTGTTCCTGTTCCTGGTATTCTAGAATTTCAGCTCTACACTATCCGATTATGTGACCTTCATTGTTGCACTTGAAACACTTGATGATGTTGTTTCTCTGAGGTAAACCTGATCTTTGAATCCACCAGTTCTGACAAAACCTGTTCTGGCCAAACCTGTTTTGACCAAACCTGTTCTTGTTATTTGCCTTGCAATAAACTGCCTTGTGCCCAAATTGTTGACAAGAGTAGCAATACCCTTGAAAGTAACTAGCACTTCTACATCTGTCATTTACCTTCTTCACTTGAGCCATGCAATGTGAAGCCATGTGACCAAACCTGTGACACGCAAAACATCTACCTTGAAATTTTCTTTTATTTGACCTCTTGGGTCCCGAAAACTTCTTCTTCTCATTCTGAAATCTATTTTCTATTTCTGCGCATCTATCATTCAAGGACTCATGATCTGAAATACTTTCCTCATCAGAACTCTCTTCCTTTTGGAGTCTCTTACTAGACTCTCCAACTTGTTCCTTGTGTGGCTTAACAAAACCAAGGCCTGTTTTATCTGTTGTCTTTCTTTGACCTTTGATGAGTGACTTAACCTTTTTGGAGCTATCTTGAAACCTGTAAAGCTTATCCTTGTACTCTTTAGTTTCCTCTTTCAAAGAAGCCATTTTCTGTTCTAACTCACTATACTCAAGAACCTTAGACTCTAACTCATCCTTGAGTTCTTGTGTCTTAGCTATAGAGAAATCAAGATTTTCTATAAGATCATCTCTCTCCATACAACATTCATCTAACTTATCCTTGAGTCTAGCATTCTTCTTTCTTTCCTTTTTCAAAGCACTAAGAGCATTAATAAGTTCACTTTCAAGATCCTTTATTTGTTTGCTTTCCGAATCATCAAAGCCTTTTTCGGATTTCTTATCACTAGAGGTGCTACCTTTTTCAAAAACCATACATGCATCTTCCTTATAGTTTTCTGAAGCATCCTCATACATACTAGAAACCAAATCATTATTTGTACAATCATCCTCAAGGTGACCAAAATTTCCACATCTAAGACATTTCATGATAATGAATCTATGTTTCGGTTCTTCCTCTTTTTTCGATATGAACAACATCTCATTTTCATCATCACTTGAAGAACTTTCACTATCACTACTAGAACACTTACTTGCTTTGTCTAGGTAGAAACTCTTCTTGTGCTTGTGAGAATACCTCTTTCCTTGATTGTTGTGCTCATCTTTGTTCTTCCCGTGATGCTTGTGCTTTTCAGAATCCTTGCTCTTAGAATCCTGTTTATCTTCATCACTTTCATTCTTGGGAACAGTGACAATCAGTAGCATAATGACCAAACTTTCCACAATTGAAACATCTTATATTTTTCATGCTTTTGTGCTTTCTAGAGAACTTGCCTTTCTTGTTGTAATATGCCTCTTCATCACTAGAAGACTCATCACTCTCTTGAAGTTGTTTACCCTTGGATTTCTTGGTAGCCTTGAAAGTGGCCTCTTTCTTGACATCAACCTTCACTTGAGTTCTCAACTCAAATGCTGCAAGTATACTATGGAGCTCATCCTTTTTCAACTTATCCAAATCTTTAGCTTCCTCAATAGCAGAAATATTTTCACTAAATCTATTAGGAAGAGATCTTAAAATCTTATCACAAACATCATTTTCAGCAAGCTCAAGACCTAAGTCTTTCATGGAGTTAACAACCTCATCCATACGAAGCATGTAGTCACTAATATTTTCATCATCATTCATCTTGAGTTGTTCAAACATACCTTTGAAGTGTCTCAACTTGGCCTTTATAACATTTGTATCACCTTTATGAACCACCTGCAACTGTTTCCACATTTCACTAGCTGTCTTGCAGTGAATCACTTTGGTGAGATCTGCTTTCCGTAAGCCTTTCAGGATTGCATTCATTGCTTTTGAATTGCTGTGATGTAGGAGCCTTTCTTCTTTAGTATTTGGACCATGTACAGGAATAGTGTACTCATCTTCAATTACTTCCCATACCTCATTACCAAGTGCCATTAGATGAACCTTCATCCTTGCACTCCAAAGACCAAAATCTGACCCATCAAGAATAGGTGTTGCATTGCCACTTGAATAATCCATTGTGTTCTTTACTAGCTTTTCCTTCAAGCCGTTAAACTTTTCGAAGGCACCCGCTCCGATACCAATTGAAGAACACAAGCTTATACTCGAGAGGGGGGTGAACAAGTATAAGACCTCTTTTTACTTTTTCCTTTATATTTCAAAATAGTAAAGCAATATACCCAAAGCAATATCAAAGCAATGCACAAAATCATCCACAAAGTGACATCAATTTTAACGTGGTTCACCCGAATGGTCGGGCTACGTCCACAAAACTTTTCTCTAAAAGTTATCTCAAAGTTCTTTGGGAATCCTTCCCAATTACAATGTTTATGAGCCTCGACTCAAAGGAGATACCTTCCCCTCTGCTCTGGAAATGATCCCTCAGAAGATCAACTGCCTCTACCTCTTGCCAGCACGTGGAACTCCTTTCCATCGAAGACCTCCTGTCCTCAATGCTTAGCCTAAGAGACCTCCCCTGTACCAAACACAGTTAGTCGGTCTAGTACAAGTCTTCCTCTGTCTGTCAGATCTGTCCAACTTTGAACAAATCAATCCTCTACACACAAGCCTTCTCAAAGACTTGCCAAATCTGTCCTCAGGTTCTTCTCAAAGAACCAATGCACCTCTATCCTCAAGCAGTAACACTTCGCATTCGTCTTTGCCCTTTGTTCTCTCTACGCCCTCTGCTCTCTTTGCGCAATCACAGCCGCACTTGATCGAACTTCAACCTTTGCACCTCTACGCAAATACATCGGCACCTTCTTCGCACACTCTACTTCCTTTGCGATCTTTCACACTTAGAATGATTCGATGAAATGCACTCTGCACACTACGATCAAACTTCTTGCTCTGTGCACTATCTACGAACGTCGCACTTCAACAACACATTCAATCACCCTCAACTCTCCAAACAACCCTCCTTTTATAACAAAATTTTCATGATGAAAACTTTAATCTTAGTCGGCTTTTATAACAAAAACAAACCCTAATCTTCATCGGCTGCAAGCCCTAATCTTCGTCGGCTAAAATTTGACTTTGTCGGCTTCACTGCCTCTGTAACTCTTCTATAGCTTCTACCGCGAAACTACAACATGTCACGATATCGTGACACCTTTGCAACCGTACACTTTCTTTTGGCTTTTGTCATGATATC
Organism: Wollemia nobilis; assembly: GCA_028583015.1. NCBI lineage: Eukaryota > Viridiplantae > Streptophyta > Pinopsida > Araucariales > Araucariaceae > Wollemia > Wollemia nobilis. The sequence goes on along the minus strand of JAQPPZ010002410.1, from coordinate 3,289,423 downwards.
GCGACACTTCAGCCTTTGTCGACTTCAACTAAGCTCTTGTCGCGATATCGTGACACTTTTGTCTTTGTCAGCATCAACTTTGCTTTTGTCTCGATATCGCGACACTTCTCCCTTCGTCGACCTCCTTTCTGCTTTTGTCGTGAAATCGCGACACTTCTCCTATAGAAGACCCGCTTTCAGTTTCTATCATGAAATCGTGACACTTTCGCTTCCTTGCACTCTTCTCTACTTGCACTAGCGAAAACATGACATGTCACGAAATCGTGACACTTTCACTGCCTTGTGCTTTTCTCTGCCTTACGCCCGTAAAAATGGAACATGTCATGAAATCGCGACGCTTTCGCCTTTGAGCTCTTCCTTCTTGAATTTGTCATGAAATCACGACGCTTCTTCTTCCATGCTCTTTCGTTTTGCTTCTATCACGAAATCGTGACTCTTCTCCTGTTGAAGACCTGCTTTCTATTTCTATCATGAAATCGTGACACTTTCTCCAACCGTATGCTGCCATCTCAATCAGTCATGAAATCATGACACTTTCTGCATCCGTAAGCTTTCTCTTCAACCTGTCATGAAATCGTGACACTTTTTGCATCCATATGCTTTCTCTTCAACATGTCACGAAATCGTGACATTTCTTACTTCGAAACCTTTCCTTTGCTACATGTCACGAAATCATGACAGTTCTTACTTGGAACATTTTCATCTGCAGCATGTCGTGAAATCGCGACGGTTCTCACTTCGAACTCTGCAGCATGTCGCGAAATCGTGACACTTTTCGTGTTACTTTCTCTCTCTTCGAACTTGTCACGAAATCGCGACAATTCACACTACGGACTCTCTCTTCTGCATTATGTCATGAAATCGTGACACTTTTCCTTTCGGACTCTCTCTCCTGCAACATGTCACGAAATCGCGACACTTTTTCATCCGTACAACCTTCCTTGCAATATGTCGCGAAATCGCGACATTTCTGACTCCGAACATTCTCTCTCCTCTTTGAGTCGCGAAACTGCGACATGTCGCGATATCGCGACACTTTTCTAACTTGCTTTCTCTCTCCTGCTTAAGTCACGAAAATGCGACATGTCGCGATATCGCGACACTTTTCCAACTTACTTTCTTTCGAACTTGTCAGCTTGGGGTTTGCAAAAGACCTTTGAAACTGTCATGCCGTAACCTTCATCAAAACAAATTATTTGACATCAAATCAAATTCCTTCAAAAGCTTCTTGACATCAATGACAACTTATACACTTGAGCAAAGGCAATGTACCCAAAGTACCGAAAATTGCCAACAACCAAAGTGTAAAATTTAGATGCCTACATTTGCATATTAAATAAGGAAAGAAGTTAGCATTGAAAATAGTGATTTTATGAAAAGAACACTATGAAGAATACAGTAGAAGGGTAAAAAAAAGTTAAAGGAAAGTCATTATTTTACACCATTATTTTGAGTGAACATCACTCTAAAATAGCTGAACATCAAGAAACAAGGTAAGTGAACTGCACCCTAAGTAAAATACAGGGACAAGTGTAGAGCAAATCCAAGTAGCAATAGCCTATGTCAGTATCAAGTGTTAGAGCATTGAAAGTATTGCACATGAATTTGAGTGGAGTGCAACAAAAGATGAGCATTGAGAAGTGTTAGCTTTTGAAGCTAAATACTTAAGGTAAAATAACCATAAGATCTAAAATAAAGTTGCAATATGAAATATAAGATAATGGCAATTGCATGAAGTAACTAGATAAATTCCCCCTAAAATAATCTAATGTCCTAAGTATATACCTTTGAAGATACATTTATATAACCCAAATGATGGAATATAAACTATTTCTAATACCTATGTATTACATTATTTGGGTATTGAAGACTTTTAGTCTTCAATATGGATCTTCATCTTCTTCTTGGGTTTTGGCTTGACTGATGCAAGATTGATATGGTTCTTTTTTTGCTACTTCATATTTCAATTCAAGACTCCTTGTCTCTTTCCATTCTTTGTTCCTTGATGTCAGACATATTTGATGGACCATTGTCTTCATGATAGTGCAAGTCTTAAGTGGATATCTATTGACCCTTATACCTTCTTTTGTTCCTTTGTAAGACTTGTTTATGTAAGTATCAACCTTGAGTTCAATGTTAGTAAATCAATCTGGGATAAGTTCCTGAAGATAACAGTTTATTATTTGAAGTAATATTCCTTCATAGTCTTTATAATATATGTATTTGATATGATAGGAGAAATATGAGTGATTTGTAACATCACAATATTTGCATGGATGAAAACTCCAAAAATTGATTTTTTTATGACCATATTGATTGCAGTGAGTGCACAATATAGATGATCTAGCAATTTTGTAGTTTATATTTGGTATATCATGTTCGTCTATCTCCTTGATAAGACCTTCCATCCATATGTGCATGATTGAAGCTATTCCATATTTTCCTTTTTCTATAAATACTTCATGATCATTTTTTTCTAGTTTTTGATCATTAGATTCATTAGATGAATCATCATAGCTATTGATTTTAGAACTAAATTTGCATTGTATTGGTTCTTTATTTTCTTCGCCATTTACATCATTGTAATCCATCAGGTTTTTAATCCATATTGGTATTTTCCTTATTCCATTTAACATTCTAGTAGCCATATGTATAACCTAATTTTTTTTGAAATAAAGTTGGCTACTTTGTAGCTCTCTATATTAGAATATGCCAACCCTGATTGAAGTATATAAGATTGATTTGATGAAACCTTTAGATTTGTAGGCTTCCTTATATATCCATAGTAATGAGAGTATGAACACCTAATTTTAGGTTGTGAAGAAAGTTTATATCCTCCCAACTTGATTACCTTTGATCAAGTTTTGTAGAATTCCAAATAACTCCTTAATTTTTTTGGAGTATGATATAGTGCTTTTTGTAAAGATAAAGTTCAATTTTATGATTGATTTTGTATAGTCAAAAATCAATCTATCTAACACCTTATTCTCCTATTAGTCTTACAATGACACTGAGAGGGGGGGTGAATCAGTGTAGCTCTTTAAACTTGAATTTACAGCTCTTAATACAGTAGCAATTAAAACTAATTACTAGATACAACAAGTATAACACAAGAGCATCACACAACACAAGATTTAACGAGGTTCACCAATGTGGCTACTCCTCAAAAATGACTGCTTGGACTACCATCCAAATCTAGCCTTTGCAAAGCACCAACTTTACAATCAATTTACCAACACCTACTGGAAGGAGCACCAACCCCTTATTTATCTGCACCAATAGAAAGGAGCACCAACCCCTGATTTACCAGCACCTACTGGAAGGAGCACCAACCCCTGATGCCAAGCTGCAACCTGGACTTCAATTTTGAATCTATAAGATTGACAGAAAGATACCTTTGTTTTTGCAAGATCCTGACTGGTCTTTCTTCACCTTTGCGCTCTCTGCACTTTGCTTTCTCTGCGCAATCACTTCGCACACTCTGCTTCATTACGATTGACCTTCATGATCATCTTCTCCCTTTCGCGCACTCTGCTCTCTTCGCACTCCGATCGAACTTCGCACACTTCGACAACACCTCAAATCTCCAAACAACCCTCCTTTTATAACAAAATTTTGGTGATGAAAACCCTAATCTTAGTCGGTTGTAAACCCTAATCTTAGTCAGCTTTCATGACAATTGTAAACCCTAATTTTAGTCGGTTGTTCATCGATCTTTGTCGGCTTCAACTCAACCATGAAAATACAACATGTCATGATATCGTGACACTTTTTCTTTCTCTCTCTTTCTCCTTGCTTTGGATCGTGAAAATACAACATGTCGCGATATCGTGACACTTTCGCCTCCTTGCTTCTTTTCTTGGCTTGTACCCGCGAAAACACATGTCACGATATCGCGACACTTTTGCCTCCTTGCTTCTTTTCTTGGCTTGTACCCATGAAAACACAACATGTCAGATATCGTGACACTTTCCTCTGTACTTCTTTTCTTGGCTTGTACCCGCAAAAACACAACATGTCACGATATCGTGACACTTTCACCTCCTTGCTTCTTTTCTTGGCTTGTACCTGTGAAAACATAGCATGTCACGATATCGTGACACTTTCACCTTCGTACTCTTCCTTTTTACTTTTGTCATGATATCGCGACACTTCGCCTTCTTACTTTCTCTCCTCCTTTAGTCATGAAAATGTGACATGTCGCGATATCGTGACACTTTTTCTCCTTTGCTCTTTCTCTTGCCTTCGGTCGTGAAAATGTGACATGTCACGATATCGTGACACTTTTTCTCTTCGACTCTCTCTCTTGCAATATGTCACGAAATCGTGACACTTTTTATTCGTACTCTCTCTTGCAATATGTCACGAAATCGTGACACTTTTTCTTTCGTACTATCTTTCTTGCAATATGTCATGAAATCGCGACACTTTTTCTACTTGCCTTTTTCTCTTCCAACATGTCACGAAATCGTGACAGTTTTTCTACTTGCCTTTTTCTCTTCCAACATGTCGCGAAATCGTGACAGTTTTTCCACTTGCCTTTTTCTCTTCCAACATGTCATGAAATCGCGACAGTTTTTCCACTTGCCTTTTTCTCTTCCAACATGTCACGAAATCGTGATAGTTTTTCCACTTGCCTTTTTCTCTTCCAACATGTCACGAAATCGTGACAGTTTTTCCACTTGCCTTTTTCTCTTCCAACATGTCACGAAATCATGATAGTTTTTCCACTTGCCTTTTTCTCTTCCAACATGTCATGAAATCGTGATAGTTTTTCTTGCTTTTTCTCTCTCTTCCAACATGTCGTGAAATCACGATAGTTTTTCTTGCCTGTTGTATATGTCGCGATATCGTGACACTTTTCTTACTTGTCTTTTTCTTTGATCTTTTGCATATGGGCCACTTTGGTCTTCTTGGAAAAACACTGTACATACTCTGAGTAACCTTTGAACTCCTATCTTCTGCATCTGAAAAGCTTTTGAACTTCCTGTCCACTGCATCAATAGATCTATCTGACTGTGTTGACAACAATGACAATACTGTTGTTGCACCTTGCTCAACAATCTCCCCCTTTGGAATTGTTGGCAACACATGTGCACTTTCCTGTAACTCTTCTCCCCCTTTGACAATAATACCAAAGGGCTACTGCAGACTCCCCCTGAGTCCATGCACAACATTCTCAGGCATAATTTATTACACTTAGCAAAAATCATGACCACTCCCCCTGAGAATGTGATCCCTGTAGCTAGTCAATTCTTGGGAAGTGTGACCACTCCCAATTTATTGTGAAGGTACTCAAAAACTTCCTTGGGCAATGGTTTTGTGAAGATATCTGCTACTTGCTCTGTAGTTGGAACAAAATCCAACTTAACCTCACCTTCTACAACTTTCTCCTTCAAAAAGTGATATCTGATAGCAATGTGTTTTGTGCGTGAATGCATAACTCGGATTCTTGGAGATGTTAATGGCATTGGTGTTGTCACACTTAACTGATATTGGCTCACCGAAGCTAATACCAAGATCTTTCAGGGTTTGTTTCATCCATAATACCTACGTACAACATGTTGTCGCTGCAATATATTCTGCCTCTATTGTCGATAAAGAAACTGACTCTTGTTTCTTACCGTGCCATGCGACCAATCTGTCTCCAAGATAGAATGCACCTCCACTTGTACTCTTTCTATCATCTACACATCCTGCCCAATCTGCATCTGAATACAAAATAAGGGTGAAGTCTTTACCTTTTGGATACCATAACCCATACTCCATAGTACCCTTGAGGTACCGAAGAATCCTCTTCACTGCTGTCACATGAGTCTCCTTGGGATTAGCCTAAAATCGTGCTACCATGCATACTGCCTATAAAATATCTGGTCTGGTAGCTGTCAGGTACAGTAAGCTTCCAATCATAGATCTGTACATGGTTTGATCAATAGGTGGAGATTTGTCATCCTTGCTCAACTTGCAACCTGTCGTCATGGGAGTGCTAACTGGCTTACAATCCTCCATTGTGAACTTTTTTAACATCTCTTTTACATATTTAACTTGAGAAATAAATATGCCCTTCTTACTTTGATTAACTTGCAACCCGAGGAAATACGACAGTTCACCAATCATTGACATTTCAAATTCTTTCTGCATCTTATTTGCTAAATCTTTGCATGACTCATCTTTGTTGCTGCCAAATATGATATCATCTACGTATACAACAAGAACAATAAGATGCCCATTTTCTGTTTTGACATACAAATTACTATCCACCATACCTTTCTTAAACCTTTGTTGAGTGAGATAGTTGTCTAGCCTTGCATACCATGCTCGGGGTGCCTGTTTTAAGCCATATAATGCTTTCTTCAACTTGCAAACCAAGTTTGGATCATCACCAAGTTGGAAACCATCTGGTTGCTCAATATAAACCTCTTCTTCAAGTTTCCCATTCAAAAATGCTGATTTCACATCCATTTGATAAACTTTGAAATTCTTGTAGACTGCTAAAGCCAAAAACATTCTAATTGCCTCTAGTCTAGCTACTGGTGCAAAAGTTTCCTCAAAGTCAATGCCTTCAACTTGTGCATAACCCTTACATACCAATCTTGCTTTATTTCTGACTACCTGTCCGTCTTCATTCAATTTGTTTCGAAAAATCCATTTAGTCCCGATTATATTTTTATTTGCAGTGTCTAGGTACTAACTCCCAAGTTTCATTTTTCTCGATCTGATCTAATTCTTCATTTATTGCCTTCATCCAACTTTCATCTTTGCTTGCATCAGTAACATTTTTGGGCTCAATGTTGGATAATAGAGAGTAGTTACTTACTACTCTTCTTCTTGTCTGAACACCAACTTTGGGGTCTCCAATTATTTGCTCTCTAGGATGATTTTTCTGCCAACTGCCTGTTTTGAATTTCTTATTTTCTTCCACTTCTGAATCACAACTTGAATCATCTGAGTCAATTTTTTGTATCTTTTCCATTTCGTTTTCCTCATCTCCTTCAATAACCTCTTCATAAATTGGGTAGTTCGTTTCATAGCTAATTACTCGTTCTCTACCTTCATCAAATTTAACATCGACACTGTCCACAATTTTCTTTAGCCTCTTGTTGTAGCATTTGTAAGCTTTGCTTTTTGATGAATAACCAACAAAAATACCTTCATCTGCTCTATCTTCAAACTTACCAAGATTATCTTCAGTTCTTTTGATATAGCACTTGCTGCCAAAAACTTTGAGGTATTTTGTTGTTGCCCTTTTACCGAACCACAATTCATAAGGAGTTTTGCTTTCATGTGTTCTCAGCATGTACCTATTTTGGATATACACCACAGTATGGACTGCTTCTTTCCAAAATCTGTCTGCTACTCTGATTTTAGCCAACATAGTCCGTGCCATTTCTTGCACTGTCTTGTTCTTTCTTTCTACCACTCCATTTTGCTGAGGTGTCCTCGCTGCTGAGAACTGTCTCCTAATACCGTATTTTTCATAGTACTCTGCAAACTCCTCTGAAATGAATTCTCCTCCTCTATCTGATCTTAAACATTTGATCCTCTTTCCTGTTTCATTCTCAACCTGGTTTTTGAAAATCTTGAACATATCAAAAGCTTCTGATTTATGCTTCAAGAAAAATATCCATGTCATTCTGGAATAGTCATCAATGCACAACATAAAATATTTGTCACCATTTATGCTTTGTGTTCTCATGGGTCCACATAAATCAGTGTGTATTAGTTCCAAAGGTTTGCTTGTGTAGTATTCTTTTGTTTTGAATGTGACTCTAGTTTGTTTCCCCTTTTGGCATGAAGCACAAATGTTGTTTGCAGGTTTGCTGATGGTGGGAATATCTCTCACTGCCCTTTTTGAGATGATTTTTACTAGATTATCAAAACTGATATGCCCGAGTCTCTTGTGCCACAACCAGTTTTCTTCTTCCTATCCAATAAAACAAGCTCCTTTTGAATTCTCTGAGAGCGTGTATAGGTTACCAGATGTCCTTGATCCAGTTGCTATCAATTTTCCACTATTTGTTTTTCTGACTTCACAACCTTGCTTCATAAAAACTACTTCATGACCTTTATCACAAATCTGACTTACGCTCAACAAGTTATGTTTCAAACCATCCACAAACAAGACTTCTTCTGACTTAATTTTTCCATCACTAATTTTAACTGAACCTTTGCCAACTATCTTAGCTCCATCATTATTTCCAAACTTTACTGAACCTCCTTCATATTTCTGTAACTTCTCAAATTTTTGTTTGTCACCTGTCATATGACTGGAGCATCCACTATCAAGTATCCATGGTACATATTTATTCTGTGCTTTGAATGTTGTTTGTACGATTAAGGATTCCTTTTCTTCCTTAAGTCGCTCTTTTCCTTTCCACTCCGTTTTGATAGTAGTTTTGGGCTCTTGTTTTGCCTTTCCCTTATCAGTAGTTTGTGCATGTTTTTCGGGAAGCTTTCTATTTTGTCTCATCCTATTTGGTTGAAATTTTCTTCCCTGAAACTGATTTGATGTAAATGTACTTCTACAGTTTCTTGCAATGTGCCCAAAATTATGACAGTTATAACATTCTACTGTATAATTCATCAGAGGAGAAAAAACATTTCTACCGGTGAAATTCCTTGGTCTTACATTATATTTGCAGTCTGAGATTTTATGTCCATAGCCATTGCATTTAAAACAGAAACCAGAAAAGGGATAATTGAACCTGGGTGATGGTCTTTGCCATGTTGCCGTAGGAGCCATAGGTCTTCTTCTTCTTTGATGTGTGACATTGGTGAATCCATCATTGTCAATTCTCCTTTCATGCCTGGCATTATTGCTTTCTTTTGCATGAGACATTTTTCCTTGATCAACCTGTTTCTTATCTTCATTCTTTATGGATTCTACATTTCTGGCCTTTGATCCACTTGATGATTCTCCTTCGATGAAACCCGGACCAAATTTGATGCCTGTAGGCCTTTGGTCATTTATGATCTTATCCAGCTTCATAGAACTTTCTTCACGTTTGTGATAACAACTAATTTTCTTATTCATCTCTTCTAGCTGCATTCTTAAACCAACAATCTCTTCTTCTAGCTTGCTGCAATAATCTATTTTCATGGTTATTTGCACTTCGAGATCTTCAGAGATTTTCTTGGATTCTTCTATCTGTACTTTCAAACTGGTTATGATTTCATTTGCATCCTCAAGCTTTCTTGAAAGTTTCTTATTCTTTTTCTTTTCTATCTTCCACTCTTCAAGTGCAGAGATCAACTCACCTTCTAGATCTACTTCAGCCTCAGGGTTTTCACCACATACTTCAGAGTTCACTCCTTCCTTTTCTGATTTTACTTCTTCAAATGCCATGAAAAGAGCTTCACCTTTTTCCTCTTCAGACTCTTCATCGGAGCTGTCTTCTGATGAACTGACATTCTTGGAGATGAAACTTTTCTTCTTGAAGTTGCTTTTTCTAAAATTCGTTTTCTTCATCCAGTCACTTCTTTCTTGGTGCGATCCTTCATCATTTTTGTTCTTCTCTTTAAGTGGACATTTAGTCGCAAAATGCCCAACGCCTCCACAGTTGAAACATTTAAATGGTAGCTTCCCTCTGTATTTTCCTTTTCCCTTTTTTAGTTTTCTAACAAAGTTTGCTTCCATTTCATCTCGATGTCTCTTCTTCCTCGGACTCTTGTTTTGTGTTTTTATTTTTAAGGGCTTTAAAAGCCGCTTCTCTGTCTGTGGGTTTAGATCTTCCTATCCTCATCTCATATGCAGTCAAAGAACCATACATCTCATCTATACTAAAATAATTTAGATTTTTAGCTTCTTCTATCGCTGAGACTTTGGAATCAAACCTTTGAGGAAGAGATCTTAGTACCTTTTTCATGATGGCAGAGTCTCCAATATCCTCGTCGAGCCCTCTGATCGCATTAATGATTCCATTAACTCTCAGCATATATGCCTCAATGTTTTCATCGTCATTCATTTTCAATGCTTCGAACTGAGCTCGATGTGTCTATAACTTGGCCTCCTTGATCTTATCGTCTCCTTCATGAATACTCCTCAGTTTGTCCCATATCTCTTTTGTCGTATTACAGCTCATGATCTTTACTAGTTCACTGTCTGCTAATCCGCACATGATAGCATTCTTTGCTTTTGAGTTACTTTCAAATAGTTTCTTTTCGTCAGCCTCTTTTGGAGGAGTGATGGGTATTGTGTATCCACTAACTACTGAATCCCAGATGTCGTATCCCAAAGCACAGAGATATGTCTGCATCCTGATTCTCCAGAATGCGTAATTAGATCCGTCAAACAATGGTGCTTTGTTTGATGAGAAACCTTCACCACCTGCCATTGTGTTACTTCCAAGATCACCCTAGCCGGTTAGGCTTGTACAAGAACTTAGCTCTGATACCAATTGTTAGTCTTACAATGACACTGAGAGGGGGGGGTGAATCAGTGTAGCTCTTTAAACTTGAATTTACAGCTCTTAATATAGTAGCAATTAAAACTAATTACTAGATACAACAAGTATAACACAAGAGCATCACACAACACAAGATTTAACGAGGTTCACCAATGTGGCTACTCCTCAAAAATGACTCTTTGGACTACCATCCAAATCCAGCCTTTGCAAAGCACCAAATTTACAATCAATTTACCAAGCACCTACTGGAAGGAGCACCAACCCCTTATTTATCTGCACCAACAGAAAGGAGCACCAACCCCTGATTTACCAACACCTACTGGAAGGAGCACCAACCCCTGATGCCAAGCTGCAACCTGGACTTCAATTTTGAATCTATAAGATTGATAGAAAGATACCTTTGTTTTTGCAAGATCTTGATTGGTCTTTCTTCGCCTTTGCACTCTCTGCACACTCTGCTTTCTCTGCGCAATCACTTCGCACACTCTGCTTCATTACAGTCGACCTTCACGATCATCTTCTCTCTTTCGCGCACTCTGCTCTCTTTGCACTATGATCGAACTTCGCACACTTCGACAACACCTCAAATCTCCAAATAACCCTCCTTTTATAATAAAATTTTGGTGATGAAAACCCTAATCTTAGTCGGTTGTAAACCCTAATCTTAGTCGGCTTTCATGACAACTGTAAACCCTAATTTTAGTCGGTTGTTCATCGATCTTTGTCGGCTTCAACTCAACCATGAAAATACAACATGTCATGATATCATGACACTTTTTCTTTCTCTCTCTTCTCCTTGCTTTGGACCGCAAAAATACAACATGTCGCGATATCGTGACACTTTTGCCTCCTTACTTCTTTTCTTGGCTTGTACCCATGAAAACACAACATGTCACGCGATATCGCGACACTTTCGCCTCCTTACTTCTTTTCTTGGCTTGTACCCATGAAAACAAACATGTCATGATATCGTGACACTTTCCTCTCTTCTTTCTTGGCTTGTTCCTATGAACACATGTCGATATTGTGACACTTTCGCCTCCTTGCTTCTTTTCTTGGCTTGTACCCACGAAAACATAACATGTCATGATATCGTGACACTTTCGCCTCCGTACTCTTCCTTTTTACTTTTGTCATGATATTGCGACACTTCTGCCTTCTTACTTTCTCTCTCCTCCTTTAGTCGTGAAAATGCGACATGTCGCGATATCGTGACACTTTTTCTCCTTTGCTCTTTCTCTTGCCTTTGGGTCATGAAAATGTGACATGTCACGATATCGTGACACTTTTTCTCTTGCTCTCTCTCTTGCAATATGTCACGAAATCGTGACACTTTTTCTTTCGTACAATCTCTCTTGCAATATGTCATGAAATCGTGACACTTTTTTCTTTCAGAATCTCTCTTTGCAATATGTCATGAAATCGTGACACTTTTTCTCTCCTCTCTCTCTTGCAATATGTCATGAAATCGTGACACTTTTTCTTTCGTACTATCTTTCTTGCAATATGTCGCGAAATCGTGACACTTTTTCTACTTGCCTTTTTCTCTTCCAACATGTCGCGAAATCGCGATAGTTTTTCAACTTGCCTTTTTCTCTTCCAACATGTCACGAAATCGCGACAGTTTTTCCACTTGCCTTTTTCTCTTCCAACATGTCATGAAATCGTGACAGTTTTTCCACTTGCCTTTTTCTCTTCCAACATGTCACGAAATCACGATAGTTTTTCCACTTGCCTTTTTCTCTTCCAACATGTCACGAAATCGTGACAGTTTTTCCACTTGCCTTTTTCTCTTCCAACATGTCACGAAATCGTGATAGTTTTTCCACTTGCCTTTTTCTCTTCCAACATGTCACGAAATCGTGACAGTTTTTCTTGCTTTTTCTCTCTTCCAACATGTCGCGAAATCATGACAGTTTTTCCTTTTTTCTCTCTCTTCCAACATGTCGCGAAATCGCGACAGTTTTTCTTGCCTGTTGTATATGTCGCGATATCGCGACACTTTTCTTACTTGTCTTTTTCTTTGATCTTTTGCATATGGGCCACTTTGGTCTTCTTGGAAAAACACTGTACATACTCTGAGTAACCTTTGAACTCCTGTCTTCTCGCATCTGAAAAGCTTTTGAACTTCCTGTCCACTGCATCAACAGATCTATCTGACTGTGTTGACAACAATGACAATACTGTTGTTGCACCTTGCTCAACATCTCCTAATTGAACTAAGCACTTTTCCAATTTTCAAGAGGTTTTAATGTTGAAATCCTTTTGTCCTTTTTTGAGAAATTTAAAGACAAGTAAAAATATAATTTCCAAATTTAACAATAAATATTTAATAACCTCTTTTTATGACCCTTAGGTTTTAATTTCTAATTTCCAAAGACCTAGTTTGATGTTGTAACCCTTATCACTCCAAAGTTTGGAAAATTAGAAAATTAATAATATTTGAAAAATATCAAAGAAATTAATCCAAGTTGAATTCCTTATTTCTCCTAGGTTGAGATGCAAATATTATTTTAATTTGGTAAGCTATCCCCTATAGTTTTTCTTTCACTAAACTAAATTTTATACCTTAGTTTATAACCCTTATATCTCCAAAGCTAATAATAATATGGGATTTCACCCTTACCTTTTTGATGCTAGACTCCCCACTCTTTGACACTCCCTTTGACTGAATATAAAAGTGATGATGTGGTTCCCTTGGATGCTAGAATTAATGGAGGTAGACGTCTTTAATGTTGTAACGTATACACTACTGAATATGGAAGATTTCACCTTCAAATAGCCTAGAGTCTTAAATGCTCCTTCTTCCTTCCTTCCATGTTGTGCTGACTGAATTTGACTACATTTTTGCTCACCCTAATTCCTATAACATTTGGAATTTGGGTGCTTTTATTGGAGGAGCAAAATTGGCTTCCTGACACATGCGACATCCATTATGTATGGGCACCTTTCTACATAACTCCTTCTTACTACTAGTCACTATGTAATACTTACTTCTTTGTGTGGGACTTGTGGATAAAAAGTGTCACCACTATGCTCGTATGAATCATAGCTTCTAGTAGTGTTTGAGAGATGAAGCTTCTAGTAACACATTGATGTTCTAATCTTATTAGCAATGCTTGAGAATTAGAATGAAGTTTGAATGCTTGGGCATTTGAGAGACAATGTTCTTGTAACACTTGCTCTTGGAATATAGATGCCAAGTGGTATTCACTCTCTCTACATGTAGACCATAATGCCTTGTAAGGATATTATAACTCCTTAGGTGTTTTAGTTTACCATTTCTTTGCTTTGCTACGTTTCTTGAGTATCAAGAAAACTTATTTTTTGTAGGTGGATTGATGAAGTGTTGAGTAGCAAATTTGATGCTTCATTTGGTGGATGATCTTCACCAAGATAGTTGCTCATTTTTCCTTTAATGCTTCCAACATATTGAAACTTGTACGTCCTTGTAGAGTAGATGTTTTTAGTTTCTCCTTGGTAGAGATAGACACCTTTTAGATTTTATTCATATTATTGTTCACCTTACGTTGGTAGGAGTAGGGGTCCCCTTTTTTTTTCATAGTGTATATGCTATTTGTTCCACTTTGCTATTCATCTCACATTGCTATCCATCAGTTAATGTGCACTCCTTTATGTAGATTTGAAGATGGTATATTGTGGGCTTTGTTTTGCAAATTCATATATCCAAGGTGCGCTCTCCGAGTGGTTGCTATTGCTTGGGAATAGGAGTGCTTACTTTGGCTACCTTTCCTGTTGATATTGTGTCTTTTGGAGACACGTCCGAATCTACTTTTGGGACTACAAAAAACTAGATTTAAAATGGTGCAATATAATATACTATATATTGTACATTAGCCTCCTTATTTTGCACTCTTATTTTAGATATAGATTTCTCTTCCTGCAATAAAAGGATTTTGAGATTGTATTTTATGAGTGTACACCTTCCCTTTTTGCTTGGATAATTTTATATTAAATCTAAGTTTTAGACAACAGTAGATAGAAGCTTTTAGCTTATGCAATTTTTATGCATTTTATTTTTTTGCATTCACTCATGTAATGCTTTGGATCTAAGACTCACCAAGTCTCATTGAAGCTTATATTTCTGTTTTAGATTATTCTCCAAGTTTTGGATGATTCTAACCTTTTTTGGGTGGCTTCTATTGGCCACTACAAGTTGCAGATTTTAGTGCTTCAATAGTATCTTTAGACACTTGATACCAATCATATTGTGTGCCCTTCAAGAACACAAAATCTAATTTTCTTTTGAGAGTAGTGTACTAGTGCATAATAAATCTAATAGATCATTTTTTTAATGCACTAAGAATTTCACCTTATCACTCCAATTTAACTCTCAAGATAATGCACTTTAATTAATCTACTACAACTATTCAAGAATAACCTAAAATGAATCTTTAGAAGTTATTTTGCAAATTCACTACAACTAATATTGTAGGACTATATTCTATTCTATTTTCTAAGTAGATGATAGGTAGTTGATATATATTATGTTAAAATCTAATCAAATCCTAAATAATGTGCAAATAAACCTCTTTTTATTTGCACTTTTGAAGACTGTAATCTACTTTTCTTTATGCAACTTTAATCCAGATAAGGTGCTCAAATAAATATTAATTAATGACTTAGTTAGCACCATTAGTTGCATACCTTTTTTAATATTCTATACTTCCTTCTTCTGCTTCTTTAGATGATGTAGATCTTGGTTCCTAAGATCACCAATTTGTTGCTATGAGTAGGGTTTTATAGCTCTCTATAGACTATTTTTGAACAACCCCTTCTTCACCAAATGGTCTCAAACTTTCTTTTACGAGCCTAGGATTTGGTGGTTTTTTCTTCTCTTGTAATCTTCTCCTTGTTAGGATTAAATAATAAAACATGAGCAATAAATAAATGCGAAAATAAAACACAGAAGAATAAAGCAATACACGAGACACAAATTTACGTGGTTCACCCAATGTGGGCTACATCCATGGAGAAAATAACCAGGCCTTATTATTCCATCCAACAAATCTCGAAGGGATACAACCTACAACAAATCCATCGTACTTCCTCTTCGATCTCACAATTACAGTCTCTCTTCCTTCTTCACTTCCTTCACACCCTTCACACTACAATCTCCAATGTCGTACAACATCCTCTTATAAAATGAGGGTTACAATTTTAGGGTAAATCATTAAGACCCCAAAATAAAAAAGAATTACTATTTTCGGCAAATTATATTTTCTATCACAATTTGCCATTTTTAGTAATTACTATTTTTAAAAAATTATTTTTCATCAAAAAATTTTCGTTTTTAGTAATTACTATTTTTGGAAAATTATTTTTCGTCAAAAAAATTCGTTTTTAGTAATTACTATTTTTGGAAAATTATTTTTCATCAAATTTTTTGAAAATAGTAATTCACAAAAAAACTCGGATTAACATGCAATTTGACACACAATTACATAACATCCATATCCTTTCGTAGAGTGGGTCCAAATATGGCTAAAATAGGACCTCCAAATTAGAATCAGGCTCCACAACCAATAATCTCCCACTTGGAGACTGATCATAGTAACTCCACCGCTACTGCACCTGTTGGACTATGCTTCAACTTTGGACCTAGAAATTTTCTCACCTTTTACTGTCATGTTTGAAGACCAACTGAAATTGAGCAAGAACTCAGTTTCTCCCTAGTTACTGCCTTTGTGAACATATCTGCAGGATTCTGGCTAGTGTGTATCTTCTCTAGTTTTAACTATCCATCTTCCAACACTGAGCGTATGAAATGGTACTTGGTCTGTATATGTTTAGTCCTAGAATGAAAGGCTGAATTCTTTGCAAGATGAATGGCACTCTGACTATCACTATATAATATGCTATTCTCCTACTTCTTTCCCAACTCCTCCATAAACCTTTGTAACCAAATCATCTCCTTACTAGCCTCTGTAACAACAACATACTCTGCTTCCATTGTTGAAAGTGCAACAACCTTCTGTAATTTTGAAATCCAACTTACTGCAGTTCCACCTATAGTAAAAACATACCCTGTGGTACTCCTCCTACTGTCTATATCACCTGCCATATCTGAATCAACATATCCCTGTAAAGTAGTGTTAGAACCTCCAAAGCATAATACCTGAGTGATAGTACCTCTCAAATACCTAAGAATCCACTTCACTGCCTCCCAATGTTGTTTTCCTGGATTGTTCATAAACCTGCTCACAACTCCCACTGCATGTGCAATATCTGGTCTTGTGCACACCATCGCATACATCAAACTGCCAACTATTGATGAATAAGGAACCTTGGACATATAGTCAATCTCCTCCTGTGTCTTGGGACACATCTCTTTGGTCAGTTTGAAATGATTGGCCAAAGGTGTACTAACAGGTTTTGCATCCTGCATATTAAATCTTTCCAACACCTTCTCAATGTACTCACCCTGAGACAATGTTAATTTATGATTTTTCCTATCTCTTGTTATTCTCATACCAAGGATTTGCTTTGCAACACCCAAATCCTTCATTGCAAATGACTCTACCAATTTTCTTTTGAGCACAATTATATCCTGCATGTTAGACCCTACAACAAGCATGTCATCTACATACAATAATAGGATAATATAGTTACCATTATCCAATCTCTTAAAATAAACATAATGGTCATAATAACATCTACTATAACCTTGTTCTAACATAAACCTATCAAATTTCATATACCACTACCTTGGAGCTTGCTTCAGGCCATACAAGCTCTTTTTCAACCTGCATACTAATTCCTCCTTCCCTTTGACCTCATACCCTTGTGGTTGTTGCATATAAATCTCTTCCTCCAAATCCCCATGGAGAAAAGTTATTTTTACATCTAATTGTTCAAGATGCAAATCCTCTACAACCACTAGGCTTAAAATAGTTCTAATTGAAGTCATTTTAACAATAGGAGAAAAATTTCATCATAATCAATACCTTTCTTCTATGCAAACCCCTTTACAACTAGTCTAGCCTTATACCTCTTTTTACCTCCATCTTCTTCTTTCACCCTGTAAACCCATTTATTCTGCAATGCTCTTTTTCCTGCAGGCAACCGAACCAGATCCCAAGTCTGATTGTGTACCAAGGAGTCCATCTCCTCTTTCATGCCTTGCTCCCACTTCTTCCTGGTTTCTACCTGCATCACTTCTTCATATGTTTCTGGTTCACCAGAGTCAGACAATAATACATAATATAATGAAGGAGAGTAATGATCAGGAGGTCTACTTATCCTGGTAGATTTTCTAACAACACTTGCAGGAGTTTGAGGTGCTTGTTGCTGTTGTTGTTGATTTTCTAGCACCTTTGGAGTTTCAATTTCATCAAGCACTATGTATTCTATGTTTACCTTTTCCTATTTCTTTTGTTGCAAGTGGTCTTTATACATGACTTTCTCATTGAATACCACATCTCTACTCCTAATGATTTTGTGATTTTCATAATCCCAAAAATGATAACCAAAATCATTAACTCCATATCCAATGAAAGTGCACTTCTTGGATTTTACCTCAAGTTTAGTTCTATTTTCTTTATCAATATGCATGAATGCTTCACAACCGAAAGTCTTCATAAATGAGTAGTTAATAGGCTTACCTATCCATACCTCTTCTGGAATCCCACCATCCAGGGAACTTGAAGGCCCTCTGTTTATTAAATAAACTATAGTATCCACAACATCTACCCAAAACTGTAAGGGCAATCCTGCATGTAATCTCATACACCTAGCACGTTCCATGATAGTCATGTTCATCCTTTCTGACACACCATTTTCTTGTGGAGTTCTTAGAACCGTCTTCACTCTATGAATCCCATGGTATGAATAGTAATTATTAAACTCTTTGTTGTAGTACTCACCTCCATTATCTGATCTGAGACACTTCAACTTATTTCTTATCTCATTCTCAACCAAAGCTTTCCATTTCTTAAAAGTATCAAAGACATCTAATTTCTTTCGAATACAATAAACCCAAGTTTTTCTAGTTGCATCATCAATAAACGTAACATAATAATAAGAGCCACCAAGAGATGATACCTGAGCTGGTCCCCATACGTCTGTATGCACAAGCTCTAGCTTTTCACTCTTCTTTTCTTTTCCAACTCTGAGAAATCTGACTCTTTTCTATTTTCCATAAATGTAGTGCTCACAAAAGTCCAAATCAACCTGCTTCAAACCTGGCAACAAATTCCTTGAGTGGAGAATCTGCATCCCCTTCTCACTCATGTGCCCAAGCCTATGATGCCACAAAACTGTATCCGCTCCTGTAGAAGCTAAAGCAATAGAAAGATCAGTATTACTAGTACATACATACAATGTACCTTCCTTCTTTCCTTTTGCTAATAATAGTGATCCTTTAGCAACCTTCCACGAATTTGTTGAGAATGTAATTGTACATCCTTCATTGTCCAACTACCCTATGGAAATTAGATTTCTTCTCAAATCAGGAATATGCCTTACCTCTTTCAGCAACCATTGGTTTCCATTCAGTAATTTTATCTGTATCTTACCCTTTCCAATGATTTTACATGGTCTATCATCACCCAAATAGACCTATCCAAAATCACCTTGAACATAATCTAGAAAATATTTTCTATGAGGTGTGGCATGATATGAAGCCCCTGAGTCTAGCACCCAACAATCATTAATATTATCTAGTGAAAGGATTAAAGCATCTTGCAATACATCACCTACTACGTTTGCTTCCTGATTACCTTATTTTTCTTCTCCCTATTTTTCTTTTTGAGTCCAATAGTCTCTTTTTAGGTGTCCTTTCTTTCTGTAATGCCAACATTCCAACTGCTTCCCTTTGGATTTGGATCTACCTTTCTTTGATTTTCCATGTTTTCCTAGACTCTTTCCTCTCTCCTTTTGTCTACCCCTATTTTCCATAGTCAACGCATTACCCGATGTCTCACCTATGCTTTTCCATCGCATTTCCTCGCTAAGGATAACACCAATAACATCATCAAATTTTAAAGTATTTGAACCAAAAATAGAATTACTCACAACCATGACCAAGCCATTCCAACTTTTTAGCAATGAGCATAAGATCAAAAGAGCCCTAACCTCATCATCAAAATTTACTCCAATAGAATTTAACTGATTAGTAACCATGTTAAACTCATTTAAGTGATCAGTAATAGACCCACCTTCTGACATCTACATATTAAATAAATACTTCATAAGAAATACCTTGTTCAAAGCTGAGGGTTTTTCATACAGTTTAGCCAACGCATTCATTAAACCCTCCGTTGTCTTTTCCTTTGAAATATTGAAGGCCACCGATGATGCCAGGCACAACCGTATTGTTCCTAATGCCTTTCTATCCAGAACTTCCCATTCTTCATCTGATGTCTTCATTGGCTTCTTTGCTATTCCACCTAATGGTAGGTAAAGATCCTTCTGATAAAGATAGTCCTCCATTTGCATCTTCCATAGTTGGTAATTTTGGCCATTAAACTTCTCAACCCTAAACCTACCTTCTTCTGCCATTGCTCCCACTCGAATCGAAACCCTCCTTTCAAGTGCATTTTTCAAACCCTAGGCTCTGATACCAGTTGTTAGGATTAAATAATAAAACATGAGCAATAAATAAATGTGAAAATAAAACATAGAAGAATAAAGCAATACACGAGACACATATTTACGTGGTTCACCCAATGTGGGCTACATCCATGGAGAAAATAACTAGGCCTTATTATTCCATCCAACAAATCTCGAAGGGATACAACCTACAACAAATCCATCGTACTTCCTCTTCGATCTCACAATTACAGTCTCTCTTCCTTCTTCACTTCCTTCACACATCTCCAATGTCGTACAACATCCTCTTATAAAATGAGGGTTACAATTTTAGAGTAAATCATTAAGACCCCAAAATAAAAAAAATTACTATTTTCGGTAAATTATATTTTCTATCACAATTTGCCATTTTTAGTAATTACTATTTTTGAAAAATTATTTTTCATCAAAAAATTTCGTTTTTAGTAATTACTATTTTTGGCAAATTATTTTTCATCAAAAAATTCTGTTTTTAGTAATTACTATTTTCGAAAAATTATTTTTCGTCAAAATTTTTCCAAAAATAGTAATTCACAAAAAAACTCGGATTAACATGCAATTTGACACACAATTACATAACGTCCATATCCTTTCATAGAGTGGGTCCAAACGCGGCTAAAACAGGACCTCCAAATTAGAATCAGGCTCCACAACCAACACTCCTTCCAGTGTAGATTTGGAGAAGTCTCTATCTCTTAAGTGGTGCCTTCTTGCTATGAGAGGTAATCTTAAAATATCCTAGATGTGATGAGCTTCTTCTATCTTCAAGTATTCTTGTTGAATTATGAATTTAAGTAGGATCTTCCTCTCAATATTTTGAATATCTTGAGGTCTTTCACTGGATTCTTCTTTTGCAATTTGGCACTCCTTGCCAAATTCTCCTTCTCTTGGGTTTGTTGTTGGATGGCGACAATTGTCCCAAGTTCTTCACTATCAGGGGCTTCTCCTTGGTAGTGGATTTCTCCAGTGAGATCTCCTTTGATATTTTTTCAGTAAGGATTTCCTAGCCTTTTTTTGGATGCTCGATGAGATATTTTTAAGGTCTTTCATCTTGTAGCTTATGAAGGTATTTACTTGAGACCTATTCAAAATTTTACTCTTGGAAGTGTTGGCGATGTGATCTACTCCTAGATATTTTATTTTTCTGCTTCTAGATTCGAGCAGGATTATCCTAGTCCTACTTCCAATTCTAGATGCCCTTAAATGAGATCTTCTCTTGATCTCCTTTGCTTTAGGTGCTGAATTGATTCTAAAGAAGATACCCTTCCTAAATGTTTTGTAGGAATTTTTCCAACTCACTAAATCTTCTTTCCCTGCAACAAATATGTTAATACTAAAATATTAATCTACTTTTGAATTAGATATTCCTTTTGAATTCCTTTTTAGGATCAAGGCTTTTGTGGTATTTTTCAGTATCAAGGCTTCTATGGTCTTTTCAATATCAAGACTTTTGTAGCTTCTACTTCAAGGATTTTATGGTCTTTTTTTGTATCAAGCTTCTATGACCTGTTCTTCAAGGCTACTATGGCCTTTTTGTATTAGGCTTCTACGAATTGTTCTCAAAGGTTACTATGGCCTTTTTGTATCAGGCTTCTATGACCTATTATCCAAGGCTACTATGGACTTTTCAATATGCAATGGAGATCTTTAGTATCTTAGCTTCACCACACCTTTTCTTCATAAGTATTATTCCATAGCGTTATCCTCCTACACAAGAAACTAATATCTACACTATGAGGGCATGTCGACCTTCAGGAAATGAAGTTGGAGTCTCCTAGATTTCTATAGTAGGAGTACCAATCCTATGAGAATTAGTTATCTACAACAAAATAAACTTTAGAAAACAATTAACAAATTCCAAATATCCTTATCTCCACTAGATGCTCTATTAATCTAGTGGATTGAGTGATGAGTCTTGGTATTTATAAATTTTTCTATAACTCTATGGAAAGACTCAATTCAAATGCAATCTCAGTATATTTTGGGACTAATATATCCTTCAGTCCTCACTTGTGACTCTCCCTGATCCTGTCATCTAGATTATTCTAAGAAATTTTGATAGTGACTGGTCCAATGGTGCATCGGGTTGAAAAAATACTCAAGCTCAATAATGATGGTGATTTTCCTGTAGCCTACATAGACTCGATCTACCGTAGCTCTGATACAACTATCAACTTTTGATATAATATCCCAAGGAGATAATAATAACGATATGTAGAATAATATTAAAGAAAGTAAATCTGCAAGATGAATGAGATATACAATAAATATAAATGATATATAAATGAATACAATGTAGCTATGGAGAAAATGAGAACTCCATAAATATAGCTACTGGACTACATTGCATCCATCACCAATGTATGGTTATCCATACAAAACTAAACTACCTACTAAGATCCTTAAGCTATTGTGTCACCGATACTCCCCTTGCTACTCTATTCTAACAATGAGGCCATCCTTATATAGGTAAAATAATATACTTGGCCAACACTCTATCTAGCAGTACAAGTGACACCTTACACATTTACAACTTGTATATGATCACTTGTGCATTTATTAAATTTCATGAAGTAACTAGATAACTTCCCCCTAAAGTAATCTAATGGCCTAAGTATGTACCTTTGAAGATACATTTACATAACCCAAATTATGGAATATAAATTATTTATAACACTTATGTATCCCTAGTGTTTGTATGAACAACTTAAAGATAATTTTTCAAATCTCTAAACCTTTGAGGTTGACTACCTTATGTCTCCCTAGTTTTGAATATATTGTCTTTCTTGATAAAACCTTTTCAACTTCTAAAATTTAAGTTGAATTTGAGTATATGATCAAATACTAACTTTATATTCTTCAAATATTGCAATATACTTTGTATTTTCTAATGTTTGGATAATCATCAAACAATAGTTTTGACAAATTTCAATTCTTCAAATCTCTAGGTTGAAATCCTTTTGTCTCCCAAATTTCAAAAATATAATTTCTCAATTCTAAATTTCACAAACCTATGTTGGTGTTGAATTCCTTATAACTCCAAATTTATAAATTTAGAAATTTTAATGAAATATATTTGCAAAATTTAGAAATTTTATGAAAGATATTTGCAAAATTTGTATTCCTAATTCGATGTAGGAAACCTTATTTCTAAAAAATTATCAATTTGCAAATAATTATTTTTTTTTTGCAAACTCAAATAATCAAATTATAAAACTTTAAAATAATTTCTCAATTATTCAAATCAACTTCCAAATTCTTCATAAAATTTTTAAATAACAATAATCAAATTTATAAGGTTTCAAATTTCACTTCAATATCTTATCTCTCCAATAATCAAGAAAATAGAATAATTTCTCTTTAACCTTAGAAAATAATAATATTACCTAGCCTTATAACTCCTATCTTGGACAAATAATAAAATTTCAAATAATATAAATTACCTCCAAATTTGAGGCACAAATTATCTGGTCAAAAATCTTTGACCTTTCCTTGAGTGGTTCTCTTCTTCTCCTCTGCCGCACATATGGCTCTTCTATCCAATTTGTCATACTTAGACATGCTTTGAATATTTAATTCTCTTCAATAACTTGTTATCCATACAATTAAGGTGTTATGGGGGTATTTTTAATAGACCTATAATGGTTGGAACTTCTTTGCTATGAAGTGACACTTTTCACTTTGACTCTTCACTTCCTTATCAAGTGGTACTCAATGATGATGGCATTGCATCCCTTATTCAATGTTCGTTCAACTAACGCTCTTTATTGGTACTCTCTTCAACTTCATATGCCAATATTTTTCACTCTCTTATGGCAGTTACAAAACTCTTGGTCGTTACTTCTTTCAACATCTCTATTGGATCCTAATGATGTCTCCTTGGTACTTGTAATTTTAGTGCTCTACCTTATGTAAAACATGATTCAAATACAATGCTTAACTTTTCACTTTACTTTCCTTAGATGTTAGGTTTCACTCAATGCTTTGATTCCTTCTCAATTTCTCATCTTCGACTATGATGTCTCATTCCAATTTACAGTATGTACAACAAGATTTACTCAGCTCTCACTATGATTCTAATGTTGTTCACTTTCTTGGATGTACAATGTTGATGTATGTTTCTTTATTTCTGACTCAACCCTGCACTTAGATGATGTTTGCTTTTACCTAGTGCTATGTCAATAACTATCTTATTATTTTCATTTGAGTTGCACATAGGTTCTTCTATCGAGCAAGACTATGATTCTTTTTTGTCTATACTAATGCTTCTTAATGAGAACTTCTCTAAGCACTACTTTGCTAACTATATTTAGTGCTCTTATCCTTAACTTTGAGACTTTGACCTAATATCTTCTTTATTTATCTCTACCTAGACTTTATCACTTTTAATATCCTTTGTCTCCTTGGTGCAGGTGTAGGTGGTGCTTACATTATAAAAACCAAAGACAAACTCTATAACTCTGCGCTGTAGTTTATGGTGTCTTTGGACACTCTAAATCTATCTTTTTTCTTGTGCACTATCCAATATATGTTCCACACTTCCTTAGATTATAAAACATATATCAATTTTTCTTCTCCTTATTACTCCCTTTCAAGCAATATTTAACTTCACATTTTGTTGTTATGTTTTGCAGATTCTAGGATGTCTCCTTCCTTGGCTTTGAAATAATATATTTAGAGTTATCATTTCCTGATTTGAACTCTAAAAATATGGTGCTAAATAAACTTGAATTAAATTAACTTCTTCATTAAAATGAAATACTCTTATTTGAACCTAATTTCAAACCTTTTTTATTGGATTATGTAGCTTACCTCTTTGCCTTTATTGCTATTTGAACTTGTTGTTCTAAACCTTTAAATTTGTAGCCTTAACTTGCTACTCAAAATAACCAATTTTGCAGCTATAATTTCTGCCTATTTTTTTTTTCCTTTTAGCCTTTAACTTTTTGCCTAAAAAATTTATTTTTGTAGCTTCAATTCTCCTTGAAATGTGTTCTCTCAAACTCTAAATTTTGCAGCTACAAATTCTACCTTCTTACTATCCAAAAAACTTTGCAATTTGTAGCTGCCAAATCCTCCTTAAATTTTATGACCAAATTTCTCCTAAATATACCTCAAAATTCATCAAATTGTAGCTCTATGTCTCCCTCTGATGTTGCCCAATTTTTCAGCCCAAATATCTTAAGTTGTTGCTTCCAAAATCCGATCTCTCCTCCAATTTCTTGTTTTCCAAAAATAGTCTCTAACTCCTCCAATAAACTGCCTTAGTTTATTGTCAAGCCTTACTTCAATTGGATTTTCAAAGGCACTTCAAAATCTTCCCAAATATTCTTTAATTTGCAGCTCTATGTCACCTTCAATTTTATGTCCTGTGACCCTTCAACTTCTATCATGAAAATTAACAATATTTTCCTCCACAAATCAGCCTTCAAATTCTTAATGGTTGTATTCAAATTTCTCAAATCAGTGGCCTCATCAGTCCTCTTTCTTATCCTTAGCTCTTGCTAAATTCTATCTTCAAGTCTGACCTATTTCACTGGCCTCTCCTCCAAGAATCTGAATGTCTTGAGGTTTTCAAAAAATATCTTCTCAAAATTTGGCAAACTTCTTGCCAAGTACTTCTTCCTTTTGTGGTTGTTATCGGATGGTGATAGTTATCCCAAATTCTTCTTTTCAGGAGCTTCTCCTACTTGCAATATTCTTTCTTAAAATCTCCTCCAATGGTAACTTCTTCAACTTCTTCAATAGGGCTTCTCTAGCTTTCTTCTTTCTCCTTCCAAAATTGCTTGAGATATCTTCTCTTAGGTCTTCAAATTTTATAACTCTTCAGTTGGACCATTTCTTAGTCCTCCTCTATCTTCTTTCTCAAATATTCAATAGGGACATATTCATTGGGTCTCCTTCAATATTCAATCTCCAATTAGGCCTTTTCTTGGACCTCCTTAATATTCAATGTCTACAATTTTGCTACAACTCCAAAACTAATCCCTGCATGAGGAAAGCACATATACTTTTAAGAAATCGAAGGTGAAATTATTCTCTATCTATTGTAGGAATCTTCTCAAATTATAAGAACTAATTTTTTGCAACAAAAACTTAGACAATAGCAATCAAATACAACCAAATTTCTAGAATTCTGAAATCAATAAACTTCACTAGTTATTCTCAAAACTAGTGGAAAGAAATCTAGGTCGAGTCCTAATCTTCACGAGTTTTCCTTCAACCCTATGGAAATGCTTTAGCCAAATAGCAATCTATAATATTCTTCTATCTATAAAAATTTTAAATAGGACCTCCTTCTTGGGTCTCTTAATATTATCACTGTCAAGGTCTATCTTCAAGACCTGTAAATCTCCTTCTACTCCTTCACTGGTTTTCCTACAACATAGTGGAATAAACTATCTTCATTGGTTTTATTTTTCTAGAGATAATTTATTCAAATTCACTAGTTTCTTCTTAACCAGTGGAAATCTCCTTTGCAACTTTAAAAAACCTATTCAAGGCAAAATATTGTTGTAGATTTGATACCACTATTAGTTTTTGAAGCTAAATACTTAAGGTAAAATAACCACAAGATCTCAAATTAAGTTACAATAATATAATTACAATACTATAAACATATAAAATCCATAAATAACTTCTACAACAACTCATAAAAAATCCATTAACAAATGCTCACAAAAATTGTATTTGATACAAAATAAAGATCTCAAATACAACATACTTCCACACACATTCACTACATATTGTGTCACTCACACACACACACATAGATACATATATAATAGAATGTGACTATTCATATGGAGTACTCTTGGCCTTCACTCTTCTTGAGACTCTTCACTTTCCTATTATATGGACTCATGTGCACATGGACTATTATGCACATTTACATTTTTAAATACTTTGCACACTCTAATATAAGACACACTCCTAATATAAATATGTACCCAAGGTGGTACATTAGCATGTACCAAATAATATAATATATTCCAAAAAGAAGCATTGTAATAAGTGTCGAGTATCTAGAAAAACTTAGGCCAAGGTAAAAAATCCACTTATAGGCTCAACTAGAGTACATAGGCTAAAGCACCATCTACAAGTTCATATAAGCACAAGAGATATCCGAATTTAAATGTTAGCCAAAGAAACGAAGAGACACAACATCAAGAGCAAGCCAAATAGCATGTGAGCAAATTTCTAGTTACTCAAGTTCAAAGAACACCAAGAGGTGATATTTCAAAATGTTAGGCATGCGTAAATGTCGAACATTACATGAAGAGAATATAAAGAACATCCAAAAAAACTAAAGTGGTAAATACTAGAACGTTAAGGTTTTGAAATAGTTGTTGAAAAGCATGTAAACTCCTTAATATACACATGCATAATAGATAGGTGAATGGACACAAGGAGAAATATTTTTGAGTGCCATTAAGAAAGGAATCTTGCATATTATTCTTAACATTTTTTTAGAGCTGTTTGAAGTACCAACAAGGGAAAATAAGTGAAATTCTCCAGAACCCATTGGAGGGAAGTGAGACAATTCTCATTGGAGAGACAACACTCATTGGAGAGAACAACACTCACTGGAGAGAACATCACTCATTGGAGAGAACATCACTCACATGAGAGAAAAACACTCACTAAAGAGCACAATGCTCATTAAGAGGACATCACATATTGAGGACTGTGAAATTCTCAAGTGTCTATAGAAGGTCAATGACACGTTCACAACCATAAGGAAGTTGCCTACCAAATTACAGCACCAGGAGATATTTTTAAAGCAACACATTATTAAGGAGGAATAATTCAAAGTTTTATTTTAAATATTTGAATTTCTAAGGTTGAGGAGAGATAATATTATTTCATGATTAATTATTGAATTATCCTAAGGTTTCATTTTATTAAAGGAGTGATAAGGAGTTTAATAGGATAACTAAAGCCTTAGACATCTTAATTGCATTCTTAAGCTTTGGAGTGATAAGTAGATATTTAATTTGAAGTTTGTGAGGTTTTATAAAGTTATTTGAAATTTGAAATATTGCTTTATTATTATTTGAAATTCAAAGGCATAAAATATTTGCAAAATTATTTTTGGAGAGATAAGGAATTCTACATAAAAATTTAAGAAGATTAAATTTTGCAAAATTCTTAGTTTTATAGTTTCTAATTAATTAGGGAGCCATAAGGTATTCAACTACAAAGGTTTTTACAAAACTTGGAAACTTGAAATTTATCATTCAAAACCTAGGGAGATACAAGGTAGACTACATCAAAGGATATTCATGGATAAAATTGTTAAGAATGCATTTAATGAAGATATTTAAGATATGTTGCATGCACTCATATTTTACTCATAAAACTTAATAAATAATTTTGATGGAGAGAAACAAATATTTGATGTTCTAAAAGATAAATTGACTTTGTTTTTTAAAGAAGCAAAAGAAGGAAATTTCACAACTCTTATAAGTTATCTTCATGAAAAAAAATTTAGGTCATGGTAGGATTCTCAAAACACCATTATACTTACTTCAAAAGAGTGTTTAATGATGTATCTTTTATTAATTAGTTTTGAGATTTTTCAAGGGAAGATACAAGCTGAAAGAAATGATATATATGATAGTCTCAAATAAGAATCATTGAAATCAAATTCATATTATTATGATGATTTACTAACTCAATGCTTAGAAGGTATACCATTAGATATATCACAAATGAAATTGCAAAAATAAAAAAGAAGAAAGAGGAAGAGAAGGAATCACATCAAGAACAATAGGAAACTTGAATCCAAAGACAAGATCAAGCAAGGAGAAGAAGAAGATAAAAAAGTTTAGAAAAAGGAAAAAAAGAGAACAAGGGAAGCAGAAGTGTCAAGAACACATGAAAGATGAAGACTGTATTTAAGAATAAAGTCTTTAATAACCAAATAATGTAATACAGGGGGGTGTTGGAGAATATTACATTATTTGGTACATGCCAATGTACCACCTTGGTATATTATTAGATTAGATGTGTGTCTTAGATTATAGTATGAGTTAATATTTCATGTAGTGTAATAATGTGTAGGAAATGCACAAGTATCGTGTAAAAATATGTGCAAGTGTTGTGAGTGTAAATGTGCACAAGTGTCCATTATGTAAGAGTGCACATGTGTCCTTAGAATACAAAAGTAAAGAGTTAAAAAGAAGAATGAATGTCAATAGTGCATAATATGAGGAGTCACATTCAATTATATTTGTGACAAAGCATTATAATTTGTATCAAAAGTGCATAGCTTATTGCTTGCATTACTAGACCTTTATTCTATAGGTATTCTAAATTATTCTTGTGTTATTCTGTTTGATCTTATATTATGAGTTATTATATTCGATCTTGTGACTATAATATTGTGATTTTATATTAAGTATAAGGATTCAAAAGCCAAAAAATATGAAATAAATCATGTCAGAATTGAGGGCTCAAAATCATATCTACAAAATAACCTAGGATTTGGATGTAGACTATTATATAAAATAAAATAAAATGGAATTTACATATAAGGCATGAGGCTTGAGGAAGCAACTCATTGATGCTTTACAATGTCTAAGTAACTACTATTTATTGAAAAATAGAGATATTTTCCCTCTAAAACTTGTACAGGAGTATTTTGACAAAGCTTCTCTATTGCTCCTTTGATCTGATCCTCCTTACATCACTTTTAGCACTTCGAGGTCTTTGGATTTAAAATCATAAATTATGATATGTTGTATGTTCAACTACCACCCCAAGGATCCTAAAAATTGATTAGAAGCACCTTCTGTAATCAATTTTGTTAGGTTTTAAATTTTACTATTGCATCTACCATATTTTTGCTTCTAATAGGCCAACCACTTTTCTTGGGTTGCTGAATCCATATGATGCCAACAAGTTATTCTTAGTAATGGCTCATTAGTTTAGCTCACCTACCAATTTTGGAATTTTATTCTTGTAATTTGGTCTTCTTCCTTTTTGTCAATCCTCCATATCTAGCAATTCTTCTATGTTTTCTATATTTTCATTACATCTTGCTTCTCAAACCACTTCTATTTTCTCTTTGGATTCTTTTTATCTTCATAAGTGATGCAAGCCATTTAGTATTTAATCATATGATCATCAAAAAATTTGCTTACCATTCTATGTTGGATCTTTATATGACATCTGTATATGGGTTGGAATTTATCAGAAGGATTGTGGAAGCCTCTTCTCTTACCTTAAAATAAGAACTATTGGGAAGTCTCTTTATTAAAAAAAAATTAGTTTACCTGCTTTTGAAAGTTTCTTGAAACTCATATTCTAACTTTTGAAAATTGTCCTCTCTACTCTCCTTGAACTTTTTCAAACTTCAGATATTTAGAATGTTTGCCAGCATAGGCCGTTGGAAAATTTTCCTTTATCTCTTGGTTGAAACTTTTATGAAGTAACATAAATCATTTAGTTAAAACTTTTCTTTGAATTTGATTAAAAAAATTTCTTCCTTCTACCTTTCTTTCCTTAGCTTTAGTTTTCTTCCCAAGTTATTTTAATAAAAACTCTTCTAAGTGTAATGGTAGCTTTGATGGATTTTTAGAGGATTTGACATTTGGAATATTCTTCTATTACCTTCCATCGGAGGCATTCCAATACCTTGTTCTATCAAAATTCTCTTGGATTAGTATGAACCATTAGTCATGATATTTCAAATATCAACAAAACTTCCAATTTGAATTGCTCCAATATGACTCTTGCATCTTTGTCATATACTAAGTGTTGAGCTCTTGTCGATAGAGTCATTAGTAAAATAATCTTAAATAATCAAACCCCCAACCAAGCATAAAGAGTTATGTATGATTTAATATTGATAGGACCCCCCAGTGCCATGATTAAATGCTTCATAGGGAATTTCTCATGATGAAATCCTATGAATCTCTATCTATCTTCTATAGCTATTGAATTCTTCCTACTTAGATCTCCCATTGAATGTGTCCTATGAATGTGGTGGAGAGGATATATATTGGTGGTCAAGAGTCATGAAACTAAATAGACATGGAATATAACTGGATTTATGAGCTTATCCACAACCACTATATTGGTGAAACCTCTATCAAAGTTAGAGTCATTTTAGTTATCCCTAAAATGGCTCATGAGTAGTTATAACCTAAATGGTTGTGAGGCATTACTATAGACCGCTAAATGTTAAGAATTGATAATTAGCATGGTCCCATATCCACAAGGGTTTTACACTCACTATAAGCTTTGGTGATGGTTTCTTAGTGATTTCCCAACATGACTCTCCTGACAAGTAGTAGAGCTTTGAGAGCTTTCCATTTTGCATTCAACTTTGAACCAACACTAGTTGAGACCATCCTTTCTTGGATGGATTGTAGTGACATTTCACTACAAATTTGGCATCTAATAGGGGTGTTTTTCTTGTAGAAGATAATAAAACCAAAAAATAAAACCTTATATATTGGACATAGAGTCATTCAAATATAGTTTTGGTGATAAAAATATGGCCAACTCAACAAGTGCAACAAGTTTTATCTATGAGAGAATGAATGTAAGGTATACCTTTTTATAACATTTTCCTTGTAGTGGAAGCACATACTTGCATTAAATTCCTCTCATGCCCCGTTCTACTTTCCATCTATTTACTTGACTTGAGTATCTCCTTTCCATTAGGGTGATGTAAGAAAATCTCTACCTTTCTCCCTAAGTTCTAGATGTGATGTAAGAAAATATCTACCTTTATCCCTAAGTGCTATATTTGCATGATGTAAAGTTATTTTTACTTCATGATTAGGTAGAGTAAAATGGGGAATATTGCCACATTTTGCATTAAATATATTATTTTTTGATCAGACAATCTCTAATTATCTAGCAATAATCCCTTGGAAATCCTTATTAATACATTAGGTGGATCACCATCCTTTTGGAGAGTTTCTTACTTGTGTGATTGTAGCTTACTCATGCCATCACATGACTCACAATTCCATTGGCTTAAATCACTTTATATTTGATATGATTTTGGCTTTGCTCCTAGAAATGCTTCTTTTTCTTATTGCAACATAATATATACGTTCTAAATTTGAGCAACTTTTGCTTGAATGCATGCTCCAAAATTTTATCCTACAAAATAAAATTGTTTGAATAATATATAAAGTATATGTGTGCTTGCATCATATTTTTTGAAGAGATAAAGAGTAGCTATTTATATGAATCCCATTGACCAATATTAAGAGAATTTCTCCCTCAATATTGAATCTCAAAGGAGTTTTATTCCTTGTAAGTAGCTATAATACATGACTAACTCTAGATTACATTGAACTTGGTGTGATGATCTAGTTTGCTTCTATCTTCAACTCAAGGATCAGATTATCCACCTCAAAGTTTTGAGGGGTGGCTATATTATCGAACCATATTTTGATCACTCGATGTTTTAAAAATTGTTATCTAGTCTCTTTCCTTAGTTCTTTAAGCCTTAGTAGTTCTCCCATTCTAATAGTCATAACATCATTTTACTAAATATCTAGTTGATGTAATAATTGAAGTGTAGACAATTCTATATATGGTTAGTTTAGCCTCCTTTGCCATATACCAGGTTATAATGAGTGAATCCTAGAGCTTCCTTTTGATTAGGCTCTTTTAAGATAAAAGTGTGATTGCCATTGATTTTATAAGCCAACCCTTTTTATAATTTGTGGTAAATTTGTTTTCATAGATTCTACCAAACCATTGCCCTATGGGTAGTAATTTGAAGAGGCCTTTAGATAAATGCCATGATAAAAGGTAAATTGAGTAATATTAGAACCTATGAATGTCTTAGAATTATTAATAATTATTGTATTAGGGATACTAAATATGGTAATGATATCATCTAACAATTTCATGTTTGTCTGTTCTATGGCCTCTTTTAGTGGGACCACTTCAACCCATCTAGTAAAATAGTCTATGGCAATGAGAATCCATTTGTGACCTTCACTATATGGCACATTTATTATTCTAATAAAATCTAATCCCCACAAATAAAATGACTCATTTGTAGCTATGGGTTTCAAAGGCATAAGTGCGTTCCTTTTCCTTTTAGTGAAGAACTTGTATTTTTCATATTTTCTAACCCAATGATGGGTATCTATAAACATATTTAGCCAATATTAATTATAATTCAGGATCTTATTGGCTATTTTTTGAGCTAAGAAATATCCACCCAAGAATCCTTGATGGAATTATTATAGTAGAGGTTGATTTTATTCCCTTTTAATGCATATGAGAAGGACTTCATAATTTTTTCAAAACAAAACCCTATCTATCAGCATGTAATGAATATTCTATAATTGAAATTTTATTCTTTGAGCTTTATCTATATTAGGGGGATACATACCTATTTGAATATATTCAATCCTTTGCTCAAACAATTATATTTCATCTTCATATTTATTTGCTAGACATATATTTGAATTTGCTTCTCCTTTGAAAACATTTGGGTTTGCTTCTTTGACATCTTTTGCCAACCTTTGACATAGTGCCCTTTCTTTGACCAGTTATGTAGGCTTGATTTCAACATCACATTATAAAATTTTAGTGATCAATATAGCCCTATTTTTACTTATTTCTCCATCCATTATATATTTTGTTACACTTGGATGAATAACATAGGAGATGAATTTATTATTTGAAACCATGTGCTTGAAATTCTTCAAACCTCTAACTAGAGTATATACTTGTTTTTCAACAAAGTTATACTTCTCTTTGTACCCTTTTAAAGTTTGGTTGAAGAAAGCAATTGGGCATTCATGTTGGTTTTCATATTTCTATGTCAAAAAAACTTCCACACTAAGCTCTCCTCCATATGCACAAATAATAAAGTCTTTTCAAAGGCTTCCCTTCCCTTGTATGTCCATATAAATGGTTGATCCTTCTTAAGCATGAGCATCATTGGCTTAACATTAGTTGAAAAGTATAGGATGAGCCTTTTGAAAAAATTTATATAACCAAAAAAATATTGTAGTCCCTTTTTATGTCATGGATGTGAAAGGCTAGCAATATCTTTGACACTGTTTAGGTCTATGACAATACCATCTTCTGTTACAATGTGATATAATAGTTTACTCTACGGGACATAGAAGACTTTTTTTTTAGGATTGAGACATGTCCTAAATTATTGATAGTGCTTAAAGACCTCTTATTGTTCTAAAATAAATTATTTTTTCTTATAAAATACAGTAATATCATCCAATTAGATTAATATCACTTTGTTGATAAAGTATTGAAAAGTAATGTCCATGGATCTCTATGTTACCTCGATATTAGATAGTCCAAAAGGAATCTATTGATATATGAATATACCCTACGTAGTGGTAAAAGCTATTTTGTGTTGATCCTTGTATTTCATTCATATTTTATTGAAACTAGAGGATCCATCAAGTAATGACAACCTTTATGAGCCTGCAACAATTTGGAGAATTTGATCCATGGAAGGTAGGGGGTATTGATATTTTAATGATGCTTTATTTCGATATTTGAAGTTAACACAATGTTATTTCACCATATTTATTCCTTATGAGAACCAAATTAGATATGCATGTGGTTTTTTTAAGTGGATGTATGATATTTGCCTCAACCACTTTACAAAATTCTTCCTAGATGAGAGGCTCAATTTTTGGATTAATCAGCCTCTATTTTTGCCTCACAATATTGGCTTCAATATCTAGCTCAATTATGTTTTGGATGATCTCATTATTATATTACTTAATATCTTCATATGTCTAGGACATTACTTCCTTATATTATTTGCATAATATAATAAGAGACTCCTTTCTTATTGTAGTAGCCACTTTGCCTATTTTTAGTGCTTTTCTTGGGGTCACCTATATTTCTTGATAGTCCTCTTTATAAAAAATAATTCTTATTTTCCCCTTGAATCTAACATATAGGATAAATAGGTATTCTAATGTGATTAACACCTTTGACAATTTATTGGATTTAAACTAGACGATCTAATCTCCATATGTTTCTACAATTTTTGGGGCCATATCTGTAGCATATTCATTTATTTATTGAATAAAATGAATGATATGTTTATCACTCTCATAAACCTACCAATTTATTTCATTATCAAGGATAAATATCTTGATTATCAATTGAACCAATTGATTATTATAGAATAAATTATCAACTAGATCAAACTATGATCCGATTACTACCATATGATCAACATCCAAATTTTGAATCCTTGGAATAAAATTGAAATTGATGGCATCAAAGGATTCAATCAGGTCCTAAAACCTATGCCTATAAAATTTCAACAACCTATTGTTTTCTAAAAATTAAGATCTTGCTTTATTATAAATCCAATGTCACCATTAAATACTTGAAGTAGTTTAATACTTTTTTTCATTTAGAGCCCAAGTATCGGAGCTTCATATTT
The DNA here is from genome assembly GCA_028583015.1 of Wollemia nobilis. Taxonomy (NCBI): domain Eukaryota; kingdom Viridiplantae; phylum Streptophyta; class Pinopsida; order Araucariales; family Araucariaceae; genus Wollemia; species Wollemia nobilis. The sequence goes on along the minus strand of JAQPPZ010002410.1, from coordinate 3,254,005 downwards.
AGCCATGTCATTTGAACTATTAAATTATTACTAATATGCTTGTAATAAATTTATTCCCTCTAGTGAGATAAAATGCACACCAATACCAACCCTCTTTTTGCTTCTAGCACCACTAAAGTACAATTTCCATAGATTAGTGGGTTGCTCCTCTTTCTTTGTAATTTTAGAAATAGGTAAATTTTCTTCTTGAATAAAATATGTCCCTATGCCAGTTTGCTTACAGACTTCATAAATATTTGAATTGTGCATGTCAATAGCCCAATCACTTATGTTATCACTTGGTGAAGTAGAATAAATTTATTTAGTAGATGCTTTTGCCTCAGATTGTGACTTTTTGTGGTATAATATTGTTGAGTATCTAATCTGATCCAAGGAACCTACTCTCTATGATGAACATGGAGAGGTTTCAATGAAATATTTATATTAGCACTGCTCTAGTTACTCAAGAATATATGTTTCCAATATAAGGATAAATAACCTCCTATTTTGGTAGTAAAATATCTTGGTAGATATATATTTAAGGTGGCTAGAAGCTCAATTACTGCTAAGTCCTAATGAAAAATTAGATTTGGACAGGTATGCAGAGTTAGAGGAATGATATTGACCAACCTAAGGGCCTAGATTGGTGTTCTACCTAACTAAACTACACCTTGATTATTTGGATCATAGATTATTGCCAATGTAGTGGCCACTCTCCTAGGTATGATTGAGATACTTGCTCCAGAATTGCCCAAATAATTATATATCAACTCATCACCATGGATCAACATTAGGTAGAATATCACTGAATTTGTTTTGGTTGATTTAGGAGAAGGTACTTTTAGGATTTCAGGTGCTTTTGTATATATAAAGTTCTTTTTTATTTTAATGCCTATTCTAAATGCTTTATTTGTTTAGGCATAGTGATTGCTTCCCAAAATGACATAGTCATGGTAGATTTTTTGAGATGCTCCAATATATTAAGTGACCTCAAAGACTATAAATTTTGAGTAGCAGATTGTACCCATAGGGATTAGGTTCTTTCCACCATAGGTAGTTGAATAACATTTGCTTGAATTGGCATAAGCTCTTTTTTATTAACTACCTTATTTGAATATGCTAGAACATTCGAGTCTATGTTGCTATCGAGATTAAACTTTCCTTGGGATCTTGTAGCTTCTCCTATATATTGGTTTTCTCCCCTTATTTTACTACTTTTATTTTTTCCTTGCTCATATAATAATTGAATGCCTAAGGTATTGAAAATCTATTTTCATTAGATATAGCAAGCATTTCTTCTTTATCCTAAGTTACTAAGGTTTTTTCAGGAAAATTAGTATCTATACCTTGGAAATATTTTGGGCCAAATTTTTAGAAGCAAATATCTACACATAGGAGGGTTTGTTTTGGTTTACCTTAGTATAAGTATCAAGAGGATATGAGTCAAAGAAAAACAAAGTTTTTGAGTTTTCAAAATAGCTATTTTGTATGGGGTTAAGCTTTTATAGAGTTTGAAAAGCCTTTTGAGATGATGTTTGTACAAGGGCATTCAAATGATTTGAATTTGATGGCTATCCTATGTTTCTATTATGATTATAATAGTTGTAGTATTATTGCATCCCTCATTATTCTATTGTATGGAAGAGAAAGGGTTGATTTGACACTTATTTTTTTGTCTCACATGTGCTGGTACTTTATTAGAAACTATTTTTAATAGATTCTTCATTACCTCCAACTTGAAGTTGTTTGAAGTAGAGAGAATTAGAACAAGAAGGGTATAAAGCACTATAGGTATGACCAATGTTTGTTGAAAGGTTATTGTATGAATTAATTGAGGAGGCTGATATGAAGATTGATATTAAGACCCCATCCTAACACTATTTTTGTAATTATCATATTGTTATGTAATGACCCCTTTCCAATGTGGGGACCCCTTTATAATAATATTTTATAATGGTATGTGGCAAGTGAGGCCTCTAGACAAGTGGAACCATTTCATGTAATCATTACCAACAATATAATTGATGTTTGGTAGAATATTCTAGCTCAAGTGGCACTTTGTATGTAATCCAACTCTTGAGAATTAGGTTAGGGTTGCATGAAGTGTATATTTAAAAGACAAGGGTCCATGAATGAATGTATATTTTTGCATATTAATAAAATTATTGAAGGAGGTTACCCCATCAAAGAGGCCTACGATTATATGTTGTGATTTGTGAGATTATTATAATTTTGCTTTTACATTTTGTATTGCAATATTTTGTTCTTTCATGAAATTTTGTCTTTATTGCAATATTTATGTGAATGAGTTTATTTTTATTAGAAGCTTCCTAACAAGTGGTATAAAAGCACTTTCTAGGGGTGATTTTTACTACGACTACGATAGGTCTTGCCCTTCTATTTCGACTACTAGGTATAAATTTCTTGTGTTTTTATTTTTTTGTCTACTTCCTTAGTAAAAAAACATAGCCCCATTTTTTCTACATTAGTTTATTAAGTTAGAAACCCTATACCAAGGGTTTTAAAATATCATAAAGAAGCTATCATTATTTGATATGATAGATTACCCATAAAGCATCTTGTGAAGTGAGAGGTGATCATACTTCAATACCTAGGCGTTAGATAACACCCATATACAAAATTTATCTCTCATGTATCTTTGGGTACATTGGGAGACCCATAGGATTAGGAGAAACCTTTAGTCCTAGGAAGATTTTTGGCCTTGTATTATCCATAGTACACCGGACACAACATCTAAAAAGATCATCCTCCCATACTGTTAGAGAGGTAGGTAGTGTGCTCAAGGGTATGCATGGAATCTTCCTTGACTAATGGCCTAAAATATTGGTTTGAACACTATCATTCATCATTGTGGTATGACAAAGGACCTATGGGCAATACATACACCCTAGCTTAGAGTACCCTATTCTATTGAATGTTAAATTTACAATAAAAAAATCCTACCATATAAATTGAGCATATTAAGGAGACTTCCCTATTCCAAAATTACTACATGAAATAGATACAAGAAATTGATGATGAACATAAAAGTCAAGACAAGTAATGTTAAGAATAATCAATAACAATCATGTATAAATTTAGTAAGATTCAATAATAATCAACATAATGTTTTTTATTGTAACAAATCAGGTATAAATTCAATCAGATTCAGTAGCATTCAAGACAAAGTTTACCAATGTCAGTAACAGTTGCCTATGACATTCAAAATTCATAACAATTAGAGTTAATAGTGAAAAGTTAGACTCGACAGTCATCACAATAGTAAGCTACAATGTTAATGATATAACAATGTTAGTAATAGATAGTGGTGTCTTGTAAGGGGTTGTTCAACAAGAAATCAAATTTCTAGGATAAAAACCAACAACACTTGAATACCACTTCCCCTAGGAAGTCTAGGGTGTTAAAAAATAGTGTTGTGATATATAACTTATTACGATCATCTCGTCAAGCTAATAAGTTTGGTATATAGCCTCCATGCACTTTTTTGGGGTTTCAAAAATATCATTTTGGTGCCTATTCCATTATGATTATATTTGTGAGCTGATCATTTTTATATATAACATACAAACACTTTTTCTGGCTCCTTACTAAAAATAGTAACTCCTGGAATAATAATTCTATTTTTATTAAGTTAGAGGGAGTGGTTCAAATCATACCAAAATGGCTAGAAAAACTAGAGGACACCAAAAGGAGAGAACACAATTGTTTTTTGGAGCAAGTGCATAAGAAATTAATAACCTTCTCAATGACTTTAAATAGATGAGGGAAGAAGTAACACTTTTTAGAGGTGAACACATGAGATCCAAAGCTTCAATGAAGGAAAAGTTCTTAAAGGATGATGGAAAATTTAGGGATGGCCCAAAGGTGTTTGAGAATCATAACATTGACCAACAAGGTGGTAGTACCGCTAATAAAGAGAAAGGAATCCATAAGGATAAATAAGGCTATGATTATTTTTTTGACATAGATACTCAATTTAAAATGCCAAAATTAGACTTTCCTAAGTTCAATGGAAAGGACATTGATGGGTGCTTATGTTGATCAGATAAGTTCTTCAAACTTCACAATGTCCTTATATATTTGTGGGTCAGTATGGAATCTTTCCAATTTGAAACTAAAGCCTTCTAATGGTATAAATGGTTATAAAACATAACTCCTGGCCCTACTTGGGAAGATTTTGAGTCATAATTACTCACTCGTTTTATCCCTAGTGAGTATGAGGACTTATAGGAGCATTAACCAAAATAAAACAAATATCTATGGTTCGTGACTATCAGACCCAATTTGAGAAACTAGCTAATAGGACCAAGGGGTTGAATGAAGGTTTTTTAGAGTTGTTTTATTAGTGGCTTGAAATATGATATCAAGGTTGAGGTCAAGATGTTTAAACTATAATCTATGATGTATGCCATAAGATTGGCGAGATTGATCAGAAAATTTTTTTTTGCTCAAAAAAGGCCACCTAAATTTACACAAGCCAAACCCATATTTCCTTCCACATTCACACCCAATACTTGCAATAAATCTATTCCCTACAAGTGCTTGACTACGAAAGAGATGGTTGTGTGACACACACAAGGCTTATATTATAATTTTGATGAAAATTATTTGTCAGGGTATAAATACATCCAAAATAAGTTATTTTTGTTGGATGTAGAGTTAGTAAGTAGTGAACAAATCGATGATGAAATAGAACCATTAGAGGAACCAATTTAGGATGAAGGTGAAACACAATAAGAATGATAGACAAGTTTTTTTGTCTATTCTCTTGTAGGAATTACTAACCCCTTAGGCGATGAAAGTAGTAGGATTTTTTAAGGGGCAACATATTATAATTCTCTTTGATTCATGGAGTATGCACAACTTTGTTGATCCCTAAGTTGCCAAGAAATCCAATTTTTACATACATGCTTGCAACTTCTTTGAGATTATGTGGAAAATGGTGGAACATTACCTTGTAAAGGCAAATTCCATAATGTTAAGTTTAAGATAGGGGATTATGAACTCAAAATTGATCTATTTGGTCTTCATCTGGGAGGATGCAATGTTGTGTTATGAGCTCAATGACTAGGTACTTTTGGAACCATAGCCTAGAACTTTGCAGAGTTATGGATGCCATTTTCATAGAATGGTAGGTCCTAAACTATCTATGGTTTACCAACAAGATCTCCCTATATTATCAGTTCAACCCATATGAAGTTTTTTAAAAAATCCTCTTTTGGGGTATTAGCTAAGATATTTGCAATTTAATCATAAAATTCAATAGAGGACAAACCTCCCAAATTTTTACAACTCCTTTTGACTAAGCATGATGTAGTTTTTGCAAAACCAATAGAATTTTTTGATTGTAACTGATTTTACTTGGCTCAGGTAGCTCAATTTGATTATAGACTTGGTCGCTATCAATAGGTGTGACTATGGTTAGATCATCCTACAATTTCTATCAATAGGCACAACTATGATCAGGCCATCCCATGGTTGCTATTGATAGGAATGACTATGGTCAGACCATCTTGTGGCTACTTTTTTTAGACGTGGCTATGGTTAGGACATCCCATGACTACTCTCAACATCAATGGCGATGGCTGAACATGACTAGACTACTTTAATTGAGTGGTTAGAACCACTATTAAATATTGTAAAGGTCCAAGATCAATCACATGGCCTATAAAGGTGTCCATATGAGTAGCCTCCTCAACATGACGTGTTTTAGGTGTCTACAAATACCCCTTTTTGAGATGCATTATGGGAAAACACAACACTGAGCAAAAATAGATAACCTAACACCATATTATAAGTTGATTGATGTTCATTGATTTGGTCAATGTTAGATGCCCTAATCATGAGGACACGCATCTCGAAATTATTACCTCCAACAAGTTAAAGAAATTGACTCAAGTACAACCTTGCATTAGGCCTAATTGATCTTGGACATTGTTTAGTCGTGAAGAGACAAGGCTTATGATCCTTCACACTTTAAGAATGCCAAGCATTTGTTTAATTAATTTGTTTTTTTTACCCCAAGAAGGGGTATGATTGTCTTTGGCAATGATTCATTATATGAACACAACTTACATGATTAAGAGTTCAATTATTGATTTTGATTATGAATTTTTTGATTATGACTACCCCCTCAAGTGATGAGTTGATGAGGAAAATAGAAATTGATGAAAGCGACGAGTCGCTTGACAAAGATGACTGATTTGAATATTGCAATATGATTAAAGTTGTTAGAGGGTATGTCCTATTACAGTTGTGATTTCAAATATTAATAGTAATTATACATCTCTATCCCATGGAGCAGTCCAACCACAATGGCCTTCTTAGAAAATAAATATGATAGCAATTCAATTAAAGCATTTTATGAATCACTATGTTCAATGATTTGATAAAATTTCAAAGAAGAAATGACATGAACACCTCTTTCCCTTGGAGCAATCTGACCGTAATGGCCTTCTTGGGGAGTGAAGAGAGAACATTTAAATTCATCGATGAATAATTTGGTTCAAATATCCCTATGGTAATTTACTCATCTTACTAGATTGCATGGAGCGCAAGTCGCTACAACTGCCAATTTTATAGGGTAAATAACTAGATACAAGGCGCACTTGAAATTTTGTTTTATGTATTTTTTTTGTGAATTTTATGGTTTATGATTATTATATGAAACTTCATGGAAGAAGTGAAATGAACGCCTCATTCCCATGGAGCATTCTGGCCACCATGGACTTCTTAGGGATTGAAGTGAAGACATTTCAATTCATCCATGAATAATTTGGTTAAAATGGCCTTATGGTAGTTTACTCATCTTGTCGAATTGCATGGATCACAAGTCGCTACAACTTCCAAGTGTATAGGGTAAATAAATGGATACGAGGTACACTCGAAATTCTATGTTATGTGATTTTTTTGGTGAATTTTATGGTTTATGATGCTTATATGAAACTTCATAGAAGAAGTGGAATGAATGTGTCGTTCCCATGGAGTAGTTTGACTGCACTGGAATTCTTGGGGAGTGAAGTGAAGACATTTAAATTTTATGATGAATAATTTGGTTCAAATGGCCTTATGGTAATTTACTCATCTTGTCGGATTGCATGGAGTGCAAGTCGTTGCAACCACCAAGTGTATAAGGTAAAAAACTGGATATGAGGCACACTTGAAATTTTATGTTATGTGATTTTGTTTTTTGTATTTTGTAATTTATAATGATTATGGATCGGTAGATATGCTTTGATGTCCATGGATGCAATACCTAGATGATGATGTGATTATGCTTATATGTATGTGATGTACTAATGACATGCACTAGCTAGATGATAGATGTATGATTAGATGCTATGATCTAGATGTGGATATATACTACTGTGTATGCTTATATGGATGCAATGGTGAATGTTAAATACATGTTTTGATTTGTTTCATTTTTTTATGCCTTTAATCTATGTGATATGATATGATGAATGTAATTTTTATGGAATGCATTAAATACATGAGGATGATCTAATGTAAATGAAATTGTATGCTTTAATCACTTAAAACATAAGGAATGAATCTAATATGTGTTACAAACTACTAGAAGATACCACAAAATATATGAAAATCATGAATAAAAATGATAACTCTTATCATAATAATTAATCATTTAGACATCCATATGCGAGGTGATATGATGTGAGATGTATGGATATTTCCTTATAAGCTTCTATAAATTAAAATATATGCACAAAATAGTCAGTGTCCGTCTAAATATCATTGTTGATATTCATTCGGTATCTATCCTATTCCATGAACACCCTTTAATAAATATAATTTCATAAGGAAAATTGTGTATGATTGGTGAAATGATTTTTTGCTATAGGGGAATTTTTGAGGTTTTCCATGAGACTCAAACACCCTAGTTGATTAATCAAAAGATGTATAATGACTACACAAGACTTCTAAAAGATAAAATATTTGTTAAGAAGACCAATATATTCATTATCCTTGTGTGTGCAAGTGAATATATTAGATGAGGCATAATACTACCTCATTTCCAAGTGGGTTTCATTCAACCCATTTCTATAATGAGGATCACCATATGTTCATCATGATCCTAAGATTTGATGCAATTGGATTAGACTACTAGGTAATACAAGCCACCTAAAGCTAGCTCATCCATAATCTAACATTGGTATATACAAAACAAGGTCGCTAATGTGACAGACATAATACCACGCGTAAGGATACACCATTACCAGACATATTTCATTCAACCCATTGATGTAATGAAGATCACCCCATGGTGGTCGAATAATGAATATTCCAGAGATTCAAGCTCTTACCCCTTTCTTTTCTTTTCATTTATTGGGATACTTGCTCATGCTTAGTGATGAAAATCATTGTTTATTTTGTATTTTATTTTATTTTGATCAAGGGATTTGCTTAGTGATGAAAATCACTATTTATTTTGATTTGCTTTGTTTTAGGAATTTTATTTTTTTGTATGAAAGCAAGGGATTTATTGGTAGGGGGATCTTATCCTTTTGCCAATAATCAACATTCTATACCATGCACATGATAGGATGAGTCGAGGAAACCTTTCACTAAAGGTGACTAGGACCACTTTGTAGTGTTCATCCTTCCTTGTTCAGACTAGGATTGTTAATATTTTAAAATTGTGATAGGATTTTGATATATGCAAGGTATTATAAAAACTAGACCTAATATTCAAAAGTGAAGATAAATTTCTATAAAATCTAAGAAAATAACTAGGTATGGCTGAATGACCAGAAAACCCTAGTATATTCCTTAGAGCAACTGATGGATTGTGTTAAAAAACACAATTACTCACAAGGGATGTTGAATGATGATGATTTGTGGATGCATGATTAGCATACAAATGTGGTATCATTTGTAATATTGTAAAAACAAACTATCCTAATACAAGTGCAATGGATGAAAATGCCTAATGCAATGCAATTAATGAATGCATATGCAAAATGTAAAATGCAAATGTTTTTTGTGTTTTTGATGTTTTGAATTGTTTTTGAATTTTATTGCTTTTTGATTTTTTTTTAGATTTTAATATTCAATTTTAGGTGGAATGTGTGATACCTTAGGTACCCCTAGTGTGTGTGTCACTCAAAGAAAATTAGGGAGGTATGATACCTTCAGAGTTATCAGTTTGTTTCATTTCCTGTGATTTGGATGGTGGGGAAAGTGTCCTATATTGAGGACCCTCAGTGTGCATGTCATCCACTACAATGTAATCGACCTGTTTAGAAAGAGTGATAGAAATAAACTCTCTCTATTGAGGTGTGAAACTTTGTGAAGTGTCAATGTCCTGAAGTGACAATATCAATGACCTATTTGGGGATATGGTTTTCCTATTGATAAGGTCTTGGACGATATGTCTAAAGATATGATAACTGCTAATATCATGATGACTCACTCGGTGATAGAGGTAATCATGATCCTTCCTATGAGTTTTTGGACCTATATGGGTTGTGTAGGGGTATGTCCAACAAGATGAATGTCCCCTTTATATTATAGCTTATGAAATATGGTGGACATGGATTCAGTTAAAGGCATGCAAATACGTTGATTACACTTTTATCAAGGAAGAGGATGCCAAGACCTTATTTGATGTGGTGGCTAAGATGTAGGTGTCTCAATCATTATCTTGGATGACTCTCCTTAATTTTTTGGTGTGGGTGATGGATCACTAACTATGCTTATTTGTTGGTCATCAATTCACAGTTTATTTCTTTCAAGCATGTTCTATATTGTGGTCTTGAAACTATGACATGAGTGAATGTCATGGCCATTTCATCTATGATACAAACAATATGCCTCCTCATATCTGTAGGGTTGCAGATGATTTGGGTCCAAAGGATGAACCTTAGGTAAAGTGATGGCATTTGTAGTACATAATCAATTAAAAATTGATATCATAGGTTCGGGTAATGGTGTATATATGCAAGGTTGCTGGCGTGGCCGACTTGGCACTTGCTCTTACTAAGGTATATCTTGTGGTTGCACAGGAGGTGGTTCAGCCTTAGATGTAGGTTGCTTTTATAGTTCTAGGCTCATAAAATGGTACATGATTAATTGCAATGTATTTTTTTTTCTCCATCTGTACCTTTATATTACCCAGGCAATCTAGCATGTGTTGCAAGACTGATAAGGATTTTGTGTGTATTGTTATTGAAGATTTGGATGATCACTTCTAAATGAGGTGAAAATATGGGTTCCAAAGAGCCCTTGGGTAAATGCAAATCATTTTGAGTAGACATGAATGTTTCCTGATGATTCATTTTAATAGTTGCATCCACCTACGCATATTTGTGACTCAGTTCATGTTTTTGTTCCATTCTATATTTTTTAACTATGCCAAATTGGGTACCCCTAGTTTGACATGGGGGAGGTATCTATCCTTGTTCTTGAGAAGGTTCTATAAGAAATGAATTAAGTGTGACTAATTACAATGATGATGATGATTCTAATGTGGCAACAATGTTTTGGTGGTACTACCCATTGTGTTTATTTATTTGGAGAAACTTGGCTCTCTATCTTGATATTTACCATTCCCACGAACTCGTGAGAAGGCACTTTGGCATTAGGATAAGTTGTGGGTGGCTCCTCAACTTGTTGAGGTTGTTCTATTTCAATTGTGGCAACTGATGTTTCCTCATGTTCGGGTGAAGAATCAAGGATGGGATCAATGGGTAGCAACTTGACAAGAGGTCAACCTAAATCCTCAATGGACTCAATGATAGACATAAACATAATGTTTACCTCTATATGCTCTCTAAATTCAATTTTGTCTAAATGAACTATGACCTGCGACGTGGTGGATGAATATGGTATGATATGATCTGATCTATCCATAACCACAATGGGTTCTTCCCCTTTGATAGGAGTAAGAAAGTCTTCTAATGACATGTTTGAGATAGCTATGAGCATCTCTATGGTTGTCTTAGTCAATTTCTCCTTGCTTAGAGAAACCGAAGATGAAGGTATAATGGGTGAAAAAAATGGTGATGGCGATGGTGAATGTAAATTCATGATACACCATGGGGTTGCATCTGGACTTTGGGTAACATCATTAGGTTTATTTTTTAGATGTGTGGGTGACATAGTAGGCTCCTGCAGATGATCCACCTATTTATAATACTTAAAAGGGTCTAGGTCAGCATGAACCACATGGACCTTATATTCATGAATGTACTTAATGCACTGATGCACTATGGATGGTATACACTCCATGGCTCTCATCCATGGCCTTCCAAGCAATATGTTGTACTATCTTGAACCCTCTAAGATGTAGCATAATGTAGGTATGGTATTTTGTCCAACCTAAATGGGGAGGACTATTGTGCCTACTGTGGGAGATACAACATTGTTAAACACTTGCAAAGTGGAGGTAGACATTTTAATATGGGAAGGAGGAATGTTGAGATGCTTCAATGTGGTTGAGGTTATAATTTTTATCATGGAGCCTGTGTCAATCATAACCCATTTATAAGTAATCTTGTCGATGCACGCGATGATGTGCAAAGGAGTGTCTGGTACATTTGATGACATAATTTTGATCTCGTGGTACTAAAAAATGATGATGGGATCTTTGAATACATCTATTTTTTGATTATTGACAATAAGGGTTTTTTTTGTCTATCTAGGAGAATGGTTTTCTAATTTCCTAGGGAGAAACTCTTGATGATGTGCAATGCACTTTGTGTTAAGTTGTTGCCTATGTGTACTAGGTGTGGGTACCACTTCATGAGTTACCCTATGTGATTTCTCTTCATGTAAATTTTGTTCAAATATTCTCTCTTAAAACTATTTGTGCATACAAATTTTGGTGGTGTACTATCTATTCTTATTCATGCTCAAGGATTAATCACTCTCGCTCATGATGCAAAACCTCCAATTGATCTTGGATGAGTTGTTCTTTTTGACTAGTAGTAGGTCTAGGTAGTCGATTTGTTCGATCCACAATGTAAGGATGATGTCTTTCCATCTCACTAATGGGGGTTTTAGCTATTTCAATTCCTACAATGTGTGTGGTAACCCTATCACCTCGATGATTAGATCCCCTATGTGAGGAAGTGGCTTTACGATGACTACCAAGGCATCGTGCAAGAATAATGAGATCCTCAATAATATAATGGATATGATGACTATAAAGGCATAATGCAAGAATTATGAGATCCTCAAGAGGATTAGCTTCATGATGACTATTAGGACATCAAGCAAGGATGATGAGATCTTCAGGCCTATAGTGTGTGCGATGACTATCAAGGCATTGTGTAGGAATGAGGAGATCCTCAAGAGGATTGTGAATGCGATTACTATCAGGGCATCATGCATGAATGGTGAGATATTTAGGCCTATAGTAGGTTTATTCAGGACCTCTTCTTAAGTTTTTTTCTTCACTGGCTCATGGATGAGCTCGGCTATGCATAGTTGTCATGATGTGTTGACTAGGTAGACCTTGAAGGAAATCCACACTAAAGAAAATTTTAACTTCTAAAAAAATGTTATGGGTGTTATATATCAGAATTATCAGTGTGACAAGCTGATAACAATTGGCTAGGACTCCAAAAAGTGGTTTCTAGATCAAAATTTGTATTTTGGGAATATTTGGCCAACCGGGGCTCGTGGAAAAATGACCAATTTGAGGAATTTTGGGAAAATGTGGAGTTAGATCTCAAAAATACTGTGAGAGGTGCAAAAGGGGCTAAATAAGACAAAAAAAACAAATTTGGAAATTTTTGGGGTTGTCTAGGGCTTTTATGACTAATTTAGTGCATTTTTCCTTATTTTTGGCTTAAAAATTACTCAAAAATAGAGTAATAATAAAACCAACATAAATTTTTTGTTATAGTTCTAATTTGCATGATTTTCAATTCGTTGGATGTAGAATAAAAAAGTAGAAATTTAATTAGGATTTTGTCCCAGATCATATAATAGGATATTATTTTTATTACATGAACATTAAAGAAACAAATAAAGTAGACAAAATGACTCTCTTTTAAATTTTCTTTGTGTTTCTTAAGAACTGGATGGTGTGTTTTGGATGTGTTGTAAATAGTTCCACTATATCATATGTGTTTTTAATATATTATTGTAACACTTGATCTATTTAAGTATTTCACCTATAGGCCCACACATATGTATTCAGGACATTTGAATCGTGAATCCCATAAGACTATGGAGATGAAACCCATAATCAATAGGAAGACATAGGTTCTACCGATCCTCACCCAATCCACTAGGGGTAATGATATACCTTCTAAAGAAGAGTACATGTTAATTTTCCAAGATTTAATGGATCTTGGATTGGTCTTGGCCATAGTTGAGTAATGAAAAACTCTCAATAAACAAGACAATCAAGTGGTAATCACTTCCACCATTGGTTTTGATCAATTGGTTGGATGTGAGAGCCCAACTCAACTAATATTTAATATTTGAAATGTGGTCTGTGATTTTTTCATTTTATAAAAAAAAGCAAAAATGCATCAAAGATCACACCATGATTTTTTCACTACATGTTTGATATTTAGAAATTACATGTAAGGAACATTTCAGATTCAAAAAATGCAATGCAACTAATATGAGTTAACCTTTAAGTAGGCTTCAAATCAGGTGCACCCTATAATAAATTCTAACAGTGGCCACTTCTATGAATAGTAGGCAACAGTCTTAGCCACTATACATAGGAGCAATCAAATTCTTAGCTATTGGCTTCTACGGTGGCTAATAGAAAAATTCATTGTTCCCAACAACAACTAATACAAAACAAATAAAATATTATAAATTTACCTTGGTATTTTTCTATGTTTCTTAATTATCTACTATACTAAAGTATTTATAGAAAACAGAATAGAAAAATAGATTTAGTGCCACTTATAGGGGTAGCCTAAGTCTGAATATATTGTTGCACTATGATATTTGTATTTTTATCATAGCCACTAATTATCAGGGTGGCTATGGTGCTAGCTTATATCATTCAGAGCAGCTATGAATGTTAGCTGCTATCGCTTAGAGCAACTGAACCTGCAATAAAAAACACAAAGAAAAATACATTAGCAACCAAAAATTAGGAAAGTTCCATAATGATTGCCACTGAAAGATGCTAAAAATCTAACACATAATGCAATATGTGATCAAAATAACAAGATATATCATATAATTAAATGCACAAAGAGAAAGATTAAAGAAATGTGCCCATATTTATTTATATTTGTGAAATCTCCTCTACACGAAGGTTAAAAATACAACCCTCTAAGGGATTAACTATTTGATACATATTACAATAAAATCACTCATGTGATAGGTGTCTCCAACAGATCCTTAGAATCCCCACAATTTGATTATAGGAGGGATTATTCATGGAACCTCCTCTTTGTGATGCTATTGAAGATGATCTTGAAGGTGAGATTCTCCTGATAAGACTTGAGCCTACACACAAGGAAACATACAAAGTAGCCTACACACAAGGAAACATACAAAACAACATACACACAAGGAAACATACAAAGTAGTCAATAACAAGAATGCAACCTCTCAAGATGAAGCAATTTCATGATTATTGCAAAATATGAAGGAAATGCATAAAGAAATTATGAAATGCATGAAAATGCTAAAAGAATGCTTAAAAGACAGAAATAAATATGTAAATACAGAACATAAAGCTTAATAATATAATTTAGAAATTAAATGGACATGCTTCTAATTTTATCTAATGGCTAAAATAAAGGAAAAGTCATAGCATCCCATTTCCGCTGATGCTCATAGTAGTTAACTCTTCTAACCGCTATCGACATTGACGACAATGCCTATCAGCTGTTGTTGAAAATAATAACTACAGGATGAATGTTCTGATCTCTATGAATCTGGCAGGTTGATTATCAATTTCATTGTCAAGTTTATTGATGTTATTGGTGCATTCTTGTAGAATGACTTAGGGCAATAATTAGCTCAATCTCATGGTGAATTTGTAGTTGAAAGATGGTGGAAGTGACTATTCAAAATTTGATGTAATCTAGGGCCATGAATGTAGCTTGAGACATAATTTTTACAATATTTGGATGCTTATGAGAGGTTTATCTCTCTGGTTGCAATTTGATAGCACTTTGCTATGATGAATTCGGGATCCTTTTCTTCAATTTTGGGATACCTTAAATAGACTTCCCAAGTCTTCACCTTGGCTTCTCAAGGAATCCAAGATCAAGAATATGTTGGCATGGAGTAGTTAGGGTGAGGCTTCTAGAAGCTTCACAGACATAAGTTCCCAAGAAACATTTGCAAATTTATTGAATGCAACTATTTTTACTTGGCTTGGGTAGCCCAAGTTGGTTACATACTCGACTGCTATCGACAGGTGCAACTATGGTTAGACCATCCTGCGATCACTATCAATACGTACGACTATGGTTAGGCTATATCATGGATACTATAAATAGGTATGACTATGATCAGGCCATCCCATGAAATCTCTCACCATCAATAACAACAGTTGACTAGACTGCCCTAATTGAGTGGTTAGAACCATTGTTGGATCTTGGAAAGGTCCAAGATTAGTCACATGGTCTGTAAAGGTATACATATGAGTAGCATTCTCAACATGAAATATTTTAGGTGTCTACAAATATTTCTACTGAGCTAAGCCTAATTAATTTGAAACCCAAAATCAAATTGCTTAAATTCACCTGATGTTCCAAACAAAGCAGAATACCGATGCATTTTCAAGACACCAATGGATGTTCGAATAATACTTTGTGGATCTAGTACAGATTATTAACCATAGAAAATATAACTCCTAGTGTTTTATAGTTATAGAGGCTCTTTACTAGAAGTAGCGCTAAGTCTAATTTAGGTTTAATTTTAGGATGAACTAAACAATCACTATTTCATATTCCAACTTCTCTAGTTTCATACTATAGTCAAGATCTATCTAATTATCGAAGGAACTTGAAATAGAAGAAACATCAACATAAATCTAAGTATCCAAAATTTACTTTTACAACATAGTTAAACATTTATAATTCAAAAATTTTGTTTCAACAAGTGATAAAAGACAAGAAGAGATTTTTAAGAGGAGGGGAATGACCTGATTCAATTGCGTACTACCAAAGCTCACTTCCTCTGGTCTTATCCATCCTCTTATTTTTAGTTCCTCTTTTTTTTCACCCCCCATACCTATCCTCCATTTCCTATTTAATAAAATCAGAAGTATTTTTCTTAATTTGGGTAATCGTGCAGTTATCCAAGTCTCAATATTTTTTCGTCTACCAAGTGGAGGGTGAAGGGAATGCATTCATTGATAATTAATTTTAACTAAAAGGGCTATATTATTTCCTCATTTAAAATAAAAACTTTAGTTTTAATTTAAAATTAATTATTTATTAAATAAAAGAAAACAATATAATTAATTATTTGTTTATTAAAATAAAACAATATAATTAATTATTTGTTAATTAAAAAGAATATAATTAATTAATTACCCAGGTGTTGTAGGTAAGTTGGAGAGGAGAGGGCAATCCTCCAAGGGAGGTCCCAGGTTCAAATCTCCACCCTACCAAAAATTTGAATTGGGTACCCAAAATCCAATTGATAATATTAGTGTGGGCAGGGCCGGGTGTAACCCCGGGGTGACTTTGACGGTGTAGAACCCCCTGTTCGTGGTATCTCAGACCAAGGCAGCCCCACAAGAGATTTTTTACTTAAATATATATATATATATATATATATATTTAAGCAAAAATAATATATATATATATATATATATATATATATTTTTTTTTTGCTTAAATTAATTATTTGTTAATTAAAAGAAAACAATATAACTAATTATTTGTTTAATTAAACAAGAAAGCAATAATTTACAAAAAAAATAACATTAAATCCTTGCATAATTAAGAATGCATCCAATGAACAATATTACTCCCTCGGGCCATTGGTGATTATATCAGTGCCATCATTTTTCATTTTTTTTAAATGGACCTGTACCTGCATTCACAAGAATCATTAGCAGTATCATGTCTAAAATTTTGAAAACAAAATAATAATTATATATAGCAATCAGAATCCAATTTTGGGAGGGTCATGACATTCTCTCCCCTATAATAAACATAGTCTCTTGTATTTTTGAAAACATATTTGCAATGAAAATAATACATATACATTTATTTAAAAATAAAAGGAAATTGTTCTTTCAAAATATGTACATCTTCCCATGTAACATTTTTATTATATTATTGGACCCATTGGACCTTACATTGTTCTACATTTTTTTTTCTTAAACTTTTTTATCCTGAAACCCAATATCTAAACAAGACATATTTCAATGTTTAGGGGATTTGCCATCTGTAATTTTGAGATATTCAAAACATGATATGGATCAACAACATACTTTCTAAGGAGGGACACATGGAAAGTGTCATGGATTTTTGACAAGTTGGGTGGAAGAGCAAGTTTATAGACAACAAATCTAATCTTCTCTATAATCTCAAAGGGGCCTTAAAATCTAAGGTCTATCTTAGAAGATTTAATGGAGCTCTTGTTAGGTCTCACCCGTAAGAAGACTTTGTCTCCCATGGATAATTCCCTCAATGACCTCTTTAAGATAGCATAACTCTTTTTCCAATCTAAGGCTTTTGATCCCTTAGTGTATCTTTTTCAGTTGTTCCTCCATCTTCTTTACAATGTCTAGTCTAATCACTACCCGATCCTCCAGGTTATCTCAATATAGAGGAACTCTACATCATCTCCCATACAAGGCCTCAAATGGAGCCATTCCCAAAGAAGCATGATGGTTATTATTATAAGAAAATTCAACCAAATAAATATAGTCCTCCCATTTGGTTTTATGGTCCATAAAATACATGCATAGCATATCTTCAAGGACCTAATTGACTCTTTTAGTTTGGTCATCTATTTTTGGATGGTATGCAAAACTAATATTAAGTTTTGTACCCAAGGCTCGATGCAGTGCTTGCCAAAATTATGATGTAAATCAAGAATCTATTTGAAATAATAATCTCCAAAAATCTATGTAATAAAACTATTTCCTTGGTAAACTTATTAGCAATAGCAGGTGCATCATCTTGTATATTTCTAAGTATAAAATGTGCAACTTTGGTTAATTTTTTACCACCACAAGTATAGTGTCATGCTAAAATCTGGTTTTTGGTAGACCACAAAAAACATCCATGGAAATAACTTACCACTTTTGGGTGGGGATAGCATGTGGGTACAACCTTCCTATTGGGTGCAAATGTTCAACCTTTACCTTTTGACATTCTAGATACCTAGCCACAAAATTATTGATATCCTTTATTCATAGCCAATAAAAGGTCTTCGTTAAATTATCTTGTGTTTTTGCCCTACCTAGGTGTGTAGAATAAGGAGTACAATGAGCCTTTTTTATAATAACATCTCTTAACCCACCTAAATTTGGGATAACCAACCTATCCCTAAAATTTAATAGGCCATCCCTGGTTACAAAATCTTTGTTCTTGTTGGGTCCAAACTCACTCATGCTTGATATTTATCACAGTAATGATCCATATGTTGATGCTTTTTGACTTGATCAATTAATTCATAATGGCATTGAGACATAGTAGTTATGTTCCCTCTTATACTCAAGGTATTTTTTATCTTGATTCAATTCTAAAATTATATTTTGCCAGGAATTCCATCCATCAGCGTTGCCTTACATTCAACAAAGGTTGTGTAAAGATGTATCTCAAAATTTGGTGATATATCTTTAATTGAAAGGGCTTCCCCAACAAATGATACCTCCAAATTTTGAGTGCATGTACAACAACTACTGTAGACACCTAAAACACATAATGTTTAGGAGGCTACTCATAAGGACACCTTTGCAAGCCATATGACTAATCTTGGACCTTACAAAACCCAACAGTGGTTCTAACCACTCATAAATGGTAGTCTAGTACTAGTCAACCATAGCCACTGATGAAATTAATAGCTACCTCTACAACTATAGGCTAGTTGCGCTTGTCAATAGTAGCTATGGGCAAGTTGCCCATAGACATACCTATCGATAGTGGCTAACCTTGTAACAAACTTGGTCTACCAAAGTCAAGTGAAATCCATTGAGCCTAATGATTTCTTAAGAAGTTAGGAGATCAAAGCTTATAGAAGAATCCCTACAACTGCTTGAACCTAACCATTTCTTATTCTTGGCTTCCCTATTAATCTAGATCAAGGATATTGGGTGCCTATTTAAGGCCCCAAATTTACATGCAAACCTTGGAGAAATTGATGAGCATATTCCATAGCGAAGCCCTATTGGATTGATGAGAGAATCAACATCCCTCTAAGTTACACATAAGCCCTATAAAATTGTATTATGACACCTATTTTTACACCAATGGAGACTACCCTATCTTGAATATCACCCTAGTTGTTCAAGTGATCAACAATGAATCAAATCCTATTTTATTGCAAAACTGTGTTTTGAGACACATGCAACTCTTGAACATCAATTCACCCTTTGGAATTGATCATCACCAGGCCAAGATTTAGAGAGTAGAACCCTCATCTTGTATCTATTATTTTTGATAGTGTCCCACAGGTGCCACCACTAATGTTGATAGTGGCTAATAGAGCCGCTTGCTCTGATCATCGGTGACTACAATTTGAGATATCATTTCCTAGGTTTTAGACATAGATTTTATATTTTCAGTATTTCCATTTGTTTTCTAATCTAGAATAGAGGTATTTATTTCAATATTTATACATTATTTTTAGTATTGCATGTATCTTTATCAATTTTTATGCATGTGCTTATGATTTACACTTTTCAAGAGTCAAGCCTCATTTCGAGAGGTCTCATATGCTACTAATCTATCTTGCAGTTCTTTGTGTGTAGATTACAGAGCATTTCAAGGATAAGATCACAAGATCCATCATCTTGATATAAATAAATAGATGTGGCTTAGTTATCCCTCCATATTTAAATTTAGTGGAGAAGCAAGGACCATTGAAGTGCATATTTTTCCATTTTGGGCCACATACTGTGTAAATTTATATCAAATTAAGTATCCCTAAGAGGGACCTATTTGTAATCGAATCTTATTCAATTAATAAAAGAAGAGCAATATATCTTATCATTTCATATTTTCAAATGGTTACATGAATTTCACTTTCAATTTGTTTACAAGTTTACATTAGTCTAGATATACATATTTTGCTACTTTACAAGTGGTGATCACGGTGGACCTAGCCCATTTTTTGACTGCTAATGTATTTTTATTTATGTTTTTTCATTGCAGGTACAACCACTTTGAACAACATCAGTTGACAGTCATAGCCACTCTTACTGATAGTAGCTAAAACCATAGCCGCCCTCATCATCAACGACTACCAAAAAACATAGAGAAATTCAGTTTACAACATTTTTCATTAGATGAGGATTCGCTTGTAAGTCATTCTCTCCTTATTTTATGTTTCTATTTCCTATTTGTTTTTTAAAAAAGCAGTAGGAACTAATTAGATCACATTGAAAAAGGTTTAAAATGTAAATCAATTTTTTTCTATGTTTTCTGTTAGTTGCTACTGGGAACAATAATTTTTGTTGTTAGCCATCCTAGAATCTAGCATCTACAAATCTTAGATACTCCTATTTATAGAAGCTATGACTGTGCACCGCTATTCACAGAGGTGGTTACTGTTGAAACTGTTTGTTGGTATACCTGATATGAAGCCTATTCAAAGGCTAAATCATTTAATATGCATTAGCAATTTTTGAATATTAAACATCCTTTCATATCACATTTCTAAAAATAAAATGTTATTTTATATGCATGTAGTTGAAAAAGCATTATATGTTGTTTGATGCACATTTATTTTATGCTTGAAATAAAATGAAAAATCACACGCCATATTCCAAATATAAACATTAGTTTCATTGGGCTCTCACATCCAACCAATTGATCAAGACCAATGATGGATGTCATTACCACTTGGTTGGCTTGTTGATTAAGTTTTTCGTTACCCGTTTGTGGCCAAGGCTGATACAAAAACTGTACTATCCATGGAAAATTACATGCACTACTCTTCAGAGGGTGTATCATTGACCACGATGTGTTGGGTAAGAATTGGTAGTACCTGTGATCCTTGAATAGATATGGATTTTATCTCCATATATTGGTGGGTATGGTAGTCTGGATTTCATTACCGAGTTTGTTACTGCGAGTATACAGGTGAAAATCTTAAACAATGAATAGTATCATCAATAAATTTGCAAAAAAATAAGAGAAAGATCTAATTTTCAAAAATCCATAACACACAAGATTATTTTTAGGAAACACAAAGAACATTTAAAAGAGATAATCATTTTTATACTTTGTCTATTTCTTAAAATTTACATACGATATAATTCATAAAGTTATGGTCACCACACGAGACCACCCTCGATCCACAACCAAGGTGGCAAACAATGCACCACCAAACACAAATAACACTAGAGTTGATCCACCTACTCAAAATTCTCCTGAATGACATTCATCTAGTCTTAGAGGAGACAACTCAACACACAGGGGATCTCACTAAGAAACCTCAACTAGGAGACCCAATCTAGGATCTTCTCATGATCTAAACGAGGGTGCTTCAAGATCCAAATCATCACATGATGGCAATAGAAAAAACCTACCCAGTGAGGGACAAAATAGAGTGGGTGAACCTAATAACATACCCAAAAAGCTTCAAATTACTCAGAGCATGGAGCAAATCTAATAGATCTTCATAGTATCGATGTGAATAGTTTACCTCTCGATCGACCATGGAGAACTCATTAGCTTGATCACCTTGAATAAGCTCATGGATGATCAACACATATAACCACTTACACTGCTCATTCTCATTTTGAGAGTACACATAGTGAATATTTAGTGTGACATACTTATGCCCAAGGAGAGATATCCAAGCACCCACATAGTAAAAATGCCCCATAAACACATGCGGGCACAGAGCAAAGAGTTGCATATAATATCAATGCATCCTCAATAGATAGAGAAAAGAGTATAGTAGATCCTTCCGCTAGAACTCACATTACTAAGACTCCTCACATGAAGCTAGGTAGCCAAAGACCTTATACGATAGACCGATAATATTTGCACATAGTATTTGTGCAGTCTAGAGAGCAAATACTCCAAGATCAATTGGAGGAATTACATATAGAGTGCGAGTGATTAGAGCAGGAAGACACAAAATGACAAAGGTTGCTTCACTAGTTTTTGTACAAATACCACAAAAGATAGCAATGCATCCTTGATCAAAAGGAGTTGAAAGAGTGATCAAATATATTAGCTCGAACCAAGTTACATCCCCATAGTGAATTCAAGCAACAACATAATGAGAGTCATACTATCTCTCACCCTGAGCTACATGCTATGCAAGTAGACAATAACACTCATCACACATCCCAATATGCTTCTAGGTAGGAGTAGCACCAAGCACCAAAGTCGCTTGAACATAACCTATATGAAGAGTCAGATCAGGTTGATCAGGATCAATAGTATCCTGAACCATCTTCTGTAGATGTGGCCAATGAATACAATCGACCACCTTGATACCAAAGAAACCTACCACATCCTACTCCCTAAATATCCCTTCGAGAGGAAGAGATCATCTCTTCTCAAGCTTACATAGTGCTTATCGAGAGAATTAAATCTCTCGAGAAACAATGAATGACTCACTAAAAGCCTACTTTAAGCAAGATCCATAATTAGCCTATTTGGCCTTCAGTCCCAAGTTTGATGTATCCCAAATATTTTGAGATGCCCAAGCTGGATAAGTTTCAAGTTGATGATGATGTGCAAGAGTACATAACTAGTTTTATGAATTTGTGCTTTCAATTGTAAAATAATGATACCTTGTTACGAATATTTGTGATTACTCTTTCAGGTGCAACCCTTGAATGGTATAATAAATTACCAAGGCATAGAATCACTTGCTTCGAGTAGCTATCAAATTATTTTCTTTAACACTTCTCATTTGGTATCAAGAAGAAAATAAATTTATCTAACCTAGCTAATTTATGAAAATACGATGACAAGCTAGTGATGGACTATGGGAAAATATGACAAAAGTTTAAGTCAAAATTTTTGTTCACCATATCCACAATAAATCTTACTCAAATGTTTACCAAAATTTATGCCAAACATATATCATTGTTGTTCCAACTGCAAAAGTACACAACATTTTAGGAGGCTTTGATGCAATCCAAAGTGATCGAAGACATAAAAATCCAAGAAGGAGATCTAAAGCTCCGAATAAAAAAGAAATGGGATAACAAAAACACATGTAATCAAAAGCATCAGGCCAATCCTATAGCTATCAATCAGTTTGTTGAACATTTTGAAAGCAGAGAGGTTGCACTGGCAACAAAATTATTAAGCTCAACCCACTCCAGTGCAATATAATAATCAATGCGCTAAAAAATAGGGCAAAGACAAACAATGTCTCCTGCCTTGCCAATTTGTGCCATTTTAGATTCTATGACATCCATATTAAATCAGTTGTTCAAGGCAAAGGTACTTAAACTACCAAAATTCCAATTTATAGACCCTAATTGTAGGCCCAAAATGGCCACATCCTTAGAAAAATTTGAAAATTTATTCTAAGGCATGAGAAATCTCCAATCCATTGAGGATATAGAGTATTTTGGAGTGGATCCATGCAAGAGTGCTCCAATCCACTCAACACTTAGTGCTTTTTGCAAATAAGCTAAGTGTTTCTATTCCACCCGATACCTAGTGTATTTTGTAGTGGCTTCTCACGAAGTTCCCAATCCGCAATTCTATTGAGTCTTAATGATGTCAACACGTTTCAAAGTGTGGATTGGCGATATTTCTTTATTCCGCATGCTCAAGTGACTAAGTGTTGAGAATACTCATTCCATTGAGTTCCAAGACTATTTTTGAGTGAAATGGTGACAAGCTCCACGTCACTTGGTAAGAAGGTCGAAAATGCTCGAAAGGAAGTAAAGGTAGTGGAATAGCACAAAGATCATTTTTGCATTACTTTTGGAGCGGATTGGCATTTCTATAGTCAAACCAAGTCAAAGTTGGTGGAGCAAAAATCGAGGAGCGGATTGCAACTTGTCTTCGAAGCCATGGATGTGAGAAAGGAATTAAATGTTTTAAAAGGCTAAGTGAGCGGATTGATGACAAACTTGATTCCACTCGAAACTCAGTGTATTTCTCACTAAGTCTCGAATCCATTGGTCGAAGCCATCCAAGCTGACATCAACATTATTTTTGAGTGGATTGGTGACTCTTTCTACCTTGCTCACCTATAAGGCATTGTTGAAGTTTAATCGTAGCCATTCACTGAGTGCATCAATGATAGATATTTTGTTGATATTTTTATGAAGCATACAAAGGTGGATTCTTGGTGGATTGAAGAACAGTCAGTTTGAGTGGGTAGTCGAAGCGTCAGTGGTACCAAGAACCAAGAACCAAGAACTAGAGCAGTTGTAGATCTATAGTGGAATGGAGTTTTCAAGAAGAATGAATGGTCCAGATCTAGTTTATAATGGCTTGAGGCTCAACTACCATTACTCAGACCAACAAGTTGTAGAGTCGAGCTGCCATGGTGGATGACTTCCAGTGGATTTCTCAAAACCTACATGTGAATGAAATGATGCCAGTATAGCTCTCTATTGATCTATCAAATTCTTAATCCTTGTAATGTCTCCTCTATTCTTTTCATTGTAAACTATAAATAGAGGTCGAACCCTCAATTTTTAGGGTTGGCTCTAGTGCGTTTGCTTGCCCTACTATGTAAATATTTTCTGCAAACTAATGGAAGGAGCATTACTCAGATTTTTGACTCAAGACTTGTTATCTTTGATATCTTTCATTTAAGAGGTTCGAAGCTATGAATTGCATTTCTGTCAATGTTGTAACGGTTAGTTCATTCCATTTGCATTGGATTACTAGTTGTTAAGGTAGTTGAAATTTGTTCATAGTTAGATCTATGTTGGTAAGAAGTTTATTTCTGCAAAGTCTGATTATTGATCTATTCTACTAAATTGGATTGTTAATATATTAGATATTGAAATTGCTTCTTGGAACATATCTCTATTTTCTACTTTATTGTATGAAGATTTCATGGTTTTGGGTGCTGCTAATCTTGAGTGTGGGACACTAGAAGTAGTTTTCTAGAGGTTTTTCCTATGGATGCCTATGTTGTTAGCCCTATCCGACCACTGTTAATGCATAATTTCTTAACCCTAAACCTTTTTCTAACCCTATTCCTCAAAACCCTTATTGAGCTTAATTGAGTCAACATTTTATTTAGTTGACAAGGAACCAACCTACTCTGGAGGTTGGATTGAAGTAATATTTGGTCCATCCAATGTTGAGTTCTGAGTTGTGACTATCGAGTGCAAGCCTGGATAGAAAATTGGAAGATAGATAGTTGTAGTATCAAGTAAAACTTGATGACAATTTAGTGCCCAATAGTTTTTGGCATGCTCGATGGGACCTATTTGCAAGAAACACTAAAACCCATCATATGCTTTATTGTTTTATCTTTACCTAAAGGAATCAAGATTTGGTGAATTGTCTTGACCTTGCTAAGTGGTGATCAACAAATTCACCTGGTGACTCCCTGGTCTGTAAACCTAGAAAATTTATCCCTGTAGATCATAGTTTTTCATGTATACTAGGTCATTCAAGAGGAATAACCTAGACTCCTTTTTCTACTATGAGCTACCTTATAGAGGGTCTACTGTTATAAGGAATTTGAATCAATATTTCCATTCAGAAGAAAATCCTCCTGAGGAGAATCCTATAGTTCATCCAAGACCACCTCCAATAGGAGCTACACCTAGAAACATGGCATAAAATGCAGTTCCAAATCAGCCCTTGTAGAAGTACCCTAACTGGAATACAGTTGGCCCCCTTAGACTAGCCCAAATGCATGACATTCCTCAAGCTATGTCTAAGGCCATTCCCACCTATGATGGATCTAGTAAAACTACATATGAGCACTACCAAGATATTCTGAATCTGGCAGCAATACACAATATAAAAAATGAAGATGTTATTGTCAGGATCCTAGCCCTATACTTTAGAGGAAATATTCTGCATTGGTTTAGGACCCTTGAAGACAATACTATTACCTCATGGGAAGCATTGGCTGAGCCCTTTGTGGAAGAATTTAATGAATCTACTGATCCTTTTTCCCTCCTTAATCAGTTCACATCTATGCAAAAACATCAACAAGAAACTATTTCAGATTTCAACTTGAGGTTCAGTAGGACCTGGAAGAGAATTCCCCCTATAGCTAGACCAATTGCAAGCCTTGCTTACATGTATTATATCAGAGCCCTTGGATCAGATTTAGGCCTACAAACCCAACAATATAGGGTGGAGACCTTTCCATAGGTTTATAATGCAGTTGTTCATGCAGAGAATATCCTTATTAATGTGGGAAGATTACCCCCAAAAGTTGTGTTGCCCTATAATTTGGAAACCACTAATATCCAAAGTCAAACAACTACTTCATATTATATGGACCCTCCTCCTTTTTCATCTCCATTTCCATATATGACTCCCATTCCTCATTCAAAAGCACCATCTACTATAGTTCCTTTCCCTCCACTTCCTTCTCAGATTCCTCAAGAATCCTCTGTCCTCCTTGATATCCATAATACCTTGAAAACTCTTAGCAACAATATGAATTCAATGGAAAAGAGAGATATGGAGAGGTCTCAACAAAGGAGATTTCCTTATGTGAATAAGTATCAAAGACCTGGTCCTAGCAATAGTACTAGGGTTAGAGTAAATGCAGTATATGAAGAGCCTGAGTGTTCTTCAAAAACAAGTCTGGTGAATGTATGGTGTTTGGTGTGCAATGATCCTCATGATTCACAATCTTGTGTTATGTACCAACACCATGTACAATAGGCTATGGAGAAAGCAGAAAGAAATCAGAAAGGAAGAGTGAATATGCTCTAGCAACCAGAGCAGATCATGGTTGGAAAAGATCTTGATGAGGATGGACCTATTTCTGTCATGACAAGGTCAGGCAAGAAAACACTGCAGGTTGATCCACAGAATATGGGTCAATTTTAGGTCCCCTCTCAAAAGAAGAAGGATCCACCTTCCCAAAGCAGTGATACTTTCCCTATCCCCCAGGCCAAAAAAAAGGAGGTTAGTCTTCCCAAGATATTTGAGAAAGAAACTGAAGGAGATAGAATGAGGTCCAAGAATGAAGCCCAAGAGAGGCTTAGGTTCCCTTCCATTACCAAAAGGTAGAGAATTGAGGCCACTCAATAGTATAAGAGAAAATATGGTGAGCTAGAGAGAAGGCCTAAGAGACCTACCTCTACCACATCTGAATACAACATTATGGAAGAAATGAAGAAGATACCATCTAAAGCTAGCCTATATGATACTCTCTTCATTCCTGGCCAAATAGACCTGCTAAAAGCTTCTCTGAATAAATATCCATAGGAAAAGTAGGCCACCACAATCCTCAGCATACCCTCTAAAAAGAAAGAAATGTCCCCTACCACTTTAAAGAATAAACCCCCTCCTTTTTACATTTCTCTAAGGATGGAGGGTTGGGTTGTCCACAATTGTATGATTGACTCAGGGGCATCTACTACAGTTATGCCTAAAGTAGTTTGTGAGGAGATGGGTATGGAATATACCAGATCCTACCCTGGAGTTCTGTAGTTAGATGGGACACCTATGAAGATAGTGGGAGTGATAAAAGATGTCTTGATGAGGCTACATAGAGCACCTGAGGTAACTATAGTGCAAGAGATAGTGGTGGTGGATCTAGAGCCTTATTTTGGCTTATGCCTTTCAAGAGAATTCATTGCAAAGTTGGGTGGATGCATGTATATGGACTATTCTAGCATGGTGATTCCTTTCAAAGGAAAGAGGATAAGAATAACACCTGAGAAGCCTGTGTCTTACCACATTGAAAAAATTGAAGAGGATATGTGCAATCTCACTCCTCTAGAGGAATTTGAATTTGTGGATAACTTTGAAGAGTTGGAAATTGAAGATGAATTACCTTTCAGAGAGGATTATAGTCAATTTGGGATAGGTATGGGCACATACAATATTTCTACAGAGATAGAGAAAAGAGTTCTTACTATATCTAACCAGTCCTTGAGAGAAATAGAAGTATGGACCATGCACTTTGATGGTGCTAGATGCAAAAATGGTGTTGGTGCTGGTGTAGTATTACAGTCCCAATCAGAAGGGACAAAGAGTTTTGCATATAGGCTAACATGGTCATGCACTAATAATGCTACAAAATATGAGGCTCTATACCTTGGGCTAATGCAAGCTAAAAGCATGGGCATCAAGATCTTGAACATATATGGTGACTCTAAATTGATTGTAAATCAGGTAAGGGAAAGGTGCAATAGTAAGCACCATTACCTGAAAGCATATAGAAATAGGGTATGGGATTTGATGGAATCCTTTGATGCCCTAAACATAAATTTTATTCCTAGAGGAAAGAATACCTTGGCAGATTCCTTAGTAGTAAGGGGAGCTAATTTCAACCCTTCTATAGACATAGGAGTTAAGAAGGACAAAGGGATCAAAATGATTTTTAGGCCTGCAGTGCCAGATAAGCAAATTTTCTGGTAGGTCTTTGAAAGTGATGAACAAATCATTGATTTTCTAGTGAGAGAAGCCTATTTATCCACTATTCAAGAGGAAAATCTAGAGGATATTGATCAACAGGATGTCATTCAACTCAAGAACAATCATATACCTAGAGGTTTGGTTACTCTAGAGAGCCTATTTGATAATGAAGATAGGAAAAATATCAGATCCATGGAAATCAATGAGAAAATCTATAAAGAAATTGAAATTGAAAAGGAAAAGAAGCTCAAGGTTGGAGTCTGATGTTCTCTAGAAGAAGAGGAGGATATCAAAGCTTTATGCCTAAAGTACCAAGACATTGTAGCTTGGTCATATGAGGACCTTAAAGTATATGACAAGAAGGTCATCCAACACACAATTGAGCTAGAGCCTAATGCAAAACCATTCAGGTAGAAATAGAGGCCTATGAATCCTAGGATCGAAGCCATAATGAGAGAAGAACTATTGAAGTTTCTAAAGGCTAAGATCATTTATCCAATCAAACATTCAACTTGGGTAGCCAACTTGGTACCTGTAAGGAAGAAGAATGGTGACATCCGCTTGTGTGTAGATTTCAGAAACCTCAATCAAGCATCACTAAAGGATCACTACCCCCTCCCATAGATTGATCAAATATTGCATATTGTGGTAGGAGTAGAAAGGTTCTCACTACTAGATGGTTTCTCTGGATATAACCAAATTTGGGTGAAGGATGAAGATCAGTTTAAAATAACATTCACCACAAAATGGGGAACCTTTGCCTATCAAAGAATACCTTTTGGGCTATCTAATGTAGGAGCCACATTCTAGAGAGCAATGGACTATGCTTTTGGGGATCTGATTAACAAGGTCATTCTAATCTATTTAGATGATATGACTGTGTTCTCCCACAACAAGCAAGACCACTTGGCACACCTAGAACAAGTCTTCCAGAAGTGTAGAGAATTTGGCATCTCCCTCAATCCTAAGAAGTCATTTTTTGTAGTTCATGAGGGAAAGTTTCTAGGCCATGTGGTCTCCAAAGAAGGTATGGCCATTGATCTAGATAGAATCAAATCCATTCTTGCTCTTCCACTACCTATGAATAAGAAAGCCTTATAGTATTTCTTTGGTCAGATAAAATTTATCAGGAAATTCATCTCTGACTTTGCTCAGAAGGTGAAGCCTATATCTGAACTACTGAAGAAGAATGCAGATTTCAAATGGATTGAGGTAAGAAAGCAAGCCTTTGAAATCATCAAGCAATCCATTGCTACAGCTCTAGTATTAGTCAATCCAGACTTTAGCAAGGACTTCATTCTTTATGCTTATGGAGTTGAGGAAAGCTATGCATCAGTGCTCACCCAAGAATGATGAAGGAGAGGAGCACCCCATATTATTTTGGAGCTAGACTCTTCATGAATATCAGGTTAAGTATAATTTCATTGAGAAACAAGTATTTGCTGTAATGAAATCATTGAAAAAATTTAGGTAATACTTGGTTCAAAGCAAGACCCTGGTTTATGTGGTTCATCCGGATGTAAGAAGCTTTATTTTACAAGGTGAACTAGGAGATAAGAGAGTTGGTTGGATTACTAAGATCCAAGAATATGATGTAGAAATCCATCCTACCAAGCTGGTCAGAGGTAGAGCCCTATGCCAAGGTTTGATAGAAGCAATAGTTTTAGTAGAAGTGATAGCTTGTCAGTCAACAATAGATGATCAGACTGAAGAATTACAGTCAGGTGAATTAGACTGGGTAGATCAGATGACTAAGTACTTTCAGATTGGGGTATGCCCTCCTAATATTAATCCATCATAGAGGAGAAGATATAGGCTTTAGGCTTTGAAGTATGTCTTATTTCTAGAAGGTCTGTACAAAAGAAACCTTGATGGAGTTCTCCTTAGATGCTTAAAATATGATCAACAACAAAATGTCATAGAGGAGTTCCATGGAGGACTATCTGGAGGACACTTCTCAGGAAGAGTAACAACTTTGAAGATTATCAAGGTAGGCTATTACTGGCCTACCATATTTTCTGACACCTTCAAAGTCACTAGAGCCTATGATGAATGCCAATGGTATGTGGGAAGAACAAGGAATGCATCATTTCCCCTTAAGCCAATTCAAGTGGAAGAACCCTTTCAACAATGGGGTTTGGACTTCATAGGAGTTATCAATCCAAATTCCTCAGTTGACCACAAGTACATTCTGACTACTATAGACTACCTCACTAGATGGGTAGAAGCTATTCCTACAAAGAAATTAGACCAAGAAGTGGTGATAGATTTCATGGAAAGCTTGATTACAAGGTTTGGTGTTCTAGAAGCTTTGGTGAGTGATAATGGACCAACATTCATAGGAGCCAAATATATTGAGTTTTCCATCAAGTATGGCATTACCATAAAGAATACTTCAAACTACTACCCCCAAGGAAATGGACTTGTAGAATCAACTAACAAGAATCTATTGAGAATTTTGAGAAGATCATTAGAGGGTAATAAGAGAAGTTGGCATCTATTGCTAGAACAAGCTCTATGGGTAGATATAATCACTATTAAAAATTCCATCAAGACCTCCCCTTATGCCTTAGTATATGGCAAGGAGGTAGTGTTACCTATTCATTTGGAGATTCCAACACTCAAGCTGATAAACACAGAAGATGAATCTAAGCAAAATCTAGTGGAAACAAGGTTGACACACTTGCTATAGTTAGAAGAGAAAAGAACTCAGGCATATGAAGATTTTCAAAAGCATTCAGTTGACATCAAGGTATGGTTTGATAAGAAAGCTAGGTTCAAAAAATTCCAAGTTGGAGATTCTGTACTCAGGTGGAATGTTGAAAGAGCTAAACCAGGACATCATCAAAAGTTTGACTCCTTCTAGGATGGCCCTTTCAAAATAGTAGAAGTTAAGGAGACCAATGTTTTCTAGCTTGAAGATCTTGAGGGAAACATACAACCAATTCTGGTCAATGGTTTTCACCTTAAACTCTATTTTTATTGAAATCTAAGCTCATTGTAATATATGTACATACTTTGTATCATATCCTTTTTTCATTTTATTTCAAAGTTTTCATTTTTGATAAAATGTTATAAAAAAAGTGTTAAACATTTTGCTCTAAGAAAAATCAAAGTGATGAGTTGCAAAATAAGCTAAGTGTTAGAAAAAAAACAACTTGTTTTCATTCCACCCTCAAATGAACTAAGAAATAAGTGGAATGATGCATGAGTTCCAATCCACCAAAGTTTATGACCATTTTAAAGTGCAAATCAAATCCTATGCCATGCTGCTTCCAAAAGGAAAAATATTTACAAATTAATATGCAAGCTTCTCGCATCACTCCAAAGGAAAATAAAGAGACAAGCAATGTTGTGAGTGTAGAAAAGTGTTTGAGTTCTAACCAATTATAAAGTAGTATAACATCTCCAAGCCATCGAGATGCATAATTTTAATTTGAAAAGTATGCAAATGGATAGTTCTCATAGTGGCCACATTAATGGTGGAAGGTGTGCATGCATTGGCAATTAAAAGTGCTCAAAAGTATAGAATGCATTCATTCGATGAAAGCAATGCCTACCAAGTAGAAAGAGTAGGAGAATAGCTAAGCATTATCTACAAATGCTAGAGAAAGAACATTCTAAAGATTGCTTATGAAAATGGCTCCTAAAAAATTACAAAGGATATGTAGTAAAGAGAAGTTGAGCTGGATGGCTATGTAAATTAGATGAGATGGTTGGTAGATACTATAATGACTCAAGTAAGGAGAACCTTCTTGAGGAGGAATTTTGAGTTTAGATACTTTGAAGGAAGACCAATTCGACCTCAAGGTATCATTGTTATAAAATCCTTCTTATTTTCTTATATCTGTGATTCTGTTCACCATTACCCTGAGTTAATTTTTGCAATCATTAAATTTTATGATCCTAAGAAAAGGGTAGTGAAAATAGCTAATGGTATAACATTATTTACCATTACCAAAGAAGCTTGTCATGATTTATTTTTTATAGGGGTAAAACCACCTTTAGAACCTAAAAAATTTGATATAGCAAAGCAAGCTAGGGTTTATGCTTCATTAATGGCTTCTGATGAGAAGGAAGTTATGAAAAAATGGCTTTACTATCTAATTTAGATGAATAAAAGATGAATATGAGATGCTTAAAATCCCAATTCCCATTGACCAATTTGCTAACCCTAGAGCTTTATTCCATGCTAGCTTGTTTGGAGGGTTTGGATTCTAACCAACTCATGAGATATTGGAAAATAGCCACTGCATACTATATTTCTAATGAGAAAATGTATGAGCCAGATGCAGAGAAGAAGGGTATTAAGGTCATTTACTTTGACTGGCTAACTTTCCTAGCTAAAAGAATACATGAACAATTAGTGAGAATGAAAAGGGATTCTGATACACCCTCTTTTCAGCATTGTTCAAGTCTGGTTTGGATGTTCTTTGCTATTGTAAGGAAGATGATGCCCTAGATTTCGATAAAGGAAAAGAATGACCAGGGAGACCCTATCCTCGTATACTATTGG
Source organism: Wollemia nobilis (assembly GCA_028583015.1). Taxonomy (NCBI): domain Eukaryota; kingdom Viridiplantae; phylum Streptophyta; class Pinopsida; order Araucariales; family Araucariaceae; genus Wollemia; species Wollemia nobilis. Next base: position 3,220,849 of record JAQPPZ010002410.1, on the reverse strand, counting down.
ACTACTCATTTGAGGAGCATTGAGTCTATTTATAGATTTAACTTAGAATTTCTAGGGCCAACACTGAAGATAATGTATGGGAAATACCCTAGGTTACCACCATTGGCTAGAAAATTGTTAAGAATAGAGGGTGCCAAAGAAGGAGATTGGTACATCCTTATAGAAGGCACAATCATTAGACTATACGACTTCACTGGTAAGCCTTTTCTGCTTCCTCATTTTGTTATAGATAGATTATTAGCCCTAGAATATTTGAGGTAAGCAGATTTTATTAATATGAACTATGGCTCTAGAAGGAAGAGAAAATGTTTGTTGACCTACCATAGTGTTGATGATATAACTATCACCAAGAAGGGCTAGGGTGAACAAATCACCCAATATTTGGATAGGCTGGGCCTGTTCTACATCCCCTAGAGGTGGAGATATGACCCGGATGATAAATTCCACAAGAGGAACATTGCCCTTAATGGAGAGAAGGCCTACAAATTTGAGAAAACCTCAAGGCCTCATTTTGAACAGGGCAAGAATAATAAGGAAAATGCTCCTTTAGATTGGAATGTTGCCAAGATGGAACAACTTCCTCCATGGTTAGATTTCTATGAGCAAGATAGTTGATTTTGATTCAGATAAGAATGAAAGCCATCAGTTGTAGGAGTCTACGATCAGAGAAGTTGAGAGTAAAAATAAATGGAATGAAGCTAAGATAGTAGACTGGTGGAGGATGAGAGTTGAAATTGGTACAGAGAAATCTAAGTTTGGACGAGTAATTGATAATGATTTTTTTGATAGATATGATAAGAATATCACAACTTGGAAGGCAAAGGACCCAAAGAATATAGTGTTGATTTATAAGAAGCCACAACCAGGGTCAGATTCTCCATCCCCACCTTCACAAGAAGAAACTCAAGGAGAAGGAGTTGATACTCCATTAACTACTTGTTGAAGCTCTTAAAACATTTGAGCCCTCAATAGAACAACTTGAGAATTTTCCAAAAGGGGCATAGTTAATGAGTAGAATGCATTATTCTGATGAGAGGGCCATTAGCATAGAAGTCATTCATATAGTAAGTAGGCCCAAGTACCTAGCTCTGGGTGGAGAGCCCTCTGATATAGAAATATATTGGAATGAGAAGGATAAGAACTTTGTGTTCACACTAGTGAGTTTCACCACTACAGCTATAGTGGAATTGAATCCTATTTTTAAAGAAACATTGTAGGAAGAACCAGTGTAGGAAGGGTTTTCCAGGGAAGATACAAAGAATGATAAATTGACAGCGTTGCAAGTTTTTAAAAGAAAATCCAAAAGGGCATCGAAGGGAACTCAGAAGGAGATCTATAAGAAATAGAATTTGGATAAGGAGAAAATTGTTGAGGAGACCCCTATTTTAGCTATAGAAGAATTAATACAAAAACAACAACAAAGTATAGAGTCAACTCTAGAACACCCTACATCTGTAGGTGAAGGTATGATTTCTATCCCCTCTTCTCTTTCTCCTCCTCCTTCCCCAAAGAAAACTCCTTCCCCTTCTAAGGAAAAAATTGTAACAAAAGTGCCCTCTCCCCCTCACAATTCACCACCTATTTCACCAGTAAATATTGAGGGCCAAGTCAACCCATCTCCTCCAAAGTCACCTAAAATTCCTCCTTCATCATCTCCTGTAATTCCATATTTTCCATCTCAACCTCCCACATCATCTGAAATTCAAGTTATTTCATCCACACCCACTCACCCTTCTGTGAGTTTTACTTTAGTTCCCATGACTTTTCCCATTGTAACAATAATAGTAGTTATAGACTCAACTGTAGTCACTACCACCCTTTCACAGTCAACTATTGAGTCTGCTCTCCCTTATATTATAGCCTCTCCTCCTCCTATAAGTTATCCTACACTGGAAACTTTGCAAAAGGAGAAGGAAATTTCATAGAAAATTCAATATTTTTGGGTAGAGAAGCTATCCAAACCTTCAAAGAGGATGGCTACCAAGAGAAGTACTATGTCTGTTGACCCAATTTCAAGGTAAAGAGCATCCAGATCCATTATTCCTTTAGTGAGTAAGCCTAAAATTGAAATGACTACTCAAGACTATCGTCTGGAAGAGTATACAGAGGATATTGAGCAGTTACCTATTGAAGATGAGCTGGTTATAGCTAAGGCCCACTTGGACACTTTCTATGTCAAGGTTGATATATACAAAGAGAAAGTTGACAAGTTGGAGCGAATAATAGAAAATCTTGAGAAGATAATCAATAACCAGAAATAGATAGAGAAAGCTATCAAAAATGAAGCAAAGAACTGGTAGAACAAATTCCAAGAGGCCAATAAGCTCAAGGAGCAAGTAGAGGAGCAAAAGAAGAAAAATGAAGAACAAGCCAAAGAGATACAGAGCTTGAAGCACCAACTTCAAATTGAAAAGGCTAAGTCTTCAGGCTTCTCAAAGGTAGGGCTGAAGAAAGTAAGGAAAGAACTATTGTCTGAGGTTTTGGAGAAATGCTCAGAGTTGTAACCCATCATTGACTACATGGATGATGCTAGTCACCTACTTCAGAATATTTAGGAAGATCTAGATAGCTTCACTCAAGAACTACAACCCATGGTGATTCTAGTTGAGCAGATTTATAAGTTGGCAGATAGTAGGCTCAGTGAGACTGCTAAACCTATTCCTAATAAAGAATGGAATACTACTAGATTGGCTGCCAGAGTTATAGTAAAGAAGAATAGATTGCTACAAAAGGCTTGGTTGTTGTTTGATAAGGTGGAGAATATGATCCGAGATGTAGTGGACATCAATAAAGAGATGGTTCAGAATGGCTTCAGAGGGTTATGGCTGGAGAATAACACTTTTAGGAGATATTAGAAGAGTGTAATTCGAGAGGGATATGATTTAGAATGTCTTCAGAGGGCTATGGTGAAGAACCAAATAGGGTTACTGCAAACCCTCAAGAGGCACAAGCATAGAATATTTTTTGTTTTGTACATTTTTGTAGTCATGTAGAAGTATTGTATTTTTTTTTTGTTTTGACTCTGACATTGTCAGAAGATAGTAATAAAAGCATGAGGCTAAGATATGTAGAGAATGAAAGTTTTGTGAAGGCATTCATGTCATTTTTGAAGAAGCATAAAAGGGAGAACATAGTTCTATTTTTGCTTAACAATTGGAGCAGTTTTGAAGGAGTGATAGATATATTTGTGTTTCTAGTATGATCTCCATGTGAACAGTTATCCTCTAGGATGTCCATAAAGTTTTTAGAGGGTAATGATCATATGGAAATTATTCTATGAAGCATTGTTTGAAGATTAGCATTTTTTGACTCCTGATGCCCAATGGATAAGACTCTGAGTTCGATGGCTTTGCGAGCAAATCCACCTAGGAGGCACCAGAATGTAGGCCCAAAATGGCCACATCCTTAGAAAATTTTGAAAATTTATTCTAAGGCATGAGAAATCTCCAATCCACTGAGGATATAGAGTATTTTGGAGCGGATCCATACAAGAGGGTTCCAATCCACTCAATACTTAGTGTTTTTTGTAAACATTGTGAAGTAAGTGTTCTATTCCACTCAATATCTAGTGTATTTTGTAGTGGCTTCTCATGAAGTTCCCAATCCACAATTCTATTTGAGTTTTAATGATGTCAGCACATTTTAAAGTGTGGATTGGTGATATTATTTTATTTCATGTGCTCAAGTGACTAAGTGTTGAGAATGCTCATTCCATTGAGTTCCAAGACTATTTTTGAGCGGAATGGTGATAAGCTCCATGTCACTTGGTAAGAAGATCAAAAATGCTTGGAAAGAAGTAAAGGTAGCGGAATAGCACAAAGATCATTTTGCATTACTTTTTGAGCGGATTGGCATTTTCATAGTCAATCCAAGTCAAAGCTGGTGGAGCGAGATTTAAGGAGCGGATTGCAACTTTTTTCTAAGTTATGGATGTGAGAAAGGAATTAAATTGTTTTAAAGGTCTAAGTGAGCGGATTGATGATAAACTTGATTCCACTCAAAACTCAGTGTATTTCTCACCAAGTCTTGAATCCATTGGTCGAAGCCATCCAAGCTGATGTCAACATTATTTTTGAGTGGATTGGTGACTCTTTCTATCCCACTTGCAAGAGCATTGTTGAAGTTTAATCACAGCCATTCATTGAGTGCATCAATGGTAGATATTTTGCTGATATTTTTATGAAGCATACAAAGGTGGATTCTTGGTGGATTGAAGAACAGTCAGTTTGAGCGGGTAGTCAAAGCATCAATGGTGCCAAGAAACAAGAACCAAGAACTAGAGCAGTTGCAGATCTATGGTGGAATGGAGTTTTCAAGAAGAATGAATGGTCCAGATCTAGTTTCTAATGGCCTGAGGCCCAACTGCCATTACTAGACCAGCAAGTTGCAGAGTCGAGCTGCCATGGCGGATGACCTCCAACGGATTCTTCAAACCCTACAGGTGAATGAAATGATGCCAGCGTAGCTCTCTGCTGAGTTGTCAAATTCTTAATCCTTGTAATGTCTCCCCCTATTATTTTCATTGTAAACTATAAATAGAGGTCGAACCCTCAATTTTTAGGGTCGGCTCTAGTGCGTTTGCTTGCCCTACTATGTAAATATTTTTTGCAAACTAATGGAAGGAGCATTACTCAGATTTTTGACTTGAGACTTGTTATCTTTGATATCTTTCATTTAAGAGGTTCGAAGCTGTGAATTGCATTTCTGTCAATGCTGTAATGGTTAGTTCATTCCATTTGCATTGGATTACTAGTTGTTAAGGTAGTTGAAATCTGTTCATAGTTAGATCTGTGTTGGCAAGAAGTTTATTTCTACAAAGTCTGATTATTGATCTATTCTGCTAAATTGGATTGTTAATATATTAGATATTGAAATTGCTTCTTGGAACATATCTCTATTTTCTTCTTTATTGTATGAAGATTTCATGGTTTTGGGTGTTGCTAATCCTGAGTGTGGGACACTAGAAGTAGTTTGCTAGAGGTTTTTCCTATGGATGCCTATGTTGTTAGCCCTATCCAACCACTGTTAATGCATAATTTCTTAACCCTAAACCTTTTTCTAACCCTATTCCTTAAAACCCTTATTGAGCTTAATTGAGTCAACATTCTATTTAGTTGACAAGGAACCAACCTACTCTGGAGGTTGGGCTGAAGCAATATTTGGTCCATCCAATGTTGAGTTCTGAGCTGTGACTATCGGGTGCAAGCCTGGCCAGAAAATTGGAAGATAGACAGTTGCAGTATCAAGTAAAACTTGATGACAATTTAGTGCCCAACACTAATCACCCTCATCCAAAGGGATATAAGGAAGATCAGTACTATATTTACCATAGAAAAAAAGGCCATGACATTGAAGTGTGCAACGGATTCAAAAACATGGTACAAAACATGATATATAGGGATCAACTGCGTGTTGATATCCCCTTAGTGCCTGATAATCAGAACATGGGAATATTTAAATATCCTCTACCTAATAATGAACCTCCAAGAAATCATGTAGGTCGGGTCAACCAAGTGCAGATAGATCATCCCACATAGGTATTTGTTAGGATGGTTAATGTTGAAGGATAATAGGATGAACTTAATCAATTGAATTAATAAAGTGCAATATATAGATTACACTTAGGCTAAAGATAGCCTTTATGACTAATATCCCCTGATAATAGTAACAAGTTGCCAACTAAATAACTAATTGCATCTAATAATAATGTCGGTAAATAAAAGATGCTATAAGAAATAAACTAACCTAAGACTAATTACCTAGGGCTATTACCAAATAAGGTAATACTACTCTAACATCCCCCCTTATTACATTATTTTGGTAATACATATACATCCTCCTATACAACAATATTTGGGTAAAGTATATAACTGCCCCAATATAGTGAAGAAGAAGAGAAATGAAAGAATGTTGGCTCTTGCTTTATCTTCGGCTCTAGCTCTAGCTCATGGCTCTAGCTCTATCTCTAAGCGTACCTCTGGGTTTGTACCTCTAGGTCTATCTTGGGAGTTGCTTGTGAATCTACCTCTGGATCATCATCTTTGGATCTTCCTCGAGATCTACCTCTAGAACTTTGTCTTTGGGTCTATCTTTAGGTCTATCTCTGGGTCATTGTCTCTAGGACTACCACTCAGTCTATCACTGGATTTGCCTCGGGGTCTACCATAGGTTTTACATTTTCAATAGAAACTATTTTAAAACAATATTTAAAAACAATACTTTTTTGGTTTATTTTAGCAAACTTTTGCTTTTGGGGTGCTTTTCTTGGTATATTATGTCGTTGTTCCTTCCACAATATCACCTTTATCCATGGGTGGTGATGCTCCGCTCCATGAGTGTGTCACCTCCATGGTAGTGGCGTTGCTTCCTATGGGTGGTGAACTATCTATTGGGTGATGTTGCCACCTTTGAGTGGCACGCTCTTCACTTCTACAAATCCTCCAATGATGGTCTACTGTTTAAGCCTGCAATAACTTGATCATCAAAATGCAAAGATCAGTTTGCCTGCCAATTAAGCTTGTTTTCTCCACGTCTCAGGAGTAGTGGCAAATTTTTGATCTCCACATCCTCCTTTTAGGTTGTTGTTGACTGCTACAAAGTATTTTTTTTTGCTACACCTGTTACAACCTAAAATGTAATTGACTATGAGCACTCCTTCAGTAAGTGAATGTCTCCTATGCAATCATGCAAAACCAACAATGGTTATGGTAATTATCGGCTATGAATCAAAGTTATCGATGATTTTACAAAGCATGGAGTTGTTTGCTTCACCATATTAACAAATCTAGACCAAAAATAGGTCATGTGTCATGCTTCTTCGAGTCATTGTGCTGGTCTATTATGGTCTCCATTATAGATCCTGATCTGTCAACAACAATTACTACGATATACTGCAAAAATATAGCAAGTCCACTGGATACACTAGCATCCTCCTTCTGGAAAAAACTATGTCTATAAATTACAATGCGACTGCAAATCTCAAATATCAAAACATGCATTTTCATATTGGAGGGATACCAAATCAATGTGTATTTTGGGTGGTGTTGCACGTTGAGCGACACTTATTCTAGGCGATAGTATTATACTGGCTATGGAAGACGATTTCGAATTTTGTGCTAGACGATGATTGAATATACTCCATATCACAACTGCAGATCACTTACAATGGGGATTGCAGGGATTCATATGATCAACATCTCAAAATATTGTGGATCATCATCTTAGAACCCGATCCATGTCATTGAGTGATGTGAAATTACATTCGCTTCATGTGCCTCCATCGCGAAAGATGTAACAAATCAATGTCTATAAATAGCATCACATTCGACATCAATAGATGTGTAATTGCTGGATCATCTGCAACAAAAAGAATATTTGAGAGGTTGTGAAAATGCTACTACTGGTTGCTATGCTCCATAATGGTAGATTTCTATTTGTGTAAAACCTTTGGTACTGCACCTTCTCATGAATTTGCGTATACAAATCATAATTGTATGGCTACAACATAGCTTATAATAGGTCGGATGTCAGCTACATACTAATTTTTTAGTCCCACATGGGACATGTGGACACGATATGGGAATTTAAATAAACAAACTCTCACCTTTGATAATGTATACCTTTGTGTAGACAATAATCAACCTAGCATTTAACCTTCGCATGAAGTTGGACTTACATAGAGTAATTTTGATCCCACGTGTCTCTAGGTAGTCCGCCATGCCTTCCTTTGGGTCCCACATCATCCAGATCATCATGTTAGGTTATCTATAGTCCACGTACATGTAGAGCCCCAGTCAACTCTATATAGCTATTAATTACCATCCACACCAGTGTTAGATGCGTCACCAGTTGGCTATCAGCTCCAGCCTTGCCAGTCCTTCTAGCAAGGATCTACGATCTATGCAAGCTTCCTTGAGCTGTCAATACAACTCCACACTAGATATTGCTAAATTTTTAGTCTACCTTAGCCTTAGGTGGTCATCTTAGGTGCAGGTCCATAGGTCCACGTATCCAATTGCAATCCCCTTATAGGGTTATGTCCACATCAACTCCTTTTTAGGCCCCCGCTCTGTAGTTGGAGTTCATCCAAATGTACGATCATGACTAACCTGTCTATCAGAGCATTAGTCCTTGTCCAGACTATACCCACTGTTGGTGATAGTCCAAAAATCTAGACCATTCTAGAGTCACCTTATGAAATGTGTCGAGGTTCTCACACTAGTTGACCTCAGGAATCATGCCCAGATCAGCCTCTCAGGTTACACAAGATGAGCCGAGAGAAATGTCTCTGATACCATGAAGGATAATAGGATGAACTTAATAAATTGTATTAATAAAGTGCAATATATAGATTACACTTAGGTTAAAGATAGCCTCTATGACTAATATACCCTCATAATAGTAACAACTATGAAATAATAACTTTGCTGACTAAATAACTAATTGCATCTAACAATAATGTCAGCAAAGAAAATATGTTGTAAGAAATAAACTAACCTAGGACTAATTACCTAGGGGTATTACCAAATAAGGTAATACTTCTCTAACATACCCTCTTATTACATTATTTTGGTAATACATATACTTCCTCCTATACAACAATATTTGGGTAAAGTATATAACTGCCCCAATACAATGAATAAGAAGAGAAATGAAAGAATGTTGGCTCTTGCTTTGTCTCCAACTCTAGCTTTGGCTCTGGCTCTAAGCGTACCTCTGGATTTGTACCTCTAGGTCTATCTCAGGAGTTGCTTATGAATATGCCTCTGGATCATCATCTCTGGACCTGCCTATAGATCTACCTATGTAAATTTGTCTCTAGGTCTATCTTTAGGTCTGTCTTTGGGTCATTGCCTCTGGGACTTCCACTCGGTCTATCACTGGATTTGCCTTAGGGTATACCATAGTTTTTACCTTTTTGGTAGAAGCCATACAAAATTTCTTTCATCATGGTCCATTATATGTGATATGTCCATCCATAATCGATATGAACCTTGTTGGACATTTTCACTTCGTACCAATAGCTGGAAGAAGAGTGATTCATACATCCACATGAATCACAAGGATGTAATTTCCAATATCTAGCTACAACACATTTTGTCTTTCCGCAATGATTGTAAAAATACTTTTTAGGAGTTTGAGGAGATTTAGGTTTTACAAACATGGTATTACTAGTACTTGCATGTCTAGTATAGCCAAGACATTCATTCTTTGCCCTGATATTTAGCATTATTGGAGTTTTAATGCCTTGTTCCTATTTACCTAATATCTCACCATTGAATTATATTTTCTTAATAATTTTGGATCCAAATCCTTTGGTGTGTTTTTCAAAACATCCAATTTCATCATCTCCATCAATACTTTTAACAATATGACATTTTTCATTATTGATAAGATTATGGAGCTCTTTTTAAGGAGTTTCAATTTTTAAGTCACTAGTGTTGCAAGAAAAATCTACTACTAAGATGAGATCATTTGTGCTACAATTGACATATCCCATTGAAGGTAGGAATTAGCATGTATCACAACAAGAATTGGCTCCCATATGTATCTCAGATGCACCTTAGTAAAGTCCAACATAAAACCAATTGCCAGATGCACTAGGAAGACCCATGGTAACCATCAATAACAGACTCACTCAGAGTCTGCAGACAACCTCATCAAAAATATCCATATATGAGCTCATACAATAGTCCCCTAGGCATAGGAAGACTTTAATGGAGATTCTAATATCTATAGAGATCCATCCCCAAGACCCCAATGCATTCACAAATTTTATAGGGCATGTCCAGCAGTGCAAAGAGCGAGTGGTCACCTTCTATGATTACAAAATAAAGAAAGTGTTAGCTAGCATAATGGATCCAACTTTACACATAATCACTTGTATAAATTGAATCTCGTTTAAGTGAGTATTGATTGACACAGGGTCATAAATTAATATTATAAAAATGAGTGCTTTAGGACACCTTAATGTCCCTTAGTCACACATTGTAGCATCCACATTCACTTTACAAGCATTCAATGATGCATTATGTTTGATTGTTGGTACCATTGTGCTTCCTATCCAAGTAGGGTTGAAGACTATATCTGTGTCATGTCATGTGCTTGAAGGCAACATGTAATACAACATCCTACTTGGTAAACCCTGGATCTGTAACATCAAATATGTTTCTTCTATCCTTCATCAATGCATTAAGTATGTTCATGAAGGAAACATTCATGTCATCCCCTCAGATGAAGAGCCCTTAAAATATGTCAACCAAGTTGACAATCCTAGAGAATTTATCTTACCCTCTATCCATTTGGACATAAAACCAACATAACCTATTAATAATCCAAATAAAAAAGCTAAAGCAGTGCAATCTGATCCTTCTACATCAACACCACCATCAGAGCCTAAACTAAAACCTACTTTTGATAAACCATCTTCATTGATAAAATTTAAACAAGGACAAAAGCTAAAGGTACCTATGGTTGATGACCCTGAAGTCATCCCCCATATATCGACTACATATATTCCTCATACTATGGAGGAGGAAGAGTCACCTCAACATGCATCCCTTGCCTCATCATCAAGATCATCTACTCCTTAGTTGAAGGTACATAAAGTCAACCCAGGACTTGTAGAATATGTAGTATAGAATGTGACCTTCACACCCATCCTAGAGTCTGCACAGGATTTAGGTAGACCCCGTATCCCCTCTTTTACTATTGGTATGGTATTGCCTTTGGGCATACCTCCCAATTAGACCAATTTCATTTATGGAGGCTTTGATCTGACCTCCAATCATTCTCCAAAATATCATCATGATAACGATCCATTCACAGGTAATGTTTATTACCTGTCAAACCATGAGTATGATATATGTTACTTCGACCATTGCCATTGGTAGGGCAATGGTGTGGGTCTTTACGATCAGGCTTTTCGAAAACATTACCAACCACAATACCAATTGCCTATGAATAGGTTTGGATTAGGCTATTATGTTTGCATATCAAATGAGCTTTTAGATGATTCCTTACAATACCTAAGCTTGGGATTCAAGGAAGATATTTATTGGAATCTGTATGCCTATCCAAATACCTCACACTTATGGAGAGACCATCATCCAATTACTATAGTAGATATAGAATCATCCTCGTTCTATCATGAGAACATTTCTATACTCAGAAAGCATTTCATGAATCAATTGGGTTATTAGGAATAATAAGTATGCTAATGACATTGGCATTATACCTCAAAGGTATAGCATAAATGAAGAATTTGAATCAGAATCCATTTATGAGGAGGACAAATTAGGGTAAAACTTTGAGGAGGATGAGAGTGAGTACATATTCGATGATGATGAGTATGCACATGAGACCGATATGGCCTAGTTAGGGCCTCAACACTTGTGTCATCTTAACATTCCCCTGAGAGATAGAGCCAATCAGGTGACCTATGAACATAGACAATATCTACCACATGGTCTTCCCTGTTCCTCCTACCTTAAGACAACTACTTCCCCTAGAAGATCCTATTATCTTATCTATGCCCAAAGCAGATTCGAAGATGCCCATACCTCCTGAGCCACATCTAGAATTTGGGGGACAAACTAGAAGTAGTGAGTCTTATCCATGTGGTCTTGAATATTTTATTTTGTCCATAAACATGATCTCCATTTATATGACCACTCCACTCTGAAATACATCTGACCCTTCGAAACCATTGCACCTCAATATTGAGGTCGTTGATTTTGATCGCATCAATTTGTCCCTTGAGCCTAAATATTTCTTCCCCAATGAATAAATGTTACAACCATTTTAATTTGTACCAGGTTGTACCCATGATTTTTATCATTCAGAGGTCGACCATGATATGGTAGAACATTTAAATCCAACTTATGAAATCCATATGATCCCTACACCTCACAAACTTGAGGAGGGACTGGATATGTCAATAGAAGAAACTTTTGAAGTGGATATCAACATAGATACCATGAATCCAAATAAAGTTAAATTCAAATAAAGCTTATCTCCTGAGGAATGAGCCATCCTCATCCCTCTATTGAAAGAGAGACCTAATATCTTTTCTTGGACCTACAAAGACATGTCAGGTTTGGATCCAAAATTACTTGTCCACAACCTTTCATTGGACCCTACCAAAAAGTCGATGAAGCGAAAAATTATAAAAATACATCCAACCATCGCTTTGATGGTCAAATATGAATTGCAAAATATTCTATATGTAGAATTTATAATTTCAATCGACTATATGGAATGGGTATCAAACATGGTACCCATAGGAAAACCTGATGGAAGAATCTGCATTTTCATAGATTTTTGGGACCTCAATAAGGCAACACCCAAGGATTCATTTTCATTGCCAAAAATTGATGCTCTTGTAGATGCCACTATAGATCACGATATGCTCTCAATAATGGATTGGTTTTTCTAGGTGCAATCGGATTTGGATTAAACCCAAATATCAGCACAAAATCCCTTTTACCACTCCATGGGAGATATTTTACTATAAGGTTATTCCATTCAGCCTTAAAAATGTTGGTGCCACATATCAGTGGGCTATGACATATATATTTCATGACTAAATGCATAAGATATTGGAAGACTACATCGATAAATTACTCACCAAGTCATTACTACATGAAGAGTATGTTGAGGTCCTTAGAAAGGTCTTAAATTGCCTGATTGAACATAATGTTAGATTGAATCCTAAACAATGTGTCTTTGGTGTAACTTCAGGAAAACTCTTGGGATTCATCATTTCAAAATGAGGGATCGAATTAGATCCAACAAAAGTAAAAGCCATACTAAAAATTTTCCCCCCACAAACATAAAGGAACTAATAAGCCTACAAGGTAAAGTAGCATTTATAAAGTGCTTCATTGCGTAACTATCAGATAAATGTTGACCCATGAATTGACTGCTACACAAGGGGATCTCATTTGATTGGGATGAATATTGTCAAAAATATTTTGCTAAGATCAAGAAATAGTTGGCATGACCACCAGTACTAGATTTGTCAAAACTAGATGTACCATTTCTATTGTATATATCCACCACTGAATTTGCACTAGGAACCATGTTAGCCTAGAAGAACAAGCAAGACAAAGAGGAGGCGATATACTATATAAGTTGAACCCTGGTTAGCTACGAGCTAAGATATGCATACATTAAAAAATTGTGTTTAGCAGTGGTTTTTGCAACTAATAAGTTGCACCACTATATGCTAAGTCATACAATGTATGTTATATCAAAACAAAATCCCATGTAGTATATGATGAGCAGAACATATCATAATACATGTCTAGCTTATCAGGCTAATCATTTAATTATCAATCCAGGTCAATACGATTTAAATAACATACAATCCCATATAGATTATTCCATAACATTTAACTAGCTTACTTGATTCAATTCCTTAAGATCAGGTTATAGATTTTAAATGTGATTCTTTTTAATTATAAAATTGATATAATAAATACGAAATTAACCTAATGAATGAATGTGTGTGGATCCACGTGCATCTAATAATGTTCTAACTATCTTACTTTTAAAATAAATGATGTAGATTAAATTTATATTATTTCTACATTATACTAATCTAATTCTAATCTATTGCAGGAGCAGGAGAACAGGGACTGGTCTTTTAGAAGTGGGTCCTACCTTTGAAAAGGTCAGTATATTTCTCTTCTCCTCTATGCTATTTTTACTTCAGTAACTATTTATTTCATTTAATCTATTCTAACTATTACCTATTCATTGATTGCAGGAAAAGTAAAGATATTACAGAAAGGAATAAATCATTACAAAAAATAGAATAATATTGCAAGATTCATGGAAGAAAAATAATACTATTTTATTGCTGAAATTCAAACGTGTACATTGTTGGAGATTACAACTATGGAGTGACTTCTTCAACTTGTATTACAAAATGTCATTCAGAGGAAAAGGACTAAAAGGAGGGGCCTTTTCAATGGCCTCCTTATTGTAATTTATACAATAATTTTCAAGGAAGTCTTTTTCATAATTTTTTTTTATTTTCTCCAGCTAATCAAAATCTAAATCCTAACTATGTACTAGTAATTTTCTAAAACAAATATAATTTTGTAACAGGACGTAACTTTGACTAATCAGTGCTAACACATGTGCAACTGACTTGTTCTAAACAAACATGACTTTCTAACAAATACAACTTGGACTAATCATTATGAGGCCAAGTGGCACTCATATTAACAAATTTTCTTAATATAAGAGACAACAAAAATAGTCTTATGCCCTATTCTCAAGGAAAGAGAATATTTAGTTGGCAAAAATAAGAAGTTTGGATCCTTTCCAACTTTTAATAAATCTTTACAACTTTATCAAATAAAATAACAGTTTGCCAAATATTCCTTTGATCACGTGGACATCCAGAATGAGTGACTGTGCAAGGTGCATTCTTTGTTGGTCATGATGTGGCACTAATGCTTAGTCAACCTTTGACTAACTTTTTCATAGCTCTTCTTTGTAAATGCTTCAATAATACTTTATCCATAATGCTTGTAGGTGTGCCATGTGTCCAACCAATCTTCATTCATCTATGTTCAGGGTTATGCACAGTGGTGAATATTCGCAAATTGGGTGAATATTAGGATTTCCAAAATTAGAAATTGGCGAATATGAGGACCCTCGATGTTGGTCCATTCGCCTAAAATTTTTAGGACCAATTTTTTCTTAGGGTCAATTTGCCATAATATATGTCCAAACATAGGCATATTTGTACTCATTGGAAAGATCTTTTCAAGCCTGATATAATGGTGGTGTTTTGAGGAAGTTATAATAGGTCAAAAGTGGTCCCAAATATGACCTTACATTTTAGGGCTTTAAATACCCCAAATTTTGGTGTGAAGATGCTCAATTTGATTTGCTTAGGATTCTCCATGATTCACCTTGATTTTGATTAGGATTTGTCATTTGTTTACAAAAAAATTGAGTCCAAACCCTTATGCATAACCATGTCTGTGTTCTGGTTCAACATCCATAGCCATTCATCCAACTTCATACATAGTTACCTAATAACACATAAACTTACATAAAATCCATGTAAAATACACATATAATAAAATTTATAATAATTAATCTAATTAACACATAAATGACAATATTAAGGTAAAATAATAGTAAAAAGTATTCATATCCATTCATTTATAAAGAAATATATAAGTAAATCATGTGTAAATAATGTAACACTTTGACACTCATCATTCCCCCAAACTGAAGGAAATGCATGTCCTCATGCATACAAGTTTTAAATACCACAACATAAAACATTGCAAATATTATAGATGAGATACAACAAATTTTATAATTGAAACATTGTAGATATAATGAATGAAATATTGCGGTTTTATAGAAATAACTCTACAAATGTATAAAATAAAATATTGTAATTGTTTATGGAGAAAATAGTGCAAATGTATGAAATCAACATACTCGATTCTATCCCTTGTATAGCATGTTCAGGTGTAATTAATTTAAATTTCATGTGAAATCATTGTTGAACAACCAAGGTATTGCCCTAGACATTTTATGGAAAAGATGGGTTTCAAAATTAGGGATTTCTTTTATGTTTCTCCATGCGCCTTTGATCATGATTTGCTCGATGGTTTCTATATCTTTATCTATTTGCTCCCTGTTGCTAGTAGTTGAAGTATTATCACCAAGAGCATATTAAATAAATAAATATAAAAATCAATAAATAATATAATAATAAACTAGTACAAATATAATAAGATTATTATCATAATAAATAACTATTATAATGATAATTAATAAAATAGTTATTAAAAATATTAGACTAATAATATTATAATATAATAATAATAAACTTATTAAAATAATAATATAATTATAAGTATAGTATTATAAATTAATAATAATAATAATTTTATAGTTATAAACTTAATAATATAATAATAATATTATAAACTTAAAAATAATATAATTATAGAAATAATATGATAAACTAATATAATAACTAATAGTACTATTAATAGTACTTGGGAAGTGGTTATCTGTTGGGGACCATTGAGATGCGGCTCAAATGTTCGGTGGGATTATATCAGAGTTAGATGCTATGTTGTAGAACTACCTCGACTCTCTCACAGGTCTTCTTGGATCTCCCGACCCTTTGGATCCTATGGTTTGTGGTGCCGGTTTATGCAATTACTGTTTTTGTTTTGGTTAGTGTTGTAGTACAGTTTCTATACTCTTCTGTTTAAGTGTTGAAGTGCACTATTTTGGTTTGTTGTCTTCTTTTGGTTGTAAAAGGTTTTGGGGCCCTTTCAAAACCCTCTTCCCTTAATTTTACCAAAAAAACAAATGTACTATTAATAGTATATAAAAAAAAACTTCTAATATAATTATATTATATTATATTTTAATATAATTACATAAATAATCACTATTATATTATTATATTAATTATAGTAAATAAATTATAATATAAAACATAAATACTATCGTGATAATACTATAAACTACTAAAAATAATATTAATAATATTATAAACTAATAATAGTAATATAATATTATGAACTACTATTAAATGGTCATGAGAATGACAAGTGAGTTTATATTTATGTTTTATCATATTATGAGTTTATCTCCCTTTGTGCTAAATATAGCATGTCATCAATGCTTTCCAACAACCAATCACCTCTCCATGATGACCAGTTATCCAAGTCACCTCTCCATGACGACTAGTTATCCAAGTTCAATGTTATCTCGCATACTTTTGACAAAGCAAACACAGTCGAGGGTTTCAATTTGACAAAGCAAATTTGATGGAGCTAATGAACCAGGGGCCATGTGGAAGCCAATACAACATAGAAACTAGAAGTCAAAGAAATTAGAGATGCTTGGCACTCAAGTCAGATCACCTCAAACAAATCAAATCAGGTAAGCCATCTTCCATGGTTTCATGCATGAACTAAAACATCTTGTGATTTGTTGACACATGCCCCAAGAAACAAATAGTGAGCATCTAAATCCAATGTGCTTTAGGTTGGATCCATGACTTGATTTCTGCCCCAATTCTCCCGAGATAAAAACAGATAAATTTTACATTAGTTCCCTTGATATTGATGCATGTAAATTTAATTTAATTTAGAAAAATATAAATTATTAATTAATTTATTTATTTTTATATGTATTTTATATATATATATATATATATATATATATTAAAAGAATGTTTAAATAAAGATATAGTAACTAAAATATTAAATTATAATATATATATATATATATATATATATATATATATTATAATATTTTATTATTATTTAATTTTAATTATTAAAGATTATTATAATAAATATTTATGTTCAAAAGAACTTGTGAATGCTATTTATTTATTTATTTATTTAAAATTTATACAATTAACAATAATTTAATTTTTGAATCAATTTTGAATAACAACAATTAGACATGATAATACAGTTTTTAATTTTAGGTTCAGATAATATTTGCGAATTAAATTATTTAAACTATAGATGAAATGTTTTGGTATAACTCCAATTTGTTACATGTGGCATTGAATTTTGATTGGTGAGAAGACCAAACTCATGAATGATAATGGTGAAATATTAGGGACCATATGCATTTTTAAATTTAACCCTGACTTTAAAAAATATATATGTTTATTCATACTCTCTCTGCTATCAAACTTTGACATCTTTTGTCTGTGTGATGAAGATGAACAAGATTAAAGAGGGTCTTTTAACTTTTATTGATAGCAAAATTTATTTATTTATTATATATATAAGGAAGAATGTTCAATTATAATTAAAATTAATATATATAATAATAATAATAATTTTTTTTAATATTTTATTATTTATTAATATTATATATATATATATATATATATATATATATATATATATATATATATATATATATATATATATATATATATATATATATATAAATTGGTAAATATATATTTCACTATTTTTATTTATTTAAAATTTGTACAATTAGCATCTTGAATATATATAATATTAAACATGAAAATTCTATTTTATAGGTGTTATATTATGGGAAATCTTCATATATTTTATTAATTATATTTATATATTATATTTATTATTATTATATATTTATTTTTTTTTATTTTTTTTTGGTAATATTAAGATATGGAGGTTTTGACCAAGAATCCCCCAACCTGTTACAACAACTTCACCAGGGAGACACACACCCACCCCTTCACACACTCACCCATGCCACGGTTTGAACCTTGGACCTCTTGAAGAAGAGCCAAAGCCCAAACCATTGCGTTGCACCCCAGGTGCATATTTATTATTCTATAATATTATATTTATTTATTTTATTATTATATTTATTATTCTATAATATTATATTCCTGTACTACTTCACCAAACTGTATTATAAACTTTATTGTATTAAGCCTATACCTCCCCCCAAACTGTAATTTTGGCTATATAGCCAAAAATAAAAATAGAGGGAAATATTTTTATATAAAGATGCTTATATTTGTAGGAAATTTATATATTATTTTAAATGGTATGGGGGTAAATATATATTGATGTATTATTATAAATATTATATATATTATATAAATTATCATTATATAGATATATTTTATTTACTTATTATTTTTATATATTTTTATCATTTATATATATTATTTATTTTTTAATTTTTAATTTTTAATTTTTTCCATGTGGGATGAATATTAGTCATCATAAAAAAAATGGATCTTTTATCATAGGATGATTTCAACAGGATATTTCAACAGGATATTAGGGTTCTTGGAAAATACAAACCATACTTTTGTAGGATGGGATAAACTATAGTACTTAGGAATTAGTTTATGACTCTTGCTTGCTTACAACATTCTAGGGTTGTTTTACAAAGGCTCAAAAATTCTAGGGTTGTTTTACAAAGGCTCAAACATCCTAGAGACTTTGAAAATCCATGTTTATTGATGTAAAATTGGCAAATATATTAATGCTATAATTTAGTGTTTTTGGCCTATATGATATGTTACGGTTTTTGTGCATATTAACTACTTTGTTTTCATGCACCTCTTGCTTGGAAATAATGGGCATCGAGAAATAAAATGTTTACAATGTAAGAAATATTAGTAGAATCATCAAATAAAATCACGTAGGGCACTGCTTCAAAATTCATTCGTTGGGTGACAATGATTTCTTTGTTTTAAAAATTGGGTCATGAAGCAAAAAGAGTGGCAAAGGCACGTTCGCATCTAATTCAAGGTGACTGACACATTCACCCTATTCTAGGGTGAATGTGATCTTTTTATATAAAGAAAATGGAGAAAAATGCTAAGATCCGAATGGAGATACTTTCACCCCAAATGGACTTTCGTCCCTCTTTGGGGTGAAAAGCCATTTTAAAATTAATGAAGAAGGAACTCAAAGTTGAAGTGCAAGCAGAATGAAAGAAAGCACGTTTGCCCCAAAGTAAAGGCGACAACTTCATTCGCCCCACTTTGGGGGTGAACATCATTTAAAAATCATTTAAGGAAGGTGTTGACAAGTCAATGGCGCATTCACCCCGATTGAGGGGTGAACTTTTTATTCACCCCTCTTGGAGGTGAAAGCACAATTAAGAGAAGCCTTGACAAAGTTTCAAAGTGCCAAAGCATAAGTTGACAAGTCAATGGCACGTTCGACCCAAGAGGGAGCGAACATCACATTCGTCCTCCCTTGGGGTGAGTCTACATGGAAACGACTTCATTAATTTTTTGGGATTTTATTTTCACCAAGATGGATAGAATTGAATAATCAAGATACGTTGGCTTGAAGTAAGAAGCGGCAAAGCCTTTCACCTCACTTTGGGGTGAACATGCATTTTAAGAAGTTAAATGTCCTGTGAGAAGCACTTCCATCAAGGAATAAATCTGAAGTTTTGAATCACCATTTTTGAAGGTAAAGCAGTAGAATATGTATGCAATATCAAAGTTGGGAGGGACTATCCAGGAAGCATGATGATGTAAGTGTTGAACAACCAAAGATAAAAGGTAGCATTTTTTCATTCATGACTATTTCAGGTGAATTCGAATTTAAGTATGAACAGGGGCTTTGACCAAATATGAAAAGCATTTAATTATTGGAGCAAGAGGTAGCCAAAGTTACGAGTTTCAAGGTAAATGAGCTACAATTTTTAAGATCGCCAGATGATTCGTATGAGTTTCGAAACATTCCGAATGAAAGTGAATTTTTGAGGAATAAAGAAGCCTCCAAGTAAATGACCAAGTTTGCAGTTTTTCATGCACCGACACTAGGATATGACTGATTTCCTGGAGATTTTCCCCTTAAAAATTGGATCGCTACCTCAAGAGAAATATTTTCAAGGATTTCAAGGAGGAATTGTCTCACCAAGGTCCCTGATCTGTGAATATTTTGTCTTCATGTGTATTTAATGAAAGAGTCGAAATCCTCTATAAATACTAATCAATTTTCATTGTAAAAGGGGGTTAGACATTCTGTAGAAAAACTATTCAATTTATTTGTATAAATAGAAGATACATGGCTTCTAAATTTGCAAGCGATCTTTGTGTGTGATTTCCTTCTATTTTATGCATTTCTATATTATGCTCATATTCATTGTTTGTCGTTAAGTTTAAATTTTACATCTAAATTTGAACATTGTTGATGAGAGAGTGATTTCTAGAATGTGATCCTGGAGGTCATCTCTACAAGGTTGAAAGTAAATCCTATTACCTTATTTTATTACATGTTGCTTCAATTATTGAGTGGAATTCCTGTTACTAGTCTCTCTCCAATCCTACACCTTTGGCCTATGGCCATATTTCTCATCTCTTTCTATCACTTCCAATTTCTTTCCTGCAAATCTAGCCTTAAACCTGTGTAGGATTTAGCAAGGGAGCCAACCCTCTCTGGATATTGGCACGAAGGACATCTCTTTCCTTTGGCATTTCAATGTTGGGCGTGTCTAGGGCGCATAAACACAAGTTTTTTTAATTAGGCAGATATTTGACTAATAATTTTTGGCATGCCTGGTGGGACCTCAAAAGTTCCACTTTCAATAGTATTGAGCTTTGATGTTCACCTTCATGCTTTATGATTAGAACATATGATGACTCTGTTATATCCATAAGCCTCCAAATGTGAAGGTAGTGAGAGCTGTGCTTCATGATTACAAGATCGAAGGCCAAAAATCCTGAAGATCCCATTGAGTTTTATGAACTTGACACTAAAATATTAGGTGAACACCCCAGATTAGTTCCCTCACCTTAGAAATTATACAAAACATCCTCTCAAATAGCTGGCGTATTCTCTATTCCTCCAAGTCCAGCTAGTACTACTACTAGCATCCCACCTCCACAACTTCATACACTAGTTCAAATGGCTCAGAATCCACCACCACAACAACCACAACCACCAAGGTAGTTCCCAACATGGAATAGCTTAGGAGCCTTAAATTTGCAAGCATAAAATCTAGTTTCCCAAGAATATTTGAAGGCATTACCTACCTATGATGGTACTGGTAAGACGTATTATGAGCATATTCAAGATGTGGCTTCTTTGGTGATAATCCATGACATTGCAGATGAAGATATTATGCTAAGATTGTTGGTGCTATAACTTAGAGGAAAGCTATTGTACTGGTACTAATCCTTATCGCCCGCCACTATCACTACGTGGGATAATTTTGTGGAATTGCTAATCAAGAATTTTTATGAGCAAGCTGACCCATTCTCCTTGCTACATCAAATTAAAACAATTAAAAGGCATCTATAGGAGAATATAGCGGACTTCAATGTTAGGTTCACCCAAATTTGGAAAAGGGTTCCTGATGGTCTTCGGCCCATGCATGAACAATCTATGTTTTACTACCTCAGATAATTTGACTCTGACATTGGCATGGCAGTTTGGTGGGCCAATGTGAATACGTTCCCAGATTTGTACACACCGGCAAAGAAGGCCGAATTAGACTTAATCACCATAGGTAAGCTTCCCCCGAAAGTGACCATACCCATCCTTCCTAATATTCCACAATATTTATATTCAAGTGCATTCTCATAGCCTATGCCTTATATGTACCCGGTTTCCTCATGGAGCTTGAGTTCGCTTCATATCACTCCAATTTTATTTCCACAACTCCTAGCTCTAGCTATTCTGAACTACCCTTACCAATTGTGCAATAGTTGCCAACACTTATCCCTTTCCCAACACTACCAGCACCACCTATTCCATTGTCGTTACCTGCTCCACCGAAGCCTCTGCCTTTACTGACACCTTCTACACCCTCAAATCTTGATATTTACATGAAACTATTACAATAAGTACAATTTTTTAACTCATACATAGGGAAAATATTGAACGAAATCACCACGATAAGGAATAAATAACATGAAGCTAAATTTTAGTCAAGGAGGTTTCAAACACTTCCAATTACTAGGGAATAACCAATGACCAACAAGGGCTCTGATAGGATAACAACTATGTTACCAAATGAAGAAACTAGTACATCAAAGAGAGCGTATTGGTGCTCAACTTGCAATGATCCTCATGGAGAAGAAACATGCATGGTTCATCTAAACTATGTACAAAAACTGGCAAAAAGTTCTACTAGTGGGCAAGTTAATATGAAAATGGAAGTTGGTCATAAATTTATGGTCTCATCATTGGAGCAAGTTTTAGTTCTCTCAAGAGTTGGAAAGAAGTCGGTAACTATTGATCCAATAGAATTGGAGCCTCTGAAGGTTCCTGCTGAGCCGAAGAAATAAAATGAAAAAGTGCAACCACTAGTGAAATTTTTTGGTGCAATAGCAAAATAGTAGGATTCTATCTTGTTGAAGGATACACTACCTAAACAAAATCAAGATACATTATAGACAAAGGCGTCAGCTTCACAACCTATAGCTACTCAAGAGCAAAACGAGGTGAAAGAACAAGCTAAGGAGAACCTTAGGTACCCGTCATTGACTAAGAATAAAAGGGTGGAAGCTACTCAATAGTACTGAAACAAGTATGATAAAGTGGTAGAGGAAAAGGGTCTTGGTGTTTCTGATTATAATATTATGGAGGAGATGAATAAGATACCAGCAAAAGTGATCTTATACGATGCATTGTGGTTACTAGGGCAAGTTGACCTGCTATAGGAGTCTCTCAAAACTATAAAAGACAAAAATAAAATTCATTCCTAGAACGTGCTAGTACAGACCTTGTCTACCTTAGCCACCGATAAGAATAGACCACCCCCATTCTATATATCCCTCAGGATGGAATGGTGGGTAGTACATAATTGTATGATTGACTCTGGTGCTGCAACTACTATTATGCCAAAGGTAGTATGCGAAGTCATGGGAATGGAATACACAAGAAGTAGTCTAGGAGTATTGTAGTTGGATAGGACCCCAATAAAGATAGTGGGAGTAATAAAATATATTCATATTTTTCTACATAGCATGCTGCAGATCACTGTTATTCAAGAAATAGTGGTGGTTGACTTAGAACCATACTTCATCATGTGTCTCTTGAGGGAATTCATAGTGAAGTTAGGAGGATACCTTTCCTTAGATTATTTGCATCTAGATATACCATACAAGGGAAGGAGAATTCATATTTATAACAAAAATCCATCCACATTCCATATAAAAAAGTTGGAAGAGGAGGAAAATCTATAGGTGTAGTCAACATGATGACTGAAGAGTTACAAGAAGCTAATTTTATGGAATAAGTGCTTGGTGAGCTCTACCTTGAATATGAATTCTCACTCATGGATTTCAACATGATGTTAAAAATTGACATTAGTTGTTACACTATAACCAAACCTAAGAAGATTTAATAAAAAGTCTCTGATTCCCCAGATCCCATCATAGATCAGTTATGGAAGTTGTATTTCGATGGTGCAAGGTGCAAGAATGATGCAACCCCATTATTGTAGTTGCCTTGACAATCGATCTTGCATTTGATCAATCTGTACTCGACGTCATCCTCCATTCATGAGCTCCACTTCCTCAATATGAGTGGGTACATCTGGTTTAAATCAAACCTATGTATGAAATGGGGAATTCAGTCAACTATGCTTCATGTCCTTGCCATCAATTCTACCCTTATATTCCATATCTGCCAAGTTTTGGATGTAATATACTATGCATATGTTGTTTAATCTTCCCATCAACTTGTTCTAGGTGGTCCTCATGGCCAATGTAAACACAGCTAGATTGGAATCAGTTTTCCACTTTTGCACGATCTCTCTATCCCTAGTCATTTACATTAAGGGAATTCTATTTCCTTTATTTGTTATCATTTTTAGTTTAAAAGAAACCATGAAGGGAATGAGGCCCACATAAAAAATTATATTTAATCAAGAATATTTTGGAGAATAATCCATTGTAAAGGGACTCATCTTCCCACTTATTTTTTGCTAGTTGGAGATCTTTTAATTTTCACATAAATCAAACCTCCACTCAAACATGAATATAGTAGTATTTATAGTCCTTGTAAAGCTCTTTCCGTGATGCATCTAGTAGAAGAATCATATTTAAATTTTACAATGGACTAATTTGAACTATCAAGCCCTAAATTTTATGTTTCTAACTTCACCTTTGAACCTCTTTGTTGTATTATAGAGTGCACTTTCATTTATACCCAATACTCAATCCACATTCATTTTTAGAGATTATATTGGAAGCAGATTATCCTCTAGATCATGACATTTACATATAAGTAATCCTCACTAATGGAGTAGTATCAAAGATGTTCATGACTAGGATCCTTCTTATGTGATACACAAATATCACATGGGTACTCCTCAATCAAGGAGTTGTCATTTTGTATTATTTCTCAGGGACATGACCCTTTCATTGTAATCCCAGCCATCACATGGGTCCTCACCCTTTCACATCATATGGTACTCCTTCACATTGGAGTTTTTTAAGCCCTCTAGTGACTCATATCTCAGTGGATTTCAACACTTCCACTTTTCAACTCAGCTCATATCTTCATCAACAAGACACATCAAGCAACATCACATTAGTTCCTTCGGAATCAACTTCTACATTAGCTTATTGAATCCCATATTCTTAGTATTCTCTTTCTCTCTTCCTCCTCTTTTGTAAAAAGTATTGGAGTCCAATGCTTATATGGTGGGAAGGAATGATGAGGAATTATATAATATAAAGTATTATCTTATAATATATTTAATATAATACTTTCTAGAATTCCATCATTTTTTTGCTAAGTGTATATGCCATGATCATGTAAGATATATCCCATTGTAGGAAATCAAAATGAAATTTGGTTGCCCCAAGTTTGGGGTGATTCCATTTTGTTGAAGAAAGTGCCTTTTGACGTCATTGAAATGCAAAGTGATGAAAATGTAGAAAAATAAAAATAGTCTTGCCCTTGGGGCCACTCATGATTGTAGCTAATTACCACATAGAATTCCTAAACAGTTTCTCAATCACTTTACTCAACCCGTATTACCACATAGAATTCCATCATTAGGTAGCTTCTAGAATTGGCATTTAATAGGTTGGTTGGTCGACCATGGTATTGGTTGGTGGTTTTGACCAAACAAGCGGATTGTAATAGGCACATAATACCTATAAATTCATGTTTTATGTTAAATTTAATAATAAAATTTATTTTGAGTTTCAGTTATAATTCTGCATTAGCTTTTGATAATTAAAATAGTTCTTTTTCATATTTTTATTAGTTTCTTCATGTCAAGCCAAATTGTTTGCTTTTTGTAAATTATTAGGACTGAGTAGGTTAATTACTATTATAATTTTGAGATGGAATCCTAGGATAAATTTTTGTACCTTCAATTGCTCATTATTCTCATATTTAGGAACATACTTTAATAGTTCAACAAAATTCTAGTAATAATCCTCAATGGACAAGGATTAAGGTAGAGAATTATTCAAACTTTTCTACATAAAATTGCTTGGAATTTTTTTTTCTTAAATTCTTATACAAACTTCTCCCATTTCATGTTATATGCTTAAATTTTATTTCCTTATTTATATGTATTCCACCATTCTAAGGTTGTGTCTACTAGGTGGAGGGTAGCCCAAGTAGTTTGGGACTCAAATGATAAGGTCTTCATAGAGAAGTATGTCTCTACTTCACTTGACCATATCTCTACAACATCCCTACCTTCCTTACCATTAAATTTTAAAACCTTTACATTTTTCATATCTTTTTCTAGTTCTACCCCTACCTAAGTTCTACCAGTTTCTTTTGGTTTATTAGGAGCTTCTTCCTACCTGCTCATAGATTCCTTACCCTTGGCTAGAGTTTTTTCATTTTCTACTACCGGTTCATCAACTCACATTGTTGGTCCATATAATATTTTTTTCATTGCATTTGTTTTTAAAGTAATTGTACTAGCTTAGATTTCTTACTTCCCTAGCAGGTTCATTTATCTCTTTTAACTATCTTTCCATTTGGTGCCAGACAATAACTTCTTCCTACCTAATTGGTGTAAGATTTTTAGATCCTCCTCAAAGCATAGGTGTCATATTACCTAGGTGTAAAAGAGAAATGCAAATTTAATGTTTTAGGTTTGTTGGAATCACAAGAAATTTTGAATTCAAAACAAAAAATTCTTTGATCCCTAGGACCTGTGACCTAGGATCTAATACCTGAAGAACACAAGCTTATACTGAGAGGGGGGATGAACAATATAAGACCATTTTTTACTTTTCTTTCTCAATAAATATTATGCAATGTATAAATAGCATTATCAACAACAATAATAAAAGTAATGCATAAATCACCACACACAATAGAGACACCAATTTAACATGGTTCACCTAATATGGGTTACTCCACGAAGAATATATTTCACTACTATCTTCTCAATAATTGTCTTGGGAATCCTTTCCCTATTACAATGTTTATGGACCTCTATCCAAAGGAGACACCAATACCCTGATCAAGTTTATGGATATCTATCCATAGGAGAATTCCTTTCTCCTCAGCTCTGGCTGGTGATCTTCTATAATAACTATTACCTCCACTACACTGGCTAATGGAACTCTATCCGTTGAAGACTCCCATCCCCACTCATAAGAACTATCCTCACTACCCTGGCTAATGGATATCTATCCACTAGATATTGTCATCCTTTATACTCTGTCACCTCAAAAGCTTACTCTCAGATCTATCTCAAATTTATACTAAAAATAATCCTTTGGTCTAGCACAAATTTGCTCAATATCTATCTCTATTCTGGAACAAAATTATCCTCAAATTTTCACTAAATATAGTCCTTTGGTATAGCATAAATCTATCCTTAATATTTGTCCTCTGATATGCACTAAACACAGTCCTTTTGTCTAGCACAAATCTTCTCAATATCTATCCTCAAGCCTTAACACAAAGCTTTAATTAATCACAAATCAACTCTGCTAGATCTACCCCAAATATTAACTTAAGGTTTGAACAAATTAGTCAATAAACTTTGCTCACAAGTCTTCTCAAATAATTATCTCAAATATGACTTGTAAGCTTCCACAAAATCTCACTCTAATCTATCCACAAGTCCTATCTATAATTTTTCCAATATGCTCTTAAGTCTTCTTTAAGGCTTATCTCAATTCTACCCACAAGTCCTCTCAAGAACTTGTCCAATCTACTCAATAAGTCTTCACCAAGACTTGTATCAATATTTGTCTTCAAATTTGTATTGTAAGCTTCCACAAAAAATCACACCAATTTGTCCACAAGTCTTCTCTAAGACTTACTTTAAATCTTCTCAACAAGTCCTCACTATAAATTGTCCCAGGGTTATGCATAAGGGGTTGGACTCAAACTGTACTTGTAAAAAAATGGTGAATCCTAATCAAAATCAAGGTGAATCATGAATAATCCTAAGCAAATCAAATAGAGCATATTCATACCAAAATTTGGGGTATTTGAAGCCCTAAAATGTAAGGTCAACTTTGGGGCCACTTTTGACCTATTAAATCATCTTATAACTTCATAAAAACACCACCATTAGATCAGGCTTGAAAAGAGATTTCTAATGAGTACAAATATGCCTATGTTTGGATATATATTTTGGCGAATTGACCCTAAGAAAAAAATGGTCCTAAAAATTTTAGGTGAATGGGCCAATGTCGAGGATCCTCATATTCACCAATTTCAAATTTTGGAAATCTTAATATTCACCCAATTTGTGAATATTCACCACTATGCATAACCCTGACTTGTCCAATCTCACAGAAACATATAGAGAATTGTTAGGGACTCAATATGCTTCACATTCACTATAATGCTCAAATACTTTCAATATCTCTTTTTATCATAGAAACATATAGAGAATTGTTAGAGACTCAATATGTTTCACACTTACAAACACTCAACTTTTTTCTCAAATAAATTTAGAATATGGAACAATTTATTTCACAGAAATTGAACTATCACTTCAACACATCCACTCAACTAGGCACAATCACTTCCACTCAACCAATAACTTCAACAACAATGCTTATCAAGTAATCCTCACATAACAACAATACTCATGATCTTTGCAAACCCTAGTTCAAGTTCTTCACTCAACCAATCACTTCAACAACAATGCTAATCAAACAATCCTCACATAACAATGATACTCATGATATTTGCAAACCCTAGTTCAATATAGTTCACCACTTCACATAACAATGATACTCATGTTCTTTGCACAAACCCTAGCTCAAGCATATGAAAGCTTTACTCAATATTTCCAACAATGCTTATCAAACAAGGTTTCTAGAATCAAATTTCATTCCATAAAAACCAAACTCAACAATGCTTACCAAACAACCCTTTTCACTCCAACTTAGCATTCACAACATTCAACAATCACTCACTAGGAATATGTGCCCATACCTTTTTTTTTGATGAAGAAAATGACCTCAAAACCTGTCTTAAACAAAATTTTCTTCTTTGCCAATTTCAATGGTTAGATGACAAAAATATCACACTAACTCTCTTCAAAAATATTTCTCAATCACAAAAATAATCAAACTGAAATACACCTTATTACTTCTTCTTTGAAATTAGCAATCATCAAAGCATACAAAAATTAATTACTCAATTACTCCTTATAATCTCCAATCTTTAATTAACAACCTCCAAAATTACACCCTCAAATATTATGCTTCCTATCCTTTTATCTCCCTCAAATTCTCAATAATCAAACTTTAAAAATAAACTTTATAACCCTCAAAAATCTTTATTTTTATTCAACCTTTAGCAATTAATCTTGGCAAATCATGAGCGCATACCTCTCTCTTATGCAAAAGGGCCTCGACGAGTTTCAAACACGGAACCTCTCCTAATCGAGTGCCTTAGCAAGGTGCTAGCCCACCATGTGGGCTATGTGCCTACCCACAAAGAGGAAAGCTAACGCTTTCCATTTGTGCCTTTCTAGATGACGTAGCGCACAAAAAAACAATTACTTTTGCTTTGCAAAAACTAAAGCCAGTGGGTTTTAAACATTGCACCACAAGCCTGCCACACTTAGTGTCTCCCTCAATTTCCAGTTGTGCTACACAAAACTATGCGATGAAGAAGGAGCTCCGCTCCTCTTTGTATTATTGTTTGCCAAATGCGAAATATCTTCTTCCCTTTGTGCATGATCATTGAGAGCATAGCACATGCAAATTACATGGATGGGGTTTTGACAAAGTCTTACCCCCATTTTATATGCATAGACCAAGATTTGAAAACATCAATGGATAATTTGAATTTTTGAATTCGAATTATAAAATAAACTTTATAATCCTAAGTTTAGGATTATTTATTTTAATTAACATAAATTAATTTTATAATTAAATTAAAATTAATCTATAATTAACTTAATAAATTTAGAAGTTAATTAAATTAATTAATAAATTAATTTATAATGAAATTATTTAAATTAATTTAAATCTCCCCTTTTAATATTATAATATTATTTTGCTTGGGCCTCTTCATTGCTCTTTGAACCTCATCTAACCACCTGGAACTAGATCTGACCAACTGGACATGGACTTTCCTTTGCACTGATTGCGGAACCACTTCTTCTTGCATTGCTCAAAGAAACTGACTCTTGACATCAATGAAAACTCAATTACTCAAAATGTCTAACA
The DNA here is from genome assembly GCA_028583015.1 of Wollemia nobilis. Taxonomy (NCBI): domain Eukaryota; kingdom Viridiplantae; phylum Streptophyta; class Pinopsida; order Araucariales; family Araucariaceae; genus Wollemia; species Wollemia nobilis. Next base: position 3,190,719 of record JAQPPZ010002410.1, on the reverse strand, counting down.
ATACCAACTATAACAACCTATTATGACTCAATGGTTGTGACAACCTAGTCTAATCTACTGGTTCAATAGTTTAAGATTTGACAAAGTTTTTTTTATTAAATTGTATTTGTACACCCAATTTTTAATTAGTACAAGGTATAGATAACCACTTTTGGGTTATTATCACTGTAGATAATTCCCAAGTGGACGATATTGGCCAAATCTCATAGATGGTACCATTTAGTGGTTCTTCTATTTTCATCCTCTTACTCAGTATAAGGTCATATAACCACAACTTGGGGTTATCCTCTAAGACCCATAGTACTTATAGGGGGACAATTTCTTCCCCTATCTTATATTGGTATTCCAAGTAAGATTTATTTAGCATATATGCCTAGTACTTAGTTGTTTGTCGACTACTCTAGAGATAACTAAGACCATACCATTTTCCTTGGCCTTAGACCTAGCCACTCTTACTAAGTTATGAATAACGATGAGTTGTCCCATTACAACTATCATAGATTATCTAGCTTATTTTATCATGTTAGATTCATAAGTTATTCAAGGAGTCATCACCATATTTCTCACTGAATGGCCTAGAGGGATATCCCATACTACCCCTCCTTACCTACCTTTTTGACCTATCTCGCTGAAAGCAACCATTCTCAAGTCATGATGATTGCATATCTCACATCACATTGGTGTTTATTGATTGATCACCTTCCTTGTGACCATACTTATTTTCTAATTCATATCTAATAGTGTTAGTGTTTAGGTGTTATAGTGTTCTTCCCAAATTTAGATACCTTAACTAAGTGTCCAACATTTTAGAATAAAATTTATAATGAATTGACTTATTTTTCACCAACTTTGAAAAGTAACTAAGTACTAATTTTATATACCTTTAAGTATATCTAAACATTAAAGTCTATACTTTTCTAATGTTAACATCAATTGAGTCAACATAAAATTTGACAATGACATTAATTTAATCATAAAATATAACTTTATTTTATAAATTCTATAGACTATAAAAGCACAACCTCAGTATGCATTTACCACATAATATTATTATGATGTTATATATTCATCTACACACCATCATATAAATAATTTCACTTTATTCAGTTATCGATAAAAGGTATGGTGTCTATTATTAACAAAATTATTTATAAACAAATTTTAATTCATAAAAAAAAGAAATTATTTAACATAAGCACAATTGCCTATCTAATGGACAAAGAATCATTTTCCTAAACATTCAAAAGGAATGATCATATAAATATTTTCTATTCTCTTTCAAAAGTAAATGGAACTGATAGCTATAATAGACGACATATTTCATTTTAGTAAAAAAATATTTTACTTAAATTAGCTCTTAGGTGCACAAGCCTATAAATTCAATTATACAGATTTATAAATTTGCATAAGGGTTCCAATACTAGTTTATGATCTACCCCAAAGGCCAATTTCTCTTCAGCTTTTCTCTAATTAATTAAGTGCACACAATTACTTATACTTTATTTAAATCATGATCTTATTTTGGAAGACACCAATATAATATACAATCTTCAATTTATTTTCTTCCTAAAAAGATAAAAGATGAATAATTATTCAACCTAAATCCAAGACAAAGGCACTACCCAATATAACAAAAGTAATTGTGTTCTTCCTTTAAAAAATAATAAAATTAAGGTAAATTCCATATGCCAAAATTAACTAAAGGAACAAAAGTGTTTACCTCATTGGGAGGTGATATTTATTCCATATTGAGTGAAGGAAAAAGGGATCAAAATGGTTTGAGGAGAATTTTAAGGATTATATTTCATATTGGGTATTCAAGCATATAGCATATAAATATATTTCTTCAAACATATAATATATTTCTTCAAAACATCACATTTTAAAATTTCAATCCATTCATAATTGAGAAATGAGAAGTATTGCACAATAGGTTTACTAATATTAAATAGCCATAAAATCACCATTTTCATCCTAGAAATAGAAAGAAAAACTTAACAATATTTTCAAAAAGGATGTATGTGCACCCAAGAACTTAGTCGAATAATATTAATGCAACTCATCAATCAATATACTCAAGTTAATTTACCCCCCTCCTCCACTTTTTTTTTGTTTGTTTCAACTGCAAAATGATTCATGGTCTTGTGCATATAGGAGCACTCGATGCTCCATACTGTGGAGAAAAAAAATTATCAGGAGACGTCCACATCAATGTGGACTATATTTGATCACAGTTTAATATTGCTACTGATTCGAGCCTAATTAGTTTGAAACCCAAAAGAAAACTGCTCAAACTCACCTAGTGTTCCAAACAAAGCAGAATATCGATGCATTTTTAGGATATTGATGGATGTCCAAATGATGCACTGCAGATCTGGTATGGCTTATTAACCCGAAAAAAAATTTACTCCCAATGTTCAGTGGTTATAGAGGCTCTTAGTAGAAGTAGCGCTAAGTTTAATTTAGGTTTAAATTTTAGGATGAACTAAACAAACACTATTTCATATCCTGACTACTTTAGTTTCATACTACAATCAAGCTCTGTTTAATTATCAGAGGAACTTGAAATAAAAGAAACAACAACATAATTCTAAGTATCCAAAATTTACTTTTGCAACATAATTAAACATTTCTAATTCAAAATTTTTGTTTCAACAAGTGATAAAATACAAGAAGAGAATTTTGAGGGGAGGGGAATGACTTGATTCAATTGCTTACTACCAAATCTCACCTCCTCTGGTCTTATTCCTCTTCTTATTTTTAGTTCCTCTATTTTTTTTCACCCCTCCCATACCTATCCTCCCTTTCCTATTTAATAAAACTGGAAGTGATTTGCTTAGTTTGGTTAACCATGCAGTTAGCCAAGTCTTAAGCTTTTTTATTGCCAAGTGGAGGATGAAGGGAATGTGTTTGTTGATAATTGCTTTTAACTAAAAGGGCCATATTATTTCCTTGTTTAAAATAAAAAATTTAATTTTAATTTAAAATTAATTAATTATTTTTTTGGTAGGTAAAATTTATTAAGTGTGGGGTTTAAATGGTCCCCAAACCCAAGTACATAAAATGATAGCTAAACCAATAGCATAATATGACACAGTTCTACATATTGGCCAACAACAACTTGAAGAAAAAGGTCCAAACAATAGTAGAGAAGGTTGGACGGATGCTTGATGTCAGAAAAACAAAAATGCAGCTCGAACAATACCCACACAGGGGTTGCTTAAGATAAGTAACTATCTGACAAATTAATTAATTATTTATTTAAAAGAAAATAGTATAATTAATTATTTTTTAATTAAAAGAAAAAAATATAATTAATTATTTTTTTAGTTAAACAATAAAGCAATCATTTACAAAAAAGTAAGATTAAATCCTTGCATAATTAAGAATGCATCCAAAGAACTAGATTTATTCCTCGGGCCACTGGTGAGTATATCACCGCCATCATTTCCATTTTTTTAAAATGGACCAGTACCTACATTCACTAGAATCATTAGCAGTATCATGTCCAAAATTTAAAAAATAATAATAATTATGTATAGCAATCAAAATCCAATTTGGGAAGGGTCGTGAAAAGTACATACTAGTTTAAAATCATGCATCCTACACCCCTATAGTATCAAATAAACATATTTCCTTTGATTTAATCATAAATTTCTATTTGCACGATCCCTTATTAATCCCATACCCAAAATAAATTTTGCAGCACCCAAATTCTTCATGTCAAATTCAAAATATAACTGAGATTTTAGTAACTTTATCATATCCTTATTGTTACCAATTAACATCATGTCATCCACATACAAAACAATTATAACAAAAATTTCACCTTCTTGTTTAAAATACACACAAATTTGCTTTAATTTTTCCAATCCCAAGTGTCAAAACAAACCTATCAAATTTTTGGTTCCACATTCTTAGAGATTGCTTCAAGCCATAAAGAGACTTTTTCAACTTGCATGCCAAGTCCTCCTTACCTTTTACCCTAAATAATTCTAGGTTTTACATACATATGTCTTCATCAAGTTCACCATGTAGAAATGTTGTCTTTACATCCATCTATTCTATTTCAAGATCAAAAGTAGTATAAATGACCAACATATATCTAATTGAAGTTAATTTAGCCATAGGAGAAAAAATCTCACCAAAGTCAATTCTCTCAGCTTGAGAAAATCCATTTGCTACTTCTCCAAATTTCCTTCTACATTGTACTTTTTGAATACCCATTTACAACAAACCAATTTTCTTCTAGGGGGTAATTTCACCAAGTCCCACATCTTATTTTTATCTAGGGATTTCATTTATTTCTCCATAGTCCTTTTCCAAGACTTATTCTAAATTGACTAAAGTGCCTCCTTTACATTCTTGGGTTCTTCATTAGTAACTATTATATTAAATATAGAATAAATATTTTTCAAGGCTATACCTTTCTAGGAGTCTTCTCACTCGATCTGATCTCCTCAAACCTAAATTTCTAGGTTTTGTATCTTCAGCTTGCTCCTCACCTTCTTCCTCTAAAATTTCCTCTTCAAAATCTCTCTGTAGTTCAACTTATTCTATAGCACCAGGTTCTACCATAGGTTCTTCCTCTTGTTCCAAATTTACTTGAACTACTTTAGGTTCTTTGGTTGGTTGCATTTCCTATTTTAGAATCCCTTTTGTTTCTCTAAAGATCACATTACGATTGTAAATAATCTTCTACATTTTTTGGTTCCACAACTTATATCCTTTAACACTAATACTATAACCTAGAAATATGCATTATTTAGGCTTATAGTCTAACTTAGTTCTTTTCTCTTTTGGGACATACATATAAGCATCACAATGAAAAAACCTTATATGACTGAGAGAGGGTTTCTTACTAGTCCAAAATTCATATGGAGTCTTGTCCACCAAATCTAAGGTAGGAGATCTATTGATGATGTAACGAGAAATTAACACTTCTATCCATAATTTCTATTTTGACCCTACACCATTTAGCATGCTTCTGGCCTTATCCATCAATGTTCTATTCATCCAATCTATAACTCCATTATGTTGTGGAGTATATATATATATTTCTATATTTCTATTTCGTAGTCCTTGCAAAAATGCTCAAATTCATTAGAGAAATACTCACCAACATTATCTCTTCTCAAAACCTTTATATTTTTATATATTTTATTTTCTATAAGAGCATTAACTCTTTAAATTTATTGAAAATATCATATTTGTTCCATAAAAAATATACCTAGATATTTCTTGAAAAGTTATCTATAAATATAACAAAATAGATAGAATTACCTAACGATGGTACTTTTGTAGGTCCAAACACATCACTATGAATTAGATACAAAATTCTTTTAGATATTATAACACTACTAGGAAACTTGACTTTGGTTTGCTTTCCAAAAACATAGTGCTCACAAAATGGGTAGTCAAAAATTCCTTTAGCCATACCTTTCATTTTTGATGTTCAAAGACCTTTCTTACCAATATGCCCCATGTGTTGATGCCACAACATTGTCTTCACTACAGGAATACTCGAATCTACTTCTATACCCTAAACCACCCATATGGGTCTAAAATTAGCTTAAGCCCAATGAGGATACATGGAGAGTGTCCAATACCTTTTAGAGTTATCCCACCAAAATAACATGGAAAATATTCAACATATTTCTAACACAAACAAGATAGTAAGTTGGTCCTAATTTGCAATTGAATGTGAGGCTAGTGAGACATACTAGTCATGTGCTTTACCTTTGAAGGATGCCACTATTAATCTTAGCACCACACTATGTAATGCATACAGGCTAACCATGTGTCGTAGGTGCTTAATTGGCATGGCAATATCTTCATTGCTAAAGTAGGGTATAAAATTTAATATAGATGCTAGGATATCACCCCATATTGTAGGTCGAACTTATGGTTACAATGGGCATCTATCATTCCATGTTAGGAAATCTTCTAGGTGGTTGAGAAACCAAATTTTGGTGTTGAAATCTCCTTCTTGGAATTATTTTTGGAGGTAGTACCAAGGGTTGATGATTTATAGCTATGTAGGATCTAGTAGCAAGTCTTGAACTCATCAATATTTAGGTGATTTTCTTTCAACAAATTTTCTAGGTGAATTTTGAAACTGCTTAATTAGGCTAATAAAATAATATTTTAATCAAAAGGTCAATTGAATGTCTATATAAGTGGATTTTTCTAAGTATTCTTCTTCAACAAAGTTAAAAGGTAAAATTTATAGATGCTTCAATAGGTAGATAAATAGAGACCCTCACCAATATCTCATTCTAATACATGCATATCAATCCCATCAGGCATGGCATTAGACTATTATCATGCACAGTGGATTTCTTTTGAGATTTTCTTGTTTATATATATTTTTGAAACAAGATCAATCAAAATTGTAAGACAAATCTAAACTATGTGTAACAACCCAAAAATACCAACCCAATTTTTTTGAAGGAATATTACAAGCAAAATTTTGTAAGGGAGAAACCCTTATTTTATTTATCTCAGCATACAAGGCTTCATTACATTTGCATTCCAAGTCACTACAGATGAAACTCGATGGAAAATAATGCCCAAGTTTCATATTTTTTGGGGTTCACCTTACTAAAACTACATGTTTAGAAGGATGCCATAAGTGGTCCCCCAAATTTTCCCATACCCTCATTGGCATAGGACCATGTGACCACGACATAGGTATTATCCTTTAAGGCCCATAACACTTAAAGGGAGATGCCTATTTCCTATATTGACTATAATTCCATCGTAGGTTAATCAAGTGTAGAGCCTTGATGCTTAGTTACCACACCTCCATGGGCTAACTAAGGTCATTATCACTTTGTCAATAACTAGCATGATCACTCAATCCTACATGTATAACGTATCATCACTACTAACTTGTGAATGGTTCCACAACTTCTATTTGGGTTACACTTGATCCTACTCATTCAAGGTGTAACGTTTTACAAGAACTCTAACTATTGTATTCACACAACTCCTTCTAGGTTCATGAGTTCCTAGCTATTGCATTCTTGCAACTCCTTCTAAGACTCATATCTACCTGGTTATTGCATTCACGCAACTCCTCCTTGTTCATCTAAAATATGACTATGGTAAAATATTGTGCACCCAAATAACTTGACCAACATTGAGTGACATAGAAGTCATGAGGCTTTAGTGGTCAATATCTGGAGGAGACCAGTTCCTATGAAGTTATAACTAGTTGTTCCTAAAATATAAGAAAAAAATTGTGCTAAAAGAGATAAAAAAAAGCTAAAGTTATAACTTATAACTGGTGCAGGTTAAGCCACATAAAAATACATGAGATATAGAAGCTATGCAATCAAGAATTTAACCAAATTACCTAATAAACCAGCCAATTTTATCAATTATGCAATTATATCTTATACATTTTGCAGTCCCATGGATTGTGAATTCTAGAACTAGAAAATGAACACATGCAAAAATCTAGAGCGAAGAATTAATACTATGCTCGTTCAACTAGCATAAATTAGAAATAAGCAACCATTCATACAAACATGTTCTACAAGAAAATGAACTAGAGGCCAAACAACAATCCAACTTGTATTTCTATTTACAATGTACTTTCATACATGTAAGTTATAAAAGCTTAAGAGTTGACCTCTTTCACCTCTCACATTCTAGTATTTATAGCTTTTTACAATATATTCGTTTATCAAGGAATCATTGCCTTAAATGTGGATTATAGTTATGTCATAGCATGTTTGTAAAGCTATTCAATGGTATACCTATTGTAACCTCCTGGTCATGGCCTACTGACATGGTTGGGATTTGCTTCATCTTAGGTTGTACTAGCATTTTTGTCTGTGTCTGGTATATTGATCTCTTTCTAACACTTTTGTTGAGGCACCATTAACATTCACACGATCACACAGGTAGAGATATTATTTTCTATATTATATAACATCTGATCCTACCTTGTTGGAAAAATGAGATGGCAACAACCCATATACTAACAAAAAACTACCAGATATCAAACTTGATCTACCTCTACCGATCCATAGTTTTTGAGTGCATACTGAGTTACTAACAGATTATGGGTTTTCTATACCCATACCTTTATTATATAGGAGAAAATTTTTTGGTGAGGGGGATACTTAGAATTATCTATCTATTGTCACATGCTGGACCTTGTGTACCACTTCTTGCTTATGGCTGGTACAAAATATTTGGTGCTTTTTGCTCTTGTTTTTGGTCATATTAATAGGCATCAAACTTTTTGTACCTACCTTTTCAACTTTTGGGGCAAGATATCTGACTCTTTGTAGGTGATAGACTTCTTGTACCCATTCCTACCTATGTGATGTATAGAATGTTAGACAAGTTCATGACTTAGGCAATTCTCCATTAATGCTTTTGGTATGTGGTAAGTTTTTTGTATGCATTCTTGCCTATGACTGGTACAATAGTTTTGATTCTTTCTTTGTAGGTTGTCGGTTGATGAGATTTTGGCACCCATATACTACTAGATGAGGTACACAATATATAATGGTTTTAGGACTTAATCAAATTTCCATTAATGCTTTTGGTATGCAAGGGGTTTTATGTACCTACCTATTGCTATTCCTGGTATAGATTTTTTGAAGGTCTTGATACTTAGATGCTTTTGTATTTGCCTACCACCAAGTGATGGATTATTGGTACCTCTTATCCACTAGGGTAGTTCCAATTCTTTCAATATATTTTTTATGTTAGTACTGATGAGTTTTTTTTACCTATCCTTATATATTGCTATGACAACTTTTATCAATCAAGGAACTTAGCCAATTTCCATTCTTCATCATCAGGTGATGGAATTTTTGCACTCATCCACTACTAGTCTTGGTACATATCTTTTGGTAGCCTCAAGACTTGGAAAATTTATATCTTTCTACCCATTTTTATTGGGTGATAGACTCTTTGTACCTGTTATTGCTTATGTGTGGTGCAATATTTTTGATGCTTTCCAAACTTGGATGATTTTAGCACTTGAGTTGTGCAAGTTATCGAACCTTTTGAACCAATGGATTTTCTATACCCAGTTCTCTCTTTTGCAATGGAAAACCTCCAATGATGTCTATTGTATGCCATCAAGATATGGGTTTTTGGTACCCACTTGATTCAACTTCCAAGGTAGTTTCTCTAGTAGGTTTAGGACTTTGTCATTTATTCCATTTCTTTTATAGACTTTCAAGCAATGGATTTTTGGTACTTTTTTATTGTTATATGAGGTATAAAATGTTTGATATCCTTAGAACTTAGCCAAATTTTTTCATTGGGTGATGGGTTTCTTGTACGAGTTCATTTTTTATAGGGAAAAAATATCCATCGCTCTCTATACTTAGCCAAATTTTCCATTCTTTGTTTATCATACAAAATTTTGAGGATTCATCCCTAGTATGCCTAGGCCAAAAGTACCTGACCCCCTAATTCTATTGTTTGAGTCTCTGATACTATATTTTTCACTTTTCACCAAAGTGCATGTGGGTAATGTGCAAAGTACCCACATTATTGATGATTCATAAGGACTTTTCCTTAGTGGAAAATGAGAACTTATACCAATTTTGATTATGTGCCACAAAAAGAGAAAAATGGGATGTTCATACTAATATTTGTAGATGGAAAAATAAAATACAAATATGAGGAGAAAACAAAAAGGTACTACAAAGGACACTATCATTTTAAAACAAAAAACACTTGTGAAGAAAAGAGGAAACAAAATATTAACAACAAAATGGATCGTGGAGTCTATGACAATTTTTATAAGTGGTAAGATAGGGGGAAATGGAAGATATGAAGCAAAAATGGTGCATGGGAATACCTGGAGAATGGGATAGTCCTAGAAAACCCAAGTGGATATGTAAAAGGTATAGTTTGTGGTACAATTTATAGGCATAAATATGGATAGAAACAGAAAAAGGGAAACCAAAATGGAAAATAGGGATATTTTAAAAATGGGATACCCCCACAAAATTGAAGCTCCATGAGTAATTTTGACTTTAGCTAACAACTACTTCAGGTTTAGGTTAAGAAATTTAGGAAATCACCATTATTTTGCTTGTTGTGTTCCTTATATGTTCCTTTATTTTTAACCCAACTAAGTAAGAACTCTATTCTGCCACTTTCAAGTGTTTAGCTCTTCTTGTTTTTTTTCATCAAGCTAATTATCAGCACTAAGAGATACTCTTTAGATCTAACCTTAAATAGGACTAAGCCCTGAGTCTCACTTGCACCAACTATCAATTATATCATAATTGTGACTCAAATAATTCTATCTAAAAACCATTTTGATTTTATATGAATTTAATACTCAGTACTGGGTTTGATGTAAATTTAATATTCAGTACTGGGGCTCATCTCATTCCACTGCATTATAGCTACCTTTTGTTTATTTATCAATATCACTTATTTCATGGTCACTTGCTTCTTATTTTAATATTATCCATTGGGATTCAGAGTTATAATTGTTGAAAAGACTATAATACAATTGTACAAGTTCTTATAGTATAAGAAAAATATGATTTTCATATTGCCATTAATCACCCCTCTTGTTTGGTGGGTGCTATGGATATCTTTGTTGTTGGGGTTATCATTATGAGGCCACCTATGATGATTTAACCTTGTTGTGAGACTAATTGAGATATCATGGCAATGTTGTGTTCTTGGCACATCTTATTCCAAATTTCCAAGGGAGGTTCTAAAATCCCCCTGATTTTAGATACAATAGTTTTCAATATGTAAAGGTTTCCATATGGTGGATATCTATATTTTCTAACTATTTCCTTTGATTTGGCTAAGATGTGGGAAATTTTGTAGAAGAGTGCAAAAAATTGATCTACTTCCAATGGATCTAATAGTGACTCAACCTCACTTTCATCTTAGATCTACTAGTCAAATAATTGGCTAATCACTTCTACCATGTGGAAGTGTGCATTGTCATACCATAAACTTGGTGCACCAAGAGCCTTGACCTCTTTAGCAAATTTTCTCATTTCCTCAATTTTTTTTCTAAGAGTAGCAAATAACTCTTCTCAATAGATCCTTAGTTGCACAATATACTTGATGAGCTAGTAATTTACATTCCTCTACATATTTTTTAGGTTGCTTCTTGTAGCACCCTAAAATTGGCATAGTTAAACCTTAGTAAAAAGATAAAAATTTGAATTTTAACCCCAAACCGCTCGTTAACCACCTGTTACCCGCTTCCCTTGTTTTTCATGCCATTTTTAGGAATTGTTTTGACCATTGGACGATATCATCACAGATCAGACGAAATCGTCCCAGATCTGACGAATTCGTCTGGAATAGAACGTCCAAAAAATTTTGTACCAAAACCAAATTTTCATAATTAGCTTCTGTTTCAACAGCTTCTCTAACCTGGGCAGAAAGCGTGTCTGCGCAATTAGAGTCTCCCCCATTGGAGATCTCCCAAATTGGGATGATATCCAACCTCCTAACCTCTCCCTAATCCTATATAAACTAGGAATTTCTTAGTTTATCCCCTTGAACCCTCTAGCCGATGGATTTACCTGCAAATTTAGTTCCTTGTGCCTTAGAACATCTTCATATTTTTGTTTGCATTGCATATTTCAAAATTTCTTGCAGGAATATTACTGTTCTTCAGCTGGAGCAAGCTTGGATCATCGTAGGTGATTCCAGATGATTTCGGATGATCCTGTCACAGATCGATGATGATCTCGTATGATTGTAGGTGATCTCAACTATAGTCCATATTGGGGGTAATCAGAGCCCAGAGTTTGCATTTTCTTGTCATTTCTCTGCATTTCTTTAAGCATTATATTAGTTATTATATTTATGCATCCTGGAGTTCACCTCATTTAGTATAGATGCATGATAAAGTCAAAATAAATTGTTAAATTGATGCATTTCCTTTTAATTACTATCTGGATTTATCATTTGGACAAGTTTCCCCTTGCTTTTGTAGTTGCATTTTTGGTATTTTGTATCTGTTTCTGTGATTGCAGGTTTTTTATGAATTTGTCTAACGAATTCGTCAGATCGATGATGATCTCATCTAATCTCAGAAGACCGACTGAGATCTGAGATGATTCTATGCAATTTCAGATGATTATGTATGATTTGAGATTATTTGGACTTCTACAAAACTTAGAATCTTCATCAGACATCCGAAATTAGGTACATTTAGCATATTCTCTGTGTTTAGAATTTATGCATGTTTTCTGTATTCATGAAAATCAACATTGACATATAAAATAGCTTAGATTCATCTTGGCCAAACCTAGGATTCAATGATTAAAGCGCAAAATGAACACATCAAACATACTCTCAACCTAGGCATGGAAATTGCCACTCAAAAGTTTCCTGGTGAACCCACCATCCGTCGAAAATTCACCCTTATACCCCTCCCCCGAGAGGCGGGACCTTCAAAGGGCCTCTCAGTCCGAGGTATTGTCCCATCCTTCTCGCATTCCCATTTTTGGCATGGATCCTATAGCCTGAAGGTAAGGATGCGAAAAAATTGGAGCGATACATTTTGGTGAACCCGACGTGAAAAACTAAAACCTTTTGAAAACAATCCAAAAAAAAAACAACAAAACATAAATGCATTTAGAATCAAAGATTGTATATCATATTTAGATGGTAGATTATAATAAAAGACAAGCTATCACCATTAATGTTGAGAATTAATTAGCAGCTATAGAGATTACTTCTGTACTTAGAGTACCTCAAACAAATAGGGTTCAACCTTTATGGGACGAACTTAATAGGATATTGAATATCATTGAATCTAGATCAACCGAACTTAAGCAAATCAAGAGGTTTGTCCTAGATAGAATCCTGGATCCTGATCAAGTGACCTTGTATCATGAACTTCAGAGAGCTTGCCATAGGTGGTTAGCAGATAAAATATCCCTTGTGTCTTTTGAGTTGTACACCTTTGAGGAATACCTCGACAATGTAGTTGTAGTACATAAATTTCTATCTCATATATATGATCAAGAGGTCATACTTATAGATAGAAAGATATGGAATAGATTTCCTAGAGCTGTGTTATATCGATAGTATTGCCACAAGCTCTATTTTTACAAGTTAGATTCAGAAGTAGATAACATCACCATAGCACACTTTGTCAAATTCCTGAAAAACCATTTCCAATTTGAAGAGGAGCATTTCATGGATCCTGATGAAATTGATCCCATTAATGACATCTATAAACTATTTATAGAAAACTAAGCCATTATTTTATTATTAGTTCTTGCATTTAGTGTGTTGTTTGTTGTCTTTATAATCATAAAAACAAAAAAAACAAAAACAAAAAAGAACAAAATAAAAATAATAACAAAAATCAAAACATTTTCTTTTAAGTATTGTAGTAGGTATATAATTAAAATATATACCTCCCAAATTTTTTGCAAATATATATATATATATATCAATATATATTGGCTAAAATATAAATTTAAACATAATGACTAGACTTAGGAATGGAAAACATACTGAAGTAGAAGAACATTGGTTAGGAAAACCAGTAAATAAACCAGATGTCCTTCCTGAAGACCCAATTCAGGAAGAAGGAACCCTAGACCAACAAGAAGAAGAATTTGCTGAAGGAAATGAACAAAGAGAAATTGTTAGAGAGGAAGGATCCTCATCTCCTAAAATATCTCCGGAAGGAGCTGTCACTTTTGAGAATATGGAACATTTCTGTAAGTTCCTCAATACTAATATTGACACTCTTAATAGAGCAGTCCATATGGACAAGGATCAAATTAGTGACACTCAAGCAACCCTAGAAGGCATATATCACACACGCACTAATCCCTTGTACTTCGTTGATCAAGAAAGTGATCAATATGGACCATCCAATTTGGATATGACCGCTATAATCTAGAACATGCAACAACAACAGGTTACCCAACCATCTAGAGTGCCTGTTACCAAGCCTAGGGTTATTCCCACACAAAAGAAACCATCATTCACTGCTCTATTTCACCAAGTTATTGATCAACATACCTCAAATCAACAAAAGCCCAAAACAAAACCTAACACCAATTTCCAAAAATCTGGGATACAACATAATGCTACAACAAATCTTCTTCATAATACTCTTCCTACCAACCCTTTGCATAATAGCAATATAGCATCCAATACTTACGTCATGCCATCATATGCTCAAATACCATCGAACCAATATGGTGGACAAACTAGTAATCTGGAAGCCATGGTGAAACAGTTAGTCTCCCGCATGGACCAGATAGATCCCTACCATCCCTCGTACAATTATAGAGAGATGTGCAGTCAGCCTCTAGATCCTATAGTTGTAGCACAACCATACCCTAAACACTTTTCTATGCCTATCCTACCTATATACAAAGGAACTAAAGATCCCATAGAGCATCTTCGTATGTTTAGGATAGCCTGTCATGATATATCACATGATGACTTGTTATTACTAAAAATATTCTCGAAAATTTTAGGAGGAATGGCATTGGAATGGTATTATCAACTACCCACTCATTCTTTGAGGAATTTCGAAGAAACCGTCGAGTCTTCTGTGCATCAATTTAGTGCCTACATTGAAAGGCATGTAACCATTAAAGATTTATACAACCTAAAACAAGACAAAGATGAATGTTTTTCTAATTTCCTAGCTCGATGGAGATAGTTGATAGGAAAATTGCACTTTGTGTTACCTTATCGGGAAATGCTGGATATTTTCATCAATAATTTGCAAGAACAACTATCCTATGAGTTATCAACTGCTACCTTGACCACCTTCGATCAAGCTATAGATTTAGCTCGAAGAGTGGAAGATGCTCTTATTAGGAGAGGTCAACTTAAAAAGAAAGATGATGAGAAAACATCCAGAAATAAATATAAAAATAAATAAGTTGTGGATGATGGAGTCACTGATAGTAGAAATATCGCTATTGGGTTTGATCCAATTATCGAATATTCGGGAACCTGATCCAACTATACCCAGATACAGAGCTGATTTACATTGTGATTTCCATAGAGGACCTGGACACGCTACCAACTCTTGTAAAATATTAAAACATAAAATACAAGACCTGATTGATAACAATGATATGGAGGTGCAAGCCTTTCAACCTAAACAAAATCCTCCTAATAACGCTCAAAATAACATCCCTCAAAATTAGAATCAGAATGCCAATCAATCACTGGACATATTTCAACATCCTTTACCAAAGCATGGTAAAGAGGTGGCTAATCAAATTGAGCACCATAATGTTCCCCCTCCTACCCGATATGTAGGAACTATTAGTGGACATTCACCTACTCATGATGTGGAATTATTTTACACAAATTTATCCATGGTTACGACCAGACTTCTATATAATATTCGGACACCTGATATTAGTGATACCGAATACGAGACTGAAAGTGACATGGAAATCACCTCAAATCAATTGAATAGTTCTGAAGATGAATCAGATCCTATTCAACCTATCACAAGTTCTATGGTTCTAGAAGAACCATTTCCAAGAAGAGTCACTACTCGACCATCGTATCACCAATTACTTTCTAATGAACAAGCCATAAATGCTATACCAAGACCCATTCATCATCCATAAAATAATATTGTAGGTACCATCAGAGCTGTTACTCGACAGCAGGCTCAAAATTCTCAACAATATCAGACTCAGAATAATGGATCAGCTCCATTTGTTTTGAAAATTTCTAATAAATGGAATCATGCCCCTAATGTTCAACTTAAACCTCCTTATAATATTAATGAACAATTATCAAATACTACAGCTAGAATTTCCCTTTTGGACCTTTTAAGATCTTCTACCCATAGGGATGAATTAATGCTCACATTAAGCCAGATGATGGTACCACAAAATATTCAACCTGACGCCATGTCCAATACTATCATAACTCGAGAAGTCGATTGTATTGACTTTCGGGATAGAGATATACCACAACATAGTTTACATAAGGATAACCCCTTATATATTACTGCCCTAATTGGAGATGTAGTAGTTAAACGAGTCTTGATTGATAATGGTTCATCTTTAAACATTTGCACTTTTGACTTCTACCAAATATTTGGGTTTAGAAGTGACGAAATGAGAAGAACTGATATGATCATAAAAGCCTTCAATGATGAAACGCAAGAAATGTGTGGAGTTATCACTATCCCATTGCAAGTTGGCCCAAGAACCTTAGACATAATCATATTTATTGTACATTGCCTTGCATCATACAATATACTTTTGGGTTTCCATTGGATCAATGCGATGCGAGCTGTTCCCTCAACTTTACATCAGTGTGTTAAATTCGAATTTAAAAATCAGTTGGTTACCATTCATGGTGATCCTAGACCCTTTGATATGTGTGCTTTGGCAGAACCTGTTGGAGTTCAATTTTTTCCTGCTCTTTCATCCACACATCCTAATTCTAATCATCCGCCTAAACGTGTGAAACACGCACTAATAACATCATCTACTTTTTCACCATCAACTCCACCGCTACATATAGTTCAACCGTCTTCCGAACAAACCACCTTAGGACCTCAAAAATATCCTAAACCCACAACCAATGCTTCTTTTTTTACTCCTATAACTTCCATACCTATAGATCCATCCATAGACATCTCTACAACGTCTACACCTATCAGAGGCATGTTTTTCGCATCCGAAAACATAGGAAATGATCCTTCTACCTCTTACACTCTTACTGATGAGCTCTTACCCGATTTATCTAAAATTCTTGTATAAAAAAAAACAAACGTTGCTATGCAATATTCCCATATTTTAAATAAATTGCCACCCTCTCCTCATACCTTGGGCCTCCCACGGCCTATGGGAAGTATCTACCAAGTTGGGAGCTGTGCTTTTATTTATAAGGGATATGACTTGGGAAGAATACCTAGAAATATTAAGACTCATTATGATGGGTATGCTCGATGTTATTTTGCTAATGAGTATATTAAAGCTAAGCCTATAATGCTTAAATTGGGATATAAAGGGAAAGGTTTGGGACCTTCCTAGAATGGTATGAAAGAACCTTTTGGTAGGAACCTAGGGTTCCTAGCACATAAATTGATAAATAAATAAATAATAACCTAAAACTAAAAGAATCACTTTTGGATTGTCGGGAAGTCCCTTCAATGTTTTAATAAATGTTTTGTATAATATTTCATGGATATATTAAATGATAGAATCACATAGTGTCTTATACCCCTTTAGGGTTATGAGTGAAGAGTCACCATGCTTCCTAACCCTAACCCTAATCTTATAATAATATAATAATTAATATAATTAATTATTATATTATTTATTAATATAACCATAGGATAACATGTATTATTATTATTATTATTAATTAATGTTAGGATAGTATCCTAACATGCCATCCCTCTTTGAAGAGCTTTGTCCTCAAAGCTAGAAAAATTTGGAAATATGCTTCTACAAAGTTTGCCAATCTCAATATCACAGGCTTCTTGTAGTTAAGTTTGTCTTTAAAAAAAACTCAATTGTCACACTATAATGCACATTAACATCGGCCACTTCTCGTCTATTCACAACTTCTTTCTCTAAATAGTTGGTTAATTAAACCTTTGAAAATCCTTAACGAGGCAAATGCCTTATTTCTCCTAAGGTTTAGAACTTGTTTGTTAGAGATAAAGAACCTCTTTGTATTGCCACTCCCGGTAGTATATGAATAATGCTATCTTGTATTATTTATGGTCCATATTCTTCTTTTCTCGTTTCGATAACAATTTCTAAAGAAATACCTTTTTTTTTTTTTTTTATACCATGGGATCTAAGAATTCCCAATATTTTTTAGAATAACAGTGCTCTATATTGTTTAGTGCATAGGACAAACACGATGTGCAATCTTCTATGGAGATGGTCTTTCTTCTAAGTTGTGATCGTGATAGTTGGTGAATTTGATTGTGAGATTTTCCTCCATAGTATGTTTGATGAAATAAAAGGGCTCTATGAATTCGTTAAGTGTGGCCATCTACCAAGTGTCTGTTACCAACTTGAGTGCCATGTGCCTATGAATTTCTTCAATGTGGCTCGATGCTTGTAAGCTTACATGTCGGTAAGCTGTACACATAATACCTGCAAACTATGTACACTTTCAATGAAATGAAAACAGACCCATCTATCAACAATCATCATTTCCATTAGTAGTCACTACTCAGTAGTCTTTATATCATCTTATTTTGAAGTTCATATCGTATCCAAACAAAATGGAACAGTTTTCACTTCAGTTTTTTTTTTTTTTGAACGTAGACAAAATATGATATAGATACCTAATTGTCCTTCTAAATTGTATACAAAAAGCTTCCATTTGAACCTTATAAGAAGAGACAATAGTTATAAAGCTTCTCTTTTAACTTTACTGATTTTAACCGCCAGTGATATAAGAGTCCATCTTAAATCTTATTGATGAACACCGGTAATAACTAATGTTCACCACAACGAAAAAGGGCGGCCTTTTCTGCACGTAGGCTACGATATATTCGTCTTGTTTATTTTTGAGATAATTTGTTGTCATTCTGATTCAACTTTAGTGTATCCCATCACTTATATGTTATCATTGAACTAATGCTCTATTGGCACCTCCATTAATCTTTTCTTCTCAAACTCGTTCAAAATTTTCAATGATCACGAGATGCTGCAAAAAGACATCCCTAGGATGAAATCCATGAATAGATAGAAAAAAATATTTTGAATAGACAAATCCCTCGTTCGTTCTCCATGTCTGGCAGAGTATGCGCACAATAGATATTATCACCCATAACTTAATCGATGTGTTTTAGAACCGACTACTGTGTTTGACGTTCGTTCGCAACACAGGAGTGTGAGAGCTTGTAAGGAAGAACTTTTTCATGGCACTTAGAATTTAAGGGAAGCCAAATGTATTTTTGTTTTTAATTTCTTATTTTACGTTTGAGCAGTCATCTAGCTTGGCAGTGTGGTTGGTGTGGTATGCAGTTGGCCTGCAATTTCTGGACCGAGTTGCTGCTAGATTTCATCTTTGAAGTGGAGAGATCGTTCATCATCACTGGTCTCCTAGTTTGGATGGTCACGGTGGGCTTAGGCTTTGAACATGGCTTCGATGATGTGATTCCCATAAAGCCTGTGGTTCCTCACATTTTTAAACACATATGTTTTGTTATATCTCAGGCTCGATTTCCCTTCCGAAGAAGAGTAAGCTTGAGTTACTGACAAAAATCTACCCAACAAAACTCTAAAATATGGCATTGAATTTGAGATGGATGCTCACAAAGCTTTATATTCTGTCCATTATCTGTGATTTGTTCCAGGTTTTTGTGAACCGAATTAAAGACGTGAACCACTGTTTTATACTCGTCCACATTTTTCAAAACCAAAAATTGATGATGAAAGGATTCATACTGAATGTCACTAAGAATGAATGACAGTGCATGGCGTTGGTCCTCACATGTAGATTCAGAAAATTTTGACAAGTCCTTCACTTTATGTGCCCAATTGTTTGAATTACCACCAAACCGAGCGACCATTTCAATCAAATAGAAAGGATGGTAATGGTACTTTATAATTTTTAAATACGAATTCAACTGCAGCCAGACAATTCCACAAAGAAGGATCATTGACACTGCATAGGAAATGGGAAATGGCGGAGGTGGCCATGGAGGCGGACGGGCAGGGCTGCATTCCTTAGATTTTGTTTCTTTTGCTTTTGCAATCTGAAATTCACCTGCAACTAATTTGGAGCTATGAGAATACTCAAATGTAACCTCACTGGGAATGATGTCCTTCACGAGGATTGGACCTCCTAAATTTTGAGAAACAGTTTTAGTAGCACCAGGTGAAGGAGAGAAATAAGGAGCTTTAGTGGATGTTAGTGCAATGGAAATAACTTTATGATACTGAGCACCTTGAGCCTCTATTTTGTTTGCATAGGTGATACTAGGTTGGCTTCCACTTTGATATGCATTGTAATTTTTAGAAACTTTCGTTTCTTCCTCCGCATTAAAAAGAACATTGCAAACAACATTGGAGATATTGCAAACAATATTGGAGATATTTTTAGGGTTTGGATTTTTTTTCGTTCTTGGGGAGTGCAATGGGTACCCTCTGGGATTCCCCGGTTATGGGCTCTTCCTCCACCTGGGATTCCATGGCTATGGGATCCTCCTCTACTTGAGATTCCATGGCTAGGGTCTCCTCTTGCATTTCCATTAAATATTGTATAATACGATCCGAACGTTCCATTTGTTTTTTTTGTTTTTGTTCAATCATTCTTCTAATTTCTGCAATGTCATTTTTCATTTCCTTGACCAATATGGTTGGATCCATAAGGCTCTGATACCAGATGGTAGGAACCTAGGGTTCCTAGCACATAAATTGATAAATAAATAAATAATAACCTAAAACTAAAAGAATCGCTTTTGGATTGTCGGGAAGTCCCTTCAATGTTTTAATAAATGTTTTGTATAATATTTCATGGATATATTAAATGATAGAATCACATAGTGTCTTATACCCCTTTAGGGTTATGAGTGAAGAGTCACCATGCTTCCTAACCCTAACCCTAATCTTATAATAATATAATAATTAATATAATTAATTATTATATTATTTATTAATATAACCATAGGATAACATGTATTATTATTATTATTAATTAATGTTAGGATAGTATCCTAACACCTTTTGAGGTAGAACCATGGCTTGCCCGATATGGTGTGGGCCTATTTCCTAGTAAAGGTCAGCCCTTCCCATTTGAGGATGATGACCATCTCATATCTTACCAAGATTATTTGGATGAACGCGATGCTTTGTGTTTAAGGAATAACCCATTTACATGTAATATGCTATCCATAGCTTACCCTAAGATGATTGTTGAATCCAACGATGAGTTGGAGGGGGATATCTTCCATGATGTCTCCGTTGAGGAATTGTTATATAACAAATTTTATTTCGATGGCTCTATACCTAGTATAGCCCAGCTTGAGGCCACGACTCCTCAAGACAAATTATCCAAGCTAACCTTGGAAGAATTACAAGAATTAGGCGTTTCACCCGCCCCATATAATTTTGAGAGAGATATACATATGTAAGTTGAAAACGTTATAAAGATTAACATTGGAACCGAAGATAACCCTCACATAATCAACATTGGATCAGAATTGAGTCAAGAAAAACAAGATAAATACATTGCATTTATTAAACAATATGAAGATGTCTTTGCTTGGATATATGATGATATGCCAGGATTAGACCCTTCTGTAGTTATGCATCACCTAGTAGTCCATCCAGATGCTAAACCTGTTAAACATAAACTTAGAAAAATGCATCCTAAATTGGCCTTACTAGTCAAAGGGGAATTAGAAAAACTCTTGAATGTTATTTTTATACAAGCCATTGATTATGCTGAATGGATCTCAAATGTAGTTCCAATATCTAAGAAAGAAGCTACCAAAGTTAGGGTTTGCACAAACTTCAGAGATATTAATGTTGCATGCCCTAAAGACGATTTTTCTCTTCCCAACATGGATCAGATCATTGATTTTACTACTGGGAGTGGAATGATATCCCTAATGGATGGATTCTCTGGTTATAATCAGATCAGGATAGCTCCTGAAGATCAGGCTAAAACAACCTTTATTACCCCTTGGGGAACCTTTTGTTGGAAAGTGATGCCATTCGGTTTGAAGAATGCAGGTGCAACCTATCAATGAGCTATGAATTATATATTTCATGATATGATGTATGATATTATACATGATTATGTAGATGATATTATAGCTCGTTCCATCAAAGAAGATGATCATTTAGATGACTTGAGAAAAGTCTTTGATCGGTTAAGGGAATATCTTATCCAACTGAATCTAACTAAATGTATATTCGGAGTCAAGTCCGGTAAATTATTGGGGGTTATAGTTTCTTTACATGGAATTGAAATTGACCCTCTCAAGATCACGGCTATCACTGATATGCCCACACCCACAAATATATCTAAATTACAAAGTCTACAAGGTAAGCTTCAAGCTATTCGCCACTTCATTGATAAGTTGGCGAACAAAATCGGACCCTTTCTTAAGCTTCTTAAGAAAGATGTCTCTTTTCATTGGGACGACGAATGTCAGGAAGCATTTGAACTCCTCAAACAATATCTTCTTAAACCACCGGTGCTTTCACCACCTAGATCTGATTGCCCATTTATCTTGTACATTTATGCTTCATATTTTGCCTTAGGAGCTATGTTAGATCAACTTGACGATGAGAAGAAAGAACATGCTAATTATTACATTAGTAGAACTTTAATCAGTTATGAAACTTGCTATACAGTATTAGAGAATTTATGTCATGCAGTCGTATTTTCTACATAGAAATTATGCCATTATATGCTCAGTCAAAAAACATATGTTATTGCTAAATTCGACCTTATTTATCTGGTCGCATAGCCAAGTGGGTTCTTGCGCTAAGCAAGTTTGAACTCATGTTTATAGGACAAAAGTCTATTAAGGGTCAAATCATAGTAGATCAATTAGCTGCTACACCCTTAGAGTCTACCCATCCCCTCATCATTGAGTTTCCCTATGAATGCCTTAAACTAGAGGTAGACCATCCAGAGCAATGGTCCCTATACTTTGACAGAGCCCGATGCATGAGTGGGGCTGGTGCAGGTATTATTTTAATATCTCCACAGAAACATATTATACCTCTATCCTTCAAACTAACATTTGCTTGCACTAATAATACTGCTGAATATGAGGCTCTAATCCTTGGATTACGAGCTGCCTTGGCGCTAAAAATAAAAAATTTATTGGTTTCAATGATTCTCAACTTGTCATAAATAAAATCAATGATGTTTATCAAACCAAAGATGATAAATTACGCCCATATAAAGCATATGTCCTACAATTATTAGCTTTATTTGATCAAGTTACCTTGGAAGCTATTCCTTGAACTAGCAACCGTGCGGCTGACGCTATGGCTGTAGCTGCATCTCTTTTGCCCTTGGAGTTAGATGATGAATATGCTACCATAATTATTCGTTGACTCCAAGAACCCGCTTCAAATAAATCATGCTTAGAACCTTTGGATGTGTTTCTAATCAACAAAACTACTCTTGAACCATGGTACACTGATATATTTAATTTTCTTCAAAATGCGACCTTTCTTGAAGGTTGTAATAGCAACCAGCGTCGGTTGTTACATAGAAGAGCAAGTCGCTTCGTAATTATTGGTAATACCTTGTATAGGAGATCTTTTGAAGGCATCCTACTGAGATGTTTGAGTCTAGAAGAATCTAGATCAGCTTTGAGTGAAGCCCACAATGGATCTTGTGGGGGGCATTTTAGTGGTAGCGCCATTGCTAAGAAGCTCCTTAGGATAGGATATTTTTGGCCTACCATGGAAAATGATGCACATGATTATGTGCACCATTGCGACAAGTGCCAGAAACACGCTGACCTTGTCCATGCGCCTGCACAAGAACTGCAGGCTATTTCATCTCCTTGGCCCTTTTCAAAATGGGGCTTAGACATCATTGGAAAAATCAACCCTGTGTCATCTGATGGACACAAATTTATCATAACCGCCACCGAGTATTTCATGAAGTGGGTTGAAGCTATGCCCTTAGCTTCTTGCACTGGAACCCAAGTTTCCAAATTTATTTTTAATCAAATTATTTGTAGGTTCGACATTCCTGCAAATCTTATCTCAGATAATGGAACTTGTTTCAAAAATAAAGATGTCAAGAAATTATGTCAAAAATATAAAATTCAACATCGTTGGTCCACTCCCTATTATCCTCAGGGTAATGGCCAAGCCGAAGCATCTAATAAAACATTAATCAAAATCCTCAAAATACTGGTCAATAAATCTGGCTGAGATTGGCACATCCAACTATATCCTGCTTTGTGGGCTTATCGAACTAGCGTTCGCACCCCCACAGGTACTTCACCTTTTGTTTTGGTTTATGGCGTTGAAGCTATTTTTCCCTTTGAATTAGAAGTTCCTTCTTTGGCTCTGCTACTTCAAGATACTGAAGTAGGATATGAATATCATGTTGGTAGACTTAGTCAACTGGAACTCCTAGATGAAAAGTGCATCAATGCTTTGGAGCATCTTCGTGCCTACCAAAACAAGCTTAAACGAGCATACCTCAAGAAAGTTCATCATCGATCCTTTGAGATCGACGACCTTGTCTTAAAAGAAAATCAAAAAAATACTAATGCAACTAAAGACCTTAAAGGTAAATTTGAGCCCAACTGGCTTGGACCGTATATCATCACTGCTAAATTTGGATCGAGAGCATACCAATTAGCTACCTTAGATGGTAAAGATCTTAAATAACCTATGAACATTATGCATCTTAAGCGTTATTATGCATAAAATTTGGTCATTTCATCATTTGTATATATTGTATTTTGCATATTGTTTCATTTTAGTCATTTATATAAAAAAAAAAATTCAAAAACAATCACATTGTGTATCTTCTCAATTCATCAATCAAAATAAAAATATAAAAAACATCAAAATCATCAAAATCTTCGAAAAACATCTTTTATTTTTGCACCTGTCAATTCTTGAAGTATTGCAGTTATATTTTTAGTTGTTTTGGATAAATTAACATTTATTTGGAATCCCGCACTTTCACACTCACATGAATAAATATCTTGATTTTATTTGGTATGATTATTAATCTCTCTTATATCAAAGTCCACAGTTGAATTAAATAAAGTTTTGAGCATAGAAGAATTGATCTTGTTATTTATTTGAACCAAGTATATCTCTTCACATTAAAATGATTTCATTGCAAATTCGATATGATGCTACATAGTAGAAGTGGTTTCTTGAGCGAAAAGTTTCCCCTACTATCCTATCATGCACATGGTCTAGAATCTTTGAGAATTGACAAAAGGACAAGCTCACCCCTGCCCAAAATAAAAATCCCTTGCTCTACAGCCAATCCAAGCAAGTATCCCTAGTATAGGAAGAAAAAGAAAAGTCAAAGAAAATGAGAAAAAGAAAAATATTATTTTGCACCATCTCAGCAATATTTCAGCATTATCTCAAGTTCCAAGCAACAATACAAAAAAAAAAAAAGAAGAGAAAAAGAAAAAGAAAAAGCAAACAGCAAATAAAATCCCTTTCCCTACCCCTTGAAAAGAAAAGAAGGGTGAATGAGCTTGAATCCCTAGAATTCTCAATTATTCGAAAACTGTGAGGTAAGCCCCATAATAGGTGGTTTGTGCCCAACCCGCTTGGCCTTGGGTAATTCCTAGCGTGGTGATATGTCTGTCACATTAGCGACCTTCTTTTGTACAGACCTATATCTGCTTATGGATCAGCTAGCTCTTGCTGACCCGACTTACATAGTAGTCTGGTACGGTTACATGCATATAAATCATGGTCAATGAACCCTTATTTGGTTAAGTCAAATTACTTGTATCAAACTTTCTTGCTCAAAATTGGTGAATGAACAATACAATTGCACACACATTTGTATTTGAGAGATTTTGTATCATTATGATAAATCAAGATCGGTAATGAACTCACATTTGCACATGAGGGTTCCTTATAAATCTACATTTGTCTTTGAGATAATTTAAAATATTTCTGCAACTCTTTTGGAATAGTTTTTTCTTCTTATTTCAGAACATCTGTTTAGTATAAAAACAATTACATACATTGTTTTCACAAATCACAAAATTCTTTCAAACAACATATTACAAAATCTAGTAAATAAAGTCAAGTTATATATTATTATTTTCTATTTATCTCAAAATCAAAAATCAAATCATGCAATAAAACTAAAATATCAAATTTCTTCTTTGGATTTCGCGATGATGGTATAAGTCTATACCTATAATTCTATGCCTAGCGCAAACCATTGCTCTAATTTTATTTTCCCATTCATTTTAATTTATAAAAACATATGACTTACATCATTATGTTACACAATTGAGTTTTAAAATGAACGAACACTTATTCTATTTTATGTCATTATGTCAACATTCAATTTTGCAATGATGGTATAGTTCCTAGGGACTTATTCAAAAAAATTATCACACTTAGGAATTTATGCCTAGCAAAAATCATATTTCTTTAATATGTCATGCATAATATTTTTTATGAAAATCTGAAAACAAATCATCACCATCATCATTTCCATCATCACAACACAAAGTCTTAAGACAGTCTCTTAAGCACTCTTTTACTTTTAGCAATATTTCTATATTGGGATTAGCTTGACGACCTAGTGAGTGGCGACTCCATGAAATGGTCTATAACAACGACAATGTCCTTTGAAATTATTGTTAGAAGTCTCTTTTATTTTTCATCAAATCACACCACAAAACAACCAATTTATTCACATCAGATTATTTCATTTACAATTTTATGCCATGACATAACATTATAATTTATTTCCAATGACATAATTACATAAATAATCAATCACAAAATTCAAAATTAAAGCATCATACAACATATACACAAGTCATATCATCAAAAAGACAATCTATATATCTCAATCAATTATGTACATCATCTGGATTGGTATGCCACAATCAAAACCCTGGCATACTCAATCCCCTCAAAAAAGTACTAATAATACAATCTACACTCTACAACAACTAGCCTCGAGAAGCCCTCGAGCTCTCACCCTCATCTCCTCCCCCACCCTGAGGTGGAGGAGGTGGTCCCATAGAGGTCCGGGATGTGTCCTAGGTCCTCGCCATCGATCGTGAGGATGTCCTCGATGATCCCATCATGATCGGCTCTGCAATGGGGGCTGGCAATGGTACCCTCTGTCCCTATGGGACCACGTGATAGTATAACCCCTGGTAGAATGTGGTCTGAGCAATAGACCATGCCAGATCTCGAGTGCTCGCCCCTCCGCTCCGAGCCCTGAGCCGTGTAGCCTCATCCTGTAGTGTCTGCACCTAAGCCCGAAGGCGAGCAACCTCAGCCCAGAGAGTCACCGTCTCGCTGCTCTCCCCCTGTTGAGAAGGGAATCTCTCCTCCCTCCTCCCTGTCTGCTATGGCCTCTATGGATCCCGTGCCATCCTCTGACATATCTCCTATGGAGATCATTTTTGCTCCCTCCCGTCGTGACCTCGCACTGCCTCAATAGCAGCCTGGCACCGCCTCCCCATCCGTCGCACCATGGCGTGCACCGAACCCTATGCCCTCGTCATCCGAGGAGGGTGGATGCCTATGTACCAGGCATCGTATCCATCAGTGACCCCAACATCGTCACCATCCACTAGCTGGATGGGGGCATCATCCGTGTCCTAGCTCCAGAACCACTGCATGTCTGGAGCCCCACTCAGTGTAGTACTATCCCGAATAGTTTGAGAGTACTCGTAATCCCTGAGAGAAGGGATCCCCTAATGTAGACCAAACTATCATAGAACCCGATCGTAGCGGTGGAGCTCTACCTCTCCCCACTCCATCCTCACCCAGAAGACTCACCTGATGTGAGCCAGCTCCTCCGCCCATCCTCGGCCCACCCTTGGATGCTCTCTCCATGGCCTCCAGGTGATCCGGTCCGGGATGAGGTCATCCAGCAACCTCCATGACATCGGTAGATCTATCCACCGCTGTGACCCCCTCTGTAACCACCAGTATAAAACCTGGGGCCTCTCCCGATCAACCCCTGTCAGTGGGAGCCCTACCAGCCTCCGCATTGTGATGTGCTCCCAGCACCAAACCTGCAGCAGTGATGTCAAGACTAGACATTGGCCTCCCTTGTATACGACCCCATGCAGGATCCTATACAGGTGGCATAGCACAAAGCTACCCCATGAATATCTATATCCGTGGTCTCTCATGTCACAGACCACATCTGAGAGGAGCCAAGGTAATCTACACCCGCTCTGGTGGCACAGCAGCAAGCCACCCACCACCCCTGCCAAAACCTGAGTCAACCTAGATGCCCCAGGCATCTTCCTGAGAGACTCGATGTTCACTCCACCCTTCTCCAGGGTGAAGCTCGGGTCTCTGCTCAGCCTCATCATCGCCTAGCCCTGATTGGCCGCAGGAGTCATTAGCCGTCCCTGTATGGGGATCCTCAAGATCCTCCATACATCCTCTAGTGTGGGAGCCATCTCCCCTATTGGTAACCGGAAGCAGGACGACCCTAGATACCACCTCTCTGCTAGGGTTGTCAGTAGCCCCATGTATGTCGGTACTTGTGGCATCTCTGCCACATGCTGCAAACTAACCTGTGCTAGTCGATCGCGCTCTACCTGGTCGAGCGTGGCTATGTCGTCTCTCAGCCCATCGTATTTCCACTCTCGACTCTTTAGTAATCCCCTCTGCAAAACAAATAATAAAACAATAAAATTCATTAATAAACCAATCATTAAAATCAAATTAAATACATTTTAATCAAGCTTAATTTTTGAAAATGATGATATCATCCACTATTGGATGATATCGTCCTAAATTGGGCAAAATCGTCCTTTCTAGGATGAAATCATCTCCTATTTCGCAACTTGGGGATCACCCCTTGTTGGACGAGATCGCCCCTAGTTCACCGATTTTGCTATCAGACGAAATCGACAATCTAGAGACAATTTCGATGAAATAGGGACGATTTCGTCCCGACGTCATCGACGACTTAAAAACGGCCGCGATGCCCCAAACAATCAAAATTTCAATCAAAAAATTGCACAAATTAAATCCAAACATAATTTACTAGGATTAGATCCTTACCCGTAGCCCGCGTCGGACCTCTGTCGATCTGTGCACTGTCTCAACCATTTTCTTTTGCAGAGCTCTAAAACAGTAAAAATGAATAGTAAAAATGAATTAGGGTTTTACCCTATTTTCTTAATTTTATTTTAAAAACAACTTTTTTTTTAATTTTTTCTTTTCTGCGCTTTTACCTCAAACATTCGATTTGGGTAAAAACACGGAGGGGGCACCATAGTCAGCAGTCATACGATTTGACCAAGAATCGTCGTCTAGAAAATTGAGTAAATTTTTGCTTTCTCGTAAAACAGGAAGAACTCGTCTTTAACGCATTTTCTTCGAAAAATTCGCTAAAGAGGGGGCAAAATGTAGCACCCTAAAATTGGCATAGTTAAACCTTAGTAAAAAGATAAAAATTTGAATTTTAACCCCAAACCGCCCGTTAATCGCTTGTTACCCGCTTCCCTTGTTTTCCGCGCCATTTTTAGGATTTGTTTTGACCGTTGGACGATATCGTCATAGATCAGACGAAATCGTCCCAGATCTGATGAATTCGTTTGGAACAAAACGTCCAGACGATTTCATCCCAAAACCAAATTTTCATAATTAGCTTTTGTTTCAACAGCTTCTCTAACCTGGGCAGAAAATGTGTCTACATAGTTAGAGTCTCCCCCATTGGAGATATCCCAAATTGGGATGATCTCCAACCTCCTAACCTCTCCCTAATCCTATATAAACTGGGACTTTCTCAGTTTATCCCCCTAAACCCCCTAGCTGACGGATTTCCCTGCAAATTTAGTTCCTTGTGCCTTAGAACACCTTCATACTTTTGTTTGCATTGCATATTTCAAATTTTCTTGCAGGAATCTTATTGTTCTTTAGCTAGAGCAAGCTTGGATCATCGCAGGCGATTCCAGATGATTTCGGATGATCCTGTCATAGATCGACGATGATCTCATACGATTGGAGGCGATCTCGACTGTAGTCCAGATTGGGGGCAATCGAGCCCAGAGTTTGCATTTTCTTGTCGTTTCTCTACATTTCTTTAAGCATTATCTTAGTTATTATATTTATGCATCCTAGAGTTCACCTCATTTAGTATAGATGCATGATAAAGTCAAAATAAATTGTTAAATTGATGCATTTCCTTTTAATTGCTATCTAGATTTATCATTTGGGCAAGTTTATTGTTATTTCTATCATTTCCCCTTGCTTTTGTAGTTGCATTTTTGGTATTTTGTATCTGTTTCTATGATTGCAGGTTTCTGACGAATTTTTCTGACGAATTCATCATATCGACGATGATCTCGTCTGATCTCAAACGATCGACTGAGATCTGAGACGATTCTATGCAATTTCAGATGATTACGTACGATTTGAGACGATTTGGACTTCTACAAAACTCAGAATCTTCATCAGACATCCGAAATCAGGTACATTTAGCATATTCTCTGTGTTTAGCATTTATGCATGTTTTTTGTATTCATGAAAATCAGCATTGACATATAGAATAGCTTAGATTCATCTTGGCCAAACCTAGGATTGAATGATTAAAGCACAAAATGAACACATCAAACATACTCTCAACCTAGGCATGGAAACTACCACTCAAAAGTTTCCTGGTGAACCCACCATCCGTAAAAAATTCACCCTTATACCCCTCCCCGAGAGGTGGGACCTTCAAAGGGCCTCTCAATCTGAGGTATTGTCCCATCCTTCTCGCATCCCCCTTCCGGGCGTGGATCCTATAGCCTGAAGGTAAGGATGCGAAAAATTTGGAGCGATACACTTCTACAAAATAGGATATATTTTTAAGATTTCTTAACATTTTTCTCACTCCTTGTGCTTCTTGGATCTTTCCCATAAGAGCCTTCTTACCCCTACCAAACTATTTCTTATCTTCCAAAGATATGGTAGCAATATCTCGTAGTTTAGTGCAAAAAGGAGGGAAAGCTTATAAGATTAAGCCTTCTACCCTTCCCTAATAGTGGCTCCTAACTTATCTAAGCTAATCCTTTGATATTTTGGGGTATGGTACTTATCTTTATCTTGCTATAATTCATTCAAGGTAGTAGATAACGCTTCTTATTATTGATATAGTTTAACCTTAAGGTCTAACAACTCTTAATATCATTGTTGCATTGTGCCTTGTGTTTGCGATTTTATCTCTAGGCTCTTGATTTTCTTATTATTCTACTGCAACTACTTTTCATAAGTGGATTCAACAATGATCCCTTTCAATATTTTGATTTCATTCTTTAGGGTATCTTGATCTACCTGCTCTTTGGTAAGATTTATTTCTAGAGTTTCAATCTTCTTTTTAACAGCTTCCAAATTTTTGTTTTTTCTCTTGTACTATATAAATAGTGTATTTGCCTCTGTATGAATAGCTTGGAGAGTTTTTACTTTGGATATATTGAATATATATTTATTGTGTTCTTCTAGATACCATTCCTTCAGTCTCATTTGGGAGGCTACCTTCTTAATATTTGGATGATCAGTAACCTTTATTGTTTTTCCCTTAATTGGATCCAATGTGTCATAAAGCATGGTGACTACTTCCTCCTTTTATTGTAGTTTTTGTTGTTGCTTTTCTTCCCTACACTTCCAATGGTTATATTTTATGATTCAAATGTTGGAAAATACCTCTAAGAGTGGTTCTTTAGTAGTAAGGGTAAGTATGGGGGTAGCAAGAAATTTAGGTAATAAAGAGGGTAAGAAATCAATGTCTTTGTAGGGGATATGCTTTCATATAATTCTTTGCACTTTTGGCTTGTAGAAGGTAGAGTGAGTGATGGAGGGTGTGACAATGATTATTGTGAAATGAATGATTGATATGGTGGAGTGAATGTAAGGAATGGTGAAATGGGTGATGAGGGGGGTGCTTCTGATAGAAGCTCTATAATAGCAAAAACTATTTCTAATGATGGATGGATTTGAGGGAGTGGAGAGGCTAGAATATCTACCAATGAGGGACTTTGAGTAGATGGTGAGGAGGGTTTAGAGAATGTACCTTCTTCTTGTGCTTCCCACTCTAGCTCCTCCATCTATATGATTTCATATTCTTTATTCTTAAGTTCCCTCTCTTTTGCCTACTCAACTTGTACCTATGCAGTTGCTTCTTCACACCTCTATACCTCCTACTACAACTCCTATCTTTTATGTGTGGCCCTATCTATTTCTTATTGCATTCATTATATTTTAGCTATAGCTTTATATATGTCTAAGCTTCTAATATTTGGATGGTATTTTAATTTTTGTCTTGATTTAGAGTTTTGTCTAGAGGATTCGGGTTGCACCTTTGATGATACTTTGAGAGCTTTAGGAGTACCTGACCTCCTGGTGTATATGGATGGTGGTAGCTCCTTGACACCTACAACATGCCATTTTACCAATTATTGAGACTATGATAATTATTCTTCTTTAGCTTCGATATCATAGGTGGTAGGGTAAGCTTGTGGTTCTTGTTGTGTTTACATATTTGGTCCCTCTTCATCTTCCTCATCAGATTTTGGTAATATTTTAACTTTTAGGAAGATTTTATTTTTATATTTTCTCTTCCAAATGATATATTCATTATCAAATATTGTAATGAATTTCTTATGAACCTTATCATTGAGGAATTTTTATTTTATTTTATTATGCTCACACCATGATATCCATCATTCTTCTGTTTTGTGCTCTTCTCATCCCTTATATTTCTTGATGGTTTTGATGAGATCTAAGCTGATAAATTGATATTCATTTCTTTTTGGGTCAAAAACCTACTTAAACTCATAATATTTTCTCCATGGGAGCCTCTTCTGCATTGTAATATAGTTGAACGATGCCACTAGGTTCTTTGCTAGATTTTTAAATATTTTAATATTTATGTGTGGAACCCGTTTAATGGAGGTGCTTTAATAATTATATTTGAAAACTTATCCTTGAAGATGTTATTTGGATCACAATACCACATATCCAACACCATTGGTAATTGTAAAGCTTCTATCTTAGCTTTTAGATTGAGATATTGCTCCATATCTCTCTTGGAAATAGTAATGTATTCAAATTTGATAGGATGCTAAAAAATTGTAGTCTTATTAGCACCTGGGCCAAACATTTTCTCTATTATATATATTTGTTGTAATACTCTAATCCAAAAATCCAGTTGGTGACATAGGATTGAAGCAAATATGTTAATTTAAAGAAACTATATAGCCTGATAATAGTGCCATGCTCTAGAAAAAGCCAATATTACAATTCTCACTTGTTTCCTCTTAATACATCTTTGGATTTGGGTGTGATGTGGGGGTATTTCCCATAGGCTATAATCAGGGAAGGTACTAGAAATTGCTTGTTAAACTCCATATATGAGGAGTTTTCCCTTAAAACAATAGTCCAATTTACTACAAGATGCACAAAATTCTTCTCATCCATCATCTACACCTTGATGCCATGTTTATCTAAGGTCATGTACAAAAATATGAGCTAGACCAAGTATGATAGGTATGTGAATAACTCACAATAATCGTTATTCATGGCCTTCAATTGTTTGTGTATTCTTCTGGCTAAAAATTTAGCCTAGTCTAGTGTGATGGAGGAGAAAACTACTATCACTGCATTTACCATGCCTAGCTAATATGGGTATATGATGGAATCCATACTTGAACCCATTATTATTACCAATATTAACATAATTGGTTGTGCATGTGATTTGAATTCCCCTAGCTTCCTAGGCTTGGTCATGTAATCCGCTGGAAGTTTCCCTACCATCTTGGTGAGCCAAATTCAAACTATTTATCCAAATTAATACTCTTTGATATAACTCCAAGGATATCCTAAACTATAAATATTTGCTCCTCCAAATTAATACTCTTTGATATAACTCCAAGGATATCCTAAACTATAAATACTTTATCCAAATATTCTCTATTGATGGTAAATAATGGCTCCAATGCTAAATTGTAGGAAATAGCTATTTTGGGATCATAATAATTCACCACCACCTCTTTTATTTATGGGTATGGATGCACTAGTATGTGTTGGCAATTTTGGGTACTTTGGGTACATTGCTTTTGCTCAAGTGTATAAGTTGTCATTGATGTCAAGAAGCTCTTGAAGGAATTTGATTTGATGTCAAATAACTTGTTTTGATGAAGGTTATGACATGACAGTTTCAAAGGTCTTTTGTAAACCCCAAGTTGGCAAGTTTAAAGATTATAGGTGGATGCATTAGTTTAATGCATTTGGGTCCAGGAGGAAGTATTTATTTAAATAATTAAAAACCTTGTTAAGGTTCCTTTTAATTATTTTTAAATAAATATTTGTTTGCATTGGGTTCTCCTAACCCATGGCGCAAATGTCTTAACTTTGATGGCGCTATGTTCTAAGTTTGTGGGCGCTAGCCAAGACCTCCGCCGATGTGTTAAAATCCTCCGTCGACGTGTTAAACTCCTCACCGACGTCAAGAGTTTATGGGAAATATGCATATAAATCTCCCACGATGAAGATCAAAGATCATCCCATCCGCATTTTTGAAAATTGTTGCTTGCTGAGAATTCACGATCTGATGTTCGACGTCTTCCTCGCTTTGTGTATCTATTTCATTTGGATATCCGTCGTTCATTTTATGTATCCACCGTTCATTTTTTGTATCCGCCATAAGGTTTCATCGTCATCATTCGCGTTAGAAGACAGGGAGGCCTATTTTTTATTTTAGCTCTTGCGTAGAAGGTACAAGGGAAATAGAGTGAGGTTCAAACCTCATCGGATGCCTTTGGTGCACCGATAGCGGCTAGGCTATTGGCATGCTACCCGAACAGGAGGTTCTGCGTTTGAATAACATGAAAGGGTTTTTCTTCGTTGAAGTGGACGCAGCGGGTGGTGTTAGAGTTCATGCACAATTTCTCCATAGCATGATTTTTGGTGTTGGCGAAGGTATTTTCAAAATTAATTTTTGCTAGTGTATTTTGTAGATGGAGGAAGTTTATTAGAGAGAAAAACAACTTAGGAGTTATAAGGAGTTTGAAGCTTGTTTTATTTTGATAAAATATTCTTTTGAAGGTGTTGTTTGCATTATCTTATTGCATTCTTATGAGAGATAAAGTTTTTTGTTGATAAGATTATAAGGGAGAAATAAGATGTATAAGGGATAAATATTTCTTGTAATGTTGAGAGTGCTTTTGGTTGATTATGGAAATGAAAGCATGATGTTTTAAGGTTAGAATTGCTTCTTGTGTGAAGTTGTGAAACCCTAAGTGGGCAGCTTTGAGATTGACATTAGCTTTCATTAAATTGGTTATAATCAAGCTATTCTTTACTTGGTTAAAGTGTTGGGCTTACTCCTTTGTTGATGATTTGAAAAGTTGTTTTGTGCTATTGAGATTTGAGTTGGTGGATGCTTTTTGTTCAAACATTATTGGAGAGAAAAGGAGTTCTACTTATTTCCTTTTCTGATGTTGATTGTGAAATGCTTCAAGGTTGTGTTTTGAGTTGAATGGTGTTGAATGAACCTTGTTTGATGAGCATTGTTTTTGAAGCCCTAATTGATGGTGAAAAGAACATGAGTATCATTATTATGTGATTCTTTGCATAGTTGGCAATTGTTGGGGTTTCATGTTCTTGAAATAAAGCATTCTATCCTATCCATTTCAAATATTGAGTTGAGTTTTCAGATTTGAGATTGAGATTGAGCTGAGTTGATTTGAGTTGAGTTTTGAGATTGGGAGTTGAGTATAGAACATATTGAGTCTCTAACAATTCTCTTTATGCTTCTATGAGTTTGACAAATCACATTGGGTCTCTAACAATTCACTTTGTGATTTCCTACTAAGAAAGTTTTTCTTGGTGAGCTTGTTGAGTTTTTGGACAGGTTCCGGTGGGGACTTGTGAGCAGTTTTTGGATAGGTTTCGGTGGGGACTTGTGAGCAGATTTGGATAGGTCCTAGTAGAGGACTTGTGAGATGAGTTTGATAGTTCTATCAGAGAACTTGAGGATAGAGGTGCATTGGTTCTATGAGAAGAACTTGAGGACATATTTGGCAAGTCTTTGAGAAGGCTTGTATGTAGAGGATTGATTTGTTCAAGAGTTGGAAAGATCTGACAGATAGAGGAAGACTTGTACTAGACCGACTGACTATGTTTGGTACATATTGTTGAGCTATTGTGGACGTGATCATAGAAGGTAAAGGTCTCTTAGGCTAAGCATTGAGGACAAGAGGTCTTCGGTGGAAAGGAGTTCCACATGTTGGCAAGAGGTAGAGGTAGTTGATCTTCTGAGGGATCATTTCTAGAGCAGAGGGGAAGGTATCTCATTGGAAGGTATCTCCTTTGGGCCGAGGCTCATAAACATTGTAATTGGGAAGGATTCCCAAAGAACTTTGAGATAAATTTTAGAGAAAAGTTTTATGGACGTAGCCCAACCATTTTGGGTGATGTTAAAAATGGGTCTTCAATGTGTGATGCTTTCTATCTTGATTAATGTTGTGTTGATTTCACTGCTATCTAAAGTTAAAATTATTAATTGGTTAAGTCTTATACTGTTCACCCCCCCTCTCAGTATAAGTCCATGTTATTCAATTGGTATCAGAGCAGGTCTCTCCAGAAAGAGCCTAACATCTTGGAGAAGGATCTATCAGAGGAACATACAGATTCAGAAAGATATGAAGAGGTTGAGTTCGATCTCAAAGGTGAATTCTTCTTGGCTTTAAGAAAGCTTGAGAAATTCAGGGAAGAGAATTCTATTCTCAAGCATCAATGTCAGGAAGAAGAGATAGCAAGATCATAATTATCTCAAAGTGTTATAGACTTCAAAATTCTAGTTGAATAAGGGAAGAAGGTTGAACAGGTTCGACAGAGGCTCTCAAAGGAAAGGAAGTTGATTGCGAGAAACTAGAAGAAGAGGTTATGTCTCTTAGAGTAAGTTGGAACAGTTAGCTCTCAGACAAAATACTCCGTGTGAAAATCAAAAGAAGGATGGTATCACCATTCATGAAACAGGGTCTTTAAGCAAGATCAATCTTCATCCTGAAGAGCGGTGGATTCCAGTTGGTCACAAGAAGAAAAATCATCCAAGGCATCAAAACAGGTTACATAATACTTTCCATGGCTATTGTTTTTTCTGCAAGAAATTTTGTCACAAAGATATGCATTGCAATAAGTCTTTGAATAGCCATAGTAAGGAAAATGTTAACTCTTTTGCACCTCTTATGAATAAAAATGTCATGTGTTACAAGTGCAAGAATTTTGGGCATATAGCAAGGATGTGCAGTTTGGATAGATCTAGCCTTGAGTTCACTAAAAAGAGAAATGAGATAAAATCTAAGTCAATGATAGTTCAAAATGCTTTTCATGCTCAAGACAAAGTAGAAAAATGGTATCTTGATAGTGGTTGTTCAAAACATATGACTGGTGAAAAGGAAAAGTTTTTGGTCTTAAAAGAAACAAACAGAGGAACAATCAGTTTTGGAGATAATAGGTCAGCTAAAATCTGTGGTAAAGGGACTCTTAGTTTGGATGGGAAATCCAAAATAGAAAATGTGCTCTATGTAGAAGGCCTAAGACATAATATTCTAAGTGTGAGTCAACTTTGTGATCAAGGGCACATAGTATCTTTCTTTTCAGATAGATGTGAGATAAGTAAAGAAAAAAATGGAAAACTCATTGCTAGTGCTACAAGGACTCCAAACAATATTTACATGCTAAGTGAGATAAAAAAGGAAAAGTGTTTTCTAACTCAAGAAGATGAGAGTTGGTTATGGCATAAAATATTGGGGCATTTGAGCTTTGATAATCTTGTCAATATTAGTAACAAGGAAGCAATTAGAGACTTTCCCAAAATAAAAAGGCCCCATAACATCATTTGCGGTCCTTGTCAACATGGAAAACAGACCAGAACCAGTTTCAAATCAAAAGGGTATACTTATTCAAAAACATTGGATCTTATTCATACTAATTTATGTGGCTGTTAGACTTACAATGGCACTGAGAGGGGGGGTGAATCAGTGTAGCTATTTAAATCTTAAATGAGCAACTCTTGAAGCTAAAGCAAGGAGAACTTAAAATAGATAAAGCAAATATAACAAGAGAGCTAACCACAACACAAGATTTAACGAGGTTCACCAGTTTTGGCTACTCCTCAAAAATAGACTGCTTGGACTCCCATCCAAATCTAGCCTTTGCAAAGCACCAACTTTACAATCAATTTACCAGCACCCACTGGAAGGAGCACCAACCCCTAATTTATCTGCACCCATAGAAAGGAGCACCAACCCCTAATTTATCAACACCCATTGGAAGGAGCACCAACCCCTGATTTATCTGCACCAACAGAAAGGAGCACCAACCCCTGATTCCAAGCACCAACTCAGAATTCTATTTTGAATCTTTTTGACATAAAAATGCCTTCCCTTTTACAAGACCCTCACTGGTCTATTGCTCATCCAATCTCTGTTTCAATTCATGAAACACACCCACTCCAACGGTTCTGCTTACCGCACTCTTACAGCCCTGTCTCATGGCTCACTCTTATGGCTCACTCTTACTGCTCTGCTTACTGCGCTCTTACAACCCTCTTTTCATAGCACTTTCCCTCTATACGGTGGCACTTTTTCACTATGAGCAGCAACTTTATTTCTCCACGCAACTGCCCTTTTATAATCAAATTGTCTAACAGTAACTCCAGTTGTAACTCCATCTTTTATTTCTCATGCGCCACTTGCCAGTTGTAACTGTTCTATTAATATTCTCTTCTACCACTTGTCAACTGTAACTCCTTCTATATGTAACTCCTTTTGTATATATAGTGTGGGCATTACGTTACATGCAACGTATGTCTCTACCATGACTGTTCGTCTTCTTGGTTATGACTGTTCGTATCCTTTTCTGTGCATGCATGCATTTTTTGATTCTATTTATGTGACTGTTCGATTTCTCCTTTTTTGATAGTTCTTAAAATAGCTTGCATGATTTCTATCTATAACTGCACCTATAACTGTCACACTGACTCCAGTTAACTATCTGTAATTGAGTTGTTGCGACCTGTCGTGAAATCATGACACTTCTATCTCTTTTTGCTCTTCTCGCCTTTTACCCATGAAAACATGACATGTCATGATATCGCGACATTTTTTGCCTCCTTGTCCACTTCTTGGCTTGCACCCGTGAAAACCAGACATGTCACGAAATCATGACACTTTTTGCTTTCGTACACTCTACTTGGCTTGCACTAGCAAAAACTAGACATGTCATGAAATCGTGACACTTTTCGCTTCCTTGCACTCTACTCTGCTTGCACTAGCAAAAAAGACATGTCACGAAATTGCGACATCTTTCTCTTTCGTACACTCTTCTTCGCAAGCCCAAAAAACTACATGCCAAAATCACGACACATTCCTAGCTTGACCTCTTCTTTGTCTCTTGCCTACGAAAATGGAACATGTCGCGAAATCGCGACATCTTTCTCTTCCATACACTCTTCTCCGCAAGCCCCAGTGAAAACCTGACATGTCACAAAATCGTGACACATTCGCTAGCTTGACCTCTTCTCTGTCTCTTGCCCGTGAAAACGGAACATGTCACGAAATCGTGACACTTTCACTGCCTTGTGCCTTTTCTGTCTTTGGCCAACAAAAACACAACATGTCACGAAATCGTGACACTTTTTGCTTCCTTGCACTTCTCTGCCTTTCGCCCATGAAAACGAAACATGTCACGAAATCATGACACTTTCTCTCCTTAGCGCTTTCTCTTCCACGAAACACAACATGTCACGAAATCGTGACACTTTTTGCTTCCTTGCACTTCTCTGCCTTCCGCAAAATGGAACATGTCACGAAATCATGACACTTTTCCTCCTTGATGCTTTCTCTTCGAACCTGTCATGAAATCGTGACACTTTCTCTCCTTGGTGCTTTCTCTTCGAACCTGTCACGAAATCATGACAGTTTTCTTTGCCTGTGCCTTCTCTCCAAACATGTCATGAAATCACGACAGTTTTCTTTGCTTGCGCCTTCTTTCCAAACATGTCACGAAATCGTGACAGTTTTCTTACTTGCCTTCTTTGCTTCCAACATGTCACGAAATCGCGACAGTTTTTCCACTTGGCTTCTTTGCCTCCAACATGTCATGAAATCACGACAGTTTTCCTTGCGCCTTCTCTCTCCTCGGCCATGTCATGAAATCGTGACAATTTTTCTTGTGCCTTCTCTCTCCTCGACCATGTCATGAAATCATGACAATTTTGCTTGCGCCTTCTCTCTCCTCGTCCATGTCACGAAATCGTGACAATTTTGCTTGTGCCTTCTCTCTCCTCGTCCATGTCATGAAATCATGACAATTTTGCTTGCGCCTTCTCTCTCCTTCGATATGTCGTGAAATCGTGATAGTTTTGCCTGCATTTTCTCTCTCCTCCGATATGTCACGAAATCGCGACATTTTTCTTTCTGCCTTCTCTCTCCTCAGCCATGTCGCGATATCGTGACAGAAAACATGTCGCGATATCGCGACAGTTTTCTTACTTGTCTTTTTCTTAGATCCTTTGAAATTGGGCCACTTCTGTCTTCTTGGATATTCATTGTACATGCTCTCACTGACCTATCGAACTCTTGTCCACTTGCATCAATCGATCTATCTGTCTGTGTTGACAACAATGACAATACTTTTGTTGCACCTTGCTCAACAATCTCCCCCTTTGGAATTGTTGGCAACACTCATGCAATCTCCTGTAATTCTTCTCCCCCTTTGACAATAATACCAAAGGGCTACTGTAGACTCCCCCTGAGTCCATGCACAACATTCTCAGGCACACATTATGACAGTTAGAAAAAATTACAAATATGAGCACAAAGATAATTAAATATATAAATTCTCCCCCTGAGAATGTGATCCCTCACTCAGATCTATCTTCAACTGTGTTGGCTGCTGGATCTCTATCCATTGAGACTCTGTCCTCTGTACCCTATCAGTAGGCTCACACAGAATCTATCCAATCTTATAGAATCATAGAGAGAATTGTTAGAGACTCAATATGTTCTATACTTAATGCTCAATGAATATATCAATTAAATCTCATAGAAGCATAAAGAGAATTGTTAGAGACTCAATATGTTCTATACTCAACTCCCAATCTCAACACAACTCAACCAATCACTATTTACATTTTCAACTTGGTTTGTGTTTTCTACAGTCATGGCTGGTCACACCTTACTTTCAACTGTTCGACTCAGGAGACAACATTTTGTCACACACTCCATGGCCAAATTTTTGTTCTGCAATGCCAGTAGCATCTGCATACATCTCCACCATGCATCTTGGATATTCCCAACAAGCTTGAACCTAATGACAGTTGTTTGTCTCTCTCTGCAGTGAGAATCCAGTAGGCTACCTCAATCCACCCAGCCAAAAATACGTCTGCAGTATGCTCTGCACCGTTCCATCCGAACTTAGCGATTGTCTTCACCTTTTGCGTTCTCTGCACACTTCGCTCTCTCTTTGCACTCACTTCGCACACATACACAACACTTCCTCAAACCACTACTAAAACTGAAAACACACTTTAACAACTGAAACAACAATATCCCGACTACTTGCCTTTCATCCTCAGATACCCAGACAAATACAAAGGAGCATTAAAATAAAACTTTAATATTGCTCCCCCTGAGGATGTGCCACCTGGAGTGGCTTAGTGCAATAGAGGAGTAATCTCCTTCTGTCCAAGGAGACACGATTTCCTCTCTTCTTTCTTTCTCCAGTTTTTCTTGAACTTAGGCTGAGGATTTTCACCTGCATCCACATTTTGAACCTTTTCGTGAACCTGAACATTTCTCTTGGGTGGTTGTCTCTTGTGCATTCTTGATGGATAATTATTTTCCTATCTGTGTTGCACTCTTTGTGTCTGATGGAATCTGTGGTCTTGTCTTAGATTAGTTGCAGAGGTGCTTGGACAAAACCTTGCTATGTGCCCATGACCATTACAGTTAAAACATTGCACATGATGTTCACTCAGAAGAGCAGATGTATTTCTACCAACATAACTCCTTGAATTATTATTCAATCCACAATAAATTGCTCGGTGACCATAATGGCTGCATCTAAAACAATAGTCGTTAAAAGCATTATTATGAAAAGAGTGAGAGTGAGAGAACCTCTTTTGTTGTGGTTGCTTTGCTGTAGATTTCCTTTGAGATTTTCTTCCTTTTGAAGATTCAGCTTCAGGCTTTTCTTTCTTCTTTCCTTCATCAGTGAACTTCTTCTTCTCTGCATTTTTGGAAGATGATGGTTGTTCAACTTCATATCCAAGACCAAGCTTAGTTGTGGAGCTTCTTTGTTGCTTTATCATTTTATCTAGCAACTCTGTGCTCTTCTCATATTTGAGATTTACATTGGCCTCTACTAGTTGTTTCTTCAATGAAACAATCTCTTCTTCTTGTTGGCAACAAACAGTCTCTTTCTCATTGATTTGAGACCTGAGAATATCTTCAATCCTTTTGTATTGTTCTACTTGCAACTTTAGATCAACAATAACTTTGTTAGATTCCTCTTCACTTGTGCTGCATACATAATTCTCATCATCCAGGTGTGTCTTCAAGGCTTCTTCTGATTTCTTGGCCTTTTGAACCTGTAAGAAGAGATCTTCAATCTCATCCCCATATTCTTCCAATTTCTTGGACAGTATTTTGTTCTTTTTCTTTTCTATCCTCAATTCTTCAAGTGCAGCTATCAACTCACCTCTTAGATTTACTTCAGCCTCAGCCTCAAGGTTTCCATCACTTTCCTGTTCTTCTTCTATATTTTCTTCTTCGAATGCCATGAACAAAGTTTCACCTGTTTCTTCTTCAGAATCCTCACCGGATCTGTCTTCAGAGGAGCTGACATTCTTGGATATGAAACTTTTCTTCTTGAAGTGGTTGTTTCTGAAATTCATCTTTTTCTTCCAGTCACTTCTTTCTCGGTGCGATTCTTCATCACTTTCATTCTCCATATTTCATGGACATTTAGCTGCAACATGCCCAATGCCTCCACAGCTGAAACATTTAAATGGTAGCTTTCCTCTGTATTTTCCTTGTCCCCTTTTTAGTTTTCGAACAAAGTTTGCTTCCATCTCATCTGATGTCTCTTCATCTTTGGATTCTTGTTTTGCTTTCGTATGTTTGTGGGCTTTAAATGTAGCTTCTCTGTCTGTGGGATCAGACTTTCCTATTCTCATCTCATACACAATCAACGAACCATGCATCTCATCCATACTAAACGTATTTAGATCTTTGGCTTCTTCTATAGCTGATACTTTAGAATCAAATCTTTTGGGAAGAGATCTTAATACCTTTTTTACGATTGTAGGGTCTTCGATTTTCTCGTCGAGTCCTCTAATGGCATTAATGACTTCATTTACTCTCAGCATATATGCCGCTATGTTCTCATCGTCATTCATATTTAACGCTTCGTACTGAGTTTGATGAGTTTGCAACTTGGCCTCCTTGATCTTATCGTCTCCTTCATGAATGCTATTCAATTTGTCCTAAATTTCTTTTGCAGTTTTACAGCTCATGATCTTTACCAGTTCACTGTTTGCTACATCGCACATTATAACATTCTTTGCCTTTGAGTCATTCTCAAACAGTTTCTTACCGACAACATCGGTTGGAGGAGTGGTGGGTATTGTGTATCCACTTTCTACTGAGTCCCATATGTCGTATCCCAACGCACACAAATATGTCTGCATCCTGATTTTCCAAAACATGTAATTAGTCCCATCAAACAATGGAGCTTTGTTTGATGAGAATCCTTCACCAACTGCCATTGTGTCACTTCCCAGATCACCTTAGCCGATTGAGCTTGTTCAGGAACTTGGCTCTAATACCTGTTGAGAAGCAACACACCCCCACTGAAAAATGAATTTCCATCCTTTGAAAACATTGAGCTTTCATTTTTGCAGTAAGGACCCTCTTGATATTTTTCAGGTTCTAAGTCCAAGATTTTTACTTGCCTCTTTCTTCTTCATGTTTTGCCTGTGTCAAAGTATCCAAGTATTCTTGCATTCTGGCTTTGTTATCTCAGACTTCACTTTTTACATGCTAGAATCATTCATGGATAAAGAAAATCTTACACCGGTACGAAAAAAATGCAAAAACGAGATAGATAAATTCATTGAAAATCAAAACTTTCCTTTTTTGGAAGTGTCGCGATATCGCGACAGGTTTTCAGAAAATCGGCTAAGTCAGAAATACGTAGCGAAATCGCGACACTTTCCAAAAATGGAAATGTCGCGATATCGCGACATTTCCATTTTTGGAAATGTCGCGATATCGCTACCATTTTGGAGAGAGAAGGCAAGTTGTACGGAACGTCGCGATTTCGTGACATGTCGCGAAATCGCGACATGTCGCATTTTCGGAGAGAGAAAAATCGACTAAGGCATGAAATGGTCACGATTTCGTGACATGTCACGAAATCGCGACAAATCTAGAGAGAGAAAGAAGCGAGTCGTAACATGTAGCGAAATCGCGACGTCGCAAAATCGTGACATTTTTTCGGAAGGGGCCCGGGGCGTACGGACTGTCACGATTTAGCGACATGTCACGAAATCGCGATAGGTCCAAGCAAAAAGAGAAATCAACATGCAAGAGAAATTGAATGAAAAAAGTCTAAGGCATGAAGGGTGTCGCGAAATCGTGACATAGTCCGAAAGCAGGGATGAGTGGAAATGGAGAAGGCAAAGAGAGGTGTGAATGCGACGTGGATTGTGACAAAAGATCAAAGAGAAGCAACAATGAAAAAGCAAGGAACCACCATGTCGCG
This sequence comes from Wollemia nobilis, assembly GCA_028583015.1. NCBI lineage: Eukaryota > Viridiplantae > Streptophyta > Pinopsida > Araucariales > Araucariaceae > Wollemia > Wollemia nobilis. The sequence continues at coordinate 3,146,263 of JAQPPZ010002410.1, read as the reverse complement.
ATTTCGCGACATGGTGGATATAAAGGCAACAAGGAGCCACCATGTCGCGATTTCGCGACATGGTGGACAATCGGCAAAAGAAACGAAGAAAGAAGCCAAGTGTGAAAGCAGGCGCGATTTCGCGACATGTCGCGTTTTCGCGGCTTGCAGGGAAGAGAGAGCCCAGGGCAGAGCAGGTGTCGCAAAATTGCGACACAGTCGGAGCCAGTTGCTACAACATGAAATGGGTCGCGATTTCGTGACATGTCACGAAATCGTGACATGTCGCGTTTTCGCGGCCCTATGGAGCAAAAGTTGCCAAAGAGCAGGGGATGTCGCGATTTCGTGACATGTCGCGAAATCGTGACATGTCGCATTTTCGTGACTCAGGCAGGAAAACAGCTCAGCAAAGAAATGCAAGACAGTTGGAAATGGACACGTGTCATGATTTTGTGACACGTGTCAAAACACTGCAGGCCACGTATCAGATAAATAAGGCCGACATGCAAGTGAACTTTAGGGTTTTATTTAATAATTAAAGTTTTGATTTAATATTTTTAAAATACTAATCCATCTTTTTGTCTTTCATGCAGGAAGCCATCTGGCACTTACGGGATAACGGAGAAATGGCCATAAAGGTAAAGCTTAGTGCAAATTAATCAAAGAAGGCCATATTGAAAGGAAAGATGCCGAAAATTGCTGTGTCATCCAATTTTTTCAGATCTGGCTACAAAGAGACTTTACGGTGACTAAGCAGCTGCCCATAGTGGAATATGTCGAGAATTGGCCGAAAAATGAAAATATCTGCACACCATTACCGAAATTTGCCGATGGATGCATTTAATGAAAATTTATGGCAGAATTAATGGCTTGCAGATATTTTCAACTCAGGGATGGCTCTGCGGAGATGAAATGTCAGAGAAGTGGTGACTCATCCGACTTACCCGAGGGAATTAATGAAGGCATTTATTCACAGTTGCGGGTGAATGCAAGTGGCATTCGAATTCTATCTTCTCCATTTATGGCAAGTGACTGCATTGATTTGCAGAATGGTTAAGTTTTATCCGAGACTTTGTTTTAAATGGCTTTATATTGTAAAACCCGGGTCCTAGGGTTTAAGATGATAAGATTTAGGGTTTGAGAAGAAGATATTTCTGAAAAGATCAGGGTCTATCCTGAGTCTATAAATACTTCTTCTCAATGTAATCGCAGGAGGCGGAGACTTAGAAATAAAAGGCTATTGAAGCAATTTCTTGCAAATTTTGTTAAATATTTTATTTCTGGACTTGGAGTTGATGTGCTTTTGTTTTCTGTGATAGCATGGCCAGGAGCCTAATCTTTTGCAGATTGTGATAAGTTCATCTTCTTTTGTTATCCGTTTCATTAAAGTTTATTAAATATATGTTGTAAATCTGTGTTATCAAGATTAAATATGTTGTTGGGCTTCATTTGTTCTATTGTATGCTAGGGAAAATCATCGATTTAAGGTTCAAGTTTGTTCTAATTGCTCTGTCCTCACTGTGTGAGCTATGCTATCGGTGAGAAATACCAATTTTAACCGACTTCCCTTCTGTTTATGATTTTCTTCTAGATCTGTTCCATCTTTGCCTTGTGCTCTTAGTAGAAAGTGATCTTAGAAAGCTGGACACTTTCTTCTTTGATTTGTTCGTTGTGAAGCTGATAGTATAAATAAAATTGGTAGTTTTGGCCTTACAGTTAAGTTTGATAAACTTCTCTTTCTGCCTTACCCTACCCTCTCTTTGTTTTACCGTGAAATGATCCATTTTTATTTTCTTTTAATTTTGTCTTTTATTTAAATCTGCTGACCCATGAGAGCTAGATCAAAGAATCAATTTTAAATCTGATTGTCAACAAGTGACAACTTCTGAACATTACTGAACAAGTTCATTGAGCCCGTTGTAAGGTAAGAAACAGTCCATATTGAAAACTATTCCAGAAGCGGAAAAGAGTGAATTGACATTCGACCCGACTCTGTAACTCACACCTTGGATAACCAGAGTTAGATCCTAAAGTGAGTGGGATTTATCCCGTATAAGTGTTATCAGAGTTTCATGCTCATTCTTCACAGGGTGTGTATGAAAGTCGGACCAACATTTAAAAATGGCGCTAGAAGGAGGGCCTTTTGAACTCCGTTCAAGTATTGTAAGTTGTATGTGTAGAGTCTGGTATTTTATCTTTTGAATCCTTTTCCCTCCTCTTTGGCTCTTTTAAATTTTGTTGTTTGAGTTTTTTGAGCAGGGACTTAACACCAACATTTAAAAATGGCCAGATGAGCTCGGTGGTATTGTAAATTGTCAGTACAATATTTTAAAATTGCCAGAGAAGACCTCAAGTTCAGTACTCTGTTAAGGATTGTAAGTTTGTAAGTGCTTGTGAAAAGTTGGATTCTACATACAGGGTAACAAGGTCCCACCCCAGAGCTGGAGAGCTCCTTGTCCCTGAATTAGAAACTTCGAGAAGAAGTAGCCTCAGAAGGGCCAAGTCTCTGTCAGAAATAGTTTTATCACCGCTGATAGTTACTCCAACCACAACTCAGAATATCACTGTCAACCAAGTAGTAATGGCAAATTGGTTGGGCTCCACTGCTTTGAATATTTCGGGTATAGCCCATGACCTGCCTAGAAATCCGAAAAGATATCTCCCCAGATATAAACATGATGGGACAAGAACTGCAGAAGAACATTTGGTTGCATTCAAGAATGCTTTGAAATTATTAAATGTACAACATGAGGATGTTGCCTGCAGACTATTCCCGTTCACTCTCCAGGAGGGAGCTTATGATTGGTTTCTAAACCTCACTAATGATTCTGTCACCAGTTGGAATGACTTAGAAAAAGTTTTTGTGTCACAGTTCGGTGAAGTGATAGATCCTAGTATATTGTACCAGCAGTTTTCGGCATCAAAAGAGAATTAAGTGAATCTATCAGATCTTATAATGTTAGATTCCAGAAAGCTTATGGTAGACTTACTGGGTATTATGTACCGAATGCTGACCTGGCATTAGAGATATTTAGAAACTCTCTGGATCCCATGACCTCTGTCTTTTTGAAGAGAGATCCCACTTGTTACTAATTTGTACGAAGCTTATAAAGAAGCTTTGATTCCGGAAAGACAGTTGGGACCCCAGCCTTTAAATGCTCAGCAAATTCCTCTGATTACACAAGCTGCCCCTGTGTTCAATCCTATTCCACATCAGATGATGCTACCAGTTTGTCAGACTTTACCATCAGCAAATCCATTGGCTGTAGCACCTGTTGAGAATGTACAGAACCCAGGCAAAGAGGCTGACAATGCAAGAGTTGAAGAAGTCTCAAAGATAGTTCAAAAGCTGGCCAATGATTTCTTGAGTTTTAAAAGGCAAGTTTCTACTGGGGACAACTCCAACAGATATTCATATCAACCAAACAGATTCAACCGGCCCCCATATGAACCTAATAAAGATTACAAGGGTAAAGGCCATGATGTGAATATTTGTGATTTAGCTCTGCCCAACTGGTGCAGAATACATGCCACTTCTTAGCATGGGGAGTTGGATTGTCTGGAATTTTGCAATGCATTTGAAGCTTTGTCTGGGGATTTGATCTCTCCAAAAAATCAAAGAACTGCTGATGGCCCAAGTTCATCCGGCCACAGTGCAGCTATGGTCCTGGATTCTTTCACTTTCCCGGATGAATCTGAGAATGTAGTTGAAATGCCTATGGATGAGGTGCAGGCTTTCCAGCAGTACAGAAGAGATAATTACAACCTGAGAAACAGGAATCCGGAGCCTAATACTACATCAACCCCTCCGGACAACTCTCACAATGTTCCTCCGGACCCCTCTCCAAGCAATAATCCATCTCCACCAAAGGGAGGAAATTTGAGAGGACCGGATGCTTTTGTCCCTCCACTTAACAAAGGATATAACATAGTGGAGGATATGAAAAATATTAAGGCCAACATTACTCTACATGAGTTGGCACAGATTTCAGAGCAGAGAGACAACTTGATAAAAACATACTCTGGCCCTGCTACTAAACCTGTGGACAAAGGAAAGAAAATAGCAAATGCCAATCTAGCCATGTACAAAGAAAAAACTGAAGTTCCCCCCTTTTTATTGACTGTCCGTATTTTTGGGAAGAACTTACATAATTGTTTGGTAGATTCAGGTGCATCTGCAAATGTTATGCCTTTGGCCATTTGTCAGCAGTTGGGTCTGACCCCAATGAAGTCTGAAAGGAGAGTTGTCCAATTGGACAAATCAGAGGTTAAAGTTGTTGGAGAGCTTCAAAATATTCATATCCAATTAGCATCTGAGCCAAGGGCTCAACATAAAATTGAAATTCAGGTTGTGGATATCCCTGTGGGGTACGGGATGCTGTTGAGTAGGGATTGGTCGAGATCTCTGAACGGATACTTGGCAACAAATTTTTCACACATGTGGTTGCCGTGGAAAGGAGTGGCAAATCAATTACGGGTTGAAAGAGAACCCAGGTACAAGCATACAATTACTGAGTACAATGCAGAGAATGAAACTGTAAATATTGCAGAGGTAGATATTGGAGTCTACAATTTAACAACTGGGCAAATTAACAAGTTTAATAAAGCTCATCCTGTACATACTAATGAAGTCTGGACACTTCATGTGGATGGGGCTAGATCTAAACAGGGTTCTGGAACAGGGGCAGTCCTCAAAGGGCCTGAAAGTCAGACATATTTTATGTCTTACCGCCTACAGTTCCCTTGTACAAATAATTTAGCAGAGTATGAAGCTCTGATTTTAGGTTTGAAATTTGCTTTGGACAGAAGTGTGAGAAATATTCAAGTTTTTACTGATTCAGAATTGGTGGCAAATCAAGTCAAGGGTAAATTCCAGTGTAAAGCATCTTATTTAAAAGGATACAAACATCGGGCTTGGGATCTTGTAGAAGACTTTGATGCTTTTAATCTGACACATATACCCGAGAGCAGAATTCACATGCAAGATGTCTTGGCTTCTTCGATTTGCAAGTTTAAAGCCATTGGAAGAATTTAAATGGAACAAGTTTTCAATTGAGTTAGTCCCTTGTCCTTCAGTCCCAAATAATATAGATAATTTTCAGGTTTTCTCTGATGATCAACAGATTGTAAACTTTTTGCAGAGTACTAACACATTTGAGAATGCTATAATTGATGAGGGCCAAAGGGATACCCTGCTGGAGCAGTTAGATGATGACAGGGGAATAATGAGGTTGAAGGACAACAGAATTCCAAAAGGGATGGTGGAGCTGGAGCGGCTCTTTGATGTTGACAAAATCAAGCAAAAGGTGAATTCTGAGGATTATGTGGGTGCCACAGACAGTGAGACTGAAAACCTGAACATAGGGACTGAAGAAGATCCCAGGCACATCAAGTTGGCTAAGAACTGTGATCCAGAAATAAAAAGAAGTATGATTGATTTTCTTCACAGGTCCAAGGATGTTATGGCCTGGTCATACAAAGACTTAAAGGTATTTGATCCGAAAGTTTACACTCACATTATACCTTTAAAAGAATTCTGCAAACCTTTCCAGCAAAAGCAGAGGCATGTCAATGCTCTGTTAGAGCCCCTCATCCAGAAAGAGGTAGAAAAACTCTTGAGTGCCGCCATTATTTTTCCCATCAGGCATTCTACTTGGGTGGCCAATCTGGTGCCAATCAGAAAGAAAAATGGAGAGATCCGCTTGTGTGTGGATTTTAGAAATTTAAACAAGGCATCTGAGAAGGATAACTACCCTCTGCCTTCTATGGATGAAGTCTTGCAGATTGTCAATGGTTCAGAGATGATGTCTTTCCTGGATGGCTTCTCAGGCTATAATCAGATATTGGTTGAGAAGGAAGACAGAATGAAGACTGCTTTCACAACTAAGTGGGGAACTTTTGCTTACAAGAGGATGCCATTTGGATTAATAAATGTCGGAGCTACATTTCAACGAGCAATGGATCATGCCTTCAAGGGCCTTATGGGTAAATGTATTGTTGTTTACATGGATGATTTAACAGTCTTCTCTAAATCTCGGTTTGACCATGTAAAACACTTGGAGTCTGTGTTTAACAAGTGCAGGGAGTTTGGCATTTCCTTGAATCCAAAGAAGTGCATTTTTGGTGTAACAAAAGGGAAGCTCCTTGGGCACTTGGTCACAAAAGATGGCATTTCTATGGATCCGGGCAGAGTTGAAGCCATATCCGGCATACCATTTCCCAACTCCAAGAAAGAGTTGAGGTCCTTCTTTGGAAAAATTAACTTTGTCAGGAAGTTCATCTCCGGTTTTGTAGAGATAGTCAAGCCAATGAATGACATGCTAAAGCAAACTGCTCAGATTGTCTGGACCACAGAAGCTAAAACTACTTTCCAAGAAATCAAGACAGCCATCAAACAAGCACCAGTTCTGGTAAGCCCAGATTTCAGTGCAGATTTTTATCTGTACACCTTTTCTTCTGAACACACACTTGCTGCAGTTCTGACCCAACGGAGAGAAACCGGAGAACATCCAATTGCTTTCAAGAGTACCAATTTGAAGGGGGCTGAGCTGAAATATTCTCGTTTAGACAAACAAGCTTATGCCTTGGTGAGAGCAGTTAAGCAGTTCAGGCACTACATACTGAGAAGCAGAATTCATGCTATAGTTCCAGACCCAGCTGTTAAATACCTTCTAAGTCAGAATGAGTTGGGTGAACTGAGGGGTAATTGGGTTACAAGGCTGCAAGAATATGATTTAGAGATTCGGCCTGCTAAATTGATCAGGGGACTTGGTTTGTCCCGACACATTGCCGAAGTACCTCTACGGGAAGAAGTTAATCAGTTAAATTCTGAATCTGATGACTGGTATGGAGATATTATTCATCTGCTGCAATTTGGAATTTGCCCGTCTCACTTGAACAGAACCCAAAGGAGAGCATTAAAACTGAAAGCTGCTCATTATCTCCTCAAAGCGGGTAATTTGTACAGAGAGAATTATGCTGGCATTTTCTTGAGATGCATTTCTCCGAGTGAAGTCAATGAAGTCATGTCCAGTTTTCATGAAAAGTTAGGGGCAGGGCATTCATCAGGATCTGCTACTGCACATAAAATATTGAGAGCAGGCTATTACTGGCCTACACTATTTAAAGATGCACATCAGCATGTAAGAACCTGCCATCAGTGCCAAACTTTTGCAGCCAAAGAGGCCAACCGGGCTCTCCCATTGCAACCTGTTGTAATAAATAAACCTTTCATGCAGTGGGGACTTGATTTTGTGGGAGTGATTAATCCAAATTCTTCAGCAGGGCATAAGTATGTTCTGACAGCTACTGATTACTGCACAAGATGGGTTGAAGCAGCAGCCACCACAAGAAGTACAGCTCATGAAGTGATTGAATTTCTAGAGTCAAATGTCATAACTAGGTTTGGGGTTCCTCTGAATTTGGTGTGTGATAATGGACCAGCCTTCCAATCATTGGAGTTTGCAGAATGGGCATACCAGATGGGGATAGTTATCAGATTCTCATCCAACTATTATCCCCAAGGCAATGGATTGGCTGAGTCCACAAACAAGAATTTAATGAATGCCATTAAGAAATCTGCAACAGACAAACCCAGGCAGTGGCATACATTATTGAAATATGCACTTTGGGCTGACCGGATAAAATATAAAGTGGCTCTTAAAACTTCTCCTTTTGCTTTGTTGTATGGTACCCAGCCAATTGTTCCCATCTCTCTGAAGTTACCTACTTACCAATTTGTCTTAGACTATTTTGAGGATCAAGATGATGCAAAAGCTCGTGTTTTAGATCTAACTAACTTGCAGGATGAAAGACTCCAAGCCCTGGAACACTTCAGTCGGCACCAAGAAATCGTCAAGCGGTGGTTTGACAAGAGGGCCAAAGTGAAAGCTTTCAGACTGGCAGACTTGGTGCTTCTATGGGACAAGGCCCATGAGAAGAAGGGTAAGCATACAAAGTTGCAGCCACTGTGGATAGGCCCCTACCAGATTGCTGAGATTCTGGGTAATAATGCATTTCGTTTACAAGACCTTGATGGTAATTTTTTGGACCTCCCTGTTAATGGTCAATACTTAAAACATTATTTCTCGGTTGTTCCGTCCAATGTATCATTTGAATGAGTCATAAAGAAGTTGTAACATGTGTATACATTGTAAATAACTTTGTAGTTTATTTAGTTTACTTTATGTATTGTTTATTTAGTTTACTTTATTTTAGTTTATTTTAGTTTATTTTAATGTCGATTTTTAGTTTAATTTTTTTGTTTTTTTTTATTATTATTCAGTTTCTTGTCTTGAAGTTTTGTATTTTATTTCCTTTGTAAATAACCCTGTAGTTTTAATTCCTTTCAGGTCTGTACATTTATGTATTCTATTTCCTTTGCTGCTTGTACAGTTTTATTTTATTTTCTTTGTAAATAGCTCTGCAGTCTTGTTTTATTTCATTTCCTTTAATGCCTGTACAGTTTTTTTGTTTCCTTTGTAAATAACCCTGCAGTTTTGTTTTCTTTGCTGCCTGTACAGTTTTATTTTAAAGTCTGTGCAGTTTTTATTTTATTTTGTTTTTAGAGGCCTGTGTTTATCCTTGGAAGTCTGTACAAAGTTCTTTGGCTTTTAAAAATTATGTTCTTTAACCTTTGCCTGAGCATTCATGAAAAAGTCAGCCTTCTAAAAAATTGTTTCATTCTGAGTCCATCAATCCAGTGTTCATTATCATAATTGTGAGATAGTCTGTTTGAACTGAATAGTGGAACTATTTTTTTAGTCAGAACAATGGTGGAAGGATGATTGGATTTTGTGTCTTGCTTGCCATAGTTGTTTTAATTATAAAGAAACTGCTATGTTGTTTGGTTGGAGAAACTCCTGGGGAATCCAAGAAAAGTTGGTTATAAGAGGGGACTATGATTCATGTAATTATTTGAGTATCCATAGAGGCTATCAGTGCCTAGGCTGAAGCAGTTCCAGATTGATGAAATATTAAAAGAAAATTGTTATTCTTTCTAAGGCTTTTCAGATGTTGATGTATTTCAAAAGAAAGAGATGAAAGTTGAATTGGCACTCTATTATTTCCAATATATATATAAAAAAAAAGAGAGATAAAAAAAAAAAAAGAGTTATATAATGAAAGAGGCAGCCAAGACTTCAAAAGATGTTTTTCTTCTACCAAGTTGTAGATTCTACCTTACAGTTGTAAATTTGGGTCGTGTAAATCTAAAGGGTAACTCTGTCGGGGCTGTAAAAGGCTAAACTAGTAAACAGAGCTCTACTCGGTTTCCCCTTTTTACAATCTAGAAAAGCTGATCAATCCAGAGTTCAACATTCGATCCAGTCATTCTTGAAGAAAGTTTTATACGCTTGTAATTGCACATCGAAATCTTCCTTAAGTAATTCAGCCTAGTATGTCCTTGGGAAATTTTAACAACTATCAGTTAGTAGTCAATTTATTTTGAAGAATATCTATGGCAAGGCAAGATACATGGTCTATGTTGTTTTGAAACTAGAGTCCTGGGTTCTAAAATAATGCTACTATTTTACCCGCAGATATCGCCATTTGTTGAGAAGCAACACACCCCCATTGAAAAATGAATTTCCATCCTTTGAAAACTTTGAGCTTTCATTTTTGCAGTAAGGACCCTCTTGATATTTTTCAGGTTTTAATTCCAAATTTTTTGCTTGCCTCTTTCTTCTTCAAGTTTTGCCTGTATCAAAGTATCCAAGTATTCTTGCATCTGGCTTTGTTATTTCAGAATTCACTTTTTACATGCTAGAATCATTCATGGATAAAGAAAATCTTACACTGATAGGAAAAAAATGCAGAAAACAGATAGATAAATTCATTGAAAATCAAAACTTTCCTTTTTTGGAAGTGTCGCGATATCGCGACAGGTTTTCAAAAAATCAGCTAAGTCAGAAAAGCGTAGCGAAATCGCGACACTTTCCATTTTTGGAAATGTCGCGATATCGCGACATTTCCATTTTTGGAAATGTCGCGATATCGCTACCGTTTTGGAGAGAGAAGGCAAGTTGTACGGAACGTCGTGATTTCGCGACATGTCGCGAAATCGTGACATGTCGCATTTTTGCGGGAGAGAGAGAAAAATTGACTAAGGCATGAAATGGTCACGATTTCGTGACATGTCGCGAAATCGCGACATATCTTAGAGAGAGAAAGAAGCGAGTGAAATGTAGGAAATCGCGACATGTCGCGAAATCGTGACGTTTTTGGAAGGGGGGGTACGGATGTCGCGATTTCGTGACATGTCGTGAAATCGTGACAGGTCAAGAAAGAGAAATCAAGCAAGAGGAATTAATGAAAAAGTCTAAGGCCATGAAGGTGTCACGAAATCGTGACGTGATGGAGTGTGAAATCGTGACAGCAGAAAAGGCAAGGAGAGGTCACGAAATCGTGAGTGAGGATAAGAAAGAAAGGAAAAGTGGAAATGGACGTAATGTGAAAAAAAAGGAAAAAGGAATGTGGATTGTGACATGGTGGAAAAAAGTGAAGGAGAAGTCGAATTTGTGACATGGTGAAATACAAAGAACAAAGAAAGAAGAAGAAAAGGATGGAAGAGAAAGTCACGAAATCGTGACATGTGGGATGAAGAGGGTCGCGATTTCACGACATGTCGCGAAATCGTGACATGTCGCGTTTTCGCGGCCTATGGAGCAAAAGTTGCCAAAGAGTAGGGGATGTCGCGATTTCGCGACATGTCATGAAATCGTGACATGTCGCATTTTCGCGACTTGGACAGAAAAGAGCCAGAAATGAAAGACAGTTGGAAATGGACACGTGTCACGATTTTGTGACACGTGTCAAAACACTGCAAGCCACGTATCAGATAAATAGAGCCGACATGCAAGTGAACTTTAGGGTTTTTAATCTGATTTAATAATTAAAGTTTTGATTTAATATTTTTAAAATACTAATCCATCTTTTGTCCTTTCATGCAGGAAGCCATCTGGCACTTACATGATAACGGAGAAATGGCCATAAAGGCAAAGTTTAGTGCAAATTAATCAAAGACAGCCATATTGAAAGGAAAGAATTGCTTGTTTCATCCAATTTTTTCAGATCTGGCTGCAAAGAGACTTTACGGTGACTAAGCAGCTGCCCATAATGGAATATGTCGGGAATTGGCCAGAAAATGAAAATATCTGCACACAGTTACCGAATTTTGTCGGTGAATGCATTTAATGAAAATTTATGGCAGAATTAATGGCTTGCAGATATTTTCAACTCAGGGATGGCTCTACGGAGATGAAATGTCAGAGAAGTGGTGACTCATCCAGATTACCCGAGGGAATTAATGAGGGCATTTATTCACAGTTGCGGGTGAATGCAAGTGGCATTCGAATTCTATCTTCTCCATTTATGGCAAGTGACTGCATTGATTTGCAGAATGGTTAAGTTTTATCCGAGACTTTGTTTTAAATGGCTTTATATTGTAAAACCCGGGTCCTAGGGTTTAAGATGATAAGATTTAGGGTTTGAGAAGAAGATATTTTTGAAAAGATCAGGGTCTGTCCTGAGTCTATAAATACTTCTTCTCAATGTAATCGCAGGGGCGGAGACTTAGAAATAAAAGGCTATTGAAGCAATTTCTTGCAAATTTTGTTAAATACTTTATTTCTGGACTTGGAGTTGATGTGCTTTTGTTTTCTGTGATAGCATGGCCAGGAGCCTAATCTTTTGCAGATTGTGATAAGTTCATCTTCTTTTGTTATCCGTTTCATTAAAGTTTATTAAATATGTTGTTGGGCTTCATTTGTTCTATTGTATGCTAGGGAAAATCATAGATTTAAGGTTCAAGTTTGTTCTAATTGCTCTGTCCTCACTTGTGTGAGCTATGCTTCCGGTGAGAGATATCAATTTTAACCGACTTCCCTTCGGTTTATAATTTTCTTCTAGATACTGTTCCATCTCTGCCTTATGCTCTTAGTAGAAAGTGATCTTAGAAAGCTGGACACTTTCTTCTTTGATTTGTTCTGTTGTGAAGCTGATAGTATAGATAAAATTGGTAGTTTTGGCCTTACAGTTAAAGTTTGATAAACTTCTCTTTCTGCCTTACCCTACCCTCTCTTTGTTTTATCATGAAATGATCCATTTTTATTTTCTTTTAATTTTGTCTTTTATTTAAATCTGCTGACCCATGAGAGCTAGATCAAAGAATCAATTTTAAATCTGATTGTCAACAAGTGACAACTTCTGAACATTACTGAACAAGTTCATTGAGCCCGTTGTAAGGTAAGAAACAGTCCATATTGAAAACTATTCCAGAAGCGAAAAAGAGTGAATTGACATTCGACCCGACTCTGTAACTCACACCTTGGATAACCAGTTAGATCCTAAAGTGAGTGGGATTTATCCCGTATAAGTGTTATCAGAGTTTCTTGCTCATTCTTCATAGGGTGTGTATGAAAGTCGGACCAACATTTAAAAATGGCGCTAGAAGGAGGGCCTTTTGAACTCCGTTCAAGTATTGTAAGTTGTAGGCGAGTATTTTATTTGAATTGCCTAAAAGAAGACCTCAAGTATTGGCTCTTTTAAATTTTGTAAGTTTGTAAGTGTTTGTGAAAAGTTGGATTCTACATCTACAGTGTAACAATGTCCCAGATGAGCTCCGTGTATGAAATTAAAAATGCCAAGAGAAGTCCTTGTTCTGAGATTAGAAACTCCGAAGAAGTAGCCTCAGAAGGGCCAAGTCTCTGTCTGAAATAGTTTTATCACCACTGATAGTTACTCCAACCACAACTCAGAATATCACTGTCAACCAAGTAGTAATGGCAAATTGGTTGGGCTCCACTGCTTTGAATATTTCGGGTATAGCCCATGACTTGCCCAGAAATCCGAAAAGATATCTCCCCAGATATAAACATGATGGGACAAGAACTGCAGAAGAACATTTGGTTGCATTCAAGAATGCTTTGAAATTATTAAATGTACAACATGAGGATGTTGCCTGCAGACTATTCCCGTTCACTCTCCGAGGAGGGAGCTTATGATTGGTTTCTAAACCTCACTAATGATTCTGTCACCAATTGGAATGACTTAGAAAAAGTTTTTGTGTCACGGTTCGGGGAAGTGATAGATCCTAGTATATTGTACCAGCAGTTTTCTGGCATCAAAAGAGAATTAAGTGAATCTATCAGATCTTATAATGTTAGATTCCAGAAAGCTTATGGTAGACTTACTGGGTATTATGTACCGAATGCTGACTTGGCATTAGAGATTTTTAGAAACTCTCTGGATCCAATGACCTCTGTCTTCTTGAAGAGAGATCCCACTGTTACTAATTTGACAGAAGCTTATAAAGAAGCTTTGATTCTAGAAAGACAGTTGGGACCCCAACCTTTAAATGCTCAGCAAATTCCTCTGGTTACACAAGCTGCCCCCGTGTTCAATCCTATTCCACATCGGATGATGTTGCCAGTTTGTCAGACTCTACCATCAAGCAAATCCATTGGTCGTAGCACTCTGTTGAGAATGTACAGAACCTGAGTGCAAAGAGGTCGACAATGCAAGAGTTGAAGAAGTCTCAAAGATAGTTCAGAAGCTGGCCAATGATTTCTTGAGTTTTAAAAGGCAAGTTTCTACTAGGGACAACTCCAACAGATATTCATATCAACCGAACAGATTCAACCGGCCCCCATATGAACCTAATAAAGATTACAAGGGTAAAGGCCATGATGTGAATATTTGCGATTTAGCTCTGCCTAACTAGTGCAGAATACATGCCACTTCTCAGCATGGGGAGTTGGATTGTCTGGAATTTTGTAATGCATTTGAAGCTTTGTCTGGGGATTTGATCTCCCCTGAAAATCAAAGAACTGCTGATGGCCCAAGTTCATCCGGCCACAGTGCAGCTATGGTCTTGGATTCTTTCACTTTCTCGGATGAATCTGAGAATGTAGTTGAAATGCCTATGGATGAGGTGCAGGCTTTCCAACAGTACAGAAGAGATAATTACAACCTGAGAAACAGGAATCCGGAGCCTAATACTACATCAACCCCTCCGGACAACTCTCACAATGTTCCTCCCGACCCCTCTCCAAGCAATAATCCATCTCCACCAAAGGGAGGGAATTTGAGAGGACCAGATGCTTTTGTCCCTCCACTTAATAAAGGATATAACATAGTGGAGGATATGAAAAATATTAAGGCCAACATTACTCTACATGAGTTGGCCCAGATTTCAGAGCAGAGAGACAACTCGATAAAAACATACTCTGGCCCTACTACTAAACCTGTGGACAAAGGAAAGAAAATAGCAAATGCCAATCTAGCCATGTACAAAGAAAAAACTGAAGTTCCCCCCTTTTTACTGACTGTCCGTATTTTTGGGAAGAACTTACACAATTGTTTGGTAGATTCAGGTGCATCTGCTAATGTTATGCCTTTGGCCATTTGTCAGCAGTTGGGTCTGACCCCAATGAAGTCTGAAAGGAGAGTTGTCCAATTAGACAAATCAGAGGTTAAAGTAGTTGGAGAACTTCAAAATATTCATATCCAATTAGCATCTGAGCCAAGGGCTCAACATAAAATTGAAATTCAGGTTGTGGATATCCCCGTGGGGTACGGGATGTTGTTGAGTAGGGATTGGTCGAGATCTCTGAACGGATACTTGGCAACAGATTTTTCACACATGTGGTTGCCGTGGAAAGGAGTGGCAAATCAATTACGGGTTGAAAGAGAACCCAGGTACAAGCATACAATTACTGAATACAATGCAGAGAATGAAACTGTAAATATTGCAGAGGTAGATATTGGAGTCTACAATTTAACAACTGGGCAAAATAACAAGTTTAATAAAGCTCATCCTGTACATACTAATGAAGTCTGGACACTTCATGTGGATGGGGCTAGATCTAAACAGGGTTCTGGAATAGGGGCAGTCCTTAAAGGGCCTGAAAGTCAGACATATTTTATGTCTTACCGCCTACAGTTCCCTTGTACAAATAATTTAGCAGAGTATGAAGCTCTGATATTAGGTTTGAAATTTGCTTTGGACAAAGGAGCAAGAAATATTCAAGTTTTTACTGATTCAGAATTGGTGGCAAATCAAGTCAAGGGTAAATTCCAGTGTAAAGCATCTTATTTAAAAGGATACAAACATCGGGCTTGGGATCTTGTAGAAGACTTTGATGCTTTTAATCTGACACACATACCCAGAGAGCAGAATTCACATGCAGATGTCTTGGCTTCTTCAGCTGCAAGTTTAAAACCATTGGAAGAATTTAAATGGAACAAGTTTTCAATTGAGTTAGTCCCTTGTCCTTCGGTCCCAAACAATATAGATAATTTTCAGGTTTTCTCTGATGATCAACAGATTGTAAACTTTTTGCAGAGTACTAACACATTTGAAAATGCTATAATCGATGAGGGCCAAAGGGATACCTCTCTGGAGCAGTTAGATGATGACAGGGGGAATAATAAGGTTGAAGGACAACAGAATTCCAAAAGGGATGGTGGAACTGGAACGGCTCTTTGATGTTGAAAAAATCAAGCAAAAGGTGAATTCTAAGGATTATGTGGGTGCCACAGACAGTGAGACTGAAAACCTGAACATAGGGATCGAAGAAGATCCCGGGCACATCAAGTTGGCTAAGAACCGTGATCCAGAAATAAAAAGAAGTATGATTGATTTTCTTCACAGGTCCAAGGATGTTATGGCCTGGTCATACAAAGACTTAAAGGTATTTGATCCTAAAGTTTACACTCATATTATACCTTTAAAAGAATTCTGCAAACCTTTTCGGAAAAAGCAGAGGCATGTCAATGCTCTGTTAGAGCCCCTCATCCAGAAAGAGGTAGAAAAACTATTGAGTGCCGCCATTATTTTTCCCATCAGGCATTCTACTTGGGTGGCCAATCTGGTGCCAGTCAGAAAGAAAAATGGAGAGATCCGCCTGTGTGTGGATTTTAGAAATTTAAACAAGGCATCTGAGAAGGATAATTACCCTCTGCCTTCTATGGATGAGGTGTTGCAGATTGTCAATGGTTCGGAGATGATGTCTTTCCTGGATGGTTTCTCAGGATATAATCAGATATTGGTTGAGAAGGAAGACAGAATGAAAACTGCTTTCACAACTAAGTGGGGAACTTTTGCTTACAAGAGGATGCCATTTGGATTAATAAATGTCGGAGCTACATTTCAACGAGCAATGGATCATGCCTTCAAGGGCCTTATGGGTAAATGCATTGTTGTTTACATGGATGATTTAACGAGTCTTCTCTAAATCTCGGTTTGACCATGTAAAACACTTGGAGTCCGTGTTTAACAAATGCGGGGAGTTCGGCATTTCTTTGAATCCAAAGAAGTGCATTTTTGGCTTAACGAAGGGAAGCTCCTTGGGCACTTGGTCACAAAAGATGGCATTTCCATGGATCCGGGCAGAGTTGAAGCCATATCCGGCATACCATTTCCCAACTCCAAGAAAGAGTTGAGGTCCTTCTTTGGAAAAATTAACTTTGTCGGGAAGTTCATCTCCGGTTTTGCTAGAGATAGTCAAGCCAATGAATGACATGCTAAAGCAAACTGCTCAGATTGTCTGGACCACAGAAGCTAAAACAGCCTTCCAAGAAATCAAGACAGCCATCAAACAAGCACCAGTTCTGGTAAGCCCAGATTTCAGTGCAGATTTTTATCTGTACACCTTTTCTTCTGAACACACACTTGCTGCAGTTCTGACCCAACGGAGAGAAACCGGAGAACATCCAATTGCTTTCAAGAGTACCAATTTAAAGGGGGCTGAGCTGAAATATTCTCGTTTAGACAAACAAGCTTATGCCTTGGTGAGAGCAGTTAAGCAGTTCAGGCACTACATACTAAGAAGCAGAATTCATGCTATAGTTCCAGACCCAGCTGTTAAATACCTTCTAAGTCAGAATGAGTTGGGTGAACTGAGGGGTAATTGGGTTACAAGGCTGCAAGAGTATGACTTAGAGATTCGGCCTGCTAAATTGATCAGAGGACTTGGTTTGTCCCGACACATTGCCGAAGTACCTCTACGGGAAGAAGTTAATCAGTTAAATTCTGAATCTGATGACTGGTATGGAGATATTATTCATCTGCTGCAATTTGGAGTTTGCCCGTCTCACTTGAACAGAACCCAAAGGAGAGCATTAAAACTGAAAGTTGCTCATTATCTCCTCAAAGCAGGTAATTTGTACAGAGAGAATTATGCTGGCATTTTCTTGAGATGCATTTCTCCGAGTGAAGTCAATGAAGTCATGTCCAGTTTTCATGAAAAGTTAGGGGCAGGGCATTCATCAGGATCTGCTATCGCGCATAAAATATTGAGAGCAGGCTATTATTGGCCTACACTATTTAAAGATGCACATCAACATGTAAGAACCTGCCATCGGTGCCAAACTTTTGCAGCCAAAGAGGCCAACCGGGCTCTACCATTGCAACCTTGTTGTAATAAATAAACCTTTCATGCAATGGGGACTTGATTTTGTGGGAGTGATTAATCCAAATTCTTCAGTAGGGCATAAGTATGTTCTAACAGCTACTGATTACTGCACAAGATGGGTTGAAGCAGCAGCCACCACAAGAAGTACAACTCATGAAGTGATTGAATTTCTAGAGTCAAATGTCATAACTAGGTTTGGGGTTCCTCTGAATTTGGTGTGTGATAATGGACCAGCCTTCCAATCATTGGAGTTTGCGGAATGGGCATACCGGATGGGGATAGTTATCGATTTTCATCCAACTATTATCCCCAAGGCAATGGACTGGTCGAGTCCACAAACAAGAATTTAATGAATGCCATTAAGAAATCTGCAGCGAGACAAACCCGAGCGAGTGGCATACATTATTGAAATATGCACTTTGGGCTGACCGGATAAAATATAAAGTGGCTCTTAAAACTTCCCCTTTTGCTTTGTTGTATGGTACCCAACCAATTGTTCCCATCTCTCTGAAGTTACCTACTTACCAATTTGTCTTAGACTATTTTGAGGATCAAGCTGATGCAGAAGCCCGTGTTTTAGATCTAACTAACTTGCAGGATGAAAGACTCCAAGCCCTGGAACACTTCAGTCGGCACCAAGAAACCGTCAAGCGGTGGTTTGACAAGAGGGCCAAAGTGAAAGCTTTCAGACTGGCAGACTTGGTGCTTCTATGGGACAAGGCCCATGAGAAGAAGGGTAAGCATACAAAGTTGCAGCCACTGTGGATAGGCCCCTACCAGATTGCTGAGATTCTGGGTAATAATGCATTTCGTTTACAAGACCTTGATGGTAATTTTCTGGACCTCCCTGTTAATGGTCAATACTTAAAACATTATTTCTCGGCTGTTCCGTCCAATGTATCATTTGAATGAGTCACAAAGAAGTTGTAACATGTGTATACATTGTAAATAACTCTGCAGTTTTTAGTTTATTTTAGTGTTGTTTTATTTTAGTTTTACTTGCTGTCGGTACAGTTTTAGTTTATTTGCTTTAGTTTACTTTTAATGTCTGTTGTTGTTTTTAGTTTTTTTGTGTTGTGGGTGTTTTTTTTTTGTTTAATCTATTGTTTGCTTTGTTATTTGTTGTATTTTATTTCCTTTGTATATGTTTTTTTTGGTTGTATTTGTGTTTTTTTTTTTGTTGTTTTATTTTGTTTTTTGTAAATAGCTGTCTTGTTTTATTTCATTTCTTTAATGTATGTAGGTTTTTTTGTTTCCTTTGTAAATAACCCTGCAGTTTTGTTTTCTTTGCTGTACAGTTTTATTTTAAAGTCTGTGCAGTTTTATTTTATTTTGTTTTTAAAGGCCTGTGTTTATCCTTGGAAGCCTGTACAAAGTTCTTTGGCTTTTAAAATTTATGTTCTTTAACCTTTGCCTGAGCATCAATGAAAAAGTCAGCCTTCTAAAAATTGTTTTATTCTGAGTGATCAATCCAGTGTTCATTATCATAATTGTGAGATAGTCTGTTTGAACTGAATAGTGGAACTATTTTTTTAGTCAGAACAATAGTGGAAGGATGATTGGATTTTGTGTCTTGCTTGCCACAGTTGTTTTAATTATAAAGAAACTGCTATGTTGTTTGGTTGGAGAAACTCCCAGGGAATCCAAGAAAAGTTGGTTATAAGAGGGGACTATGATTCATGTAATTATTTGAGTATCCATAGAGGCTATCAGTGCCTAGGCTGAAGCAGTTCCAGATTGATGAAATATTAAAAGAAAATTGTTATTCTTTCTAAGGCTTTTCAGATGTTGATGTATTTCAAAAGAAAGAGATGAAAGTTGAATTGGCACTCTGTTATTTCCAATATATATAAAAAAGAAAAGAGAGATAAAAAAAAAGAGTTATATAATGAAAGAGGCAGCCAAGACTTCAAAAGATGTTTTTCTTCTACCAAGTTGTAGATTCTACCTTACAGTTGTAAATCTGGGTCGTGTAAATCTAAAGGGTAACTCTGTCGGGGCTATAAAAGGCTAAACTAGTAAACAGAGCTCTACTCGGTTTCCCCTTTTTACAATCTAGAAAAGCTGATCAATCCAGAGTTCAACATTCGATCCAGTCATTCTTGAAGAAAGTTTTATACGCTTGTAATTGCACATCCGAAATCTTCCTTAAATGATTCAGCCTAGTATGTCCTTGGGAAATTTTAACAACTATCAGTTAGTAGTCAATTTATTTTGAAGAATATCTGTGGCAAGGCAAGATACATGGTCTATGTTGTTTTGAAACTAGAGTCCTGGGTTCTAAAATAATGCTACTATTTTACCCGCAGATATCGCCATTTGTTGAGAAGCAACACACCCCCACTGAAAAATGAATTTCCATCCTTTGAAAATTTTGAGCTTTCATTTTTGCAGTAGGGACCCTCTTGATATTTTTCAGGTTTTAATTCCAAATTTTTACTTGCCTCTTTCTTCTTCAAGTTTTGCCTGTGTCAAAGTATCCAAGTATTCTTGCATTCTGGCTTTGTTATCTCAGACTTCACTTTTTACATGCTAGAATCATTCATGGATAAAGAAAATCTTACACCGGTATGAAAAAATGCAGAAAATAGATAGATAAATTCATTGAAAATCAAAACTTTCCATTTTTGGAAATGTCACGAAATCGCGACAGGTTTTGAAAAATCCGCTAAGTCAGAAAAACGTAGCGAAATCGCGACACTTCCATTTTTGGAAATGTCGCGATATCGCGACTCAGTTTGGAGAGAGAAGGCAAGTTGTACGGAACGTCGCGATTTCGTGACATGTCGCGAAATCGCGACATGTCGCATTTTCGTGGCTGAGAGAGAAAAATCGACTAAGGCATGAAATGGTCATGATTTCGTGACATGTCGTGAAATCACGACAAATCTAGAGAGAGAAAGAAGCGAGTCGCCAACATGTCGCGAAATCGCGACATTTTTTGGAAGGGAGCTCGAGGCGTACGGACGTCGCAGATTTCGTGACATGTCGCGAAATCGTGACGAGTCCAAGCAAAAAGAGAAATCAAGGAAGAGGAATTAAATGAAAAAAGTCTAAGGCATGAAGGTGTCGCGAAATCATGACAAAGTTCAAGAGAAAGCTGCAAGTGGGAGAGTTGTTGCGAAATCGCGACAGGCTAGAAGGCGAAGGCAAAGATGAGGCTGGGTGTCACGAAATCATGACGCCGCGAAATCGTGACACTGCTGAAAGATGCAAAGCAGGCCGAAGCAACAATGAAAAAGCAAGGAACCACCATGTCGCGATTTCACGACATGGTGGATAGAAAGGCAGAAAGGAGCCACCATGTCGTGATTTCACGACATGGTGGACAATCAGCAAAAGAAACGAAGAAAGAAGCCAAGTGTGAAAGCAGGCACGATTTCGCGACATGTCGCATTTTCACGGCTTGCAGGGAAGAGAGAGCCCAGGGCAGAGTAGGTGTCGCGAAATCGCGACGCAGTCGGAGCCAGTTGCTACAGCATGAATATGGGTCACGATTTCGTGACACGTCATGATTCGTGACATGTCGCGAAATCGCGACATGTCACGTTTTCGCGGCCCTATGGAGCAAAAGTTGCCAAAGAGCGGGGGATGTCACGATTTCGTGACATGTCACGAAATCGCGACATGTCACATTTTCGCGACTCTGGTAGAAAAGACAAAAATGGAAGACAGCTAGAAATGGACACGTGTCACGATTTTTGTGACACGTGTCAAAACACTGCAAGCCACGTATCGGATAAATAAGGCCGACATGCAAGTAAACATTAGGGTTTTTAAATCTGATTTAATAATTAAAGTTTTGATTTAATATTTTATTAAAGTACTAATCCGTCTTTTTGTCCTTTCATGCAAGAAGCCATCTGGCACTTACATGATAACGGAGAAATGGCCATAAAGACAAAGCGTCGAGTGCAAATTAATCAAAGACAGACCATATTGAAATGACAAATGAAATTGCTGCTTCATCCAATTTTTTTCAGATCTGGCCGCAAAGAGACTTTACGGTGACTAAGCAACTGCCCATTTAATGGAGTATGTCGGGAATTGGCCGAAAAATGAAAATATCTACACACAGTTACCGAAATTTGCCGGTGGATGCATTTAATGAAAATTTATGGCAAAATTAATAGCTTGCAGATATTTTCAACTCAGGGATGGCTCTACGGAGATGAAATGTCAGAGAAGTGGTGACTCATCCAAATTACCCGAGGGCATTAATGAGGGCATTTACTCACAGTTGCGGGTGAATGCAAGTGGCATTCGAATTCTGTTTTCTCCATTTATGGCAAGTGACTGCACTGATTTGCAGAATGGTTAAGTTTTATCCGAACTTTGTTTTAAATGGCTTTATATTGTAAAACCCGGGTCCTAGGGTTTAAGATGATAAGATTTACGGTTTGAGAAGAAGATATTTCTAAAAAGATCAGGGTCTGTCCCGAGTCTATAAATACTTCTTCTCAATGTAATCACGAGGCGAGAGACTTAGAAATAAAAGGCTATTGAAGCAATTTCTTGCAAATTTTGTTAAATACTTTATTTCCGGACTTGGAGTTGATGTGCTTTTGTTTTCTCGTGATAGCATGGCCAGGAGCCTAATCTTTTGCGGATTGTGATAAGTTCATCTTCTTTTGTTATCCGTTCCATTAAAGTTTATTAAATATATGCTGTGAATCTGTGTTATCAAGATTAAATATGTTGTTGGGCTTCATTTGTTCTATTGTATGCTAGGGAAAATTACAGATTTAAGGTTCAGGTCTGTTCTAATTGCTCTGTCCTCACTGTGTGAGCTAGGCTACCGGTGAAAGATACCAATTTTAACCGACTTCCCTTCGGTTTATAATTTTCTTTCAGATCTGTTCCATCTCTGCCTTATGCTCTTAGTAGAAAGTGATCTTAGAAAGCTGGACACTTTCTTCTTTGATTTGTTCCGTTGTGAAGCCGATAGTATAAATAAAATTGATAGTTTTGGTTTTACAGTTAAAGTTTGATAAACTTCTCTTTCTGCCTTACCCTACCCTCTCTTTGTTTTACCGTGAAATGATCCATTTTTATTTTCTTTTAAATTTGTCTTTTATTTAAATCTGCTGACCCATGAGAGCTAGATCAAAGAATTAATTTTAAATCTGATTGTCAACAAGTGACAACTTCTGAACATTACTGAACAAGTTCATTGAGCCCGTTGTAAGGTAACAGACAGTCCATATTGAAAACTATTCCAGAAGCGGAAAAGAGTGAATTGACATTCGACCCGACTCTGTAACTCACACCTTGGATAACCAGCTAGATCCTAAAGTGAGTGGGATTTATCCCGTATAAGTGTTATCAGAGTTTCATGCTCATTCTTCACAGGGTGTGTATGAAAGTCGGACCAACAATACCAATTGTTAGACTTACAATGGCACTGAGAGGGGGGGTGAATCAGTGTAGCTATTTAAACTTAAATCTGCAACTCTTAAATCTAAAATAATGAGAACTTAAAATAGATAAAGCAAATATAACAAGAGAGCTAACCACAACACAAGATTTAACGAGGTTCACCAGTTTTGGCTACTCCTCAAAAATAGACTGCTTGGACTCCCATCCAAATCTAGCCTTTGCAAAGCACCAACTTTATAATCAATTTACCAGCACCCACTGGAAGGAGCACCAACCCCTAATTTATCTACACCCACAGAAAGGAGCACCAACCCCTGATTTATCTGCACCAACAGAAAGGAGCACCAACCCCTGATTCCAAGCACCAACTCAGAAATGTATTTTGAATATTTTTGACATAAAAATGCCTTCCCTTTTACAAGACCCTCACTGGTCTATTGCTCATCCAGTCTCTATTTCAATTCATGAAACACACCCACTCCAACGGTTCTACTTACCGCACTCTTACAGCCCTGTCTCACGGCTCACTATTACGGCTCACTCTTACTGCTCTGCTTACTGCGCTCTTACAACCCTCTTTTTGCAGCACTTTCCCTCTATACGACGACACTTTTTCACTATGAGCAGTAACTTTATTTCTCCACGCAACTGCCATTTTATAATCAAATTGTCTAGTAGTAACTCCAGTTGTAACTCCATCTTTTATTTCTCATGCGCCACTTGCCAATTGTAACTGTTCTATTAATATTCTCTTCTGCCACTTGTCAACTGTAACTCCTTCTATATGTAACTCCTTTTGTATATATATTGTGGGCATTACGTTACATGCAACGTATGTCTCTACCATGACTATTTTTCTTCTTGGTTATGACTGTTTGTATTCTTTTCTGTGCATGCATGCATTTTTCAATTCTATTTATGCGACTGTTTGATTTCTCCTTTTTTGACAGTTCTTAAAATAGCTTGCATGATTTCTATCTGTAACTGCACCTGTAACTGTCACACTGACTCTAGTTAACTATCCGTAATCGAGCTGTTGCGACCTGTTGTAAAATCGTGACACTTCTGTCTCTTTTTTCTCTTCTCGCCTTTTACCCATGAAAACATGACATGTCGCGATATCGTGACATTTTTCGCCTCCTTGTTCACTTCTTGGCTTGCACCCGCAAAAACCAGACATGTCACGAAATCATGACACTTTTCGCTTCCGTACACTCTACTTGGCTTGCACTAGTGAAAACTAGACATGTCGCAAAATCGTGACATCTTTCGATTCCTTGCACTCTGTTCTGCTTGCACTAGCGAAAACAAGACATGTCATGAAATTGTGACATCTTTCTCTTCCGTACACTCTTCTCTGCAAGCCCCGGCGAAAACCTGACATGTCACGAAATCGTGACACATTCGCTAGCTTGACCTCTTCTCTGTATCTTGCCCATGAAAATGGAACATGTCACGAAATCATGACATATTTCTCTTCCGTACACTCTTCTCCGCAATCCCTAGCGAAAACCTGACATGTCACGAAATCATGACACATTCGCTAGCTTGACCTCTTCTCTGTCTCTTGCCCACGAAAACGAAACATGTCACGAAATCATGACACTTTCGCTGCCTTGTGCCTTTTCTGTCTTTGGCCAGCGAAAACACATGTCACAAAATCGTGACACTTTTTGCTTCCTTGCACTTCTCTACCTTTCGCCCGCGAAAATGGAACATGTCACGAAATCGCGACACTTTCACTGCCTTGTGCCTTTTCTATCTTTGGCCAATGAAAACACATGTCGTGAAATCGTGACACTTTTCGCTTCCTTGCACTTCTCTGCCTTCTGCCCACAAAAATGGAACATGTCACAAAATCACGACACTTTTCCTCCTTGACGCTTTCTCTTCGAACCTGTCGTGAAATCGTGACACTTTCTATCCTTGGCGCTTTCTCTTCGAACCTGTCACGAAATCACGACAATTTTCTTTTCCTGTGCCTTCTCTCCAAACATGTCATGAAATCGTGACAGTTTTCTTTGCTTGCGCCTTCTTTCCAAACATGTCGTGAAATCGTGACAGTTTTCTTACTTGCCTTCTTTGCTTCCAACATGTCGTGAAATCGCGATAGTTTTTCCACTTGGCTTCTTTGCCTCCAACATGTCATGAAATCATGATAGTTTTCCTTGCGCCTTCTCTCTCCTCAACCATGTCACAAAATTGTGACAATTTTGCTTGCGCCTTCTCTCTCCTTGGCCATGTCGCGAAATCGTGACAATTTTGCTTGCGCCTTCTCTCTCCTCGTCCATGTCACGAAATTGTGATTATTTTGCTTGTGCCTTCTCTCTCCTTGTCCATGTCGTGAAATCATGACAATTTTTCTTGCGCCTTCTCTCTCCTCCGATATGTCACGAAATCACGACAGTTTTGCCTACATTTTCTCTCTCCTTCGATATGTCACGAAATCGTGACATTTTTCTTTCTGCCTTCTTTCTTCTCAACCTATCGCGATATCGCGACAGAAAACATGTCGCGATATCGCGAAAGTTTTTTTACTTGTCTTTTTCTTAGATCCTTTGAAACTGGGTCACTTCTGTCTTCTTGGATATTCACTGTACATGCTCTCACTGACCTCTGAACTCCTGTCCACTACATCAACTGATCTATCTGTCTATGTTGACAACAATGAAAATACTTTTGCTGCACCTTGCTCAACAGGTGGCCCTACCAGAACTCAGAGCATTCAGGGAGAAAGCTACTTCATGTTGTTTATAGATGATTATTCTAGAATGACTTGGGTTACTTTTCTCAAAGAAAAATCTGAAGCTTTTGAAAAATTTAAAGCTTTCAAAGAAATGATTGAAAATAAGACTGACAAGAGAATCAAATGCTTAATATCAGATAGAGGAGGAGAGTTCACTTCAAATGAATTTGTGGAATACTATGAGCAACAAGAATCAAAAGAGAATATTCAGCAGCAAGAACTCCTCAACAAAATGGAGTAGTTGAAAGAAAAAAAATAACTATTGAAAATATGGCTAGAGCTATGTTAAATGAGTCAAAAATTTTAGATGGCTTTTGGAAAGAAGCAGTCAGTATAGCAGTCTACATTATCACCAGGGCCAAACTTAGAGTCAATCATCATAAAACTCCTTATGAGCTGTGGAAAGGAAGACCAGATATAGTAAAATACTTCAAAGTGTTTGGGAGTAAGTGCTTCATCAGAAGGGAAGATCGGAATTTGGGTAAGTTTGATCCTAGGTGTGATGAGGGAATCTTTCTTGGATATTCTAGCAGAAGCAAGGCCTACAGATGCTTCAACAAAAGAACTCATACCGTTGTAGAGAGCATAAATGTAACAATTGATGAAAAGACAGGGATAAGAGAACTGGTCAAGGAACTCAGTGATGAAATTTGTCAAGAAGAATTCAGAGAGGTTCCAGATGAAGAAGAGGAAAGACAACAACTGCTTCCCAAAACTCCTTCACGATATGTTCAGAAACATCATCCCAAAGATTTGATCATTGGTGATCCAAATAGCAAGAAAATAAGAAGAAGAGTCATTCCTTCACATGATTCTACAAATGTTTCATTATTATCTCATATTGAGCCAAAATATTTCAGTGAAGCATGTGCAGATAAGTTTTGGGTAAAAGCAATGGATGAAGAGCTAAATCAAATAGAGAAAAGTGAAACTTGGGAATTGGTTCCAAGACCTAAGGACAAGAATGTCATTGGCACAAAATGGATATTCAAAAATAAACTCAATGAGGATGGAAATATTGTCTGAAACAAAGCTAGGTTAGTCTGCAAAGGTTTTGCTCAAGTAGAAGGTGTTGATTTCGAAGAGACGTTTGCTCCTGTTGCTCGTCTTGAAGCTATCAGAATGTTTTTGGCCCTTTCAAGCTTCAAATCATTCAAGATATATCAAATGGATGTAAAGTTAGCTTTTCTAAATGGGGTGTTGATAGAAGAAGTCTACATAGAACAACCAGAAGGAGTGTCTCTCTCAGAACAGTCAGACTATGTGTGTAAACTAAAAAAGGTCTTGTATGGGTTAAAGCAAGCACCTAGGGCTTGGTACTCAATACTTGACAAGTATCTTCATGAGCAAGGCTGCAGGAAAGGTGTGGTAGATAGCAATTTGTATATTAATAATGAAGATGATGATATGTTGATTATGGTTTTCTATGTTGATGATATTATTTTTGGAGGAAATAATACTCAGATGTGCAAAGTTTTTGCTAACACCATGCAGAAGGAATTTGAGATGTCTATTATTGGAGGGCTGTCATTATTTTTAGGTCTTCAGATTGCTCAATCAAAAGATGGTATATTTATCTCTCAAGGAAAGTATATCAAAGAAATGTTGAAGAAATTTGGGATGATGGACAACAAACCAGTGTGTACTCCAATGATTACAGGGTGCAAGATGAGTAAAGATGATGAATCTCCAGTGGTAGATCAGAGGTTGTATAGATCTATGATTGGCAGTTTATTATATATTACAGCTACCAGACCAGATATCATGCAGGCAGTTGGGTTAGTAGCAAGATTTTAGGTAGCTCCAAAATATTCTCATGTTATAGCAGTTAAGAGGATATTCAGATATCTGAAGGGAACTATGGACTTTGGGCTTTGGTATCCCAAAGGTGATGATTTCACCCTCATAGCTTATAAATATGCAGATTGGGCAGGCAGTATTGATGACAGGAAAAGCACTAGTGGTGGAGCATTCCTTCTGGGAAAGTGTTTGGTTTCTTGGCTAAGTAAGAAACAACCTTCAGTTTCCTTATCTACAGAGAGGTTGAATACATAGCAACCAGTGGTTGGGTGTACACAGGTTTTATGGATGAAAACCACCTTGGAGGATTTCAAAGTCAAGCATGAACAACCCATCTCCATACTTTGTGATAATACAAGTGCCATAAGTATTTCCAAAAATCTAGTAATGCACTCAAGGACAAAGCATATTTCCATCAAGTATCACTTTCTAAGGGAGAAAGTGCAAGACAAGCAAGTCAAGGTAGAGTATGTGTCTACTAAAGAGCAGATTGCGAGATATCTTCACCAAACCTCTTCCAAGAGATACGTTTGAGTATCTAAGGGAGAAATTGGGAGTTGTACTCCCACCCCAAAATTAATCACTTCATCAGGAGGTGGGGGAGGGACTAAGCTAAGAGGCTCATTCTTAGTCTCGAGCCCCAGAGGTGACCCTTTGCCATTGATGACAAAGGGGGAGAGATATGAGTAAGGTGGAGAGCTTCAGAGTGAAGAGGAGAGCTTCAAGTCAGGGGGAGAAAAACTTCAAAGGAATATTCTCAGTTGTGGGCACAATTGGTCAGTTGTTAGCATAGTTGGTTTCAGTTTTGGCTCTTGAGAAGTGTTTTCAGTAAAGGTTTGCCATCAAT
The DNA here is from genome assembly GCA_028583015.1 of Wollemia nobilis. Lineage (NCBI taxonomy): Eukaryota > Viridiplantae > Streptophyta > Pinopsida > Araucariales > Araucariaceae > Wollemia > Wollemia nobilis. The sequence continues at coordinate 3,118,098 of JAQPPZ010002410.1, read as the reverse complement.
GACAAAGGGGGAGATTGTTGGCAATTTTGGGTACTTTGGGTACATTGCTTTTGCTCAAGTGTATAAGTTGTCATTGATGTCAAGAAGCTCTTGAAATAATTTGATTTGATGTCAAATAACTTGTTTTGATGAAGGTTACGACATGACAGTTTCAAAGGTCTTTTGTAAACCCCAAGTTGGCAGGTTTAAAGATTATAGGTGGATGCATTAGTTTAATGCATTTGGGTCCAGGAAGAAATATTTATTTAAATAATTAAAAACCTTTTTAAGGTTCCTTTTAATTATTTTTAAATAATTATTTGTTTGCATTGGGTTCTCCTAACCCATGGCGCAAATGTCTTAACTTTGATGGCGCTATGTTCTAAGTTTATGGGCGCTAGCCAAGACCTTCACCGACGTGTTAAACTCCTCTGCCGACGTGTTAAAATCCTCACCGACATCAAGATTTTATGGGAAATATGCATATAAATCTCCCACGATGAAGATCAAAGATCATCCCATCCGCTTTTTTGAAAAGTGTTGCTTGCTGAGAATTCGCGATCTGATGTTCGATTTCTTCCTCGCTGTGATTTCGTGATCCGCTGTTCGGATATCTGTCGTTCATTTTTGTTTCTGTCGTAAAGTTTCATCGTCATCATTCGCATCAGAAGACAGGGAGGCCTGTTGTTTATTTTAGCCCTGGCACAGAAGGTACAAGGGAAACAGAGTGAGGTTTAAACCTCACCGGATGCCTTTGGCGCACCGGTAGCGGCTAGGCTGTTGGCGCGCTACCCGAACGGGAGGTTTCATGTTTGAATAACGCGAAAGGGTTTTTCTTCATTGAAGTGGACGCAGCGGGTGGTGTTAGAGTTCATGCGCAATTTCTCCATAGCGCGATTTTTGGTGTTGGCCAAGGTATTTTCAAAATTAATTTTTGCTAGTGTATTTTGCGGATGGAGGAAGTTTATTAGAGAGAAAAACAACTTAGGAGTTATAAGGAGTTTGAAGCTTGCTTTATTTTGATAAAAGATTCTTTTGAAGGTGTTGTTTGCATTATATTATTGCATTCTTATGAGAGATAATGTTTTTTGTTGATAAGACTATAAGGGAGAAATAAGGTGTATAAGGGATAAATATTTCTTGTAATGTTGAGAGTGCTTTTGGTTGATTATGGAAATGAAAGCATGATGTTTTAAGGTTAGAATTGCTTCTTGTGTGAAGTTGTGAAACCTTAAGTGGGTAGCTTTGAGATTGACATTAGCTTTCATTAAATTGGTTATAATCAAGCTATTCTTTACTTGGTTAAAGTGTTGGGATTACTCCTTTGTTGATGATTTGAAAAGTTGTTTTGTGCTATTGAGATTTGAGTTGGTGGATGTTTTTTGTTCAAAAAATATTGGAGAGAAAAGGAGTTCTACTTGTTTCCTTTTCTGATGTTGATTTTGAAATGCTTCAAGGTTGTGTTTTGAGTTGAATGGTGTTGATCGAACCTTGTTTGATGAGCATTGTTGTTGAAGCCCTAATTGATGGTGAAAAGAACATGAGTATCATTGTTATGTGATTCTTTGCATAGTTGGCAATTGTTGGGGTTTCATGTTCTTGAAAGAAAGCATTCTATCCTATCCATTTTAGATATTGAGTTGAGTTTTCAGATTTGAGATTGAGATTGAGCTGAGTTGATTTGAGTTGAATTTTGAGATTGGGAGTTGAGTATAGAACATATTGAGTCTCTAACAATTCTCTTTATGCTTCTATGAGTTTGACAAATCACATTGGGTCTCTAACAATTCACTTTGTGATTTCCTACTAAGAAAGTTTTTCTTGGTGAGCTTGCTAAGTTTTTGGATAGGTTCCGGTGGGGACTTGTGAGCAGTTTTTGGACAGGTTTTGGTGGGGACTTGTGAGCATTTTTGGACAGGTTTCGGTGGGGACTTGTGAGAAGTTTTGGATAGGTTCCGGTGGGGACTTGTGAGTAGATTTGGACAGGTCCTAGCAGAGGACTTGTGAGCTAAGTTTGATAGTTCTATCAGAGAACTTGAGGATAGAGGTGCACTGGTTCTATGAGAAGAACCCGAGGATAGATTTGGCAAGTCTTTGAGAAGGCTTGTATGCGAGAGGATTGATTTTTTCAAGAGTTAGACAGATCCGATAGACGAGAGGAAGACTTGTACTAGACCGATCGACTATGTTTGGTACAGATTGTTGAGCTGCTGTGGATGTGATCATAGAAGGCAGAGGTCTCTTAGGCTAAGCATTGAGGACAGGAGGTCTTCGGTGGAAAGGAGTTCCACGTGCTGGCAAGAGGTAGAGGTAGTTGATATTCTGAGGGATCATTTCTAGAGTAGAGGGGAAGGTATCTCCTTTGAGCAGAGGCTCATAAATTATGATTGGGGGAAGGTATATCCTTTGGGCCGAGGCTCATAAACATTGTAATTGGGAAGGATTCCCAAAGAACTTTGAGATAACTTTTAGAGAAAAGTTTTGTGGACGTAGCCCAACCATTTTGGGTGAACCACGTTAAAAATGGGTCTTCAATGTGTGATGCTTTTTGTCTTGATTAATGTTGTGTTGATGCCACTGCTATCTAAAGTTAAAATTATTAATTGGTTAAGTCTTATACTGTTCACCCCCCCCTCTCAGTATAAGTCCATGTTCTTCAGTATGGATATGATTCTTCTTATCCTTGAATGCCACATCGTACCATCTGGATGATTTATTGATAATATATTCCCTTTAGCCTCTAACCCTTCCTGAAAGCCTTTCTATTTTGACTTGATTGTAATTATTGTATTGCGTATATCCACCATTCTATCTTATAGCTCTTTTGAAATCTTCTATACCACAATGCTTTTATTTCCTTAGGATATCTTTGTAAATTTTGCCTTTGTTTCCTATGATTTATCTCCTTAATTTACCAGAATCTTCACCTCTATTTTGCAAATAGAATCTTAGTAAGATGGTAAAATTTGAGGATGGAGCTCTATTTATAATATTTGGCTATGGGTCTAGCTATTTTGGAGAAATTACTATTTACATGTGAAATATAACATGTATCTAGGAGGATTTTGCTTAGGAAAGATCACCTTTTTGGATATCTTTGAAAGTGTACTATTATCCAATAGAATTTCTTTGTGTTTTAAATTTATTGGTTGGTGATGGTTTGATAATTGACCAAGGTGCTTTTTAAAATAAATACCTTTGATAACTTAGTAATTTCCATATTAGTTTGTGAACCTGGGTAATTACATTAATCAAGGTAAATCTTGTTGGGGATCATCATCCACCATTGCAATAATAGTGCACGCTTAGCTTGGTAGCTATTACAAAAAATACATGGCTTGCACTATTTAAAACTTTCCAATTGGTAGCTCATTTGACTAATAAGAATTTAAAATTTACCAAAAATAGGTGGCTTACATGATTTGAAACTTGCAAGTTGGCAGCTCCTTTGCAAAATATGTTTGTTGTTTTAATCATTAAATAGTTCTACAATTGGATTCCTAGTGGAGTTATAACAAAAGGGGGCATGGCATATCAGGTGAAAATTGATAGATGATCTTCCATGTTTCCATTCAAAAAATAAGTCTTTATATATAGAAAATGTACACACATCCTATTTACATATGTACAAGGATGCCACTTGGCTCAAGTATAATGCTTTAAGTGGTTATTGTTTACCAAAATTGATAACACGTGACCATTCATGTGATGCAATTCAAATGCATCCAAGTATTTTTTCTCAATAAGGTATGGGTTGGACCACATTGAATCAAATTTATTATGCAATACTATATTTTATCTATCCATATCCCATTTGAGAACTAGGGCACCTTCATTGAATACCTTTATTGTAGCCTTCTTGTCAAACCAATGTTTGACAGTTTTTTGGTGGTGGTAGATATTGTTATACACTTGATCACATATTTATTCTAACTATATTAACCCTGTCATCCTCCTTTCCATTGGTTGTAAATTATTTGGGTATATTTCATTTATGAACTTTAGCATAAGAAGCTCTAATTAAAGGGAAATACAAATTCTTTTTCATACACTAGGGCATAAGGGGATGTTTTCGACAATTCCTTAACCATGATTCGACTAGAAAAATGCTTGATCTAATAATAGGTAAAAAAATTTGGGGTTATCTTCAATACTATACATAATTATTTTTAACATATATATATATTTTTGTAAATTCTACAAGACCATTCCCCTAGGGGTAATAATTTGAAGATGCATTCTAGTAGATGTTACATTTTCTTGCAAAATCAATAGTCTTGGCACCTATGAAGGATCTAAAATTATCTAAAATAATGGTGGCTAGAATTCCAAACCTTGTGATCAACATTTCAAATAAGTCAATCATCGTGTCTTCATCAGTGTTCTTGGTGGCCTCAAATTTTGTCCATTTAGTGAAATTGTATGTCACTATCAAGATATACTTATGTTTGACTAATGAATTGGGATTGATCATACTGATAAAATCCAACCCCTATTTTTGGAAGGGTTCTTCTATAATTATTGGTTGAAGAGGCATCACCAGATGCTTTCTTCATCCCATAAAACTTTGGTACTTATCACATGCTCTGGCTAGTTTGAATGTATATGAGAAAATTGATAGCCAATATTATTTAAATATTAGGATTTTTACTACAGTAGTCTATCCGAGTTAGTGATCTCATGAAAAACCACTATAAAATTGCTTTAGTAATTTCATATTATCTAGATGTAACCATCTCAACAACACTCCGTCAAAGTTTATTCAATATAGAATACCTTCATTTAGTACATATTTCCTTGCCTGTAATCTGTATCTACATTTTTGAGATGCAATTAGACCATTTGGACATCTACCCAGGTTGAAATAGTTTGTTAATTTCTCAATCCAATCATCTAGCTATACTTGTATCCTTTTTGGCTTAGTATATTGTTCTTCCCCACTCATCATATTGGAATTTTGTAATGCAGATTTTTCTAACTACTAACATAGAGCTCTGCCTCTTACCAACTTGGTTGGTTTGATTTCAACATCATGTTCTTGAATCTTGGTCACCCAAATGGCTCTCTTATCACCCAAATATCCTTGAATTACAAATTTTTGGACATCTGGATGCACTACATATACCAAGGTCTTGCTTTAAGAAACAAAATGCCTAATTTTTTATAAATATTTCATTATTGCATAGACTTTTTTCTCAATAAAATTATACCTTTCTTCATGGTCATGCAAGGTTTGACTTAGAAAATATATTGGTCATTAATTTTTTTCTTCCCTTTTTTGAGTAAGTACAACAACATAGCTTTCTTCTATGCCAAACACATAAATGATGAAATATTTGTAGTATTATAGATTAACGAGGATAGGATCTTGAGAAATTGCTTCTTTAAAATTTTTGAAAGCATTATTTTAATCATTTATCCATTTAAAATCCCCTTCTTACTTTAGCATCTTAGTCATGGGCTTAACTATTTGATCAAAATCTAAAATGATTCTGTACAAAGTTAATTTACCAAAAAAATACTGAAGCCCTTTCTTGTTTAGTGGAAGAGGAAGGGTTAAAATGGATTTTAGCCTGTCTGGGTCAATAGCTAGCCCTATTTTGGACAAAACATGTCCTAACAACTTCCTTTCATTAATGAAAAAATTATTTTTGTTAGGGTTTAATGAAACTCCAAATTCCCTTCATTTTTTAAATACTAATTGGAGGTGCTCTACATGTTTCTCCTTGTCATGAGAGAACATAGTCATGTCATCTAAATAGATGACTATTATCTTGTTTACTAACTCTCCATATATTGAATCTGTAGCTCTCTATAAGGTAGCACCCACATTGTATAGGCCAAAAGACACCTGTTTATATGCAAAGGTGTCCCATTTGGTGGTGAATATAGTTTTGTATTAGTCTTCATCCTGGACCCATATTTGGTTAAAACTAGAAAATCCATCCAATAAGGAGAATATCATGGCTTCGGATATAGTATGAAGACTATAATAAATTTGTGGGTGAGGATAGTGGTCCTTTAAATAAGCTTGATTGAGGTTCCTAAAGTCCACATAGAGATGAATGTCTCCATTTTTCTTCCTTACTAGGATTAGGTTGGCTACCCATGTAGAATGCTTGATCAAGTATATTATCTTAGGATTTAACAACTTTGGTAGCTCCTATTTAATCAAGGCCTCTATCTTAGGATTTATTGGTTGTTGCTTTGATCAAAAAGGTTTTACATGTAGTATGATCTCAATGGTGTGTTGGATGATCTCCTTGATGTACACTTTGAGGTCATCATAGGTCCATGCTATGATATCATTGAATTATTTTCATAAATATAAAATTGGTTGACCTCTTCCTCTAAATAATGTACACCAATTTTTATGTTCTTTCTAGGTTAAATTTTTACATCCTTATAGTTTTTGCTATCAACCTCAATTCTATGAGTAGTCAGCCAACCATTGCCATCAAATAAGCTTTCTAGTGTTATCAATCCTTTTGGGATGTGATCATTTTTAAGCTAAATAAATTCACTATATTCATCCTCTTTAGGTAGTCGATCACTTGTGTAATTCATTTCCTACATTATAAAATCAATCACTTGTTCATAATTATCAAATACTTGTCAAAATATGTCCTTATTAGGCATAGAAGGCCTATAAACAAGCCTCACCATTTTGGCATTACATATGACATTAGATGTTGGGAAAAATTTAGCTCCCATAGATACTAATGTGTCAGCATGAGTATTCTGCTCCCTAAGAATGGCCTTGATATTCAGAGCCTCAAAAGCCTCTAGTAAATCCCATACTCTATTTTTGTAGGCTTTGAGGTAGTGATGTTTGTTGATGCACTTTTCTATAATTTGATTGACTATTAACTCTAAATCATCAAATATCTATAGTTTTTTTATTCTCATATTTTCCACTTTCTTTAATATTAGGTATAGTGCTTCATATTCTATTGTATTGTTTGTACAATGCCATGTCAACCTATATGAAAATACCATTTTTTCTCCAATAACTGCTATCAACACTATGCCTACCCCAACAACATTTTTACATCTAGATCCATCAAAAAAGAGCTTTCATATTTGGTTTTGCTAGGGAATTTGATGTATCGGAGCTACATTTTTTTTTCTTCAAGCTTCGTGATTAAGTAGGTGCTAATTCCTATTTTAATCATAGCATTCAAGTCCTTAAAAAAAATTGATCTCCAGTTTTAATATCCTCCAATACTTCCTCCATCATATCCACTTGCTCAGTCATTGTGCCGACTATGTTGGCTTGCTAATTTTCTTCTTCAATCTTCTCTATATGGAAGGAAGATGGTTTATTAGAAAATATCTTGACTCTTTTGCCCTTAAATGAAATTTCCATGTGATATTAATTAATACATAAGTAACCACCAAATATGGTAGTGAACTCTCTTGATAGACACATCCTAAAGTAGGGTTCCAAATTAGCTACCAAAATTTCCTTGATAATAGTTATTTGAGGTAATATGTGTAGTACCAGGGGCACATCCTTGATTATGCCTACTATTTTTACTGGTGTGCCATCCAACTATAGAACACCAAGACTAATCCTTGTACATTCCCATGATTTCATAAACTAATTTTGGCATTACTATGGTAGCTTCTCTAGAGTCTATCATGCAATTGTGGACCACCCATCCCTCCATCCACCAAGACAGATAAAATGGTGATGGTCTATTTTTTTATAATTGATGTATGATGACCTTGAGATAAATTAAGCTCTCTCTAATGCTTTCATTAATTCTTAATAGACTTGAGTGAAACCTAAAATAGGTCAATAAATCCTGGAATAAGGAGTGCATCATACATGCTAGCTTTTGATGGAGTCTTCTTCAATACCTCCACAATGTTGAGACCAATAATATCAGTTTTTTTTTTATGTTCTTTTGTAAGTTCATCATAATTACTCCTATATTATTGAGTAGCCTCAATCCTTTGGTGCTTAGTTAGAGAAGGGTATATTAGCTTATCTCTTGCTTGCTCTTAGGTTTCACCCTCCTTTATCACTTTTTATTATTGCTAAATTAGATTTTGTTAGGAGCAATCTGAGGGACATCCCTTTTTGGATGGTGTTTTGCCTTAGAAGGTACTTTAAAAGGATCCATTACCTTAGGATAAAGTAGTAAAGGTTTCTTTCATAATATTGTTAGGACTAATACCTGTTCAACAAATGGTATCATGAAATTATAGTATATTTTTTCAATATATTTACCTAAGCTTTCTGATCCCTTTCTACCCTATCAATGGTAATTTTTCGGATGTGATGTTGGTTCATCATGCATGATATTATAGGTCATTACAAGTTGAACGCTAGTAATTTGACTTATAGCCTGAGGTAGAAGGTTCACCTTATTTATTTTTATACATTGTACTGAATTTTTCCATAGGCTTTCTAGTAGAAGTAGCCTAATATTTTTTGACAAATGGAAACCTTCTTGGTTGAAAGTTTCCCTCAACCTCTATCCTTTTCATGGCAGTAACTTCATTGGTTATGTTTTTCATAGTTGTGACCATATCTTACAAGACAACTATATTAGGATTAGGAGTGGGTAATGTAGGAACAATAGAAGGTTATGGAAACAATGGTATTATAGGAGGTGTAGGAAGTGTCTGAGTGTTTTATGTAGTTGGCCATGTTGGGAAATTTATGGTAGGAGTGGTAGCTAGAAAGGAAGTGTGTGTAAAAAAGGTTTGCATTTGTTCCTAAGGAAATTTTAGGAATATTGGGATAACTATTTTTTGGGGTAGCCTTCCTATAACGATCAAATCCTTCTCATCCTTCAATGCTTCTTGGAAGATCTAAGGGAATGTAAATACATTGGAATATCTTATAGCTATACCTAAATCTAAATGGAAGTCCCTTAGATAATAGTACATGGTCTATTCTTTAGTTGGCCAAAGATCCTAGGGCACTCTTTTCCATATTTGGTTAAACCTAATGTTGAAATCCATTATTTAATCCTATGGATACCTTTGTATCATCATGAACTGTGTTAGTAGATAGAATGGATCTACCTGTTCATTACTTCCACTAATTTTCCATCTAATTGGGCCCATGTATTTATAGTTTGATCTGGCAAGGTTCTATACCAGTACAACATTTTTCCTCTCAATGATATAACTTATAACCTTATCATGAAATATTCTTCCTAAATATTATGTATGGTGGCCAGTGATGCTACATCATGATAGTGATAATATGTATTCTTCCTAGTGACATCATATGTTGGCAGTGCTTTTAAAGTTGCCTGGTAAATAGGATTCTATATGGGAAAATTTAGAGGCACTATATGATTCCAAGTTGGGTAGTCCTAAGGGTTTTGATTTTGATTTTGAGAAATTGGTAATTGAGTGTCAAATGAAGCCGACGAAGTGAGATATTCAAGATATTTTTCTTGCAAAATATTAAAAAGAGAAGATGATTAGAGAGGAGCAATGAAATTTTATTTTTTATGAGAATGAAATATAGTTTTAGGAATTCTAATGGTTCACCCAATCCTCTGGATGCCTATTTTGTGAACATATATTGTATAAGGTTATGAGGTAGTAAGGTTTCTAAAAGTAACTTAAAATAAATCTAAGTTGAATTTACATGAAATTTTTAGGTGATTGAAAGGATCTTGCAAAACAGAGTATAACTGAAACTTTTATTTATATAGATAGTGGGATTGGGTCCCACTAAGCGTACCAAAAAATTTTGGTCTAAAAATATTGCCTATGGTAAGATTGTGTGCCCAAAGACCTTGAACAACATTGAATGACCTAGAAGTCATGAGGGTTTTATGGCCAATATTTGGGGAGGCCAATTCCTATGAAGTCCAAACTAGCTATTCCTAAAATATTAGGGGAAAGGGTGCTAAAAGAGACAAAAGAAGCTGAAGCTAGAACTTATAAATGATGTAGGTTATGCCGTATCAAATTTCCTAATAGACCAACCAATTTTATCAATTAAAAAATAATATCTCATATGTTTTACAGTCCAATGGATTGTAAACTCTAAAACTAGAAAATGAACACATGTATAAATCTAGAGAGAAGAATTAATACTATGCTCATTCAACTAGCCTATATTAGAAATAAGCAACCATTCATACATACATGTTAGGGAATAAAATGAACCAGAGACCAAAAAAAATCCAACTTGTATTTCTATTTACAATGTGTTTTCATACATGTAAGTTGTAAAAGCTTAAGAGCCAACCTCTTTCATCTCTTACATTCTAGTATTTATAGCTTTTTACAATACACTCGATTATTATGGCATCATTACCTTAAAGGTGGATTATAATTATGTTAGAGAATTTTTGTTATGCTATTTGGTAGTATGCGTATTGTAACCTCCTAGTCGTATCCTACTAATGTTGTTGGGATTTGCTTTATCTTAGGTTGTATTGGCCTTGTTGTCTATGTATGGTTCATTGATATATTTTTGAAACTTATGTTGAGCTGCCATTAATATTCATAGGAGAACACACATAGAGATATTATTTTTGAGATTATCTAACATGCAATCCTACCTTTTTGGTGAAATAATATGGCGACCATCCCATATATTGACAAACAATTGCTAGATATCAAACTTAATTTACCTCTGCTAACCCATGGTTGTCAAGTGCATAATGGTGCTATTGATAGATGATGGATTTTTTGTACCCATCACTTTCTTAGATAGGTGCAAAATTTACAATAAGGAGAACACTTAGAATTATCCACCTTCTATATTCTACCTATTGTTGGGTGACATGCCTTATGTACCACTTATTGCCTATACTTGGTACAAAATATTCAATGCTTTTTGCTCTTGTTTTTGGTCATATTGATGGGTGATAAACTTTTTATTCCTACTTATTAAAATTTTGGGACAATATATCTAAATATTTGTAGGTGATAGGCTTATTATACCTATTCCTACCTGTGAGAGGTACAAAATGTCTAACACGTTCAAGACTTAGGTAATTCTCCATTCATGCTTTTGGTATGCGATGGATTTTTTGTACCCATTCTTGCCCATGTTTGGTACAATATTTTTGGTGCTTTCTCTATATGTTGCTAGGTGATAAAAGTTTTGGTACTCATATGTTGCTATATGAGGTACACAATGTCTGGTGGTTTTAGGACTTAGCCAAATTTTCATTCATGATTTTGGTATGTGACAAGTTTTATGTACCTACCCATTGCTAGTCTTGGAACAGATCTTCTAGAGGTCTTGAAACTTAGATATTTCTACATATTTATACCACCAAGCTATGGATTCCTAGTGCCTCTTATCTGCTAGGGTAGTACTGATTATTTTAGTAGTCAATTTTTTGTGCTAGGGTCAATGAGTCTTTTGTACCCATCCTTCTCTACTACTAGGAAGAAACTTCAATTAATCAAGGAACTTAGCCAATTTCCATTATTCATTATCAAAAAATGAACTCTTTGTACCCATTTATTGCTAATCCTAGTATATATATTTCAATAGCCTCAATAATTAGTGAATTTCTATCTCTTTTTACCCCTTTTTCATCGGGTGATGGAATTTTTGTACCCATTTTTGCTTGTGTGGTACAATATTTTTGGTGCTTTTTAAACTTGGGTGATTTTATCACTTAACTTGTGCAAGCTACCAAACATTTTGCACAAAAAAAATTTATATACCTATTTCTCTCTTCTATGGGGGAAAAACCTCCAAAAATATCCATTGTTTGACATTGAGCAATGGGTTTTTGATGCCTGCTCACTTCAAATTCTAAGGCAGTTTCTTTGGTAATTTTGGAACTTAGCCATTTTTCCTTTTCTCTGGTAAAATATTGGGTGATGGATTTTTAATGCTTTTTTGTTGTTAGATGAGATAAAAAATGTTCAATGCCCTCAAGACTTAGCCAAATTTTGTCACTGGGTGACGGGTTGCTTGTACCAATTCATTTTTTCTAGGGGGCAAAATATTTGTCACTCTTTGTACTTAGACAAATTTTACCATCCTCTATATTTCATCTAAGTTTTTGAGGATTCATCTCTATCATGCCTAGGCCAACCCAACATCCTCCTAATTCAGCTATTTGAGTCTCTGATGCTATCTTTTGCACTTTTCATCAAAGTTCATGTTGGTAATGTGCAAAAGTACCCACACTCCTAGGATTGGGATTTATGGTTTACAAAAGGAAATGCTAACCACCCCAAGGATAAAAAAAACTACAACATTTCCCTTAAATTAAGCAAATGCACTTTAAAAAATATCAAGCAAGATTTAATCCATCTAATTTTAAATGTTATATTACATACACAATGATTCCTTTAAACCATAAGCCAAATTATGCATATTTCAAATGTTTGAAATAAATCTTTAAATAAAATGCTTTCTAATAATAATGTTGCCTAGCATGATAACCCAAGAATTTCACATCAAAAATTGATAACATCCAATACTATCCAAAGTAAAATATTTCTCAAAACACCATTATGTACAAATTTAAACAACCAAATATTTTAGTTTGTACAATAATTCAGGTTTACAAAACCCTTAAACAAAACATCCTTTTACATAGCTTTTGGATTCTATTTCCAAATTGACTATACATTTCAAAAATCTATGAAGCCAAGATATTTGAGCCATCTACAAACTATATTTCCTTTCTTGATAGTGTTCGAAATATTGAGTTGTCATTGATATCAAAGGCAGAAATATCTTCAAGGATGAAATTATGATGTCAAAGGTAGAAATATCTTCAAGGTTGAAATGATGAGTTATCATTGAAGTGCAAGGAAGATATCTTCAAAGATGATTTAATGTTGTCAAAGCAAAAGTGATCTTATATGCTTTAATATTTAAATATTAAATAAGGAGGTTTATATTTAAATCAAAGGATTTAAATATAGTGTAAAAGTTTAAATATTTAAAATTTAAATATTTAAATGTTTTAAAATTCAAATGATGGGTGACCTCCTTAAGAGCACCATGCAAAAGGGAATTAAATATTATGGGCCAACCATGCAAAATGTTGAAAATTCAAATATTCAAAAATGTTGGGCCAACTTCGTTGGGCATGCATGAAGAAGCATATAAATATGAGCTCCTAAGTTCACTTTGAATAATGCCAAGCAATTCGAAGAAGATCGATTGAGCGGAGAACGACAGTGAGAAGGAGGAGGGAGGAAAGGTGCATAGGTTTTGGTAGTGTCGTAGCAAAAAGAAAACTTTATATATTGGTTCATGCCACTTCTATATCAACCAAGTTGTTAGACTAGTCGGTAGCCTATCTCACACTAGGGTGATGTGTTGCAAGAGGTTAAGGGGTTGAATCTCTTTGACACCGTTTTATTGAAGAATTGAAAATAGAACATCGAAGGAATTAAATATTTTTTTGTGCCTTTTGGTTTCATGTGCTGCATTAGCACAGCTGGTCACTAGCCCAAGTTATGATGTTGTGCTTCTATAGGTCAAGGGATAAAATCCCATCTGCAACTGTGCAAGGGATTTATAAATTTTGTTTTATTAAATTTGATAAAAAGGGAGATATAAGGCATAGTATTGGGATTTAATTTTTGCAAATGATAAAATGGGAGATATAAGGCATAATATTGTGATTTGATTTTTGACAATTATAAAATGGGAAATATAAGGTGTAATGTTGTGATTTGATTTTTGCAAATTATAAAAGGGGATATATAATATGTAATGTTGTGATTTGATTTTTGCAAGGGAGATGTTTTTAGTATAAAGTTATATTTTTGTAAATCATAAAAAGAGATATAAATAAGATATTGTTAGAATAAAGCTTCATATTGTAAGTTTTAAAAGGGAGATATAAAGAGTTATTTTTAAGCTTTATTGTGTATGTTTTGAAAGAAGTTATAATGGTTTAAAAGTGGTTGATTTGATATTTAAATCAAGAAGGGAAAAACAGAATTATTGTTTGTATTTGAAAAGCACATGCAAGAGGAAGATCATCATCACTGGGATAGATTTGGAGGGCAAAGATTTAGAATAAGTCAAGGTGTGAGGTACAAATATTCACCCAAGCATTAAATTGACAAGGAAGGACAATTCAGCCATTTCAAGAAGAAGAAAGGGTGGGTGCACATGATAGTGGAAGAAGAGCAAGGTATTAGCATCTCCAAGTCAACACACAAGTAAGTTATCCAATGCTAGACTTGAGCTACCTTTAAAATATAATAAATGTGAGATATGTGGAAGCGATAGACTTAATGGATGTAAAGAACATATTGGTCATTTGAAGCTTACTACATTAGTGCATGTCATTCTCCATATGTTCTTGAATATGTCTAGGTAGAATATGTGTGTATTACTATTAGTTGAAGAAGCATAAAGAAGAATTACAGATTAGATTTATGAGCAGATTTATGCATTGTTTATGACTGAATTGGGAGTAGATGAGCAGTGTTTATGAATATATTTGTGTAAGATTTTGGAATAGATTATAGTAGTGTTTGTTAATAGATTTGATTAGGATTTGTGAGCAGGTTTTGGAGAATATTTGAGCAGGTTTTGTGAGTAGGCTTTGGAGTATATTTGAGCAGGTTTTGTGAGTAGGATTTGGAATAGATTTGATCAGGTTTTGTAAGTAGGTTTTGGAGCAGATTTGAGAAGGTTTTGTGAGCAGGTTTTGGAGTAGATTTGAGCAGTATTTATGAGAAAGTTTGTGAGAAATGTTTGAGGACAGACCTGAGTAGAGTTTTAAATGAACTTGATAGGGTATTATTGTCTCCTATGGACTTGTGTCCAAAAAATGAGAGGGGATTAAAGTATCCTAGGGATTGGTGTCCATGAACTGGTATAGGATATTGGTGTCTCCTGTGGATTTGTGTCCATGAACTTGAGAAGATATTGGTGTCTCCTGTGGATTGGTGTCCATGAATTGGTATAGGGGATTGGTGTCTCCTATGGATTTGTGTCTATAAACATTGTAATAGGGGATTGGTGTCTCATGTGGGTTGGTGCCCACAAAATTTATTGAAGAAATATATAAGCAATATTTTGCCATGGTTTTCTCCTAAGATGGTTTTTCCACATAAAATATTTATCTCTTATGTGTGTGGTGATTTGTGCATTTTTCATTATTGCATTGATATTCTTTGAAATTATTGCTTTGGAAAGAAAAGAGAAATTTTTTATCGTATACTGTTCAACCCCTCTCAGTATAAGCTTGTGTTCTTAAGATAAGGTGTCCATACATGGATTAGATGGATATTAAGGGATCAAGACAACTCAAAATGCAATGCATATTCTAAACATGCCATGAATGCTATGCAAATAATCATGCTTAAGAAACCAACAAACCAACTAGAAGAGATTTTCTCCATTTCTCTAACCAATGGTTCTTTTTCCCAAAAATAGTTTCTCTTTCAAAATAAATTAAACCTCTAATATCAATACAAGAGAATCCCATACTTCTCTTTATAATGATCCCTTAACCCACATAGATCTCAAGAATCATTATAATAGTTTCTCTTTCAAAACCAAAATACACATTCATTATAAATCTAAGAGAATCCCATACTTATCTTTATAATGATCCCTTAACCCACATAGATCTCAAGAGTCATTAAAATAGTTTCTCTTTCAAAACCAATTACAAATTTATTATAAATCTATGATAATCCCACGCTTCTCTTTATAATGATCCCTTAACCCACATAGATCTCAAGAATCATTATAATAGTTTCTCTTTCAAAACCACAATAAACATTCTTCACATATATTAGGATTCCAACAAAAATAGCTACTAATAAAATTATTCATAAGGTTCATTCCTTTATTTCATACAATATTCTTAAAATACATTAATAGCATAAGCCATCATTAAAATACCTTAATAACACAAGATATTATTGAAACACTAAAAGAATGTCAATAAAACAATTCATTGATAGATTAACTTACTAATGCAAGATATTAAAATATATTTTTAATGCAATTCAATAATAAAAGCACTCCACTAAAATGAAGGTTTTGCAAAACCTAGGGTAATGCCAAATTGTTTCTTAAAAAATATTCAAACATAGGAAGCACAAATAAAACATTAAATGAGCTCAAGTATTAAGGACCCAACTTGAACCAACAAAATATTGCACCCACCACTATCTATGCTTGTGAAGAAACCACCCAATACACTCTTCAAGGTGATAACATGGACAATTCTCAAGACGTAGGTGAAAATAAACTCACAAAGCAACCACATGGAATGTTTGCATAAAGCAACCATAGGGAACACTCATAAAGAAACCATAGAGAATGATCTCACAATAAATACTGTCTCAAATTAAAATAACACTTGGCTAAAGGAAAAATATAAAACAATAAAGCACTACAACCGACAGTGTGCAAGAGGAAACTAAAGAGCTGAAATTGAAGGAAACAACTACAGATTTATATCAATCAAACCAAGTAAAAACTTTGAAGTTCAAACAAAACAACCCATCCAAGCACCAAGAAAATATAAAATATTACTTAATAAAGCAATATATCAATTGAACAATAATAATTAGGAAGCTACCTGACAATAGCTCGACTGAAATCCCACTATCGTGCTACCCCTTCCAAATCTTGATGTTCTCCTTCCATCTCAAAATAACAATGTTCATAATCCTCCCAAAGCCACCTTATTAATTAGAAATATTGAGTGCTCTTGTGCATGGTGATGGTAACGTTCATTTCCAAGAGGCATTATCCTCTATTGCCATATTTGATAATTAAAGTACCACTCATGTGCAACAGAGGAGAGGGCTATCTTTTAACTAGAATATTAATTAAATATCCTTCTAACCATAATGATTTAAGCATTCCTAAGATTTGATTTAACCAATATTTTATTGAATTAAATTCTACTATGGTCTTAATTGCTTTTCTTTCCAAATTATAATGACATCCAACTAATTAATGTTGTCAAATAATACTACATTAAAACTTACACACAATGAGAAAACATTTAATCTTATCAACTATGTTTCACACCATTGTTTTATCCCTATGTAGGTAGTATCCTTTAAGATAGTCTAGTGATATCACCAACCTATTAAGGAGACTCATTGTATAAGAAAATTCTTGGTCCAATGGTGTGAACATGAAAATAATAAAAATGTAATGCATCTACATGAAGGATATTTTATTATCCTGAGCTATTGATAAGCCAGTCATCATAATAATTTTACAAAATATCTCTAATTGTCGGTGGTTCACCCATATTTCCCACTAGAGAGAGTACCTAGTCTTGAACCCACAAATATATCAATAATACCATGTTCCATGCTCAAAAGAATGCAATCATTCCATCATATAGACATCATAAAAGAAATGATGCCCTTAAACCTTCACACCAATACATATTTCATTATCCATAAAGAGTTATACCAAGGAGGGATATTACACACTCCCCCTTGAACTAAAAATAGTCCTCTATGTTTCCTACAAGTGAAAATTAATTGCTTAATTCAAATAAGGATGGAAATTGCTTTCTAATTTCTTTAGAATTTTCCCATGTAGCACAATTCTCTTAATATTGGTCCCACTAGACCTTACCTTGATCTAGGATCTATTTCCTTGACATATTGGAACAAAATCCTAGAATGTTAATTAGTCTCACCTCAATGGTTGAGGGATCTACCATATGTAATTTAGAAATATTCCACATGTGAGTAGGATCAACAACATATTTCCTAAGTAGGGATATATGGAAATTATCATGGATCTTTGATAGGTTGGGTGTTAAAGTGAGCCTATAGGCTATTAGGCTAATCTTATCAATGATCTCAAAGGACCCAACATAATTAGTATCCAAATTGGTTGACTTGATGGCACTTTTCATGGGTCTTAACCTTAAGAAAACTCTATCTCCCATAGAGAATTCTCTTGGTGATATTTTTAGATCAACATAGCTCTTTTGGTGATCGACCACTTCCTTGAGCTTAAGAAGTATTGCTTTGAGTTGTTCCTTCATCTCTCAAATAGTGTTTGGTTCAATCATCACCTGATCCTTTGAATTATCCCATGATAAAGGTGTTCTACATCTTCTTCCATACATGGATTCAAATGAGGCCATGCCTAATGATGCATGGTACCCATTATTATATAAATTCAACAAGATGCAAAAATTCCTCCCACTTAGACTTTTGTTCCATGTAGTACATGCATAACATTTCTTCTAAAACTTGGTTTATCCTCTTAGTCTACCCATCTATTTTAGGATGATATGTAAAACTATTATTCAGGTTAGTGCCCAATGTATGGTGTATAACCTATTAAAATTTTGATATGAATATCGAATTCCTATTTTATATGATCACCTTAGGAAACCTATGTAGCCTAGATATTTCTTTGGAAAAATTATTTTCTACCATCGGTGTTGTAGGTCCAAAAGGCCACATACTTAGAAAAAAAATTCCAAAATTTTTCTAAGCCCCAAAAGGTGCTCTGAACCATGGTAGTGGCTGAGCGTAGCATGCTCTAGACCATGGTCAACTCATTAAAATGGGAACTTTGCACATTTTATATCATGGTTAAGAGCACAAAAAGAGAAAGCAGTTTGTGATAAATATTCTACATTGTGCAGCCCATAATATATTTTTATACAACAATCAACACAATTAAATATGGAAAGGCAACATTTCAAATCATGGCTCACAATGTGATTCCATACCATGCAAATAAGTGCATGCATCTATACCACGTGCCTTAGAGCATGGTTCTATGCCATGGTCAACACAATGAAACTACCAAGTTTTATAATTCAAATCATAGGCCAGAACACGGTTCTCCACCATGTGATCTACTGCATGGCACCATATTGTATGCCTTAGTGAATGGTTATATACCATGATCAACTTTACTAAACTACTAAATTTGATAAATTGAATCGTAGTCTAGAACATGATTCTCTACCACACACTCTAGTGCATGATCCCACACAAAGTGATTTAACCTGTTATTCTACACTACGATTAGCAAGGTCAAAGCTACTACTTAGAATATCAAAAGAGTAGTTTAGAATATGGTTCCATACCGTACGGTCTAGAGCAAAGTTTCAAAATCACATCTTTGAGGATAAAAGTACCCTTATCCCAGGCCGTGGTCAAAGTAGTCAAAGGATTCAAATAAGAACTTCAAGCATTGAATTAGAACATGGTTATATGTTGCAAAGGATGAATATTGAAGAGGTAAGATAGGCTCAAGACTACAAGGTGTTTTAGACCATGAATTGTTAAAAGCATGCCAAGATTTAAAATGAGCTAATCTCATCTATTCAATAGTAGATCAATGATATACATCAAAAGTGGCTTGAGTCACATATAAAAGCAAGATTTGATGCAACATAAGATATCAGATCTCTATTCAAGCTATTTATAAGATAAAATAAGTACGAATATGAAGCGACATAGATCCAATTCAGTTATAGATCTATGATGTGGAATCCACGACAAGAACAAGAGATGGCCTTTATTTTTAGATTAACCAGATCTATAGTTGGGAGCCATGAGAGCCGAATAACTTGCAGAAGCCAAGTTGTAGAAGATCGAAGGATCGCATAATTTCCTTCTTTCTTGAATCAAACAGAAGGCTACCACCTCAGCATCTTGCTGATCTGGCACTCCAACTTCTTTGTAATGTTCCTTATTCTTTCAAATATTTCAAATTAATGCAAAACTATAAATAGAGGTCGAACCCTCACTTTCAAGGGTCAGATCTAAAGTGTTTGCTTGCCCTACTGTATACACTTTCTACAAATCAATAGAAGGAGCATTACTTGGATGTTTACCTCAGACTTGTGTCTTCTTTCTTTTTTGGATTATCAATATTTGAAGTCATTTATACTACTGCTGCTATGGTTAGTCTATTCTTCTGATATTGGATTGCTAGCTTAGAGCAAATTGAAATGCTTCATTTCTAAATGTATGCTTGTAAAGAATTCTATTTTTGTTAGTTAGAGTATCAATCTAATTTTACTATTTGGATTATTGATGCCCTAGATGTTTGAAATAATTCTTGAAGTATGCATATGTGCTTTAATGTTGAAGATTACTGAGTTTTGAATGTTGTTAATCACAAGTGTTGTTTGCTAGAAATTGAGTTGTCAGAGGTTCTCTGTAGATGCCTATGTTGTTAGCTTTATCCATCCACTATTGAATCATTACTTTCTAAACCCTTTCCCTTTTCTATCCCTATTCTTATACATTTAACTGAGCTTAAATGAGTCAACATCCAATTAGTTGACAAGGTATACCAACCTACTCTGGAGGTTGGATTAAAAGCAATTTTGATCCATCCAATGTTGGGGTCAGGGCTGTGATTAGTGGGTGTTCACCTTCTAAAAACCATTGTAGATGATAGTCACAACTCGAATTCACATTGATGTCAATTCAGATGCCAACAATTTTTGGCACACCTAGTGGGACCCTATTTATAGAACATTCATTCACCCACTAGATATCATTTTTCATTTTCCTAGAGGAATCAAGATTTAGTGAGTTGTCTTGACCTCACCAAGTGGTGGAAGCAAATTCACTTGGTGACTCCCTAAAATCAAGAACCTAGAAAGCCCTTTTAGTAGCTCATTCTTTCATGTTTACTAGGTCATCTGCTAGGAATAGTCAAGAACTTATTCCATTCTTTGAGCTACCATCAAGAAGATCTAGGTATACAAGAAGCTTATCCCTAGATTCACCCTTTGAAGAGATATTAATACCATCAAGAAACCATTTCTCCTCAAGTCAAACCCCATTAAAAACCCCAATAAACATGGCTCGACAACAGAATATAAACCAGAATCAAGCTCCATAGAAATACCCTAATTGGGATATTATTGGTCCTTTAGGACTCACCCTTATGCATGATATTCCCCAAGCTATATCCAAAGCTATACCTACATATGATGGTATGGGTAAAACTACTTATGAGCATTATCAGGATATATTGAACTTAGCAACTATCCACAATATTAGAAATGAAGATGTCATCATCAAGCTTCTAGCCCTATCCTTTAGAGGAAAAATTTTGCATTGGTTTAGAACCCTTGAAGACAACAACATCATTTCATGGGCTACATTAGCTGGTCCTTTTGTGGAAGAATTTAATGAATCTATTGATCCTTTCTCCCTCCTAAACCAATTCATATCTATGCAGAAACATCAACAAGAGTTAGTCTTTGATTTTAATCTAAGGTTTAGTAGAACATGGAAAATGATACCTCCTGAAGCTAGACCTACTACTCCCCTTTATTTCATGTATTACATCAGAGCCCTTGGGTCAAACCTAGGGCTACAAACTCAATAGTCAGGAGTAACTACCTTTCCTCAAGTATACAATGCAATCGTACAAGCAAAAAATATCCTAATTAATGTAGGAAGGCTACCTCCAAAGATAGTCATACCATATTGCTCTGAGATCCCTCAGTTTCAAGCTAAAGTATCTACATCTTCATATATGGATCCACCTTCCTTGTCATCACCACTTCCCCAAATAGCTCCAATTCCTTCTCCCAAAATAACATCTACCTCAATTCCTTTTCCACCACTCCCATCTCAGAATCCCCAAGAATCCACCCTATTGCTTGATATTCAGAATACCTTAAAAATAATCAATAACAAGGTGAATGCAATGGAAAAGAGAGATATGGAGAGGCCTTAATAGAGAATATTCCCATACATTAATAGGGATCAAAATCCTAGTACTAGTAATAATGTAGGGCCCAGGGTTAACACA
Source organism: Wollemia nobilis (assembly GCA_028583015.1). Classification (NCBI taxonomy): domain Eukaryota; kingdom Viridiplantae; phylum Streptophyta; class Pinopsida; order Araucariales; family Araucariaceae; genus Wollemia; species Wollemia nobilis. The sequence goes on along the minus strand of JAQPPZ010002410.1, from coordinate 3,096,398 downwards.
AATCAAGAAGATCAAGAATTTTCCCTTGAGACTAGTCTGGTAAATGTTTGGTATCTTGTTTGTAATGATCCTCATGATTCAGATACCTGTGTCATGTACCAACACCATGTGCAATAAGCCATGGAGAAATTTGAGAGGAATCAAAAAGGAAGAGTCAACATGTTATGGCAGCTGGAACAAATTATGGTTGAACAAGATCTCTGTGAAGAAGAAATAATTTCTTGTCATGACTAGGTCTGGAAAGAAGATATTGTAGGTTGATCCATAAAATATGGATCAATTTCAAGTCCCCTCTCAGAAGAAGAAGAAATTACCTCTATAGAATAATGATAAGTTCTTGGTTCCACAGGCAATTGAAAAGAGAGATGCAGTTCCTAGAAGCCAAGAAAAGGGGATGAGCACTCCAAAGTAGTATGAGAAGGAAAATAATAAAGAACAAATAAGTTCTAAAGATGAAGCACAAGAAAAGCTAATATTTCCTTCCATCACTAAGAGATAGAGGATTGAAGTTACCCAACAATACAAGGGGAAGTATGAGAAATATCCCTTGGAAAAGTCAGAGTTTAACATTGTGGAAGAGATGAAGAGGACCCCCTCTAGAGCAAGTCTCTATGACACTCTCTTTATCCCTAGTCATATTGATCTACTCAAGGCTTCTTTAAGCAAGAATTCTCAAGAAAAATAGACTACCACAATTTTTAGCATGCCTTCTGGTCAAGAAGAAGATGACTCTTGTAGTCTTGAAAAACAAACCCCCTCCCTTTTATATTTCTTTGAGAATGGAAGGTTGGATAGTCCACAACTGTATGATAGATTTAGGGGCTTCAACCATAGTCATGCCCAAAGTAGTCTGTGATGAAATGGGAATGGAATATACTCGTTCCTATCCTAGGAGTTTTGTAGTTGGATGGTACACTAGTTAAGACCATTGGAGTTGTAAAGGATGTGCTGATGAGATTACATAGAGCTCCAAAGGTTACTATTGTACAAGAAATTGTAGTGGTAGACCTAGAGCCTTACTTTGGTTTGTGTCTTTCTAGAGAGTTCACTGCTAAGCTAGGAGGTTATATGTATTTGGATTACTCTGGCATGATGATTCCATACAAAGGCAAGAGAATAAGGATAACCCCTAAAAATCTTGTGTCTTATCATATTGAAAAAATAGAAGAAGACATGTGTAACCTCTCAGTTCTGGATGAACTTGAATTGGTAGAGAGCTTTGAAGAGTTAGAAGTGGAAGATGAGTTGCCATTCAGAGAATACTACAACCTTTTTGGGATAGGTATGGGCACTTATAGCATTTCTTCTAAAGTAGAGAAAAAGACCCCTGCCATATCTAATCAGTCACTAAGAGAGTCAAAAATTTGGACAATGCATTTTGATGGGGCAAGATGCAAAAATGGGGTTGGTGCTGGTATAATTTTGAAATCCCCTTCAGAAGGTATAAATATTTTTTGCTTATAGATTGACATGGTCTTGCACTAATAATGCTACAGAATATGAGGCTCTATGTTTAGGATTAATGCAAGTAGAGAGTATGGGAATTAAAATGTTAGATATATATGGTGACTCAGAGCTAGTAGTTAATCAAGTCATAGAGAAATGCAATAACAAGCACCATTACTTGAAATCATATAGGAATAGAGTATGGGATTTGATGGAATATTTTGATGCTTTAAACATCCACTCTATTCCTAGAAAATAGAATATGTTGGCTGATGCTTTAGCCATTAAGGGTTCTAATTTCAGCCCTTCTTCAGATCTTGGATCAACAAAAGACAAAAGAGTCAAATTAGTCTTTAGGCCTACAGTACCAAACAGACAGAGTTTCTGGCAGGTTTTTGAGAATGATGATCAGATCATTGACTTTCTAGTGAGAGAAGCTTGCTTATCTAATTTGTAGGAAGATCTCCCTCAAGAAATGGATCAACAAGATATCATACAATTGAAGAATAATCATATCCCTAAGGGTTTGATCACACTAGAAAGCCTCTTTGATAATGAAGATGGGAAGAAATCAAGAGCCATGAAAATTAATGATGAGATCTATAAAGAGATTGAAGTAGAAAAGGATAAAAAACTCAAGATTGGCATTCATTGTTCTCCAAAATAAGTGGAGGAAATTAAGGCCATATGCCTCAAATACCATGATATTATAGCTTGGTCATATGAAGATCTTAAGGTATATGATAAAAAGATTATTCAACACACTATTGAGCTGGAAGTTGATGCAAAGCCTTTCAGGCAGAAGTAGAGGCCTATGAATCCTAAGATTGAATCCATAATGAGATAAGAATTGCTTAAATTACTGAAAGCAAATATTATCTACCCTATCAAACATTCTACATGGGTTGCTAACTTGGTCCCTATCAGGAAGAAGAATGGAGATATCCATTTATGTGTTGATTTTAGGAACTTGAACAAAGCATCACTGAAAGACCACTATCCTCTTCCTCATATTGACCATATTTTATAGATTGTTGTAGGGACTGAGAGGTTTTCTCTATTATATGGTTTCTCAGGATACAACTATATTTGGGTGAAGGATGAAGATCAGTTCAAAATAGCCTTTACTACTAAGTGGGGTACCTTTGCTTATCAGAGAATACCTTTTGGTTTATCTAATGCAGGGGCTACTTTTCAAGAGAGCCATGGACTATGCTTTTGGGGAGTTGATCAATAAAGTCATTCTCATCTACCTTGATGATATGACTATATTTTCCCATAAAAAACAAGCTCACTTGGAACACTTGGAGCAAGTGTTTCAGAAATACAGAGAGTTTGGCATCTCCCTAAATCCAAAGAAGTCATTTTTTGCAATCCATGAGGGCAAATTATTAGGGCATGTAGTCTCTAAAGAGGGGATGTCAATTGATCTTGATAGAGTAAAATCAATATTGGCTCTTCCTCTCCCTATGAATAAGAAGGCCTTGCAATCCTTCTTTGGACAAATCAATTTTGTAAGGAAGTTCATTTCAGACTTTGCTCAAATTGTTAAACCTATTTCAGAATTGCTCAAAAAGAATATGGAGTTTAAGTGGACTGAAACAAGGAAGCAAGATTTTGAGGCAATCAAGCAAGCCATTGCTACTACCCTAGTATTGGTAAACCTTGATTTTAGCAAATATTTCATCTTATATGCCTATGGAGCTGAGGAGAGTTATTCAACATAAAAGAATGATGATGGAGAAGAACACCCTATATTTTTTTGGAGTCAAACTCTTCATGAGTACCAAACTAAATATAATTTTATTGAGAGATAAGTATTTGTAGTCATGAAATCATTGAAGAAGTTCAGACAATACTTGGCTCAAAGTAAAACTCTTGTTTATGTGGTACATCCAGATGTCAGAAGTTTCATCTTACAAGGAGAGTTGGGTGACAAGAGAGTTGGTTGGATCACCAAAATCCAGGAATATGATGTAGAAATACATCCTACAAAGTTAGTCAGAGGTAGAGCATTATGTCAGGGAATGATAACAAAAGTAGTCTCAGATCAGATATCAGCTTGTCAGCCATCAGGATCTAGATAGAGTGAGGATAGTTCTTCAGAAGGTTCAGATTGGGTTGATCAGTTGACAAGTTATTTCCAAATAGGAGTATGCCCTCAAGATCTTAATGCTTCACAAAGAAGGAGGTATAGACTTCAAGCTTTGAAATATGTCCTTTTACCTGAAGGAATATATAAAAGAAACCTTGATGGAGTTCTTCTAAAATGTTTGAAAGATAATAAAAAATAGAAGGTCATTGAAGAATTTCATGAAGGATTGTCAGGGGGACATTCTTCAGGAAGAGTTATTGCTATGAAAATAATAAGGGTAGGTTATTACTGGCCTACTATCTTTGCTGACACTTTCAAAGTAACAAGAGCATGTGATAAGTGCTAGAGATATGTAGGGAGGAATAGAAATGCTTCATTCCCCCTTAAGCCTATCCAAGTAGAAGAGCCTTTCTAGTAGTGGGGATTAGATTTCATTGGAGTCATAAATCCCAACTCTTTAGTAGGTCATAAATATATTTTGACTACTATATATTACTTTACCAGATGGGTAGAGGCAATTCCAACCTAAAGATCAGATCAAGATGTAGTGATCAAATTTGTTGAAAGCCTGATCACAAGGTTTGGTCTCCCTGAAGCCTTGGTAAGTGATAATGGTCCATATTTCATAGGTGCAAGGTACATTGAGTTTGCAAGTCAATATGGCATATGCTTAAAGAATTCTTCTAACTATTACCCTCAAGGGAATGGATTAGCAGAATCCACTAACAAGAATCTACTCAGAATTCTAAAAAGAGCACTAAAGGATAAAAGCTGGCATCTTCTACTAGAACAAGCCTTGTGGGCAGATAGGATTACTATCAAGAAGTCAATCAAAACAACCCCTTATGCATTAGTGTATGGGAAAGAGGCTATTCTACCCACTCATCTTGAGATACCAGCTCTAATATTGGCCAGCCAAGATGATGAATCAGATCAGAATCTAGTAGAGGCCAGATTGATGCATCTCCTATAGTTAGAGGAACAAAGGACCAAAGCATATGAAAGTTTTCAGAAGCACTCCATTGACACTAAAGAATGGTTTGATAAGAAGGCCAGATTCAAAAAATTTAAGGTTGGTGATTCAGTCCTAAGATGGAATGTAGAAAGATCCAAACCAGGCAATCACCAAAAATTTGACTCTTTCTGGGATGGTCCATTCAAGGTAGTTGAGGTCAAGAAAAACAATGCTTTCCAACTCCAAGATCAAGAGGGGAATTTACAGCCAATCCTGATTAATGGATATCATCTGAAGTTGTACTTTGAGTAAGAAATTCTTTTCCATGTAATATATGTACATAATTGTATTATATTATCTTTCTTTTAGCTTTTCTATATAGAGAAAAAGAAAAAATAGGGGTAGCGACTCATAACATGTTCCCAACTGAGAGTCAAAAGAGTCAAATCTAAGGTTGTGTGCTATTCCACTGCATGTTTTGTGCCACACCAAAAAGAATAAAAAAAAGTTGGTTGTGAGCCATGACATGTTCTATGCTATGACCAATCAACAAATGAGGCATCACTTACAAGTTGCACCATTTTTTTACCAATTTGAATTTTGAAGCGTGTGTCTAAGTGGTGGCTCATCTACCACATTAATGGTGGGGAGCATGCATGTAGGATATTTAAAGCTAGAATTTGATTGATTTTCATTTTACAAATAGTGCTAAGTCCTCAAGAGTGGTAATAACTAGTTGAAATAAATTTATAGAGCACTAGAAGAGCAATTTCAAAAGTTTTTTCAGAAATGGCACCAAAAGCTGCAAAGCAAGCTACTCAGTAGGAAGGTGGTGAAGTTTTGCACTATATTGATGAAGCATAGGTAGTAGTTGATACAAAAATGACATGGAAAAGGAGGACTAAGCTTAGGAGGGAGATTGATTATAATTTCTTTGAAGGGCTACCAATTTCACTCCAAGGTACTTGTGTTGTCTACTCTCTTTTGTCATTTTATATCTATGATTCTATTCATCCCTGTCTAGAATTGATATTTGCCATAGTAAAATTCTATGACCCTAGGGCTAAAGTAGTAAAAATAACTAAGGGAAAACCCTTTTCAATATAACTGCATAAGCTTATCATGATATTTTTTCTATGGGTAGAGACCCACCTATAAATCCCAAGCCCTTCGACCCACAAGACCAAGCTAAGTATTATTCATTGAAGGGTCATCCTCAGAATGGTAAATATTTTAGAAAATGGGTTTATAGCTAGTTCAAAGCTATAAGGTCTAGGGATACTTTACCCAACACCCCAATTGCCATCGAACATTTTACCTACCTAGAACTCTTCTCCATGCTAGCATGCCTAGCCGGTTTAGATTCTGACTAGTATGTAAGAGATTGGTAGATAGTTATAATTTACTACATTTCTAATGAAAATATGTATAGAAAACCTATGGGAGATGAAAATTTAAAACAAATTTATTTTTATTGGCCTACCTTCCTCTCCAAGAGAATGCATGAGCAATTGGTAACAATGAAGAAAGATTTTGAGGCCCCCTCTTTCAAGCATTACTCTAATTTGGTTTGGATGTTTCTCAGTGTTGTAAGGCAAGAGATGCCTTGGATCCTAGTAATAGATAAAAATGATAATGGAGATCCTATACTAGTCTATACATGGACAAAGCTTCTAAGGAATACTTGAGTCTTACTATAGCTTCAATATGGAATTTTTGGGGCCAACCCTAAAAATTATGTATGGCCAATATCCTAGAATTCCTCCTCTAGCTAAAGAACTATTGTGAACAAAGCAAGCTGAGGAAGGAGACTAGTATATTTTGACTAAGGGTATAGTCATTAGACTTTATGGCTTCACTGGGAAACCATTCTTGCTTCCACACTTTGTCACTAGCAGAATGTTGGCATTAGAATATTGTAGATAAGTTGACTACATCAATGTCACCTTTGGCACTGGGAAAGGAAGAAAAGGGACAATGATTTACCCTCACAATGTGGAAGATATTATAGTAATGAGGAAGGATCAATATGAGCAAATTACTCAGTATTTGGAAATACTTGGTCTTATTTATCTTCCACAAAGATGGAGATATGACCTAGATAATAAATTTTTGGAGAAGCTAATTGCCCTCAATGGAGAGAAAGCCCCTAAGTTTGAAAGGACTTTGAGGCCTCAAGTTGAAAAGCAATGAAATAATAAAGAGAGCTCTCCATTAGAGTGGAATGTTAGAAAGATGGAACAACTTCCCCCTTGGAGAGACTTTTATGAGCAATTAGTCGATTATGATCCTAAAAATAAGAAGACCCACCAGCTAAAGGAACCCAAAATCAAAGAGATGGAGGAAAAGCATGGTTGGGATGAGGGAAAGATTGTAGAATGGTGGAGAATGAGAGTAGAGATAGACACTATAAAATCCAGGTTTGGCCATCAAGTAGATACTGATTTCTCTGAGTTATATGACAAACATATTAAGACTTGGAAGGCCAAGAATGGTAGAAGCTTAGCATTGAGCTACAAAAATGTAGAGATAGAGAAAATAGAGAAAGGTAAGGCCAAAGGGAAAAGGTTCAGGAGGAAAAGGATAGAAGAAAGACCAAACACCTCCAACTTCTCCCTCCCCACCTTCACAACAAGATGTTGAGGAAACTACAATAACTTCCCCACCAATGACCAAAGAATCTCAATCTGCTTTTGAACCTTCATAGGAACAATTGCAATATTACACTATGGGGGGTTTGTAATGATGAAAAATATGCAATATTCTAGTGGTGGTCTAGGTAAATATGAAATAGGAAATATAGAAAATATTCAGGTAGAACAAAGGTCAAAACATCTTGCCTTGGGAGGAGAATCTTCTTCATAGGACCTAATGAGAGATGAAGCAGAGGATAACTTTGTATTTACTCCTATAAAATTTACTACTATAGTCCTTCTCAAAGTCCTCAAATCCCTCAAGTTTAAGATGTTACACTGCAAATTACACAATATCAAGATGATACTCAAAAGGGTAAGCCTATAGTGCCTATTGTATTCAAAAGGAAGGCAAAAGATTTAGTAGGGGAGGCTAAGAAAGAAGTTAGTAAAAATAAGAAACTATATCAAACACAAGCGGAATATTCAATTGGCAGATGAAGTATGATTCATATCCCTTATTCTCCTTCTCCTTCTCCTTCTCCTTCCCCAAATAATTCTCCCTCCCATTCTCAAGAGCAAAAGGAACAAAAGATATCATCTCCACCTCATAATTCCCCACCATATTCACCAGTGGTTCCATCATCTCACTCCAATCCATCTCCACCTCATTCATCAGAAATCCTAGTATCATCATCTCCCACTCACACCCCTTCACCTCCAAAATCATCACCATAGATATCAGCAGGGGAACAAGCACTCCCATCTTCTCCACCATCTTCCACAATTGTAACATTTGTTGCCATTTCAACATATGTTACAACCCCTGCAATAAGCACAGATTCCACCATTATTACTACCACACCCTTTCCATCAGTGCCTGGCCCATTTTTCCATTCACTCATCACTGCTTCTACTCTTGCAAATCACCTTACAGCACTTCTTTGCAGAGGGTCAAGAATGTCTCACAGAAGTTCCAAAATTTATGGAGCAAGAAACTAGCCTAGCCTTCTAAAAATGTTGCTCGATTGAGGAGAACTATGATTGTTGATCCTGTGGCTAGGCAAAGAACAACAATCTCCCTCACTCCTCTTGTTAGCAAACTAGAGGAAGACATGACTATAGAATATTATCAGCTGGAAGAGCATACTAAAGATATTACTCAATTTCCCATGGAGGATGAATTGGTCATAGCTAAGGCTCATCTTGAGACCATTTATGTCCAGAGTGATATTTGCAAGGAGAAATATGAGAAATTAGAGGAAAATATTGAAAGGTTGGAGAAAATAATCAACAATCAAAAAAAGGTAGAGAAGGTTGTAAGAAATGAAGCCAAGAGTTGGCAAAATAAATACCAAGAGGCTATCAAATTCAAAGAGCAAGCTGAGGAGCTAAAGAAAAAGAATGAGGCCCAGGTCAAAGAGATACAAGCCTTAAAACAATAGCTTCAGGTTGAGAAGGCTAGAGTTACAGGTTTCTCTAAAGATAAAGTTAAGCAGATCAAAAAGCAAATATGGTCTAAAATTCTAGAGAAATGCTCAGAAATCTAGCCTATGATTGATTACATGGATGAGGCTAGCCATTTGTTGTAGGCAACCAAGGAAGACTTGGAGAAGTTTAATGAAGAGCTACAACCAATGGTGATACAAGCAGAACAAATATATAAGTTATCTAAGAATAGATTCAATGCTACTACTAAGCCCATCCCAAATAAATATTGGAATATTACAAGGTTAGTAGCCAAAAATATCCTCAAGAAAAATAAGCTACTCCAAAAGGGGTGGCTACTAGAAGATAGAATCGAAGGTAAGCTCCAAGAGATTGTAGATGCCAATAAATAAATGATGTAGTATGGTTTTGAAGGATTCTAGAATGAAAAGAACATTTTTTTATTAGAAGAAGACCTTCAAACCAGCTTAACATCAATTATGTAGGATGAGTCTAAAATAGATGCCTGGGAGGACCCAATTAATCAAGATCAAGTCTCTCAGCTGATAAAATATTTAACCAGGCTTAAATATTTGATGGAAGATCTGGTAGATAGGGGACACTCCATGTCCTATGAGGAAACTACCAAGCTATAGTTTACCCACCAACAACTCATGGAAATAGCTAATCCCACTAAATCAGCCTGGGATCAAGCCTTAGAAACATTGAATAAGATGATTCAATTGTTTGGAGTAGAAATAGAGCAAGAGGTTGATGAAGAGGAAGAGGCTAATAAAGTAGAAGAAGAGAGTGAAAAGGAAGAGGTAATGTAATAAAATTAAGTAGAGGAACAAACTTAGAAAGAAGAAGCACAAAGAGAATGAAGATCTCCCATTGAGGATTTTGAAATAATTTTGAGTACTAGAACTATCAGAGAGACCCTGGAAACATGTTTTGTGAATGTTTTTGATCTTGACAAGTGTTAGAGGTAGCAAGGAAAGCATGAGTAGGTAGCTTTCATGTGAAATTCATGCCATTGAGCCTTTAAAGGAGGAGCAGCCCTATTGATGGGACATATACTCATTTTTTCCTCTTACATTGCTTCCATGTGAACCGTTACTCTCTAAATATCTTCATAAATTTTCAAGAGAGTGATGGTTATAGGGAATTTATGCTTTGAGATATAATTTTATAGCTAGCTAGAGTCCATTCCATTTTTCCATTTCCCTCCATCCATTTTCATTCACACTGCCTTATTTCCCCATTATTCATTCACTCATTCATTATTTCATTCATCCATATACATATATCTCATCCATATTTTGACTCCAGTTACCCAAAGGATAAGACTGAGTTCTCAACTTTGCTAGCAAAGTTCCCCGAGAGGTACCAGAATGTAGGCCCAAAAGACCACATACTTAGAAAAATTTCCAAAATTTTTCTAAGTCTAAAAAGGTGCTCCAAACCATAGTAGTGGCTTAGTGCAACATGCTCCAGGCCATGATCAACTCAGTCAAATGGGCACTTCACACATTTCAAATCGTGGCTCAAAGCACAAAAGGAGAAAGCGGCTTGTGACAAAGTTTGTACACTACACGATCCAGAGCATGGTTCTATACCATAGTTATGCACAATCAAAGATGGTAAGGTGGTAATTTAAATTATGGCTTAGAACATGGTTCCATACCGCATGATCCAATGCATGTATCTATACCACACACCTCAGTATATGGTTCTATGCCACAATCAACTTTGTCAAACTTCCGATTTTGATAATTCAAATCATAGGCTAGAACATGGTTCTCTACTATGCGATATACCACATGACACCATACCTATATGGTTCTACACTACGGTCAACATGGTCAAACTATCAAATTTGATCATTTGAATCATGGTCTAGAACACAATTCTCTACCATATGCTTCATGCATGGTCCCACACCACGTTATTCAACCTATTGTTCTACATTGTGGTCAGCATGGTCAAAGCTGCTACTTAGAAGATCAAAAGAGTAGCTCACAGAACATGGTTCCACACTACGCAGCCTAAAGCAAAGTTTCAAAAGCACATCTCCAAGGATAAAAGCACCCTTATCCCAGGCCACGATCAAAGCAGTCAAACGATTCAAATAAGAGTTTCAAGTACTATATTAGAACATGGTTCTACACCATGGAGAATGAAGTATTGAAGAGGTAAGTGATAGGCTCCAAGCCACAAGGTATGTTTTAGACTATGAATTTTTAGAAGCATACCAAGCTTTCAAATGAGCTAATCTCAGTCGTTCGATAGGAGATCAATGGTCTACATCAAAAGTGGCTCAAATCACGTATAAAAGCAAGATTTGATGTGACATAAGATAATAAATCTTTATTCAAAGCTATTTCTAATTTGAAGAAAGCAGGAAGATGAAGTGATAGAGAATCAAGATCCATGAGCTGATTCAATTGTAGATCTATGATAGGGAAGCCATGACAAGAACAAGAGATGGCCTTGATTTTAGATTAACCAAATCTACAACTGGTAGCCATGAGATCCAAATAGCTCATATAAACTAAGTTGTAGAAGATCGAAGGATTGCACAATTTCTTTCTTTCTTAGATCAAATAAAAGGCTACCACCTCAGCATCTTTTTGATTTGGCACTTCAACTTCTTTGTAATGTTCCTTATTCTTTCAAATATTTCAAATTAATGCAAAACTATAAATAGAGGTTGAACCCTCACTTTCAAGGGTTGGCTCTAAAGTGTTTTCTTGCCCTACTATGTACACTTTTTGCAAATCAATAGAAGGAGCATTACTTGGATGTTTTCCTCAGACTTGTGTCTTCTTTCTTTTGTGGATTATCAATATTTGAAGCCATTTCTGCTATTGCTGCTATGGTTAGTCTATTCTGCTGATATTGGATTGCTAGCTTAGAGCAAATTGAAATGCTTCATTTCTAAATGTATGCTTGTAAAGAATTCTATTTTTGTTAGTCAAAGTATCAATATAATTTTGCTATTTGGATTATTGATGCCCTAGATGTTTGAAATAATTCTTGAAGTATGCATATGTGCTTTAATGTTGAAGATTACTGAGTTTTGAATGTTGTTAATCACAAGTGTTGCTTGCTAGAAATTGAGTTGTCAGAGGTTCTCTATAGATGCCTATGTTGTTAGCTTTATCCATCCACTATTGAATCATTACTTTCTAAACCTTTTCCCTTTTATATCCCTATTATTATACATTTAACTAAGCTTAAATGAGTCAACATCTAATTAGTTGATAAGGTATACCAACCTACTCTGGAGGTTGGATTAAAAGCAATTTTGATCCATCCAATGTTGGGGTCAGGGCTATGATTAGTGGGTGTTCACCTTACTAAAACCATTGCAGATGATAGTCACAACTCGAATTCACATTGATGTCAATTCAAATGCCAACATGTGTGTCATCCTTGATGTCCCTTAGTATGAAGTGTGCAACCTCATTCAACTTGTCAACCACTACAAATATCTTATCATGTTGGTAACTAGTCTTACGCAGGCCCAAAATAAAATCAATAGAGATTACCTACCATTTTTGCATAGGTACATCATGTGGGTGCAATTTCCTTACTAGGTGTCAATGTTCCACCTTCACTTTTTGGTACTCTAAACATATTGCAATGAAACTAGTGATTTCTTGCTTCATTCCAACCCAATAGAAAGTAGAGAGTATGAGAATTAAAATTTTAGATATATATGGTGACTCAGAGCTAGTAGTTAATCAAGTCACATAAATAAAATAGAAAGTACCATTACTTGAAATCATATAGGAATAGAATATGGGATTTGATGGAATATTTTGATGCTTTAAACATCCACTCTATTCCTAGAAAATAGAATATGTTGTATGATGCTTTAGTCATTAAGGATTATAATTCCATACCTTATTCAAATCTTAGATAAACAAAAGATAAAAGAGTCAAATTAGTCTTCAGGCCTGTAGTACCAGATAGATAGATTTTTTGGTAGGTTTTTGAGAATGATGATCAGATCATTGAATTTCTAGTGAGAGAAGCTTGCTTGTCTAATTTGTAGGAAGACATCCCTCAAGAAATGGATCAACACGATATCATACAATTGAAGAATAATCACATCCCTAAAGGTTTTATTACACTAGAAAGCGTTTTTGATAATGAATATGAGAAGAAATCAAGAGCCATGAAAATTAATGATGATATTTATAAAGAGAATGAAGTAGAAAAGGATAAAAAACTCAAGATTGGAATTCATTTTTCTCCAAAATAAGTGGAGGAAATCAAGTTTGTATGCCTCAAATACCATGATATTATAGCCCGTTCATATGAATATCTTAAGGTATATGATAAAAATATCATTCAATACACTATTGATATGGAAGCCGGTGCAAATTATTTCAAGTAGGAGTAGAGGCATGTGAATCCTAAGATTGAATCTATAATGAGATAGGAATTGCTCAAATTTACTGAAAGAAAATATTATCTACCCTATAAAAAATTATACATGGGTTGCTAACTTGGTCCCTATCAGGAAGAAGAATGGAGACATCCACTTATGTGTTGACTTAAAGAACCTAAAAAAAGCATCACTGAAAGACCACTATCCTCTTTCTCAAATCGACCATATTTTATAGATTATTGTAGAGACTGAGAGGTTTTATCAGTTAGATGGTTTCTTAAGATACAACTAGATTTGAGTGAAGGATGAATATCAATTCAAAATAGCCTTTACTACTAAGTGGGTACCTTTGCTTATCAGATAATGTCTTTTGGTTTATCGCATGCAGGGGCCACTTTTCAGAGATCGATGGACTATGATTTTGGGGAGTTGATCAATAAATTAATTCTCATATACCTTGATGATATGATTGTATTTTCCCATAAAAAACAAGCTCACTTGGAACACTTGGAGCAAGTTTTTTAGAAATACAAAGAGTTTGGCATATCCTTAAATCCCAAGAAGTCATTTTTTACAGTCCATGAGGGCAAATTGTTAGGTTATGTAGTCTCTAAAGAGGCGATGTCAATTTATCTTGATAAAGTAAAACTAATATTGGCTATTCCTCTCCTTATGAATAATTCCTTGTAATCCTTATTTCGACAAATCAATTTTTTAAGGAAGTTCATTTTAGAATTTTCTTAAATTGTTAAACCTATTTCAAAATTTCTCAAAAAAAATATGGAGTTTAAGTGGATTAGAACAAGGAAGTAAGATTTTGAGGCTAAGAACCAAGCCATTTCTACTGCCCTAGTATTGGTAAACCTTGATTTTAGCAAATATTTCATATTATATGCCTATGGATCTGAGGAGTACTGACACAAAGGAATGATGCTAAAGAGGAACATCCTATATTTTTTTGAAGTGAAACTCTTCATGAGTACCTGACTAAATATGGTTTTATTGAGAGATAAGTATTTGTAGTCATGAAATCATTGAAGAAGTTCATACACTACTTAGCTCAAAGTAAAATTCTTGTTTATGTGGTACATCTAGATGTTAGAAGTTTTATCTTACAAGGAGAGCTTGGAGATAAGAGAGTTGGTTGGATCACCAAAATACAGGAATATGACGTAGAAATACATCCTATAAATTTAGTTAGAGGAAGAGCATTATATCAGGGAATTATAATAAAATTTGTCTCAAATTAGATATCAGCTTTTCAACCATCATCATACAAATAGAGTGGGGACAACTCTTTAGAAGGTTCATATTGGGTTGATAAATTAACAAGTTATTTCTAAACATAAGTATGCCCTCAAGATCTCAATGCTTAAAAAATAAGGGGGTATCAACTTAAAGCTTTGAAATATATCCTTTTACCTGAAGGTATATATAAAAGAAACCTTGATGGAATTATTTTAAAATGTTTGAAAGACAAACAAAAATAGAATATCATTGAATAATTTCATGAAGGATTGTCAGGGGGGGTATTCTTTATGAAGATTTACTGCTATGAAAATTATAAGGGTACATTATTACTAGCCTACTATATTTTCTAACACTTTCAAATTAACAAGATAATATGATAAGTTCTAGATATATGTAGGGAGGAATATAAATGATTCATGACCCCTTAATCCTATTCAAGTAGAAGAGTCTTTCTAGCAGTGGGGACTAGATTTCATTGGAGTTATTTATCCCCTCTTTAGTAGGCCACAAATACATTTTGACTACTTTAGAATACTTTACCAGATGGGTAGAGGCAATTCCAACCCACATATCAGATCAAAATATAGTGATCAACTTTGTTGAAAGCCTGATCACAAGGTTTGTTCTCCCTAAAACCTTGGTAAGTGATATTGGTCCATCTTTCATAGGTGCAAGATACATTGAGTTTGCAAGTAAATATGGTATATTCTTAAAGAATTCTTCTAACTATTACCCTTAAGGGAATGGATTAGCAAAATCCACTAACAAGAATCTACTTAGAATTATAAAAAGAGCACTGACATCTTCTACAAGAACAAGCTTTGTGGGAATATAGGATTACTATCAAGAAGTAAATCAAAACAATCTAGTATATATTAGTGTATGGGAAAGAGACTATTTTTCCCACTCATATTGAGATAAAAGGTCTAATATTGGCCAACCAAGATTATGAACCATATTAGAATCTAGTAGAGGTCAGATTGATGTATTTACTACAATTGGAAGAACAAAGGATCAAAGCATATGAAAGTTTTTAGAAGCACTCCATGGACAATAAAGAATGGTTTAATAGGAGGGCCAAATTAAAAAATTTAAGGTTGGTGATTTAGTCCTAATATGGAATGTAGAAATGTCCAAAGAAGACAATCACCAAAAATTTGATTCTTTCTGGGATGGTCCAGGTTAAGAAAAACAATGCTTTCCAACTCCAAGATCAAGAGGGGAATTTATAGCCAATCCCAATTAATATATATCATTTGAAGTTGTACTTTGAGTAAGAAAATATTTTCCATGTAATATATGTACATAATTATATTATACTGTCTTTCTTTTCAACTTTTCAATACAGAGAAAAAAGAAAAAACAAGGGTAGCAGCTCATAACATATTCCCATTTGAGAGTCAAAAGAGTAAAATCTACGGTTGTGTGCTATTCCACTGCATTTTTTGTGCCACACTCGAAAGAATAAAAAAAGTTGATTGCAAGCCATGACATGTTCTATGACATGACCAATCAACAAATGAGGTTTCACTTACAATATGCATCATTTTTTTTGTCAATTCAAAATTTTAAGTGTGTGTCTAAGTGGTGGCTTATCTACTAAATTAATGGTGGGGAGGATACATGCGGGATATTTAAAGCTAGAATTTGACTGATTTTAATTTTATAAATAATGCTAAGTCCTCAAGAGTGGTAACAACAAGTTGAAATAAATTTATAAAGTTCTAGAAGAGTGATTTCAAAAGTTTTTTTAGATATGGCATTAAAAGCTGAAAAGCAAGCTACTCACCAGGAAGGTGGTGAATATTTGCACTACATTGATGAAGCAGAGGCAATATTTGATACAATAATGACATGGAAAATGAGGACTAAGCATAGGAGGAATATTGATTATAATTTCTTTTAAGGGCTATCAATTTCACTCCAAGGTACTTGTGTTGTCTACTTTCTTTTGTAATTTTATATTTGTGATTCTATCCATCCCTGTCTAGAATTGATTTTTGCCATTGTAAAGTTTTATGATCCTAGTACTAAAGCAATAAAAATAACCAAGGGAAAACCCTTTTTAATATAATTGAATAACCTTGTCATGATCTCTTTGTTATGGGTAGAGACCCACCTATGAATCCCAAGCCCTTTGGTCCATAGGACCAAGCTAGGTATTATTCATTGAAGGATCATCCTCATAATGGCAAATTTTTTTGAAAATGAGTTTATAGCTAGTTCAAAACTATAAAGTCTAGGAATACTTTTCTTGACACCCCAATTGCCATCGAACATTTTACCTACCTAGAACTCTTCTCCATGTTAGCATGATTAGCCGGTTTAGATTCTGACCAGTATGTAAGAGATTGGTAGATAGCTACAATTTACTACATTTATAATGGAAAAATATATAGAAAGAGAATGCATGAGCAATTGGTAACAATGAAGAAATAGTTTGAGGCTCCCTCTTTTAGGTATTACTCTAATTAGGTTTGGATATTTCTCAGTGTTGTAAGGCAAGAGATGCGTTGGATACTAGTAACAAACAAAAATGATAATGGAGATCCCATACTATTTTATACATGGATAAAGCTTCTAAGGAATACTGAGTCTTACTATATATTCAATATGGAATTTTTGGGGTCAACCCTAAAAATTATGTATGGCCAGTATCCTATAATCCCTCATCTAACTAAATAACTATTGTTAACAAAACAATCTAAGGAAGGATACTAGTATATTTTGACTAAGGGTATAGTCATTAGAATTTAAGGCTTCACTGGTAAACCATTCTTACTCCCACACTTTGTCACTAGCAAAATATCAGTATTAGAATATTGTAGATAAGCTGACTACATCAATGTCACCTTTGGTACTGGGAAAGGAAGAAAAGAGACAAAGACTTACCCTCACAATGTGGAAGATATTATAGTAATGAGGAAAGATCAGCATGAGCAAATTAATAAGTATCTGGAAATAATTGGTCTTATTTAACTTCCACAAAGATGGAAATATGATCTAGATAATAAATTTTTGGAGAAGCTAACTGCCCTCAACAGAGAGAAATCCCCTAATTTTAAAAGGAATTTGAGGCATCAAGTTGAAAATTAATGAAATAATAAAGAAAATTATCCATAGATTGGAATTTTAGACATATGGAACAACTTACCCCTTGGAGAGACTTTTATGAACAATTGGTTGATTATGAACCTAAAAATAAGAAGCCCCACAAAATCAAGAAACCCAAAATCAAAGAAAAGGAGGAAAATCATGGTTGGGATGAGGGAAATATTTTGGAATGGTATATAATGAGAGTAGAGATATACACTATAAAGGTTAGGTTTGGCTGCCAAGTAGATACTGATTTATCTTAGTTATATGATAAACATATTCGGACTTGGAAGGACAAAAATGGTAGAAGTTTAGCATTGAGCTATAAAAATATAGAGATAGAAAAATAGAGGAAGGTAAGGCCAAAGGAAAAGGGTCAGGCTGAAAAGGACCGAATAAAAACCAAACACCTCAAACTTCTCCCTCCCTACCTTCACAGTAAGATGTTGAGGATACTACAACAACTTCACCACCAATGACCAAAAAATATCAATATGCTTTTGAACCTTCATAGGAAAAATTGAAATATTACACGATGGGGTTTGCAATGATACAAAATATGCAATATTCTAGTGGTGGTCTAGGTAAATATGAAATAGGAAATATATAGAATATTCAGGCAGAACATAGGCCAAAACATGTTGCATTGGGAGGAAAATTTTATTCACAGGTTTGAATGAGAGATTAAGCATAGGATAGTTTTGTATATACTCATAAAATTTACTACTATAGCCCTTTCAAAGTCCTCAAGTCCCTCAAGTCTAAAGGTTACACTGCAAATTGCACAATATCAAGATGATACTCATAAGGGTAAGCCTATAGTGTCTATTGTATTCAAAATGAAGATAAAAGATTTAGTAGGGGAGGCTGAGAAAGAAATTAGTAAAAATAAGAAACTATACCAAACACAAGTTGGCAGATGTATGATTTATATCCCTTATTCTCCTTCTCCTTCTCCTTCTCCTTCCCCAAATATTTCTCTCTCTCATTCTCAAGAGCAAAAGGAACAAAATATAATATCTCCACCTCATAATTCCCCACCATCTTTACCAGTTTTTCCATCATCTCAATCCACTCCATATCCACTTAATTCATAATAAATTATAGTATCATAATCTCCCATTCACACCCCTTCACCTCTAAAAGTATCACCATAGATATCAGCTAGGGAACAAGCACTCCCATATTCTCCATCATCTTCCACAATTGTAACATTTGTTGCCATTTCAACACTTGTTACAACCCTTACAATAAGCATAGATTCCACCATTATTACTACCACACCCATTCTATTTGTTCCAATCTCATTTCCTCCTTCACTCATCATTGCTTCTACTTCTTAAAATCACCCTAAAATAACTTCTTTGTAGAAGGTCAATAATGTATCAAAGAAAGTCCAAAATTTTTGGAGCAATAAATTGGCCTAGCCTTCGAAGAAAACTACTAGATAGAGGAAAACTATTATTGTTGATCCTATTTCTAGGTAAAGAACAACAATATACTTCACTCTTGTTAGCAAACTAGAGGAAGACATGACTACAAAATATTATCAGCTGGAAGAGCATACTGAAGATATTACTCAATTTCCAATGGAGGATGAATTGGTTATAGCTAAGGCTCATCTTGAGACCATCTATTTCTAGAGTGATATTTGCAAGGATAAATATGAGAAAATCAAAGAAAATATTGAAAGTTTGGAAAAATAATTAGTAATAAAGAAAAGGTAGAAAAAATTGTAATAATTGAAGCCAAGAACTGGTAAAATAAATACTAAGAGGTTATCAAATTCAAATAGCACGCTCAGGATCTAAAGAAAAAGAATAAGGTTTAATTCAAAGAGATACAAGCTTTAAAATAGTAGCTCCAAGTTGAGAAAGCTAGAGTTTTAGGTTTATCTAAAAATAAATTTAAGCATATTAGAAAGCAAATATGGTCTAAAATCTTCGAGAAATGTTCATATTTCTAGCCTATGATTGATTACAAGGATGAGGCTAGCCATTTTTTGTAAGCAACCAAGGAAAATTTAGAAAATGCCAATGAAGGGCTAAAACCAATGGTGATACAAGTGGAACAAATGTATAAATTATCTAAGAATAGATTCAATGCTACTGCTAAGCCCATCCCAAATAAATATTGGAATATTATAAGGTTAGTAGCCAAAAATATCCTCAAGAAAAATAAGCTACTACAAAATAAATATTGGAATATTATAAGGTTAGTAGCCAAAAAGTAAGCTTCAAGAGATTGTAGATGCCAATAAATAAGTTATGTAGTATGGTTTTCAAGGATTCTACAATGAAAAGTCAAATCAGCTTAACATCAATTATGTAGGATGAGTCTAAAATAAATGCTTGGGAAGACCTAATTAATTAGGATAAAGTCTCTCACCTGATTAAATATTTAACTAGGATAAAATATTTGATGGAAGATATGGTAGACATGGGACACTCCATGTCCTATGAATAAACTACCAAGTTATAGTTTTCCCACCATTAGCTCATGGAAATAACTAAACCCACTAAATCAGCCTGAGATCAAGCTTTAGAAACATTGAATAAGATGATTCAATTGTTTGGAGTAGAAATATATCAAGAGGTTGATGAAGAGGAAGAGGCTAATAAAGTAGAATAAGAGAGTGAAAAGGAAGAGGTAATGCAATAAAATTAAGTAGAGGAAAAAACTCAGAAAGAAGAAGCACAAAGAGAATGAAGATCTCTTATTGAGGAATCTAAAATAATTTTGAGTATTGAAGCTATCAGAGAGATCATGAAAACATGTTTTATGAATTTTTTTGAGTCTAACAAGTGTTGGAGGTAGCAAGGAAAGCATGAGTAGGTAGCTTTCATATGAAATTCATGCCATTAAACCTTTAAAGGAGGAGAAACGCTATTGATGGGACATATACTCATTTTTTCCTCTTCCATTGCTTCTATGTGAACTGTTACTCTCTAAATATCCTCATAAATTTTCAAGAGAGTGATGGTTATAGGGAATTTATGCTTTGAGATATAATTTTATAGCTAGCTAGAGTCCATTCTATTTTTCCATTTCCCTCCATCCATTTTCATTCACACTACCTTATTACCCCATTAATTCATTCACTCAATCCATTTCATTCATCCATATAAATATATCTAGACATCCATATTTTGAATCCAGTTACCCAAAGGATAAGGTACTGAGTTATCAAATTTACTAGCAAAGTTCCCTGAGAGGTACCAAAATGTAGGTCCAGAAGACCAAATACCTAGAATTTTTTTTCCAAAATTTTTCAAAGTCCCAAAAGGTGCTCTGAACCATAGTAGTGGCTCAATACAACATGCTCCAAACCATGGTAAACTTTGTCAAATGGACACTTTGCACATTTTAAATCGTTTTTAAGAGCACAAAAAGAGAAAGCAGTTTGTGACAAAGATTCTATACTGCTCAATCCATAGCATGGTTCTATACCGTAGTTAGCACAGTCAAAGATGTTGAGGTGGTATTTTAAATTATGGCTTACAACATGGTTCCATACCGCATGGATCAATGCATGCATCTATACCACACACCTTAGCATATGGTTCTATGCCACAATAAAATTTGTCAAACTACCGATTTTGATAATTAAAATCATGGGCTAGAACATGGTTCTCTACTATGCGATATACCACATGACACCATACCTATATGGTTCTACACTATGGTCAACATGGTCAAACTATCAAATTTGATCATTTGAATCGTGGTCTAAAACACAATTCTCTACCATACGCTTTATGCATGGTCCCACACCATGTTATTCAACCTATTGTTCTACATTGTGGTCAACATGGTCAATGTTGCTACTTAGAAGATCAAAAGAGTAGTTTAGAACATGTTTCCACACTACATAGTCTAAATCAAAGTTTCAAAAGCACATCTCCAAGGATAAAAGCACCCTCATTCCAAGCCACAGTCAAAGCAATCAAAGGTTTCAAATAAGAATTTCAAGCACTATATTAGAACAAGGTTCTCCACCATGGAGGATGAAGATTGAAGAGGTAAGATAGGCTCCAAGCCACAATATGTTCTAGACTATGATTTTTTAGAAGCGTACCAAGATTTCAAATGAGCTAATCTCACTCGTTCGATAACAGATCGATGTTCTACATTAAAAGTGGCTTGAATCACCTATAAAAGTAAGATTTGATGTGACATAAGATAAAACATATTTATTCAAGCTATTTCTAAGTTGAAGAAAGCAGGAAGATGAAGTGATAAAGAATCAATATGCATGAGCTGAATCAATTGTAGATCTATGATGGGGAATCCACAGAAAGAACAAGATATGGCCTTGATTTTAGATTAACCAAATCTACAACTGGTAGCCATGAGATCCAAATAGCTCATATAAACTAAGTTGTAGAAGATCGAAGGATTGCACAATTTATTCCTTTCTTAGATGTAATAAAAGGCTACCACCTTAGCATCTTTTTTATTTGGCACTTCAACTTCTTTGTTATATTCTTTATTCTTTCAATTATTTCAAATTAATTTAAAACTATAAATAGAGGTTGAAATCTCACTTTCAAGGGTTGGATCTAAAGTGATTTCTTGCCCTACTATATACACTTTTTGAAAATCAATAGAAGGAGAATTACTTGGATGTTTGCCTTAGACTTGTGTCTTCTTTATTTTGTGGATGATCAATATTTGAAGTTATTTCTGCTATGGCTGCAATGGTTAGTCTATTATGCTAATATTGGATTGCTAGCTTAGAGTAAATTTAAATGCTTAATTTCTAAATGTATGCTTGTAAATAATTATATATTTTTTAGTCAGAGTATCAATCTAATTTTGCTATTTGGATTATTGATGCCCTATATTTTTGAAATAATTCTTGAAGTATACATATGTGCTTTAATGTTGAAGACTACTAAGTTTTAAATATTGTTAATCACAAGTGTTGCTTGCTATAAATTGAGTTGTCAAAGGTTCTCTATAGATTCCTATGTTGTTAGCTTTATCCATCCACTATTGAATCATTACTTTCTAAACCCTTTCCCTTTTATATCCCTATTATTATACATTTAACTAAGCTTAAATGAGTCAACATCTAATTAGTTGATAAGGTATACCAGCTTACTTTGAAAGTTGAATTAAAAGTAATTTTGATCCATCTAATATTGGGATTAGATCTAATATTAATAGGTGTTCACCTTACTAAAACCATTACAGATGATAGTCACAACTTGAATTCACATTTATGTTAATTCAAATGCCAACATGTGTGTCATCCTTGATGTCCCTTAGTATGAAGTGTGCAACCTCATTCAACTTGTCAGTCACTACAAAGATCTTATCATGTTGGTAACTAGTCTTAGGCAGACCCAAAATAAAATCCATAGAGATTACCTACCATTTTTGCATAGGTACATCATGTGGGTACAATTTCCTTACTAGGTGTCAATGTTCTACCTTCACTTTTTGGAACTCTAAACATATTGCAATGAAACTAGTGATATCTTGCTTCATTCCAACCCAATAGAAGGTATTTTCATGTTTTATCTCATTTTGACCCTCTAGGATGAATAAAATAGGGAGAATTATGTGCCTCTTGAATAATCCATATTTTTATATCACCAATTTTTGGTATAACTACCATGTCCTTAAATAATAAAAATACATATTTTATGTTGAAATTCTTATTTTATTTAACATTTCCTTTTGTTTTATGTTGGATTTCTATGCAATACGAGTCTTGTAGTTATATTTCCTTGGACCTATCCATAAAATTTATATGGCTCTAGGTCAATGCAACTACGTGCCTTCTCCTAATCAAGGCATATGCAACCTTATTCTCCTTCCCTTTGATATACTCAATACCAACGTCGTATTTAGATAAGAAATCTACTGATATTATCTATCTTGCATTTATAATAGGTTTGATAAATATATACCTAAGAATTTGATGGACTATCCTTAGCTCAAATGGTCTATCCAACATATAATGTCTCTAGAAATTTAGGGAATGCACCACTACTACCAATTCTAGATCATGTGTAGCATAGTTTACCTCATGCTTCTTGAGTTTTTTGGACTCATAAAGCATTGTGGCCTCTTCTTGTGATAGTACCCCACCCAAACCTTCTAGGGAAGCATCATTATACATGGTAAAATTAACAAGATATTCTAGTATCTTGAGAATCATTGTTAACTTATTTATCAAAGCCTCAAATGCAACCTCACACATATCCATCCATTTGAATTCTTTTTCATTTTTCTAAATATTGGTGATTGAATTGGTAAAATTATAGTAATCTCTCATAAAATACCTATAATATCTAGTAAGTCCCATAAAAATCCTAATTTCTATCACATTTATTTGGTAAATACGAAATTAATATAGCCTCAATTTTCTTTGGATCCATAGCAATTCACACTATTGAGATGATGTGTCCCAAATATTGCACCTATGAGGTATAAACATAACACATGGAAAACTTTCCATAGAGCTGGTTCTTCCTCATAACTTACAACACTAATAAAATATGGTGATCATGTTCCTCTTTAGTACATGAATAGATCGGAATATCATCCAAGAATACTAAGAAAATTTGGTCTAGATATTTTTTGAATACATTGTTCATCAAGTTCATAAATTTGATGGTGCATTGGTCAGCCCAAATGGTAGCATTGTGAACTTGTAGTGTGCAATTTTGGTCTTAAAGGTTGTCTTAGGGGTATCCTCTTCTTGAATCCTCAGTTGATGACACCTAGATCTTATATCTATCTTTGATAATATGGTTACATCCTTTAATTGATCAAAGATATCATCTATCCATCATAAAGTATACTTATTAGTAATGGTTACCTTATTCAACATTCTATAATTTATGCATAGCCTAAAGGAACCATCCTTATTTTTCACAAATAATATCAGAGTACCCTAAGACGACATACTAGGTTTTATCAGACCCTTTTCTAACAAGTCTTATAGTTACACCTTTAGCTCTTACAACTCAATTGGGGTCATCCTATAAGGTGTACTTTAAATGGTTTTACCCCCTTGCATTGACTCAATAGTGAAGTCAAATTCTCATAGAGGGGGTAGATCTAGACCTTCAATAAATGCATCTAAAAAATCATGGATAATTGAATTTCTTGAATACTTCTTCTTGTCCCTTTTCTCTACTCTTCCTATTAATATTTACTACATATAGCATACCACCTCTTTTAATGGCTTTATTTAACTGCATAACTAAGAGCAAGTGAGATTGAAAAGAGCCTTTCCTACTTTGTACCCTCACTCTCCTCTTATTCTTATCGATGTAATCCATCCACGTATCTTGGAAGTTGATTAAGGCTCCATGAGCCTTTAACCAATCCATCACTATGATAATATCAAAAGCATTAAGGGGTGCCACATATAAGTGCCATATAGTGGACCCATTGGTTAGAGTTATCTCTACTATAGGAAAACATTGATCCACTGAGTAAGTTTGACTAGAACCATACTTGAATTTCCACCCTTGTGCCAAAAATCCAAGTTTTTATGGCATATTCCTAATAATACTAGTGGAAATAAAACTATCAGTAGCTCCAACATATTTTAAAACTTTTATATATTTATCATACAACTTACCCTTTAGTAATATTGGTGTAGCTTGTCCATATATGTTCTAACTCCTAGTAGCAACATATATTCAATGTGACTACTCATTTTCCTTGTGAATCGAATCTAATTTTTGGGGATATTTCTTAGCATAGTTAGGACCCCCACATATGTAGCATACTTTTCTAGGTGTCTGTGGCCTCTCTTATCTTTTATCCCCTATTTATTTTTGTGTCGATTCAATTTTATTAGGGGGATGAGGATTGAAATTGTCCTAAAATTTCATCTTGTGTTGCCCTTGGTTTTCATTGTTCCTATTACTAAAATTATGGTTGCCCCTGCTTGTTTTGTTTTATTCTTTATCCCTCTTCATAAATCCTACATTCTTTCTTTTCTTGAGTTCTAGCCCTTCTGAAGAACACAAGCTTATACTGAGAGGGGGGGGGGTGAACAGTATAAGACCTCTTTTTACTTTTTCCTTTATACTTCAAAATAGTAAAGCAATATACCCAAAGCAATATCAAAACAAAGCACAATATCATCCACAAAGTGACACCAATTTTAACGTGGTTCACCCGAGAAATCCTGGGCTACGTCCACAAAACTTTTCTCTAAAAGTTATCTCAAAGTTCTTTGGGAAACCTTCCCAATTACAATGTTTATGAGCCTCGGCCCAAAGGAGATACCTTCCCCCAATCTGAATTTATGAGCCTCTGCTCAAAGGAGATACCTTCCCCTCTATCTGAATTTATGAGCCTCTGCTCAAAGGAGATACCTTCCCCTCTGCTCTGGAAATGATCCCTCAGAAGATCAACTGCCTCTACCTCTTGCCAGCACGTGGAACTCCTTTCCACCGAAGACCTCCTGTCCTCAATGCTTAGCCTAAGAGACCTCTGCCTTCTATGATCACGTCCACAGCGGCTCAGCAACCTGTACCAAACATAGTCAGTCGGTCTAGTACAAGTCTTCCTCTGTCTGTCGGATCTGTCCAACTCTTGAACAAATCAATCCTCTGCACACAAGCCTTCTCAAAGACTTGCCAAATCTGTCCTCGGGTTCTTCTCAAAGAACCAATGCACCTCTGTCCTCAAGTTCTCCGATAGAACTCTCAAACTCAGCTCACAAGTCCTCTGCTAGGACCTATCCAAATCTGCTCACAAGTCCCCACCGAAACTGTCCAAAACCTCTCACAAGTCCCCCACTTGTCCAAAACCTTGCTCACAAGTCCCCACCGAAACCTGTCCAAAACCTCGGCAAGCTCACCAAGAAAAACTTGCTTAGCATGAACCCACAAAGAGAATTGTTAGAGACCCAATGTGATTCATCAACCTCATAGAAGCATAAAGAGAATTGTTAGAGACTCAATATGTTCTATACTTAACTCCCAGTATCAATCTCAACTCAATCTCAATCTCAAGAGAATAAGATAGATGTAGTATGCTTTTCTCAAGAACATGAAACACAACCCAACAATTGCCAACCATGCAATATCTCATATAACAATGATACTCATGTTCTTTCCACAACCAATTAGGGTTTTAACAACAATGCTCATCAAACAAGGTTTAGTCAACCAACACCATTCAACTCAACATCAACCTTGAAGCATTCAACCAATCATCACAAGAAAAGGAAACAAGTAGAAATCCTTTTCCCTCCACACTTATTTTCAGAAAACCATCAATCAATAACAACCATGGAAGAATGTGCCCATACCTTTACTTTGATGAAGAAGGAGAACTCAAAAACTGTCACAACATTAACTCTCAATTTACCACCAATTAGAGTTAGCAACTATACAATAATACACAATAATAAAGATCCAAAATAACACCTTATTACTCCAACTTAATATTAACCACCAAAATTATAATATACATACAAAGTAAAATCTCTTTACACCTTATTACTCCACATAAGCATCAAGCATTAATAATAACAATGTCAAAACAAAGATTACAACTTAACCTTATACCTCCATCAATAATTCTTGATCAAATCAACTCAAATATCCCAAGTCAACAATAAAAAGATTTACCTTGGCAATACTTAGTTCTCCAACCTTAGGAGAAATGAGGAGCCACCACTATAAGCGCTAAAGCGCATTCTCCTCTACTTACGTAGCCCAATCACGACCGCTCTCCTTCGTGCATCGCAACAAAAGGAAAAATGCACTCGACGTGATTCGAAACTCTGTATCTCTGCCTAGCGAGCGCCTTTACTCAAACTCCATCGTCGTTGGAGCACAAGTGCCCGACAAAGAAATATTAAACTATCCTTTGTTTTATCTTCACTTGATCGTAGGATATGGAAAACGTATTCGTTTTCCTAGCACTGTCCAAAACATAAGTCACTGAATGCTTGCATTAATCATCTCACAGCACAATCTGGAAAAACATAGTTCAGGTGCAATTGCCAATCCACTAACGTCAAGCAAAAAAGTAAGGATGCAGCCCAAGCTCAAATCCGAGTATGCCAAGCATGGTTTCCAAGACACGAGATCAAGCACGATTTCAAAGACGTCAATTGGAGATTCGAAGACACAGAGCAAGCACAAATCGAAGACACCAAGCGCTATTCGAATGATACAGAGCAAACGCAAATCGAAGACACCAAGCGCTATTCGAATGATACAGAGCAAACGCAAATCGAAGACTCCAAATAATCGGTGGTGCACTTACTTTAGAAAATCATCCCCACTTATATAGCCATTTCTCCTTAACTGTTTGACGTCGGCGCTCCTCCAACGATGGCAACACGTCGACGAAAGAAAACTTTATCTACGTCGCTTAAGGGTTAAAAGACCCTTTAATAATAATTAAAATAATAATAATTATTATTTTATTAATAATAAATTAAACTTAGACCTTTGTCAAAGGTTTGAGTTAATTTAATTATTAATAATAAACATGGACCTTCAAGGTTTTTCAAGAAGTAAAAACCTTTGCATTAAGTTAAGCTTGGTTTTAATAAAAACCCTTAATGAGTCCAAATGGTTTTAAGAAAAACCTTTAACCTTGTCACCATGGTTTTAATAAAAACCCTTTAACAATATGAAGCTTTCTCAAGATATTTTTGACATCACACTCTTTTTGATATCAACACAAAAATGCCTTTTGACATCAATGACAACTTATACACTTGAGCAAAAGCAATGTACCCAAAGTACCCAAAATTGCCAACAATCTCCCCCTTTGTCATTGATGGCAAACCTTTACTGAAAACACTTCTCAAGAGCCAAAACTGAAACCAACTGTGCTAACAACTGACCAACTATGCCCACAACTGAGAATCTTCCTTTGAAGTTTTGCTCCCCACGACTTGAAGCTTTCCTCTTCACTTTGAAGCTCTCCCCCTTACTCATATCTCTCCCCCTTTGTCATCAATGGCAAAGGGTCACCTTTGGGGCTCGAGACTAAGAATGAGCCTCTTAGCTTAGTCCCTCCCCCACCTCCTGATGAGGTGATTAATTCTGGGGTGGGAGTAAAACTCCCATTAGGCACTGATCATCATCAGCGTCTATAACTTCCTTGTCGGGCCTTCTCTTGAACTCTTTGTCCATATTCTTGTTCTTGTCACTGTTCTTGTTCTTGTTCCTTGGAAGTTCAGCTCTACACTGTCTAGTTGTGTGACCTTCATTGTTGCATTTATAACAAGTAACAATGTTATTTCTTTTAGGCATACCTGTTCTTTGAATCCACCTATTCTGACTAAACCTGTTTTGACCAAACCTATTTCGATCAAACCTGTTCTTGATATTTGCCTTGCAATAAACTGCCTTGTGCCCAAACTGTTTACAAGAGTAGCAATACCCTTGAAAGAAATTACCACCTCTGAAACTGTCATTTACCTTCCTTACTTGAGTCATGCAATGTGAAGCCATGTGACCAAACTTGTGACAAGCAAAACATCTGCCATTAAACTTTCCTGTAAATGGCTTTCTAGGTCCTGTAAACTTTCTCCCCTTTTTTTGTTTCCTATTTTCTATTTCTGTGCATCTATCATTCAAGGACTCATGATCTGAAATACTTTCCTCATCAGAACTCTCTTCCTTTTGGAGTCTCTTACTAGACTCTCCGACTTGTTCCTTGTGTGGCTTAACAAAACCAAGGCCTGTTTTATCTGTTGTCTTTCTTTGACCTTTGATGAGTGACTTAACCTTTTTGGAGCTATCTTGAAACCTGTGAAGCTTATCCTTGTACTCTTTAGTTTCCTCTTTCAAAGAAGCCATTTTCTGTTCTAACTCACTATACTCAAGAACCTTAGACTCTAACTCATCCTTGAGTTCTTGTGTCTTAGCTATAGAGAAGTCAAGACTTTCTATAAGATCATCTCTCTCCATACAACATTCATCTAACTTATCCTTGAGTCTAGCATTCTTCTTTCTTTCCTTTTTCAAAGCACTAAGAGCACTAATAAGTTCACCTTTAAGATCTACTTCACCTTCCTCTATATGTTTGCTTTTTGAATCATCAAAGCCTTTTTCAGATTTCTTATCACTAGAGGTGCTACCCTTTTCAAAAACCATACATGCATCTTCCTTATAGTTTTCTGAAGCATCCTCATACATACTAGAAACCAAATCATTATTTGTGCAATCATCCTCAAGGTGACCAAAGTTTCCACATCTAAGACATTTCATGATAATGAATCTATGTTTCGGTTCTTCCTCTTTTTCTGATATGAACAACATCTCATTTTCATTATCACTTGAAGAACTTTCACTATCACTACTAGAACACTTACTTGCTTTGTCTAGGTAGAAACTCTTCTTGTGCTTGTGAGAATACCTCTTTCCTTGATTGTTGTGCTCATCTTTGTTTTTCCTGTGATGCTTGTGCTTTTCAGAATCCTTGCTCTTAGAATCCTGTTTATCTTCATCACTTTCATTCTTGGGAATAGTACAATCGGTAGCATAATGACCAAACTTTCCACAATTGAAACATCTTATATTTTTCATACTTTTGTGCTTTCTAGAGAACTTGCCTTTCTTGTTGTAATATGCCTCTTCATCACTAGAAGACTCATCACTATCTTGAAGTTGTTTACCTTTGGAATTCTTGGTAGCCTTGAAAGTTGCCTCTTTCTTGACATCAACCTTCACTTGAGTTCTCAACTCAAATGCTGCAAGTATACTATGGAGCTCATCCTTTTTCAACTTATCCAAATCTTTAGCTTCCTCAATAGCAGAAATATTTTCACTAAATCTATTAGGAAGAGATCTTAAAATCTTATCACAAACATCATTTTCAGCAAGCTCAAGACCTAAGTCTTTCATGGAGTTGACAACCTCATCCATACGAAGCATGTAGTCACTAATATTTTCATCATCATTCATCTTGAGTTGTTCAAACATACCTTTGAAGTGTCTCAACTTGGCCTTTCTGACATTTGTATCACTTGTATGAACCACCTGCAAGCTGTTTCCACATTTCACTAGTTGTCTTGCGGTGAATCACTTTGGTGAGATCTGCTTTCTGTAGGCCTTTCAGGATTGCATTCATTGCTTTTGAATTGCTGTGATGGAGGAGCCTTTCTTCTTTAGTAAATGGACCATGTACAGGAATAGTGTACTCATCTTCAATTACTTCCCATACCTCATTACCAAGTGCCATTAGATGAACCTTCATCCTTGCACTCCAAAGACCAAAATCTGACCCATCAAGAATAGGTGTTGCATTGCCACTTGAATAATCCATTGTGTTCTTTATTAGCTTTTCCTTCAAGCTGTTAAACTTTTCGAAGGCACCCGCTCGATACCAATTGAAGAACACAAGCTTATACTTGAGAGGGGGGTGAACAGTATAAGACCTCTTTTTACTTTTTCCTTTATACTTCAAAATAGTAAAGCAATATACCCAAAGCAATATCAAAACAAAGCACAATATCATCCACAAAGTGACACCAATTTTAACGTGGTTCACCCAGAAATCTTGGGCTACGTCCACAAAACTTTTCTCTAAAAGTTATCTCAAAGTTCTTTGGGAAACCTTCCCAATTACAATGTTTATGAGCCTCGGCCCAAAGGAGATACCTTCCCCCAATCTGAATTTATGAGCCTCTGCTCAAAGGAGATACCTTCCCCTCTATCTAAATTTATGAGCCTCTGCTCAAAGGAGATACCTTCCCCTCTACTCTGGAAATGATCCCTCGGAAGATCAACTGCCTCTACCTCTTGCCAGCATGTGGAACTCCTTTCCACCGAAGACCTCCTGTCCTCAATGCTTAGCCTAAGAGACCTCTGCCTTCTATGATCACGTCCACAGCAGCTCAAGCAACTCTGTACCAAACACAGTCAGTCGGTCTAGTACAAGTCTTCCTCTGTCTGTCAGATCTGTCCAACTCTTGAACAAATCAATCCTCTGCATACAAGCCTTCTCAAAGACTTGCCAAATCTATCCTCAGGTTCTTCTCAAAGAACCAATGCACCTCTGTCCTCAAGTTCTCTGATAGAACTCTCAAACTCAGCTCACAAGTCCTCTGCTAGGACCTGTCCAAATCTGCTCACAAGTCCCCACCGAAACCTGTCCAAAACCTGCTCACAAGTCCCCACAAAACTTGCTCACAAGTCCCCACCGGAACCTATCCAAAACCTCAACAAGCTCACCAAGAAAAACTTGCTTAGCATGAACCCACAAAGAGAATTGTTAGAGACCCAATGTGATTCATCAACCTCATAGAAGCATAAAGAGAATTGTTAGAGACTCAATATGTTCTATACTTAACTCCCAGTATCAATCTCAACTCAATCTCAATCTCAACAGAATAAGATAGATGTAGTATGCTTTTCTCAAGAACATGAAACACAACCCAACAATTGCCAACCATGCAATATCTCATATAACAATGATACTCATGTTCTTTCCACAACCAATTAGGGTTTTAACAACAATGCTCATCAAACAAGGTTTAGTCAACCAACACCATTCAACTCAACATCAACCTTGAAGCATTCAACCAATCATCACAAGAAAAGGAAACAAGTAGAAATCCTTTTCCCTCCACACTTATTTTTAGAAAACCATCAATCAATAACAACCATGGAAGAATGTGCCCATACCTTTACTTTGATGAAGAAGGAGAACTCAAAAAACTGTCACAACATTAACTCTCAATTTACCACCAATTAGAGTTAGCAACTATACAATAATACACAATAATAAAGATCCAAAATAACACCTTATTACTCCAACTTAATATTAACCACCAAAATTATAATATACATACAAAGTAAAATCTCTTTACACCTTATTACTCCACATAAGCATCAAGCATTAATAATAACAATGTCAAAACAAAGATTACAACTTAACCTTATACCTCCATCAATAATTCTTGATCAAATCAACTCAAATATCCCAAGTCAACAATAAAAAGATTTACCTTGGCAATACTTAGTTCTCCAACCTTAGGAGAAATGAGGAGCCACCACTATAAGCGCTAAAGCGCATTCTCCTCTACTTACGTAGCCCAATCACAGCCGCTCTCCTTCGTGCATCGCAACAAAAGGAAAAATGCACTCGACGTGATTCGAAACTTGTATCTCTGCCTAGCGAGCGCCTTTACTCAAACTCCATCGTCGTTGGAGCACAAGTGCCCGACAAAGAAATATTAAACTATCCTTTGTTTTATCTTCACTTGATCGTAGGATATGGAAAACGTATTCGTTTTCCTAGCATTTGTCCAAAACATAAGTCACTAAATGCTTGCATTAATCATCTCACAGCACAGTCTAAAAAACACAGTTCGGGTGCAATTGCCAATCCACTAACGTCAAGCAAAAAAGTAAGGATGCAGCCCAAGCTCAAATCCGAGTATGCCAAGCACGGTTTCCAAGACACAGATCAAGCACGATTTCAAAGACGTCAATTGGAGATTCGAAGACACAGAGCAAGCACAAATCGAAGACACCAAGCGCTATTCGAATGATACAGAGCAAACGCAAATCAAAGACACCAAGCGCTATTCGAATGATACAGAGCAAACGCAAATCGAAGACTCCAAATAATCGGTGGTGCACTTACTTTAGAAAATCATCCCCACTTATATAGCCATTTCTCCTTAACTGTTTGACGTCGGCGCTCCTCCAACGATGGCAACACGTCGGCGAAAGAAAACTTTATCTACGTCGCTTAAGGGTTAAAAGACCCTTTAATAATAATTAAAATAATAATAATTATTATTTTATTAATAATAAATTAAACTTAGACCTTTGTCAAAGGTTTGAGTTAATTTAATTATTAATAATAAACATGGACCTTCAAGGTTTTTCAAGAAGCAAAAACCTTTGCATTAAGTTAAGCTTGGTTTTAATAAAAACCCTTAATGAGTCCAAATGGTTTTAAGAAAAACCTTTAACCTTGTCACCATGGTTTTAATAAAAACCCTTTAACAATATGAAGCTTTCTCAAGATATTTTTGACATCACACTCTTTTTGATATCAACACAAAAATGCCTTTTGACATCAATGACAACTTATACACTTGAGCAAAAGCAATGTACCCAAAGTACCCAAAATTGCCAACACCTTCTACCTCTATCAAACTCGAATAGTTGAAGAAATACTTTTTAGTTTGAAGATAGTTTCTTCTTGTCTAGCTAGGTCATATGCCTCTTGCAAAGTTTTAGGTTTGAGTACACTAATCATTGTCCTTATATTAGGGTCTATCCCTAGAATGAACTTATGCACCTTAAGGCATTCATTGATCTTGTACTTTAGAACACGTAGGACAACTTTAGAAAAATAAAATATATTAAAAATTATTAACTTGCCTCTGTCACTGAAGGGATTCGATCTTGTGATCTTCTTGCTCAATGCCTTAACCACAACCAACCTATCATTGGGCCACACACCCTCACGTTCTCAAAAGGAGCACATAACAAAACCTTATGCCGTGAATATTGTGCCCTTCAAAAACAAAATGTGCTTCACGTGTTTCAACACAGCAAAACACCTCCGGAAAGAATCAAACATAGGACCTTCTACTTCACACATAGCGCACAAACCACTAGGCCAAGGAGACCTATATTTTTGGCTTTACTCCACAATAGTCTCTTAAATGAATGCAAAAATCATAAGCATTTTAAAACCCATTTCACACACACTTTGACACACGATGCACATGCTCTTTTACCATTCGAATTCAAATATCAAATCGAGCGCTTAGGGAAATAAATAGTAATTTTGGGCATATATATATGTCCTCCTCCTTTCCTTTGACATCGGTACTATAATTTAAATATTAGTTTTATGCCTTTTCATTCCTTTGACACCGGCGCTATAAATTAAATTTTAATTTAAATTTTAAATAATTTAAAATTTAAACTTAAATATTTAAAATTAAATATCTCCATCATCGAGGCACCTTTTTCGATGAAACAAAAATCCAACCTGGGTTTTAAGAAAAACCCATTTCAAATCTGCCATCCATGGTTTTAAATAAAACCTTTTATTTTGCCTACCTTGGTTTTCACAAAAATCATGTATATATCCATGCTCTCCAAAATATCGTAAATGCTCATTTATGAAATGCTTTGGCCAGTAAAACTCAATGTGATCCATGTGACATTAATGACAACATAAAATCACTCAAATTTCCAACATATCCTCTAGGAGAGAGGGAATTCACACTAGGGGAGGGTATCATCACCATATGAGGTGGGAGAGGGCATCTAGATTTGGAAAGAATGCTAGGATAGGGAAGAGAGCCAGGGAGGAGAGGAGAGCATCTCCTGAGAGGATAGGGGATGACAAGATGAAGGAGCATGTAGCATCTCCTCAACAATATTTTGTGCCTGACTTTCCTAAGAATGGCATCATGATAGAGGATGTGGGGAAGAGCAATGAGATGGCTACTCTACAAGCGGAGAACATGAGTCTAAGGGCTCGTGTTAAGATGCTAGAGATAGAGGATGCGGGTTTGAGGACTCAAGTCTAGATATTAGAGATAGAGGATGCGATTTTGAGGGCTAGGATTCAAATTCTAGAGGTAGAGCTCGCACAGGCGTGAGCTCAAGCACAGGTGGGACAAGGATCTAGGGTTATGACTCCTACATATTCTTAGTCATATCACTTATAGAGGAGTGATTCATGGAGAGTGCTAGCTCGGGATCTTCAACTGATGGGTTTTTACCATGATTTATACTTTGTAGTAGTGCCTGTGGAGTAGAGGCAATCAGAGCCTTTGATGGCTAATATAAATGTGACTTCGAGTCACTCAAGATATCGCTCGACTTCTAGGATAGCTACTACTATAGGAGTAGGAGGATTTAGACCACTATGACCCCTTGGTGGGGATGATGATGCTTAGAGTTATAGGGCTTCTAGAGGATAGGGTTTGACCTATGATATGGTTTTTGTGACTAAGTATGCCGATGTTGGGGATTGTGATATATCAGTCGACATTATTTTGTATATAGACTTTTGAGATATATATATATATATATATATATATATATATATATATTATATATATATATTGATCTTCTTGTCTTATGTAATTTTGAATGATTTGATTGCATTTGATTGTATTTATTTTATGATGCTTTAAATTTCCTACAATCATCCTTTCTATTTTAAATTTTTTTATCATGCTTAACATAGAAGAAAATGGTTTGATTTTTGGTAAAGTATATTTTTTGAAAAATATATTTTGGTATGATGATAAAATTGACAAATTTGGTATGATGTTATGTAACCGTTGGTGGAGATCAGTGCTTGTTAGTTCATGAAGTGAATCCTATTGTGATGAGGTTTTGTATTGATAATAATAGAAGAGTTTTTGTGGGGCTTAAAAGTAATTTTGAGGCTTATGATGATTAAAGGAAATGTTGGTTTTTTTATTGAGAAAAAAAATAATTTTTAAGAAAATATTTTGATAAAGATTATTGTTGTGATAAAAAAAAGTGATTTAAGCATGAAAAATTGGGAAGGATGACTTGCACTAGGCATAGAATTCCTAGTGTGATAATTTTGAGAAAAATAATTACTAGGAATTATACCATCATCTTGAAGTCAAAATGCAATGCATGATAATATGAAATTATTTGTTCTTAAAATGCAAATTGATGTGAAGAAAATAATTATGTCATATGTTTAATAAGATTGAGAAATATGAAATGATTTTAAGCCTAAAAATTTGAGAAGGATGACTTGCACTAGGCATATAATTCCTAGTGTGAAATTTTAAGAAAAATAATTACTAGGAATTATACCATCATCGTGAAGTCAAAACGCAATGCATGATAAATGATTTTGGAAATGCAAGTCATTTTAAAAATTTTAAATTTTTTTGAAATATATAAATGTAATGAATTAATATGAATAGCGATAAACTAATGTCGTCTGACAAATTTCAGAGAAAATATTTTAAATTATTTCTAATACAAAGTCAAATTTATCAAGAACTAGTGTGTGATGTGTGAGTTCATTATTTATTTTTATTTTTCATAATGATACAAAATCTCTCAAGGATCAAATGTGTGTGCTTGTGAAATTAATTTACCAATTTTGAGTGAGGTAAATGATACAAGTAAACTTTTATGAACCAATGTGTGTGCAAGTGAAATGTTCATTAACCATAATTTTGTGCATGCAATTGCACTGAAATACTATGTAAGTCAAGTTACCAAAAGCTAGCTAATGCACAAGTGGACATTTGTCTGTACAAAATAATATCGCTAATGTGATAGACATATCGCCACGCAAAAGGCTTACCCAAGGCCATGCGGGTTGGGCATAAATCACATGTTATGGGGCTCACCTCATGGCTTTCAAATAACTAAGGAATTCCAGGGATTCAAGCTCATTACCCCCTTATTTTATTTTGATTTTGGAGTAGGGATTCTTGTTCATTTTTTAACAAAGGATTTTATTGCTTTTTGTAGAAAAACTACTTTTTATTTCTTTTATCTTTTCTTTGCTTTTTTCTTTTTTGGGATACTTGCTCAGATTAGACAAGGAGAAAGGGATTTTATTTAGGTAGGAGAGAGCTTGTCCTTTCTCCAATTCTCAGTATTCTATACCATGTACATAATAGGATAGCAAGGGAAACTTTTCGCTTAAGGAACTAAGACTACTATGTAGTGTCATTTTTTGAATTTGGAATAAATCATTTTTAATATGTGAGAATGTGTTCTTGGTTCAAGAAGTAGCAATATCAGTTCTCAAAACTCAAAATTTTATTTATTGAAGTAATAGTAATTTTTAATACAAGAAAGATTTATAATCAAAGTGATGAAATTAAAATTTAGTAAAGATGTGAATTAAGTGAGTGGTTCAAGATAACTTTTGAGTTTATCTGAAATAAAATAAAATATAACTTGAATTTTTGGAAGACAACACACACTGATGTGAAAGAATGAGCACTTAACAATTTAAAATATTTTTGGAAATTTTCATGTTTTTTTATTATTATTTTTAGTTGTTTTGATAATATGACAATTGCAAATTGAATTATGAAGAAGTTATTTCAAATATATATAGAAATGGATTTTTTGCTTTATGCATAATATCTTTTGAGATGCATGATATTCATTGGCTCCTTGAGATATTTTCCATCCAAGTTAGCCAAGCGATATGCACCTGATCCAGATTTAGTAGTGATGACAAACGGTACAAGCTAATTAGGTTGAAATTTACCTTTTAAATCTTTTCTAGCATTAATATTTTTTTTTATTTCTTTAAGCACTAAATCACCCACTTCACAAGATTGACTATGAAATTTATTTGCATATGATATTTTGAGTTTATCTTGGTAAGAGTGAAGATGCTCTAGAGCATGAATACGCTTCTCATATATAAGCTCCAACTAACTTAGTATTCCATCACGATATTCATCTGCTACTTCAACATCTTGAAGTAGGAGAGATAGAGAAGGAACTTCTAACTCAAATGGAAAAATTGCTTCAGCACCATAGACTAAGACAAAAGGTGAAGCGTCTGTAGGAGTACAGACACTAGTTCGATAAACCCACAAGGCAAGGTATAATTGCATATGCCAATCATGACCTAATTTATTAACCAATATTTTTAATATTTTGATCAAGGTTTTATTAGAAGCTTCCGCCTGGCCATTTCCTTGTGGATAATAAGAAGTAGATCATCAATGTTGAATTTTATATTTTTGACATAATTTCTTAACATTTTTTTTCTTAAAGCATGTTTCGTTATCAAATATGAGAGTTGATGGAATTCCGAATTGACATATGATTTTATTAAAGATGAATTTAGACACTTTAAATCCTATGCAATAAGCTAATGGCATAGCTTCTACCCATTTTATAAAATACTTTGTTGTTGTTATGATAAATATATGACCATCAGAAGAAATAGGATTTATTTTACCAATAATGTCTAAACCCCATTTAGAGAAGGGCCAAGGAGAAGAAATAGCTTGGAGTTCCTGAGTAGGAGCATGAACACGGTCTACATGCCTTTGTCACTTGTCATAATGACACACATAATCATTAGCATCTTTTTCCAAGGAAGGCCAAAAATACCACATTCAAATGAGCTTT
The DNA here is from genome assembly GCA_028583015.1 of Wollemia nobilis. Classification (NCBI taxonomy): domain Eukaryota; kingdom Viridiplantae; phylum Streptophyta; class Pinopsida; order Araucariales; family Araucariaceae; genus Wollemia; species Wollemia nobilis. The sequence goes on along the minus strand of JAQPPZ010002410.1, from coordinate 3,057,997 downwards.
TTGAAAATGGCACTTCCACTAAAGTGTCCTCCATAGGATCCATCATGGGCTTAACTTAATACTTTATTAGACTCTTCTAAATTGAGACATCTCAACATAATACCTTCAAAAGACCATTTATATAGGTCATTACCAATAATTACAAAACAAACAACTCACTTACGTAATAGCCTATGTTGATTTCTATCTAATCATTCAGGGAAGGTTCTCTTTTGGAGAAAATTAAAAGTGTCTATATACCAAGGTTCTGGAGTTACCTCATTAATTAAAAACACATACAATGGTTCTAGAAAAGACTTAGATGAAGTTGGTTCTTGGAGTTGATGAATAATTATTGTAGCATATTCATCATCCAATTCCAAAGGTAACAAAGAGGTAAAAACCATGGCATCAGTAGCACAATTGCTAGTGCGAGGGATGGCCTCTAAATTTACTTTTTCAAATAAGGATATAAGCTTAAGAACATACTATTTATAAGGATGAAGCTTCTCATATCATGTCTGATAAACTTCATTAATTTGATTTATCATAAATTGAGAATTTCCAAATACTAATAAAACTTTAATTTTTAAAGCTAAAGCGACTCATAACCCAAGGATTAGAGCCTCATATTCTGTAGTATTATTAGTACAAGCAAATTAAAGTTTAAAAGACAAGGGAATAAGGTGATTTTGTGGATATATTAATATAATACTTGCACCTACACCGCTCATGCATTTAGCTCCATCAAAATACAAGGAACAATATTCAGAAAGGTCCTCTTCTAAGTTAAGACATTCATCAGGAAATTTAATGGTTATAGGATGAGTAGATTCTAGAGGAGCAGTAGCTAATTTATCAACTATAACTTGGCCTTTAATAGATTTTTGGCCAATATATGTGAGTTCAAACTCACTCAGAGCAAGAACCCACTTAGCTGTATGTCTTGAAAAGTAAGCTCTACTCATCAAGTACCTTAATGGATCAAAATTATCAATGCCAAATATTTTTTGACTGAGCATATAATGATGCAATTTATACGTATAAAATACAACTATAAAACAAAGCTTTTCTAATGGAGTATAATGTATTTCATATTTTATTAATGTTCTAATTTTATAATATGTGGCTTGTTCTTTCTTATCATCATTAATTTGAGCCAAAATTGCTCCAAGTGCCAGTTCAGAAGCAAAAATGTACAAAATAAAAGGACAATCATGTCTAGGAGGAATAAGCACTGGAGGATTAAGAAGATACTATTTAAGGTTTTCAAAGGTTTCTTTAAATTCATCATCCCATTTGATGCAAGAGCATCCAGTGGCAGCAGAGCAATATTGCATCAACAAAAAAAAAACAAAAACAAAAAAAATTCTAAGTGTTTTGCCTTGGTGTTTGTCAGCCGCCAGTTGGGCGGGAAAATAGAATTTAAAATTTTATCAGCCGCCAGTTGGGCGGGAAAGTAGAATTTAAAATTTTTTTAGCCGACAGTTGGGTGGGAAAGTAGAATTTAAGTTTTCAGCCGCCAGTTGGACGGGAAAGTAGAATTTAAAATTTTGTCAACCGCCAGTTGGGTGGGGAAGGTAGATTTTAAAAGGGGATTTTGGATCTGGAAATACGGTCTTCGATCTGGGATTGGGCTCCAATATTGAAAAATTCTGGCATTGTAATTTCTACCCCTTTAGGCTAGCATTATGAAAATAATTCTAATTTAACTCCTTGGATTTTTTTTTTGTTCATGTTTGTTGATCCTCATCAAGTGGTATCAGAGCAGGAGTTCCTGAGTGTGTAAATAGATCACCGGACGTGAGGCAGTTTACACTAGGATCTATGGTTAAGGTTTGTGAGAGAAGTGAGAAGAATGCCTCCATGAAGAAACCATGGTGGTGGGAGAAATATGGTGCCAGAGGAATATTTTAGAGCATTGCAAAGGCAAGTTCAGGCTCTGCAAGAGAAGCTGCGTAGAGGGTTTGAGCCAAGGAGAGAAGATGGTAGTGAAGATGAAGTTGAAGAAGAGGACCAGTTTGAGGAAGAAGAAGAGGCAGTAGATCCTGCACAAGCCAGGTTATACAGAGCCATATCTTAGATTGGAAAGAGATCGAAGATGGAGCTTTCTACGTATTCTGGAAATCTTGATCCAGAAGAGTTGATTGACTGGATCAATGATTTGGAAGAATAATATTATTGGTTTTGCCATAGCACACATGTCAAATGGTCTAGGATAACCATTGGTAATGACAGGTTGATTTCTAAACTTAAAATTAACACATTTATGTAATGTAGAGGGTATTACTCTCATTGCATTGATCCAAGGTTGACCTAGAAGAATGTTGTATGATGTGGGGTAAGATACAACAAACATGGTAATATCCAAAATCCTTGGACCAACTTGCAATGGAATTGATAATACTCCACATGTTTCTTGAGTTTCATCATTAAATTATTTAATAATCATTTCAGTTCTTTTTAAATTTTCATTTCTAAATACAAAACTTTGAAAAACATCATATGTAAATATGTTTAATGATGATCCATTATAAATTAAGACTCTTTTAACACCCACATCCCCAATTAATGTTGTAATGCATAGAGGATTATCTCTATACATGATTTGAGGAGGAATGTCCTTATATTGAAAATCTATATAATTTTTTCCATGAGAAATCATAGCATATACCACAACATCAGGTTCTATATTTTGAGGTACCATCATTTTGCTTAAGGTATTCATTAATTCCTCTCTATGGATAGATGAATTTCTTAGAAGAACCAAAAGAGAAATTATAGCTGTGATATTTTCCAATTTTTCATTAATGTCATAAGGAGATTTTTTTTGTGAATTTGATATATTATTCCCTTTTATAGGTGCTTTTAACACAAATGGAGTTTATTTCTCATTTTGAGTTTGATTTTGTGATTGAGGATTTTGATTTTGGGCTTGTTGTCTAGTGATGGCTCCAATAGTGCGCATAATATTATTGTTTTGTAAATGACCAAAGTGAGGTCTATAATTTTCTGCTTGTTCATTTGAAATTATTTGTTGAGATGAGGGTTGAGTGGTCATTCTTCTAGGAAATGGTTCTTCTGGAACTAATAAATCTATGGTGGGAAGAATTTAATCCGACTCATCTTAAGAACTATTTGAATTATTTGAGGTGATGTCCATTTCACTCTTTGTTTCACTTTTCATGTTTTATGTGTCACTTCTTGTATCTTCTGAAGATGAAGATTGAAAATATTATATTGGTCTAGTGGTGACTATGGATAGAGTAGGTACATGGGAGGTTTGCAAATCTTGTTGTGGTAAAAAGTTACTAATGGTTCCCATGTACCGAGTTGGAGGAGGAACATAATTATGTTTTAATTGATTTACAGTATCTTTACCATGTTTGGGTAAAGGATGTTGAAAAATATGTAGGTTTTGACTTGCATTTTGAGTTGGTTTTTTTTGGGTATTACTTTGAGTATTATTGTTTACAGGAAATTGTTGTACTTCCATTTTACCTTTATCAATCAAATCTTGTATCATATGTTTCAATATCTTACAAGAATTAGTTGAAATTCCATCCACTTGATGAAAATTACAATGTAGATCTATTAGGATCCCATCCTAACCCTTAATGTAATAACTTCCATGATGTAATAATTCCTAAAGAACGTGGGTAGTACCCATGATTAATATTTTGTAATGTTCTAAGTTTTAGCTTATGTAGTGCCTATGACAAATGACACCCTTTTTATGTAACACATGGTAGATAGGTTATGTAAGGTGGCCTTGTGCATGTAATTCGAGTGGCATTGTGCATGTAATTCGAGTGGCACTATGCATGTAATTCGGGTGGCATTATGCATGTAATCCAGGTGGCATTTTGCATGTAAGCCAACCATGGAAGGGAACTCTTTAAATACCCGAGAAGGCACCAATGTATTCATATTTTTGCAAGTTAATGAAGTGTTGAAGGAGGTTGCCCCCTCGAAGAGGCCTACGATTCTATCTTATTGTGAGATTGTTCCTTTATGCAAATTTTTGTTATAATGTGTATTTTGTTCTGAATATTAATATGATGTTTATGTGAGTTTATTTCCAAGCAATTGTGTGAGAGTGTGTTTATTTGAGTTTATTTTATAGTAGGATCCTAACAAGTGGTATCAGAGCGCTTTCCAGGGCCAAGTTCTGCTGCAACAGTAATGATTCTTGCCTGTTAGGTATAATCCCTTGTTATTTTTGTGTAATTTTTTTTTTACTATTATCAAAAAAAAAAAATAGTCTTTTTAGTTGAGTAGGTAGAAACCCTATGTCGGGGGTTTTAAAATATCGTGAAGGATCTGTCATTATTGGCTAAGCTAGATAGCCCATACAACATCTAGTGAAGTGAGGGGCGATCAGGCTCCAATACCCAGGCCTCAGACAGAACTCGCGCATGGACTTGAGCTCCCACGCATCTTCGGGTGTATCGGGAGACCATTCTAGGGTTAACAAAATTTTATCCAGTAGGAAGCTTATCGGCCTTGTATCATCCATAGTCCATGGGACACAACATCCCGGATGATTACCCTCTCGTACTGTCGGAGAGGCCAGATAGTGTGCTCAAGGGTATGTGTGGAATCCTCCTTGGGTAGTGGCCTAAAATATTGGTCCGAGCACTATTGTTCATCACTGCGGTATAACAGAGGGCCTATGGGTGTTACATACTCCTTTACCTAGCATACCCTGGTTCTGTTAAAACTTCAACCTGCAACAAAATCACAAACCAAAACTCCCTGTTTGTAAACTTGCATTCCAAATTCCCAAAAGTGAGCATATGAGAAAGGAATCCTCTACCAAAAAAATAGCATAAATTGCATGAATTTGGGATAGAATATGAGGGTGATAGTTAAGTTGATAGTCTGGAGAATAATAGTCATATTTATAGTGGTAGTAACAATCAGGTCAGAAATTGCAGTTTTCAGTGTCAGAACAAAACTGTCATAATAGTAACCTACACAATACAGAGAATCTTCAGACTAGTGAGGTAAGTAGTGTCAGAGAGACTATCAGGGTTGAGAAAAACATTGAGCGAGTGACCAGAGACCAATTATAGATAGTGCTCCAGTACCCAACTTTTGCATTGTAGCTCAAAATCCAAAACTGTAAACACCGTTAGACTCAACAAAATAGGAGAAAAAAAAAGTCTGGGGTGCCAAAAAGTAGTGTTGTGGGATATAGCTCATTGTGACCACCTCTTCGAGCTGATCATTTTGATATATAGCACCCAAGCACTTTTTTGGACACTTACTAAAAATAGTAAGTCCTGAAACCCAATTCTATTTTTAGTAACTGGTCACAAAAGGTTCCAAAATGGCCCAGGGTACCCATGGACATCAAAAAGAGCTAGAACAGATGGACTCCTTAACAAAATCCATTGAGAATTTGAACTTGGCAATTTTCTCCATAAGGGAAGAGGTCCAAGGTCTTCGTCTAGATCATGAGGCCACTAGCGCTCGCTTAGAAGAAACACTGATAGAAGTGGGTAGCAAGTTACATAAGGGACCACTCAAAATAGAACACCAGGCTGAAAACTCTACAAGGAATGACCATGACCCATCCTTTAAAATGCCAAAATTGGACTTCCCTCGATTTAATGGGAAGGATGTTGATGGGTGGTTATGTAGGGTTGATCAATTCTTTAGACTTCATAATGTTCCCATATATCATCGAGTTCAGATGGCTTCCTTCAATTTGGAATCTGAGGCTCTACACTGGTTCCAGTGGTTACGTAATTCCAACCCAAATCTCTCTTGGGAGGACTTTGAGTCCCAACTACTGACCCGATTTGGGCCTAGTGAGTATGAGGACTTCACAGGGGCCTTGACCAAACTGCAACAAACATCCTCAATCCATGACTACCAAACTCAATTTGAAAAATTGGCCAATAAGACAAGAGGATTGACGAAAGGGTTCTTCATGAGTTGTTTTATCAGTGGGTTAAAATGGGATCTCCAAGCTGAAGTAAAGATGTTGAAACCATAGTCCATGATGGAAGCTATCAGTTTGGCCCATCTAGCCGAATCTAAACTCTCAAACCAAAGGTGCCCATCGTGGTTTCCTCAAAATCGACCTTCATTTCCTTCTCGAACCCAAAATTTAGTGGATAGTAAACCTACTACACCCAAGCGACTGACTACAGAGGAGATGGATGCACGTCATGCCCAAGGATTATGTTATAATTGTGATGAAAAGTTTTTTAAAGGACATAAGTGTGCAAACAAAAGACTGTTCTTGATAGATGTTGAGGAACCTACTAACACTGACCAGAGTGATGAGGATGAGGACCCTCCTGAAACACCTTCTCCATAGGAAGAAGATACACAGGGGTTTGAGGCAGAGATTTCAGTCCATGCTCTTGCAGGCATTACCACTCCACAAACCATGAAAGTTGTGGGATTTTTCAAGGGCCAACGTCTTACCATCCTTATTGATTCAGGTAGCACACACAACTTCATTGATCCTCGAGTTGCTAAGCGGGAAAATTGCTATATCCACACTTGTAATTCATTCGAGGTCATGGTAGCCAATGGGGGAACATTACCTTGTAAAGGAAAATGCCACAATGTCAAGATCAGGATAGGGGACTATGAACTCAAGCAGGACATGTTTGCCCTCTAGTTGGGAGGATGTGATATGGTTTTGGGATCTCAATGGTTGAGTACATTGGGCACTATCAGTTGGAACTTTGCAGAACTCTGGATGCAATTCTCCCAAAATGGACAGACACACTTACTCAAGGGCTCCCCTACAGGAACACCTCACCTCATTAGTTCCAATCGTATGGAGAAAGTGCTAAAGAAATCAAAACATGGGGTCATTGCACAACTCTTCTCCATCCAACCAACCACTTCACTAATGGCTGAAATTCCATCAGACCTACAACTAGTTCTACACAAACATGATGTTGTCTTTGCAGAACCAACTACACTACCACCACGTCGCTCTCACGACCATGCTATCCCATTGCTCTCGGGTAGTGCACCACCAAATATCAGGCCATATAGGTACCCTCATGCCATGAAATCAAAACTAGAAAAATTGGTACAAGAATTACTCAAGGCTGGTGTCATCCGGCCTAGTACTAGCCCCTACTCCTCGCTTGTCCTACTTGTTCCCAAGAAATATGGCTCATGGCACCTATGTATTGACTACTAGGAACTCAACAAGACTATGGTCAAGGATAAATTTCCTATTCTAGTGGTTGATGAATTACTCGATGAACTACACGGGACCATGTATTTCACCAAGCTTGATCTCCGCTCTGGGTACCATCAGATCCGGCTCAAGGATGAGGACATCCCCAAAACTACCTTTCGCACTCATGAAGGTCATTATGAATTCTTGGTAATGCCATTTGGTCTCACAAATGCTCCTTCTACATTCCAAAGTCTTATGAACAACATCTTCCGGCCCTTTCTGTGGAAGTTCATCCTTGTGTTCTTCGATGACATCTTGATTTACAACCACACATGGGAAGAGCACCTCAATCATGTGGATCAAACTTTATAGCTGTTGGTAACCCATCACCTTTTTGCCAAAAGGTCCAAGTGTTCCTTTGGTCTGATTGAAGTAGAGTATCTGGGACACATTGTCTCACAGGATGGCGTCAAGGTTGACCCTAAGAAGATTCAAGCAGTTCAAGAGTGGTCGAAACCTCGCACCCTCAAGGGACTTCAAGGATTTTTAGGGCTTATGGGCTATTATCGCAAATTTATCTACAATTATGGGAAGATAGCTGCCCCCCTCACCTCCATGTTGAAAAAATATTCCTTCACTTGGACAGGGCCTGCTGACCAAGCCTTCATTGAACTCAAGCATGCTATGACCACCACTCCCATTTTAGCCATGCCAGATTTCTCTAAACCATTTGTCATTGAAAGTGATGCTTCTGGTCGTGGTATTGGGGCAGTATTGATGCAAGAAGGATGACCTATGGCTTTTACTAGCAAGGCACTCTCTGATCGTAATCTGGGGAAATCCACATATGCTAAGGAAATGTTAGCCATATTGCATGCAGTCACACATTGGCGACCTTACCTCATTGGGCGTCACTTCTCCATCAAAACCGACCATCAAAGTCTCAAATATTTTTTGGAACAAAGAGTTGCCATGCATGACCAACAAAAGTGGGTGTCTAAACTCATGGGCTATGATTATGATATCACCTACAAAAAAGGAAAGGAGAATATTGTGGCTGATGCTCTTTCTCGCCAAATGGAGACCGTAAGTATGTTGTGTGCCATCTCAACACCACTTCCCCAATGGATTGATTCCTTGCATCAAGAAGCACGTCAGGATGCAGATTTGCAAGCTTTGATAGCCTCACTAATGGATGATCCAGATTCTGCACCAGGGTATAGTTGGAATGGCCATGATCTACGCTACCATCAACGCCTGGTTCTACCTCATAAGTCCCCACTTTGAGAGCTCCTCATGAAGGAATTGCATGCCACTCCCTCTGTAGGCCATTCAGGGTTCCTTAAAACATATGAGCGACTCAAGCGCACCTTCTTTTGGAAAGGTATGAAATGTGACATCCGCTCTTTTGTTGCTACCTGTGACACATGTCAAAGGATGAAAGGTGAAACAGTGCGCTCTCCGGGCACTCTTCAGCCATTGCCTATCCCAGATCAGGTTTGGACTGACATTTCCATGGACTTTATAGAAGGGCTCCCTAAATCTGGAGGTAAGTCAGTTATTTTTGTGGTAGTGGACCGCCTTTCAAAGTATGCTCACTTTTGTGCCCTTGCCCATCCTTATACAACATCCATTGTTGCACAAATTTTTCTTGACTCCATATTTCGCCTTCATGGCATGCCCACCTCCATTGTATCTGATCGTGATCCCACCTTCACTAGTCATTTTTGGCAAGAGTTGTTTAAGTTGCAGGGGACTCAGCTCAAAATGAGTTCAGCCTACCATCCACAAATGGATGGTCAAACAGAAGTTGTTAATAAATGCTTGGAAACCTACCTTCGCTGCTTTGTCTCAGATCATCCCACTCAATGGGCAAAATGGCTATCCTTGGCCGAATGGTGGTACAACACTTCCTATCATACCGCAACCAAACTCACACCATTTGAAGCAGTCTACGGGTGCCTTCCACCTATGCCTTCCTCTTACATTCCTGGCAGCTCCAAGGTCCAGGTCATCGACAACACTCTGAGTCAACACACCGAGGTCCTTCGCCAACTTAAGCAGAATTTGAACATGGCCCAGAATCGGATGCGCCAACAAGCTGATCAACATCGTTCTGAGCGTAGTTTTGATGTAGGTGATATGGTCTTCCTTCGCTTGCAGTCATACAAACAATCATCCCTACAACTTCACAGGTGCCAGAAGCTTGCTGCAAAATACTATGGTCCTTACCAGGTTCTACAAAGGATTGGCCCCACAACTTACAAATTGGCGCTCCCACCTACTTCCAAGCTTCATCCTATTTTTCATGTTTTTGCTCTCAAGAAAGTTGTGGGCACACAGGTACAGGTTCAATCCACACTTCCTGAATTGGATGAAGAAGGCTCCATCTTACTTGAACCTGAGCAGTTGTTGGATCGTCGGAATCGCACTCTTCGCAACCGTACAATTATAGAGATCCTGGTTCAGTGGCGTGGGCTTCAACCTGAAGATGCTACATGGGAGTCTCTCCACCAACTCCAGCAATAGTTTCCTCATTTCAGCTTTGAGGACAAAGCTTCTTCAAGGGGAAGGACATGTTAGGATCCCATCCTAACCCTTAATGTAATAACTTCCATGATGTAATAATTCCTAAAGAACGTGGGTAGTACCCATGATTAATATTTTGTAATGTTCTAAGTTTTAGCTTATGTAGTGCCTATGACAAATGGCACCCTTTTTATGTAACACATGGTAGATAGGTTATGTAAGGTGGCCTTGTGCATGTAATTCGAGTGGCATTGTGCATGTAATTCGAGTGGCACTATGCATGTAATTCGGGTGGCATTATGCATGTAATCCAGGTGGCATTTTGCATGTAAGCCAACCATGGAAGGGAACTCTTTAAATACCCGAGAAGGCACCAATGTATTCATATTTTTGCAAGTTAATGAAGTGTTGAAGGAGGTTGCCCCCTCGAAGAGGCCTGCGATTCTATCTTATTGTGAGATTGTTCCTTTATGCAAATTTCTGTTATAATGTGTATTTTGTTCTGAATATTAATATGATGTTTATGTGAGTTTATTTCCAAGCAATTGTGTGAGAGTGTGTTTATTTGAGTTTATTTTATAGTAGGATCCTAACAAGATCAATCCTATATCCAGCTGTAGTAGTATCCAGTTGTTGTATCTTTGGCAACCGTACTAAACCTTGTTCTAATAATTGAGGCAAAATCATGGTTAAGGGTTGATTTAATTTTGTGAATTCTCTTGGAGGTTTATCAAGAATATTTAACAAAACTTCTTTACAACTTTTGTAGTATTGATGTTTGAGGTATTTCTACTATCAGTGACTCCATCACCTACTACTTGTTTATTCTTATATTGGTTTTTGGAAGTTTTATCTTCATATTTTTTCTTAAATTGGCCTCTTATGATAAGGGCATCTTCTAATATTCTTGCTAAGTCTATAGCTTGATCAAAAGAGGTTATTGTGGCTGTAGCAAGTTCATAGGATAATTGTTCTTGTAAATTTCTAATGAATATTTCCAACATCTCTCGATGAGGTAAAGCAAAATGTAATTTTCCTAGAATTTGCCTCCATTTGGATAGGAATTCAGCAAAGTTCTCATATTTCCCTTGTTTTAAATTATATAAATCCTTTATAGTGACATGTCTTTCTATGTATGCATTAAATTGGTGAACAAACATTTATGTTGTCTCTTAAAAGTTTCTCAAAGAATTTGTGGGTAGTTGATAATACCATTCCAAGGCCATGCGTCTGAGACTTTTAGGGAACATATTTAGTAACAACAAGTCATCATAAGAAATTTCACGAATTTTTTTCCTAAACATGCAAATATGCCCAATATGATCTTCGATTCCTTTATATATTGGGAGAACTGACATAGGAAAATATTTTGAGTATGGTTGAGCAACCACAATAGGATCCAAGGGTTGACTACACATCTCTCTATAACTGTATGAGGGATGATAGGGATCCATTTGATCTATACATGAAGCTAATTGTTTAACCATGGCTTCAATCCCCTATGGTTGTCCACCAAATTGATTTTGTTGTACCATGTTGTTATGTATTTGATAATAAGGTTGTGTTGTCACATAAGGATTTCTAGTTGAAATACTATTGTGTAAAGTGTTTGTGGGAATAGTGTTATGGAGCTTATATGGGATTATATTTTGTTGAAATTTATGTTGATGATGATTGGCATTTTGAATTTTCTTAGCTCTTTGTGATGTAGCTATTTATTTATTAGGAGCTTGATAAGTAGAATAATTTTGTTTTTGTTTGGAATTTGGTTGTGTTGTTGATTTTTGATTGTTCAAATCTATGTTTTTATGAAATGGACTAGCTTGATTTTGGTTTGTGTTACTTATGTATGTCATTGGATTTGCATTTAATTATAGAGAAGCTTCTATAGCGGCCTCCATTGAATAATCTCCCGATGGGAGTAAATGTTCTATCTTTATTACGTGATGAAGATCATCTATATGTTCTTTTAAAAAATCTGTAAATTGTTGGACAGATTTAAAGCTGACATTGCCTTGAGAATCTACAAGAGGTTGGTTATAATATTCTTCTTCTTCTCCTCCATTATCATCCTCACCTTGTTCTATGAGTTTATCATCTTCAATAATTACCCTATCATCAAGGTTTTCTTGATCTGGTTCATCAAACTCTATTTGTTTACCATTCCTTAAAATTCTAGGCATTTTGTTTTAGGATATTTTTATCTTACAGATATATATATATATATATATATATATATATATATATATATATATATATGCTATATATATACTTAAATTCTTGGGGTATATATGTTATATATATATATGTAAATATGCAAATATGTAAATATATAATATATTTTATTTTTGGTTTTTTGTGTTTTTTATTTTGATTTTGAAAGCAAAGCAAAAAATAGAAATTATAATATTCTAAATATTATACTTTAGTCTTCTTGAAAGAGCCTATAGATATCGTTGATAGGTTCAAGCTCTTTAGGTGACATATAATGTTCTTCCTCAAATTGAAAATTGGCTTTCAAAAATTTGACAAAATGGGCTATGGTGATACTATCAATTTCAGATTTTTACATATAAAAGTATAATTCGTGATAATACTCACAATAATGGACTACCCTAGGAGTTTTTTGGGATCTTATCTTATTTTCCAAGACTATTTCTTGATCTTCTATGTGTGCTAGAAATCTATGTATTGTTATGGTATTTTCAATGTAATCATCAAAGGTATAAACAATTGAAGAAACACTTGCTCTTTTATTCGTTAACCACCTCTCACATGCCCTTTGAATATCAAAGTAGTGAGAAGCATTATCGAGCTCTAGAATTCTAGCTATGTCAAATATTTTAATTTGGCTAAGTCTTGGTTCATTGGCTTTTATAATGTCTAATATTTTCTAGAGTTCAGTCCATTGTTCTTGAGATGGAATACTAGAATTTTCAACTATTAGAGAGATTTCCTATGTAGATAATAATGTTCTAACATTTATGCTTACAACTCTTCCTATGTTGAAATTTAACATCTATGGAATGAAAATGTGCAAGTTTTGATCTTTTTGTTTTTTTTTTGTGTTTTATATTTTTTTATGAATTAGAAAGATGCCTATGTTATTCACGTCGGGTTCACCAAATAATGTAGCTCTAAAATTCTTGCACTCCTTTCCTTCAGGATAATGGATTTGCACCTCAAAGGGGAATGGGAGAATAGTAGGTCTACACCTTAGAGGAGCGGCACTTGAGGTCGTACCTTCTTTGGTGATTTTTTTGATGAATTGGTTAGGGTTCACCAGGAAACATTTATTGGCAGTTTCCATGCCTAGGATTGGGAGTTTATTTGATGTGTTCTTTTATATTTTCTCACAATCACCTAGTTTGGCCAAAAATGCAACTATGCTATACTAAATGTAATTTATTTTTATATGAATACAACATACAATGAATTATAGAAAGAAAATCAATGCAAATGCTTAATAACAATAGATATTTGATCCTCTTACTCAACACAGATGTCTGATGTAGATTATGTTTACTTTTTTTAGGTAGGATAAGATGCTCCAAGGAAAGATCAGATGTATGATCAGTGATCGTATCCGTCAATCAACGATCGACAAATATGATCATAGAAAAAACCTGCAGTTTCATAAATATAGTGTAAAAATAGAAACTTACAATATGTTGTGGGTCTTGTTAAGCAAAGGTTAAATCATATAAAGACTTAATGAATGCTTTTATTGAAGAAAACAATATGGATATGGACTATGATATGCGAAATGATGCAATTAAATGCAAATATGGTGAACGCCAAGAATGATACTAACAATTTTTATGCTTCATGCAATGATATATGATAAGTATGATGCTAAAATGTAGATTTGATAGGGGGGAAATAGAAATTTGGATAAAAGTGCTGACCTTATGAGCGAATATATTGCAAACCTCCATCTTGTGGATATCCAACTAGATAATGGCCTTATGACTTGGTCTAATAGAAGGTAAGGCTTAGCTTGTATAATGGAGAGATTGGATAGGTTTTTGCTCTCTAAAAATTTCTTAATCCATGGTCACATTCCTAAAGTGAAGACTCTTAATAATCTTGGTTCGGATCATTGGCCAGTCATGGTGGAAATATGGAAAACCAATGTGAGTTTCTCTCCTTTTCGTTTTCAATTAATGTGGCTTAGAGGCATTTCCTTCAGACCTCGTGTGCAACAATGGTGGAAGGAAGGTAAACCTAGGCATGGGATTAAGATGTTCTATTTTGCCAAAATACTACAATACATTAAATCCAAAATCAAGACTTGAAACTGGAAAGAGTTTGGGGATGTTCATAAAAAAAAACATAAAGTTATTGCTCATATTGAAAATTTGAATAAGAAAATCCGTTTAGATGGCCTCACGGAGAAGAGAAGTGCAAATGAAATTAAACTCACAACTCATTTAGAGGAATGGGAAAAAAGAGAAGAAATCTTATGGAAGCAAAAATCTAGAATTCAATGGCTCAAAGAAGGAAATCGAAACACAAATTTCTTCCACAAATATCTTCTAGCTCGAAGATCTCACAACTTTATTTCTTTCTTAAAATCAGATTCTGGAGATGTTGTTTATACTTGGGATGGCATGAAATCTATTGTTGTTGATTACTTTTCCAATATTTTTGTTGCTACTCCTCTTGACTTAGCTTCACAACAAAATGTTCTTCAAGCAATCCCTTCTCTTATCACTTCTGAGGAGAACTCTATTTTTACTACTCTTGTTACTATCAATGAGCTTCAACAAGTAGTTTTTAAAATGCAAAAATGGAAAACCCCAGGTCCTGATGGTTTTCCTATTGAGTTCTACCAAGAGTTCTGGGATATCCTTCATGTTGATTTATTAGAGGTGGTGGAAAAATCCAGGAAATCCAAAGAAATTTTGAAGGTTATAAATAAAACTTATATTACTCTTGTTCCAAAAGCTCAAGAGGTTGATCATATCTCAGCTTTTAGACCTATTGCTTTATGTAATGTTCTTCTAAAAATTATTACTAAAATCATGGCAGAAAGGTTGAAGCCTCTTTTGCATAAGATTATTTCCCTAGAGCAAGGGGGATATGTGGAAGGACGTCAAATAGTAGATGAGATAGTTCTTTCTTAGGAAGCCATCCATTCCATGGATATGCAAAATTCTCCTTCTATGTTCATCCGGTTAGACTTATCCAAAGCTTATGACAGAGTGGATTGGCACTTCCTTATCAAAGTTTTGAGGCAATTTGGTTTCTCTAAGAATTGGATGAATTGGATTATGGAATTTATCTCTCCAGTTTCCTACTTAGTTCTTATCAATGACAGGCCTTCTCAGTCTTTCCCAGCTTCCAGAGCTATTAGGCAAGGTGACCCGCTATCCCCTTATTTATTCATCATTCTTGCTAAATGCTTGGGTAGGACTATAACCAAAAATAGGGAAAAAAAACCCTTGAGGGAGTTACCATTGCTCATGGAGCTAGACCTATATCTCATCTTCAATTTGTGGATGACTCTACCCTTTTAGGTAAAGCTACAGTTAAGGAAGCTTCTAATATTAAGAAAATCATTAGCTATTTTTCTAAGGCTATCGGGCAGTTGATCAATGAAGACAAATCTAAAGTTATTTTCTTTCACCTGCTCCGCTAGACGAGAATCCATGGTCTTGGATAAATTAAGATATAAGAAGACCTCTCTTCCAATCACTTATTTAGGTATTCCCATAAATATTCAAAGGCAAAAAAATAAATATTGGAATTGGTTGTTGGACAAAGTCAAGAAGAAAATTGGAAAGTGGTCCAACACATGGCTTTCTTCTGGGGGTAGAATAACCTTGGTAAAATAAATCCTTCAAGCTATTCCTATTTATGTTTCTTCCGTTTTGAATATCCCAAAGGTTTTTCTTCGAGAATTGGATCAAATCAGTCATTGTTTCCTTTGGAGTGGTACTAAGGAGAAAATAAAATGGGCCTTGGTGAAATGGGATACTTTATGTCTTCCTAAGAGTGAAGGGGGGTTAGGATTTCGGTCTTCAATTAATAACAACAAAGCTTTAGCTGCTAAATTATATTAGAGGATGTGTTAGTCTCAAAATGACACTGAGAGGGGGGGTGAATCAATGTAGCTTTTAAAACTTAAATCTTCAACTCTTAAAGCCGAAACAATGAGAACTTAAAAACAAATAAAGCAAATATAACAAGAGAGCATCACACAACACAAGATGTACCGAGGTTCACCGATTTGGCTACTCAAAAATTGATTGTTTGGACTCCCATCCAAATCCAGCCTTTGCAAAGCAACAACTTTACAATCAATTTACTAGCACCCATTGGAAGGAGCACCAACCCCTAATTTATCTGCACCAATAGAAAGGAGCACCAAACCTTTATTTATCTACACTAACAGAAAGGAGCACCAACCCCTGATTTATATGCACTAATAGAAAGGAGCACCAACCCTTGATTTACCAGCACCAACTAGAAGGAGCACCAACCCCTGATTTATCTGCACTAATAGAAAGGAGCACCAACCCCTGATTTACCAACACCAACTGGAAGGAGCACCAACCCCTAATTTATCTGCACCAATAGAAAGGAGCACCAACCCCTGATTTACCAGCACCAACTGGAAGGAGCACTAACCCCTGATTTATCTGCACCAACAAAAAGGAGCACCAACCCCTGATTTACCAGAACCAACTAGAAGGAGAACCAACCCCTGATGCCAAGCACAAACTTGGACTTCGATTTTGAACTAGAAGATTGACATAAAAATGCCTTCACTTTTACAAGACCCTGACTGGTCTATTGCTTACCCAACATCTCCCACAATTCACAAAACACACATCCTTCTCGCTCGCCTCTCGCTCACCTCTCGCTCTCCTCTCATGCTCCTCTCGTGCACTTCATCGAATAAATTCCCCACACAAATTGTCCAAGCAACACTCCTTTTATAACCATCCTTTCTCTTTGTAACTCCAGTTGTAACTCCTCCTTTCAATTCTCATACGCCACTTGTCAATTGTAACACCTTCTTTATGTAACTCCTTTTGTATATATAGAGTAGGCATTTCATCAAACACATTACATGCAAAGAATTGACACCATATTCTCCTACCATGACTATTCATCTTCTCAGTCATGACTGTTCATTTTCTCCTTGCATGACAGTTTGTTTTCTCTTTGCATGTCTGTTTGTTTTCTCCTTTGTGCATGCGTGCATTTTGGTTTCCAAAAAATATTTTTGTTTCTATTTTAATGACTGTTCATTTTCTCCTTCCATGACTGTTCATTTTCTCCACATGGGCATGCGTCCGTTTCTTTCCATGTGTAATGACCATATTAAATGATTTAAA
Organism: Wollemia nobilis; assembly: GCA_028583015.1. Lineage (NCBI taxonomy): Eukaryota > Viridiplantae > Streptophyta > Pinopsida > Araucariales > Araucariaceae > Wollemia > Wollemia nobilis. The sequence goes on along the minus strand of JAQPPZ010002410.1, from coordinate 3,040,978 downwards.
ATCATTAAATATTCCTTATGGGTCCACGTCACTATGCAGTCTTCAGTTTTACCATCCTGGTCTTCAGTGGCGAAAATGCAACATGTCGCGATATCGTGACACTTTTGTTTCACTACCTGCCTGGCATTTTCGAGTCGCAAAAGTGTGACATGTCACGATATCGTGAAACTTTTGTTACTCTGCCTACTTGCCCTTCTTGAGTCACGAAAATGCGACATGTCACGATATCGCAACACTTTTGTTACTCTGCCTGCCTGCCCTTCTTGAGTCATGAAAATGCGACATGTCGCGATATCATGACACTTTTGTTACTCTGACTACCTACCCTTCTTGAGTCACAAAAATGCGACATGTCACAATATCACGACACTTTTTCTTTCTCTGCCTGCCTACCCTTTTGAGTCACGAAAATGCGACATGTCGCGATATCACGACACTTTTTCTTTCTCTGCCTGGCTACCCTTTTTGAGTCACAAAAATGCGACATGTCGTGATATCGTGACACTTTTTCTTTCTCTGCATTTCTCTTTGCTTTGGCCCACGAAAATACAACATGTCGCGATATCACGACACTTTTTCTCCTTGCTCTTTCTCTTAGCTTTGGCCCATGAAAATACAACATGTTGCGATATCGCGACACTTTTTCTCCTTGCTCTTTCTCTTAGCTTTGGCCCATGAAAATACAACATGTCATGATATCGCGACACTTTTTCTCCTTGCTCTTTCTCTTTGCTTCGGCCCATGAAAATACAACATGTCACGATATCGTGACACTTTTTCTCCTTGCATTTTATCTTTGCTTTGGACCGCGAAAATGCAACATGTCGCGATATCATGACACTTTTTCTCCTTGCATTTTCTCTTTCTTTTGGCCATGAAAATGCAACATGTCACGATATCATGACACTTTTTCTCCTTGCATTTTCTCTTCTCTTTTGGCCATGAAAATGCAACATGTCACGATATCGCGACACTTTTTCCTCTTTGCATTTTCTCTTTCTTTTGGCCACGAAAATGCAACATGTCACGATATCGCGACACTTTTTCCTCTTTGCTTTTTCACTTCTCTTTTGGATATGGGCCACTTCGGTCTTCTTGGAAAACCTATAACAACTTTACCCAAACATCAAAAACATCCTCATGAGCATTTAACATCACTGTACATACTTTGAGTAACCTTTGAACTCCTGTCCACTGCATCAACCGATATTTATGACTGTGTTGACAACAATGACAATACTGTCGCTGCACCTTGCTCAACAGGATGTTGCATAACCCCAATGCTCTTTGGGCCAATAATATTCATGCTAAATATGCTGAGAAAATAAGTCCTAAAGACCTTGTTCACTATCATCTTCCTACCAAAGGTTCTCCCATTTTAGCAGTTCTTAAGACTAGTGAGGATTTGATAAAGAAAAAATTATTTTGGATCATTCATAATGGTCAACATGCAAATTTTTGGACAGATTCTTGGGATGGTCACAAGCCTTTGATAACTCAGTTTCCCAATTGGAGGCCTTGGATGGAGCGACTTCACCAAGCTAATTGGATAAAGGTGGCTAATTCTTGTCGATACCATACTGGTAATTCAAAGGTTGGTAGATATTGGATCCCTATTGAGGATCGGCCTATTAAAATCCCAGAAATGCAAAGACAAGATATCCAAGGCATCCTTCATATGATATCCCTCTCTTGGTCCCATGAAAAAGATTGTTTTGGATGGAACAACACTACTAAGGGTGAGTATTCAGTTGCTCAAGGTTATTTGACCTTATGCCATAATAATCCCAACCATTATTTTGACATATTTTCTCAATTGTGGGCTCAAAAGCTCTAGCCTAAGGTGAGGTTCTTTAATTGGCTTTTATTGCATCGTAGGGTGCTTACTGGTGAGCAACTTATGAAGCATGGTTTTCATGGCCCTTTTAGATGTGAAATGTGTGAAGAGAATGTAGAAAATATCAACCATATTTTTATTGAGTGTACTTTAGCCTTTGAGCTATGGAGGAGAATGGCAACTTTACTTGGCTTACAGTGGTCCAATTTTTTCACTTTTGAACAGCTTTGGAGGGATTGGCCTAATCAAGAGGGTGTTGATCAATTTATTAGGCAGTTAGTTTGGATGGGTTCTACCATTCTTCTTTGGAATATTTGGAATGAAAGGAACAACCAAATTTAATCAATATGGGAAGGATATTCACTATATTTGGCAAAAGACCATAGCCAACTTAGTTGAATCAGTCCATCAACTCCTTAATCACCCCCAAAACTCCCACCAAATATGGGATCAAGTGATGCAAATATTGAATATTAAACCTTCTAAGGGCAATCAACTTAAAGGGAATGTGAGTATTAGTAAGACGGATAGAACTAGAAATTGGCAACCTCCTCCTAAGGATTTTGGAAAAGTCAATATTGATGGAGCCTCTAGAGGGAACCCTATAAAAGCCAGTGTGGGAGGAATTGGTAGAATTTCAGGTGGCTCCCTGGTTTTTACTTTTGCTGAGAATTTGGGTATTCTTTCCAATAACCTTGTTGAGGGGTATGGTATCCTTAGAGGCCTTCAGGAGGCTACTAAGGTTGGATGGGAAAAGGTGTTAGTTGAGTTTGACTCTCAACTTATGATTAATCTCTTGAAGAATCCTTCTAAGAATCATAAGGTGGATTGGAGAATAAAAAGAATTATTGAGAAGATTCAGTTAATCCAGATGGGATTTTTGAAAGTTGATTGCAATCATGTGGTCAGAGATCAAAACAAGAGTGCTGATGCTTTAGCTAATTGGGCTTTATACAAATGTGATCTTACTTGTTATGGCCACCCTCCTATATGGTGGGCTTCTCAAATTAGGAAAGCTCTTCTTTCTATCATTTATTTGGATGGCTCCAGTTCTGAAGGTACCTAGTTTCTTCTTGCTTTTTTTTTTTTGTTTGTTTCTCTTTGGTTCATTCAGTTTTTTTTAGTTCCCTAGCTCATTCTATTCTTTATTTTGTTTCCTCTGTTGATTCTTGCATTAATAGTCTTCTGGTCTAGATAGGTAATTGTTTTGTTCATTATTTATTTATTTTTTATTTTTTCTTATTTTTTTTTTGTTTAGTTTTTTAAGGCGGGTGGGTTCTTTTGTTTTTTTTTGTTTTTGTGTTCTTTGTGTTGGTTTTTTTTGTTCTTGTGTTTTTGTTGTTTTGTTTTTTTTTTTTATGTTTTTTGTTATTGTTCTTGTGTTTTTTTCGTTCTTGTTCTTGGGTTTCTCTTTGTTTGTGTTATTTTTTTTTTTTTATGTGTGAGTGTTTTCTATGTTTTTTTTTTTGTTTATTGTCTGTTGTTGGTTGTTTTTATTTTTATTTTATTTTTTAGGTTTTGGTTGTGTTTATTTTTCATGTTTTTTTGGGTTATGTCTTTGTAGTGTTTTGTTGTTTTTATCTTGTTTGTGTTTTGTTATGTGGTTCTTGTGTTTTTCTATGTGGTTTGTGTTGTGGTTTCTTTTATCTTATTGTGTGTGTTTGGTTGTGATTTTGGTTTTGACACACTCAAGGAGCATGTTTTTTATTTTATTTTATTATTTTTGTTGTTATTTACTTTTTTTAATTTGGTTTTGTGTGTTTGTTTGCTCCTTGAGCATGTCAAAGGTGGTAGGCCAGGTCCGAGTCCTAGGCGTTTTTAGCGGAATGGATACCCTTGCCTCCTTGGGTCTTACTCGAAAGTGGCATCCCTTTTGGCATGTTTTCCACAAATAAAAAAAAAATGTAGATTTCATATCAAAGAATACAAACCAGAACTTGAATTTTTTCCCCAAGTAGCTTGTGGACCGGATCGTATGCAACAAATCAAGATCGGATACTAACTAAGCCATATCGTAACTATGATCATGGATCGTAACTACACACACACAATGATCGTACTTCCAAGCCTATAAAAACATATAAAAATAATGAAGACTAATGAAAAATTAGGTAGCTAGAATTCATAATTTTATTAGTGAGTTAGGAGGAATTTAGGGGGAGGATGCCTAGTTAAATATGCTAAGAAAACTAGAGAAGTTGGTATAAATTAAAAATAGGTTACAACCTCTTCCAAGCTGGGACTAATCGGTAGATCCGATCCCATAACTATCGTACAGTTATATGGATAAAGATAAAAGAGTTGCAACTTAATTTGTCATTTTACTAATATGAGTTTTTTTATTTTTGTACGAGATCGTACTTACGGTCTCGTACATAAGACGGGTATCAGAGATTGTACTTACAATCTCGTCAAGTTTAGATCCGATCTCACCAAGAGGGCATGAAAATTGAGGCAATAAGCTTAGGAGTTAATTTTTTGTATCTTTTGACTTAATGTGAATTAATGTGAGTCAATTTTAGGGTGTTAAACTAGTCTCAACCATCTTCAATACCTTAGTGATGTTATCAAGGCCCTATCTAGGGCTACCATGATGACCTCATCCCTTCTTCAGTAGGTTGAGGTCATCTGTGATGAATATAAACTCTTTTTCACAAATCCTCATAATGGTGGTCCATCTTCTCCTACCATGGACAATGCTGAGTAAAAGGGTTGGTTATTAGGTCTTTCTTCTACTTTTCCCGTTTGGTTTTCTTATTTTTTTGGTCTTGGGTCTGCATGCCCTATCTCTTTTTGGAGATCCTCCTAGTTGTTGTCTTGTGTTGTTTAGATGAGTTTCTTTCTATGTTAGAAAACTCAGTATTTTAGTTTGTGGTTTTTGCTTTGTAAAAATGTTTGGGGACCTTTTCAAAACCCCTTCCTCCAATCAATAAAATAAGAATATCTTCATTTTCCTCAAACCTAATTTAAATAATATTTAAAAATCAACTCATTAACTTGAAAATATTGGGTTGAACCTTATATGAAGAGATAAAAACTTTGGTGGCATAATAATATCAATATTATGTTCATATTACATAAATTTATGTATTGGCAAATATATTTAAAAAAATGCTCATGTTTTGTAAAACATGAGCATGTGTTTGTAAATCTATGCATATCATAATGTTTATCAATATATTCAAGGGAGTGAGTGGTGGATGGCCAAGGTGGGTTGATAAGTTGGATGTAATTAGAGATAATGTAATGAGGAGAGGTCATATGCACTATTCAAATGATTTAACAAGACTTTATATTTAGTATGTAAATATATTGCATAGTAAAAATAAATTGAGAATATCACATCTTAAGAAGTTGATAGCCTTAGAAGCCTATAATTAGATTTTGAAATTATGAAAATAAATATTCAATTATTAGTTATATATCTTGATTACATGATTTTTTCATTATGCATGATGTGATTTGTATTCTTTTATCACCGCATGAATATTGATCATCTTATTTAAGTGACTTATTAGATAGTAGATCTTTTGATGTACTAAAATTTTCTTATAAGATTTTTTGAAATAACATGTTGTATGTCTCATTAGAATAACATGAGGATGGTTGGATATAGTAATTTATAATGTAAGGAGAAGGTAAGAGAACAAGTGGATGGGACTTTAATGAGAGGAATATTTATGGACTATTTAAATAAACAATACCTATTGGTTCCATTGGGTTATCATAGATAAAGTTTTTTTTGATAAGTTAAATTTTATTAAAAAAAATAGGATTTTGATAGGAATTCCCAAAACCTGATTACAAAAATAGCCTAGGAGGTTGGTTGATCCATACTACGTAATCCAAAAGAGGGGCACGGCCCAAACATAGCAAAAAAAAAGGCAAGAAAAAGAGGAAAGGGTTCCCTGAGAGGAAGACCCTGAGACATCACCACACAGAAGAAGCTTATTAAATATTTTTAGTGCACTCCTTGGAATCATCATCCTTGGCCTCATCATATTATTTGTCCTTATCCTCATCCTTGATGTTGGCCTTGACGATCCTAACTTCATCTTGAGAGGTTTCAACGAATTCCTCTTGGAAAAATAGAATGTGAAGAGCATTGCAAAAAATTGTGAAGGATTCCACCACATATTTGACCTCAGAAATGGCCCTGTCTAAATGAGAAATGCCTTTGGAAGCCATGGATATGATTAACTACTACAAAATCTGGTTTTCATTAGCACTATTATCCTCATCTGACTCAATGTCAAGGATCTTCTTTTGGTCAACAACAAACTTGTTCCTCAAATGGTGAGAGAATCTCACAGGGAGTAAAGTTAACTCAAATAGTCATAGTGAATTACATGATCAAGGCTAAAAAATTCTTGCTATTTAAAGAGGATGAATTAAAACATGATAATATTATTTTATTTTTATGATATTTGTTTAAATATCTACGCTATTCAAATTAACTATGATTCTTCATATGGAGTTTGTGTGAAGATGTTGCATAATAAAAAGTAATAAAGCTTATCAAGTTAAGAAGCTAATAGAATTAGATAGTAGAATTTTAATTCTCTATTATAAACATGTGCATCTTTGTATTTTATTTGATTAATGTAAAAGTTATAATAAGTAATGACCCAAAATATAGCTACAAGAAAACACATAGACAAGAAAAGATTTATTTTTTCACTATGGTGAGGGATTCATAAACCCATCCTAACCCTTGGTTATTAGATTGTTTAAGTTCACTATGTCGTTCCAACTTTCACAAAAAGTTACATCTCACCAAATACCCTCACACAATTTTATCTGTGTAGGTGTATTATGTGTTACCGCAAATAAGCTTATCCATATCATCATTCTTGATGATCTAAAATTATCACCTTCAATCAGTTGAAGGTATACAACCATAACCATACCATACACAAGTCCCTCTATGTAGGTATGATACATGTATTGCGATTTAAGCTATCCATATCATCTCCATGACAAGCTATATTAACTCAAATGTAGTATTTCAGTTTACTTAGTTAACATTATCCCTAAGGGGTTTTAATCCCTTAGGTCTTCCTATGTTCACCCTAAGGGGTCTCAATCCCTTAGGTCACTCTCTCGGTTCATCCTAATATTTTAATTTCTTAGGTCACATTATGTTTAACACAAAAACAAGAATAATTCACTCTATTTAATCAAAGAACATTCCAAAAGGTATACAAAAACACTTAGAAAGGAAAGGACATTTTAATGAAAGTAAGTGGTAAATGGAAGAGAAAACTAAATAACAAGTATAAGCAAATCATAATCATAAATTATAGCTACAGTTCCCATTCGTTCATCAAGTTATTATATTTATTCAAGTATGGTAAAACCTCCATACTTTTGAAAGAATAAGTAATACATTAATAATCATTTAGGGATATCTCCCCACATTTCTAGTCTATTTAAGCATAAGTAAATCATTGCAAAGCAAGTCAAAACGATGTAAATGACAAAGCTACCATATTTTGTCCTCCATGTCTTTCCATTGATCATTTGAGGATAGTAGGGGATAAGGGAAACTCATGGTACAATTATAGATATTCTTCTAAATGCATTTACTATTTTCTTTGCCAAAATTCAACTATAAAAATTACATCAAAGAATCTAACCATCTACTATATAGTTGATATCACACAAATCTCTATTTTTATTTTCTCCTCTCATTACCCATAGAGAGTCTTTCAACAACTACAACTAGATCATAGGTTTTACTTTAATCAATTCATTTCAACCTTTATTCAACAAATTAAAGTCCCATACCTTTAATCATTAAATAAACTAGGTTCCTTTATTTCATAAACCAAGTTTCACTACTTAATTCATAAAATAAATCATTTTTCTCTATTTCATAAATTAAAGTCTTATACCTTTAATCTATAAAATAAAGTATTTCCTTTATTTATAAATCAAATTCTCCCTAATTTAATTCATAGAATAAACCATTTTCCTCTATTTCATAAATTAAAGTCCCATACCTTTAATATATAAAATAAACCATTTCCTTTATTTATAAATAAAAGTCTTTCTACTTTAATTCAAAAATAAATTATTTTTCTCTAGTTCATAAATTAAATTCTCGTACATTTAATCTATAAAATAAACCATTTCCTTTATTTATAAATCAAAGTCTCCCTACTTTAATTCATAAATAAATAATTTTCCTCTATTTCATAAATTGAAGTCCCATACCTGTAATCTTTAAAATAAACCATTTCCTTTATTTATAACTCAAAGTCTCCCTACTTTAATTCACAAATAAATCAGTTTTCTCTATTTATTAAATTAAATTCCCATACCTTTAATGTATAAAATAAACCATTTCTTTTATTTAGTAAATCAAATTCTCCCTACTTTAATTCATAAATAAATCTAAATGTCTTTATTTAACATAATCAAGTTTCATACCTTAATTATTTAAATAAATCTAATATGCCTTTATTTAACATAATCAATTCCCATACCTTAATTATTTAAATAAATATAATATGCCTTTATTTAACATAATCAAGTTCCATACCTTAATTATTTAAATAAATCCAAAATACCTTTATTTAACATAAAAGGCTTACTAAGTAAAAAATCAGCATATAACCCATTCTCAACAAATGAATATAATCAATGATTCGCCCAACAAACCAAGGTGTTGACTACCACTATACAAGCTCCAAAAAATACTTGATATACATAGAAAAACTTGATAGGATTATCCTACAAGGTATTACACTACACAACGCAGGCCCCAAAACAAAGACTACCTACTAGGAAACAACCCACACATAACCGACTATATGAATAGAGATAACAAGCATCATCTTCACCCATGTGGCACTATGGTGGCTTACCCATAGTGGCTCGTTTACGTCCCAATCCTACCTATGAGACCCACATACAAGGTGACAATTCACCATGATGATGTAGGGTTGGGCATAGTTTTCCCACTAAGGTCGACATATAAGGGTGATCTAGTATAACAAATGAAGCACCCAACAAAAGACTTAAAGATGCCAACAAAACTATGGCTATGTATGGTTACATCATAACAGAGGCTCTCAATAGACGTAGTGCTATGGGAAGTAGTGGTAAAACTAGCAATACATAACCTAGTATTAGATTAGGAAGGCCACCATGAAAGTGCTAGGGACCACAATCTTGCCAAGCAAACCAATGTGCTTGGTGTGGGTAAAGACACCCACCTCCTGAACTAGCAACACAAGGTGAAAGATAAGGTTTCAACTAAGGAATAAGGATGTCCTTAGTGATAATAGGTAGAGGTAAATGAATGGGTAGCAAGCCTAACACCACTCAAAAAGCATAGGAGATGGTCCACCAATCATGAAAGAGCAGAAAAATATTTCCAAAGACAAAGAGGTAGTTTTTTTAAATCCTACCTACAAATTTTTAAATACAATTTTCACGTTGCTCAACAGGATGTCTTTTGCTAGCATTCAATCCTCCTTGTATTTTTTCCCAAATCTTTCTCTCGATCGCCCTCTTCATTCTCCTTCGTTTTGGTCTCTCCTTCCCAGTTCTTTCTTTTCTACTTTCAACTCCTGAGATTGAGCCCTCTTTACCCATGTCTCCATCCTTCAACCACCATCTCTAACTGCCATTACTTCCTCATCCATCCCATGGCGAAATCAATTTTTTTTTGGATTTAAAATTCATTCCTCCCATTTCTCAAAATCTCTCCATAAAGGAGGTAACGACGAGAAGCTTCTCTTCACAGTACATACCTTACTTTCTTTGAAGAAATCCCTTAATTTCTTAGATTAAGATATTTTCAAATATTTAAATAGATTTTCTTTATTATTTAATATAGATTCCAATTATCTACTTAAATAAAATATTTATTATTTAAAATAGATTCAAACTATCTATTTAAATAAAATCTTTATTATTTTTAAAAATAGGTTCAAACTATTTATTAGAATATAATATTTATTATTTAAAATAGATTCAAACTATCTATTTAAATAAAATATTTATTATTTAAAATAGATTCAAACTATCTATTTAAATAAAATATTTATTATTTAAAATAGATTCAAACTATCTATTTAAATAAAATATTTATTATTTAAAATAGATTCAAACTATCTATTTAAATAAAATATTTATTATTTAAAATAGATTCAAACTATCTATTTAAATAAAATCTTTATTATTTAAAATAGATTCAAACTATATTTTTATAAAATATTTATTATTTAAAATAGATTCGAACTATATATTAACCTATATAGTTCTTATTCTAACATGTTATTTTTTTTTTTATAATTCCAAGCAAAACAAAGAGTTTCAAGAGCAACCAACTTATGCATGTTTTCTAAACCATTGATGCAACAAGTGATGAAGTAAAATACAACCAATGATATGCAACAGATAAAGAGGGAATCTTTCCATCAACCCAATCACCTATCTCAGTCGAAGAATTTATGATAGCTACCAAGCTATCAACTAAGGCTCTAGACGGTTGGCTATTGATGATTATCCCTTAATAGATAATGCATACCTCTATGAGGGTATTTGTTAATGTTACCATCGAGTTGCCTTAATCATCACTTTTCCATATTCAAGTACCTCATTTTTGGTGGATGATTTTACTTCTTCCACCCATGAGTGTACCTAATCCTACACATCAAAAATATGTTAGCAGTACCATGTTTTTCCAAAAATTGAACTAAACATCACATAGCTACTCAATTGCACAAAACTAAGTATTAAAGCATCATAATTCAATACATAGTTTTCCATAGCAAAAATACCCCTAGGGTGGGTCATGAAATACTACCCTCTGGGGCTAAACACCATCTCGAGAGTTTCCAATTTTATAAAAATAAAATTATTATATATGTTTTCAAACAAGAAGGGAAAATATTTTTGCATATCATCCACTTTCTCCCAAGTGGCATTACTTTTAGAAAAAGGGTCCCACCAGAACTTACATTATTCAAGATTTTGATTCCACATAGATTTGGAATGAAACTCAAGAATCTTTATTGGCATTACTTTAATAGCCTTTGAATTTGCCATCTACAATTTAGAAACATCCTACACATGTTTAGGGTTAGTAACATATTTCCTAAGCAAGGATATGTGAAAGGTGTCATGGATCTTTGATAGGTTAGGTGGTAAGGCAAGTCGATAAGAAACAAGACTAATATTTTTAATGATATCAAAGGGTCCCACATACAGAGGATCCAACTTCATGGATTTAATAACACTCTTATTCAGCTTAACCCTTAAAAATACTTTATCTCCAACTGAGTACTCCCTTGGATTTCTCTTTAAATTAGTGTAACTTTTTTTCCTATCAACAACCTCTTTAAGTCTTTGCCAAGTCACTTTCAACTAGTTCTCCATTTCTCTAACCATATCTGGTCTAATCACAACTCGATCTTCTAGATTATCCCAAGACAATGGTGTTCTACACTTTTTCCCATACAAGGCATCAAAAAGAGTCATTCCTAGAGAGGAGTGATGTCCATTATTGTAGATAAAATCTACAAGATGTAGGTAGTCTTCCTAATAAGACTTTTGATCTATGCAGTACATGCAAAGCATATCTTCTAATACTTGGTTTACCCATTTAGTTTGACCATCTATCTAAGGGTGGTGTGTCGAGCTCATATTTAGTTTGTGCCTACTACACAATGGAGGGCTTTTCAAAATTCAAAAGTAAATATGGAATCCCTATTTGAAATGATTATTTTAGGAAATCCATGCAATCAGAATACTTCTTTGGCCAATATGTTAGCCACCACATAAGCATCATACTTGATGTTCCTTGGTATGGAATATGCAATCTTAGTCAATCTGTCGACTATTAAAAGGATTGCATCATGTTGATACCTGGTCTTGGGTAACTCTACTATAAAATCCATATATATAATCTACCATTTCTGAATAGGTACATCACATGGATGCAATTGTCCTACAGGATGCTTACGTTCATCCTTAACTTTCTAACATTCGAGGCATTAAGAAAAAAAATAGTGATATCCTTCTTCAATCCTACCTAGAAGAAGATTCTTTTCATATTTTCCCTCATTTTAGCCCCTCTTGGGTGAACAAAATAGGGAGATATATGGACTTACTGCATTGTCAATTCCCTTAAATCACCCATTTTTGGTATGATGATTCTACCTTTGTAACACAAAAGGTCATCATTCATGTTAAATTTCTTGTTACCATCAGGGTCTCTATTCAACCTAGATCGAATTTCCTTCGAATACTCATCTTGAGATTGTTATTCCCTTACCTAATCCATTAGTTTTATGTAACTTCTGGTTATGTCTGCTAGGTATTTCCTTCTGCTCAAGGCATCAACAACCTTATTTTCTTTCCCCTTTATATACTCAATCTCAAAGTCATACTCAGCAAGAAATTCAACCCATCTTCTTTGTCTCACATTGAATATAGGTTGGATGAATATATACCTTAGAATTTTATGGTCAATTTTCAAATCAAAGGGCCTTCCCACCAAGTAGTGTTGCCAAGCCTTTGGATCATGCAACATTGCAGCTAGCTCTAAATAATGAGTGGCATAATTAACTTCATGCTTCATATTATTCTTTGAAGTGTATGCTACTACTGACTCTTCTTGAGAAAGCACTCCTCCTAAATCCTCCAGTGATGCATCCATGCACACTAAAAAGTTCCCTTGAGGGTCTAAAATATTCAATATTGATGCCATAGTGAGTTTCTATTTTAATAGTGCAAAGGTAGCTTCACACTTTTCTATCCACTTGAATTTCTTCTCCTTTTTTTGGAGGTTAGTTATTACTACTACAATCTTAGAGTAATCCTTTATATAACGTCTATAGTAGCTCGTCAATCCCATGAAGCTTTACACTTCTATCACATTAGTAGGGGTGCTCAATTTAGAATGGATTCAATTTTATTTGGATCCATAGTAATTCCTTTTGCTGGTATGATATGCCCAAGATATTGTACCTTCAAGATGTATAAATTATTTTTTGTAAGATTTTCATAGAGTTGGTTCTCCCTTAACAACTCTAACACGATCTTGAGATGTTTGTCATGCTCTTCCTTGTATTGAGAGTATATTAAGATATCATCTAGGAATATGAGGATAAAATGATCTAGATGCCTCCTGAACACACTATTCATTAGTTTCATGAATGCAACGGGGACATTAGTTAGTCCAAAGGATAGGACTATAAACTCATAGTGTCCATACCTAGTCTTGAATACCATTTTATGAGTGTCCTCCTCACATATTCTTAACTGATGGTACCCTAATATTATATTGATATTTGTGAATATTATGACATCCCTCAATTGGTCAAACAAATATTCAATTATAGGTAGAGGATATCAGTTCTTGATTGTAGCCTTATTTAGCATCTTATAGTCAATACACAATCTTAATGAACCATATTTATTTCTTACAAATAAAACCGATGCACCTCAAGGTGACACACTTGGTTTTATCAAAACCTTTTCTAATAGCCCTTGCAGTTGCACTTTCAATTACTACATTTCAATAGGATTCATCCTATATGGAGATATATGGGTGGGTTTTTCTCTTGGCATGAGGTCAATAGTGAAATCAAATTCTCGCATAGGAGGTAGTCCAATTAAATCCTCTAGGAAAACATCCTAAAAATCCTATAAAATTGGGTGTTTTTCCAACACCTCTCTCTTCTTATCTTCTCCAACTTTATTTAGTTTTACCACATAGACTATCCCTCCTTTCAAGGGCTTTCTTTAACTGCATAGCTGACAAAAAATGGGATTTGAATACCCTATGTTCATTATAAATTCCTTATCTTTCTTTGAATATTTAATCCATCTATCCTAGAAACTAGTCAATGATTTATGGGCCTATAACCAATCCATCCCTAGGATCATATCAAAGGTATGAAGTGGAAGTACATACAAGTAACCTTCAGTGGTACCACTAGCTAATGCAATCTCTACCATTAGAAAACACTAGTTTATTGAGTAGGTTTACCCCAAACTATACTTGACCTTCCGACCATGGGCTAATATCTTGGCCTTTCCAGCATATCACTTTCAAAAGTAGAAGAAATAAAGTTATCCGTGGCCCCCCTATCAATTAAAATATTTACTTTAGTATTAAAAATATTATCTTTCACAAGCAATGGGGTAACTTGCCCATCTAGATTTTGATTTCTGGTTGTAACATAGATCCGGTGCACAAGTTCCTTTCCTTTGGAATTGGATGTAATTAGCCTTGGTTGATGCAAATATTGGTTAGCATAGTGAGGGACTCTATAATGATAACACCCATCCTTGGGTCCTTATCACTTCTCTGGTTTTTGCTCCTCTGCCTTACTTGTTGGAGATAAAGTTTATGATTTCTAAGGCTAAGGCTTTACATTGGGGGATTATTGTTGGTTTTCTTTGGGAAGTTCTTGAATATTTCCTATTTCCCATTATTTATCTTCTCAAACTTCTAAGGGTTCTTGATCTTTTGATATTGTTTCTCTTCCTATTTCAAGAATCCTTGACTATTCCTCTTCCTAAGTGCTTGTTGATTTTGCTCAGACAAGGCAAAGTAGTTACATTACAAGTGAGATTCTACCTTCCTTGCCATATCATATGTCTTTTGCAATGATTTAGGCTCATGCATGTTTATATCATGCTTAAATATATATTCTAACCCATGAACAAGCTTGTGAACCCTCATATTCTCATCATAGGTAGGCACATACTTGATTAACTAGATCAAATTCTTATAGCATATATCCACCATTTTGGTTCCTTGTTGTAGGCTAGCAAACTCTTCAAATTTTAGTGCATAAAAATGTTGTGTAAGGAACCTTTTATTGAAGATGACTACAAAGTATTTCCATGGAATATCGATAGGTTCAATATTATTCTTCTCATAATAGGTTTCCCACCAATCTAGAGAAGCCCCCTCTAAGTAGATTGTGGCCCAAATTGTTTAGGTTCTTAGGGATATTATTTTACTATAAAATAAACTTCTAATTCTCTCAGCCAAGATTTAGTTGCATCCCCTTCTCCTTCTCCACCAAACTTGAATATACAAATATTTTTTAGATCCCTAGCTATTTTATTTTTTAGAAGGGCTCTAGCTTACAACTGTTCTTTAGTTAGTCCATTGGCTTAGCTAACCTTTGAGCCTCAAGCTTGCAAGTTCTAATTTGCAATAGTTTCCAATATTTTTCTCTTCTGATCCTGCATGGTAGAAACCATAGTAGTGATGTTTCCCATCTCTCTATTGGAATTTCTAGGATCCTCATCTTGGATCCCTTCTTTGACATTTTCTATAGATTCCATCGTAGGCCTCTCTTTTCTAGTATTAGGTGGCATTTTAACCTAATTTCATCCAAGAAACGATTTAGGTTACAACTTCAACTTGAAATATACCACTAATATAAGCCACAATACAGAGTTATCTTGTTAAAAGTATCAATAATCTAATTCAAATGGTATTTTAGGGTTATGATGTAACTTCAATACCAAAATTCATTGAAACGGGTATAAATTGACATTTGATCCATTAACACAAAACAAAATTATGCATTAAATGAAAAAGTTGTATTTCATTAATATTGAGAGATATGTGTTACAGTAGGGACATGATGCCCTTTATCCATTTATTCTTTTACTAATGATACAATAAGTTTGATGTCATCTTCAATCGTCCCTCAATGAAGGTGGGCTTATTTGTATGTGGGCCACCATCAGGTTGTTATTTGTTTTATGGTGTTCTTCCTCTTCAGATCTGCTAAATAACCTGTGAAGAACCTACAAAAGGGGATTAGTGTGATGGGGGGCATGCCTTAGTCAGGACCCATGTTTATAAAGACAAAACGATTGTGAAAGCATATTTAAAACTGAAATAAAGTATACAAAAGCTAATAAAATGGTAAAACATAGCTTACCTACCAAATCTAAGGTGATTTAGGCTTTGTAGGACCAATTCGCCACCCAAGGGGTGAACTGATATTGGATTCATGGGGCGAGGGGTGATCTGAGCTATGAGGTTCCTTTTGCAAAATCCCTTCGGTGGATTGATTCCTAGGCAGATGGGATGCCTCTGTATGCTATCTAAATCTGACTGTGTTCTCTGATAACTGATTTTTGAACATTCACTATCAATTTTTGCAGAGTTTATGTGCTTTGTTGAACTTGGAAGAGAGATAATTAGGGTTTTAGGACCCACTATTTATAGGATATGGCAAGGTGCGAGGGGGGGGGAGAGTTAGATAGACTAAATCTAGGTTGAATTCTGACTAGGGTTAGGTTAGGATATGCAATGTGGCAACATCACATTCCTTATGAGAAATATCCTATCCTCACACATGTGTGAGGATGGATTAGATTTAATCCTGATTAGGAGATCTTAAGTCAGTTTAGGACATGATTAAATAAATATCTTAACAAAACCTAATTACACACATGTGGGAGGATGTGATTAGTGTTAATCAAGAATTAAGAGTTCTTTTAATCAATTTTGCCCTAAAAAGGTGACTTAAGTGAAGTCAACATTAAATTAGATTTTTGGAATTGACTTGTTAATTGTTTTGGTCAATTAATACCCCGTGGGGGCCTCAATTGAGTGCAAATAGGTTGTTGAAGGATATCCCAATGCTCGGGATGTAATTTTTAAGGCTTATCAAGGTTTTGGACCTGAAATTTGATAAAGTGTCACATATGGAAGTCTACATACTACTATGGCAAACTATGACAATCTACGCATGACTACGCATAACTACACATAACTACACATGACTACGATAGTCTACAATAGCCTACAATAGCCTAGGGATGTCTGGAATCATCTATGAATACATATAAACAAAAATGTGTGACTTTTGGGTGTCTATATTTTACCCATTTTTGTACTATACTGTGTAGAACATAGTTTAATACAAAAATGTGAAGGGTTTGTGCGAAAGGAAAAAGGGATAGAAGGGGAATGGAATCCAATCAAAGGGTATGTAGCTGATCAAAGTGTGACCATACAAATTAAGTAGATTTCCAAGGGAAATAAGAGAATAAGGAAAGAAGGAGAAGATGAAAGAAATTAAAGCAATGCTAAAAAAAATGGAAATGATTGATTATGGATGCAATGATGTGATTTTGTTGAGTCCGTATGACATTTACGATGCCATACCAGTTGCTTGAGAATGACAAATTTTGTCTGCTTTGCTTTTGTGACCAGATAAGTGTGGTCCAAAAGTATGAATAGGACAAAAGCCTATCTAAATTTTTGTTGTTGATTGATTGATGAGAACATGGCGACAAGTGTTAAACCATTTGAGTTAGTTAACATTTGAATTATTCAAATGTGACCAGATCAGCGTGGTCATGAGATCCTTTTCCAAATGTTGCGCTAGGATTAGTTGCCCATGTCATTCATTGTGCTCCATGAATGGCAAAGTAACTTTTCCATTATTACGTATAACTCTGGTAATATAACCCATGTCTGGTTGTAATTGAAATTATTTTGTATGATAATATTCAACAAAAAAATTGTAGACAAATGTGCTAATCGCACTTTTGGATTTTTGATTTTGTGGTTGCATGTAAAGTTGACTTTGGATATGAATACCCCCTCAAACGAGGAATCAACAATGAGGTGAATGAAGTGTGATGATTTGATGATGCAACGATTGATAAAATACCAATGCATGATGAATATGATTAACAAAAAACAAATTTGGAAAGTTCCTAGGGTTTTAGAGGACATGTGCCTACTTTCCTAGGGTTTTGGGGGTATTTTGGGTGCTTTTGGTTGATTTCACCACCCACAGGGCGATTTTGACCTAAATCACCACCCGAGGGGTAAATTGGGTTTGAGTTAGCTCCTCGAGGGGTAAATCGGTGATTGAGATTTATTTAAGCCCTAATTTGCTTGGAATGGGCTCATTTTGATGGTGCAAGGCATTGGAAAGTGACTTGTGAGAGCATTCGGTGGAACGAGGAGAATGCGGTTGAATACTTCGAGGCCGACGATGATGAGGGGACATCGGTTAGCTGGAAGCAAGCGTGGGGACCCATCGATAATTGTTCTTTTGATTTATTTTGATTTTATTTTTATTTTCCCAAAAAATGTAAATGAGGGGGGGGGAGGTTTTCATCCCGATTTAAATTTTTTTGTAATTTTTAATTAAAATTTGAACACATAGTGTTAAAAGAGTCAAATGGGTACCCAAAAATACGATCGGTTTTTGAATTGGACTTGTTTTATCAACAATTTGACCGGGTAATGGGTAGAGTAGGTGTGAGGTTTGACCATTAGTTTTTGAAGTAACGGTGTACTGATATTGACATATTATTGCATTTTGTTTGCTAAAGTGGGAAATGGGTATCCCACTATGCGACTGTTTTATTTTTATTTTTTTGTTTGGTATGATTTTAGAATGTGTTTTTTTGGGGTGTAATTTATTAAACTTGGACTGTTGGATTTGCCATGTTAGAGGTAGTATTTTTGGAAATCAATGAAACTTTCACCGTAGAAGGGAAAAATGGGTGTCCAAAAATGTTGTTTGTTTTGGTGGATGACTTCATTTGGGCTACCTTTGATTTACATGCCAAAGTGTAGGTAATGTTAAACTAAAAATGAGCTATAAGGAGCCCGATTTAGACTGTATTCAACATTTGTTTGAACTTTCACCGCTAAGAGGGCAAATGGGTATTCAAAAATGTGACTATTATTTTTGTATTGTATGGTTTGGTGTGTGTTCAGTTTTAGAGTATGTTTGGTAAAGTGGATTTTTAGATTTGTGTAGTTTGGTATATTGTTTTTGAATTTTGTCAACACATTTACTGCTAAGTGGGCAAATGGGCATCTAGAAATGTATTTTGTTTTTGTATGTTGCATTGATTGATCATGTTTTCAATTTTGTGCCATAGTGGATGTGTGGTTGATTTTATATTTTGTTGTTGGAAGCCAACTATGTATTTTTTATCGCATGTGTTCAAAATTTTATCATGAAATGACAAAATAGGTATCCAAAAATACGACTGTTATGTTGATATGTTTCATCATGTGAATTGTGTATTGTTTTTGTCTCGATGTGCATGTCAAATTAAATAATTTTAATTTTTAAATTGTAATTGATGTAGTTTGCTTTAATTGCATTGTTATGTGGATTTCTAATGTGTGTTTTGTTGTGGATGAACAGGTGAAGATGCTTGAGCCTCGTCATTGAGTGAGAAAACTGAAGGAAGGTTTCGAGAAGCTGATGAAGATAGAGGAGTTAGCTTAGTTGGATGACATATATTTTTGAGGTGTGTGGGAATGTAAGATATCCACATCAATAGAGCATACGTGTCTGCGTTGTGTAAGCGGTGTTATGTGGATAGGAACACATTTCAATTTCCCATTGTGTACATGACCATTACATTAGAGGATGTGTATCAAATTTATATATTGCTGATTGAGGGTGTTTCTATGAGAGCAGCCATAGATGAGAGTAAGGATGTTGTGTTTGAGAGATTCTTTGGGGCAGATTGGAGATATATTGATGTCTCTAAGATTTATTATGAGTGGCTATGGTTAGAGCATAAGATATCTGATTAGTAGTGTATGGTGATGATGATGATCTCTACGTATGCTCTAATTGATAGTTCCAGGGTGTTTTTCACTTGGAATATGTTAGATGTGGTGAGTGACCTGGTGGAGTGCAAGGTTGTGTTTTCATGGGCACCTGCACTGTTGGCCCAAGTTTATCGAGAGTTGCATGATGTTGTTTGAGGCAGGAGGACAAGACTGAGTGTGATTCCTTTGTTGCATGTATGGGCATGGGAGCACATAGCTATCAAGAGGCCATATTTATTGCCTCACCTTGTACATATGGAGGGCAAGGAGTATTTATCCTATGCTTTGATGTGGAGTACAGAGGTGGATTGGGGTATCAAGAGGTCACATGAGGGTGACCCGTTATTATGGAGGGGTAAGTTTGGATACTTGACTCCCGATGATATCATATGGAGATCTTGGTTGGGTGGGGTGAGTTGGTATGAGGATGGTGAGCATCTACGAGCCATTCGATAGGATAGATGGTTGGTGGGGAGGTACACTTGGTAGACTAAATACTTTTAGTTTGATAGAATTAGGTGATAGTTTGGTTTACATCAGGGTGTTCTAGGGGCTCCTATGATTTACTTTAGGCAATGGGGGATAAAGGAGAGTGTCATATAATTTTGCCTTGGGTTGGTAAGATGGACCCTCCTATGGATATCCCAAATGTAGGGAATACCAGGACGACTCTGGAGATTGATGCATAGTGGGCACTGCAGAGTTGGGAGCCTAGGAGGGTTGTGGTTTATCGATGGGTGGCACCTACTACTGGGGCACCTCCACCAGATGGGAGAGCTAGTAGAACTCAGGCTAGGGTAGAGGATGTAGCTGGTGATATAGAGGAGGTTCCCCTATGATGATCATGATGTTGCTTGGGTGGTGTATCGAACACCCAAGGAGTGAGGGTGGAGGAGGTGCATGTGGATGTGGACATGGATATGGGACAGGCTGTTGGAGCCGAGGTTGAGGGAGGCGAGGTGGCTGGTATGGATGGTATCAATGATACCATTGATATTGGTGTTTTTGTTGGTATGGTACAATAGATTCCTTTTGATATCCTAGAGAGGCAATATGTTGAGGGGAGGTATGGGAGCTACATGATAGGGTTCAAAATTTGGAGCCTGAGCTCCATATGTAGGAGGAGGCTGCTCAGATTAGGTATTTTGGGATAGTGGCTGAGATAGATTAGATGAGGGCCATGATGATGAGGTAGGCTCAGATTAGATGAGGGCCTTTAGTCAGTTGGCTGCAGAGACTTCCAGGAAGATAATGTATGAGACTACTCTATCTGTGCATGAGATTCCTATTCTTGATTATGATTAGATGATGTCGCAGTCGGTAGTAGGTGTAATAATCCTCAAATCATAGCCAGTGTAGTGTTGCTACAGTGGGCCAGGTAGGTGCTAGAGCTAAGGTGTAGAGTCGAGCAAGACTGCGAAGAGGTGAGTGAGCCATGAGGGCCACAGGGAGACTCCTAGTGGAATTTAGGCTTTCTGTGAATGATGTAGCCTACGAGAATTTTAGATGCTAGATGATGATGGGCATGGTCCTAGATTGTAGCCTTTGGGTATTTTGTACTGATGATATATATACATTATAATTTTAACTGTTATATATACATGTGTTATTTTAATGGTTTGAAATGTGTTCTTGTTTATGTTCGCATGGATTAGCATAACATAGTTTGTAGGTATGTATGATAAATAGATATACATGTGTGACATGGTTTAGATCTATTATCATTCTATCGTATGAATGAATTTTATAATAGTATGCATGATTATGTTTTGAATGTAGTGTGATGCAATATCAACTATGATTTTTTAGTGGAAGCATGTAGGGTGAATGCAATGATGTTTTTATGATATAGAAATGCATGTAAGATAAAT
Source organism: Wollemia nobilis (assembly GCA_028583015.1). Lineage (NCBI taxonomy): Eukaryota > Viridiplantae > Streptophyta > Pinopsida > Araucariales > Araucariaceae > Wollemia > Wollemia nobilis. Next base: position 3,019,674 of record JAQPPZ010002410.1, on the reverse strand, counting down.
GTATTAATGTGATTTTATTTTGGAAATGCATGTAATATGAATGCATTGCTATAATGTGTACTAGATGTATATGAAATAGATGCATAGATGCATGTATGGACGTACTAAAATACACCAAGGGAGAATTTGTATCCTAGCATTGACTTATATGGATGCGATCCATTCCATGATTTTAGGATGTTGGATAATGTAAGGCATGTATAATGTCTTTGACCAACATAGTTGTGACAATCAAATCTCAGACCCTCCGCTATACGAGTGTTTGTGGCAACTTATAACATAATCAGGCTGGTTCAAAATATGTCTTGGACCTATGTGTGTGCATGTATAAGGTCCATTTATCTATTTTGAGGGAGGTAGGATTAACGCATTGTAGATGCTATCGGACTAGCTAGCTCATCCATCCACAATAATGATCTATACAAAAGCAAGATTCTAATGTTATAGATATGTTACCACTTGTAATACTATTCCACTGGTAGGCAAACTCTTGGAGCCTATTGCTAGCGATGGAAACCATCCCATGGTGCTATGTTGAACCTAAGGACCAAAGGCGATAAGCATAATGTGAGTGATATAAAGAGACATTTCCTTTTTTTTTCTACCCCTCTTCTACTGTTGACCTATTGGATTGTGATACTCTTTTTATTTTTCTTTTGTATGGGTGATGACATTTTTTTTCTACCCAATCATTTATTTTTGCTTATGCTTGATCCCTTTATTTATCCCCAGGTCATATGTTGACCATGCAAGCGATAGGATGAGTAGGGGATACAATTCTCTAGGTGGTGATATCTACTCAAGATGTCCTCTTTCCTAGACTCAAAATTTAATGTGTAACCTGTTATGAGTGGTTCATGAGAGAATTTGAACCAACCTAAAGGACCATAAGAAGAATGTACAAGACTCCTTAGGTAAGGGTGACACTTGATTGGCTAAAATAAGGGGTATTCAAAGTTGAACACGATACCTATGTATACCCTAATATTTAAAAGAGGGAATGGACATCCATGTGGTGATGCTAACAAGTGCATTCATTATTCCTGTGAAAGGCATATTTTTGGGAAGAATGTACAAACATGAACTAAAAATTTAAATGAAAAACATATGGATATATGCAATGGATGTAAATGTAAATGATGCAAGTGAGCGGAATGCAATATCTACAAGAGGAAAGTTACGATGTTTAGAAGGAGAAGTTTAGAAAAACCTATTTACAAATAAGTAACGTGCATGATAATGACAAAAAGCATGATTCTATGATCATATTTTCCCCAGCATGTGGGGTGTGTGTGTAGTAGTCATATAAGCCGAGCTATACATATGTATGTAATAATCACCAAGCGATGGAAGATGTAAATGTGGAATATACAAATGGGAAACAGTAAGAGTAACTAGACTTTGGTAACCAGCAAGATAAGGGGATTGCCAAAATCCAAGAGAGAGAGAAGAGAAGAAGTGATTTGGCTACTGTAAGAAGTAGAAGAAGCAATAAAGGAGAAAAGCATTTAGAACTACTATTGGATGAAGTGGCCTGGGTTCGATCGGGAGTGGGATGGTGAAATGATGATGCGATTGGGATTGCAACTGGGGATATAATTAGATATGTGTAGACACCTAAAACGTATCATGTCAAGGGTGACTACTTATATGGACATGCTACAAGACCATATGGAATATATTGGATAGACTCCAAGATAGAAAAGTGGTTCTAACCACTCAATTTGGAATCCTTTGCCTAACCAGTCTGAACCACAGTACAGACCTATGGTTTATAGCTAAACCACAGCTAAGACCTATGGTTTATAGTCTAGACCACAGCTGTGACCTACGGTCTTAACTGAAGTTTAGTTCACCTTCAATCCAAGCTATATCAGTTGGAATGACCATTTGATATAGAAGAAGGTGGAAGCTTCAATTCCAACTATCCTAACCACCCCTTCTTGATCTTGGCTTCTCTAGGAAGCCATCCCTAGCCCTTGGATAGTCCTATAAGTACCCCTCAAAATTATGGTAAACTATCAAAGATAGCATTGGATATTTGAGCAACAGAGCCCTATCGACTTGTACACTCAATCGAGTATACTAAGAGAGAGATATTTCACTTATCCCCTACCTAATTTCTAGGATTCATGATGAATTGCATTATGGATGCCCTAGGAGCCTAGGAGGATCAAGAAACACAAATTCGAGCAAATGAAGACCCATAACAGTGATTCAACCACAAAACCTGTCAGAAGGACATCGAAGGTGACCCTTGAAAATCAATTGGACAAGGAGGTCAAGCCCACTACCCTTGGAATTGAGGGCAAGCCTATCAGAGTGCTAACCATGGTTGTCAGCCATGGTTTACAATGTAGACCAATTGCCAGAGCTATAGTTTTCATTAGAGGTATAACCACCTTCCTATTTTCATTTCTATCTGGCTAATTAGGTTAGATTAGTTTTTTTCATAGTTTAATGACATTTTAGCAGACTTCTGATCGTAGACTTAGGTTAGTTTAGCTTCTTTATGTTTATGCTTCAATTAGGACTTAAATGGTTTCTTTATGCATGTTTATGCTTCATTTTATACATTTTATCCATGCATAGTATAGCTGCTACTTACCTTTACGCTATTATATGAATCTTGATTTAATTTGCATAGCTTAGAAGCACTTTGTATGTTTTCTTGATTATGCATGTTTAATGGTGTCATTATGCAATTTACCTAAAAGGGCCTCATCATGAGAGTCTACCTATATTTTTGACATTCTTGTGTTGTTTCTTGACCATAGGGAACAGTTTCAAAGGAGAACCAACTATCAAGTTCCTTCCCCATCACGAAGAAGAGGGCATCTCCACCCTAGAGCAGTTCGTGTCATCCTGAAAGGCATTTGGAAATCACACCTACCCTTAAGAGGGAAAAAATTATGCATTCATATTGTAATATTGTATCAAAATGATTATCCCTAAGAGATATGTACTTGTAATATGATGTTGACTTTGAACAAAATAGAATAAAGCATTTTATTTTTGATTCATTTCTTGTCAATTTCTTGTTCTTATATGAATGCTATTTTTTTATCATTTATCGCAATAGGACGCCATCGGGTGTGAGTCTTTTTGGTGGTTACAAAAGGTGATCATGGTGAAATCCCACCTTTTTAGGAGCTTATTGTGTTGTATTGGTTTTTGCACTTGTAGGTACAGATCGCAGCTATCAATTGTGGCCCAACAACTATACCACAGGTACAAGGCATGATTTACAGTTAGAACCACATATCAGACCTACGGTCTCCTACTGACAACACAGACAAACAAATTTAGAATATCAGATAGTACAAGACTTGAGGTAGGTACTATTTTCATACCTCTGTCACTTTTTTGCTCTCTATGTTTTTACAGTAAGGTTAATTCGAATGCAAATTAGAAAATGAACCAAGAAAATGGTAAATCAATTGTCCTAGTTTACTTTCGTACTTTATTTTCAATAGAAAGGTGCTGCTAGGAATAGTAGACCTATGATTGCAGTCCACCCTAGCTACATCATGCTTGATAGATATGTGTGGATGGTTTACATGTGTGAGGCCCAATTAGTGGCCATTTAGCATTGTAATGTGCATAGTCTTAAAGAGCATCTAGAGTAGCTTGCATTTTCTGAATTTGAAACATCTTTCATTTGCATAGCATTTAGAAAATGAGCATGTGTGCTATATGATGTATTTATTTTATGTACATTAAAAGGAACCACACACACCACTTGGCACTTAAATGCTAGTGAGTTGGGCTTGACATCCAACCACTAGTAGGGTTCAACGATGGTGGGCATAACTTCCATCCGTTGGCCCAAATCCTATGAACCCTTGATATATAGACCAATATCAGATCCAAGAACCTTTCGTACCTTGGAAAATTTATAGGTATTCTCTTCGAAGGGTATAACCCTGACTGGGGGAAAATGGGTGAGGATCTGGGAGGACCTATGCTCCTTTTTTGGGTGTGGGATTCATTACCACACATGAGAGATTCACGCAACTTGGAGTTCATAGCCAAGTTGTCGAGCTACAAGCGTACATGTGAAATCCATGAAACTGAGAATAAAATCCAACAATTTTTTCAAAACATGATAAGAGTTTCTACACTGATACAACAAATATTGAAAACACATCAAACAGTTTAGGACTCACTTTTAAAACTTAAAATGAGATAATCATTATTGTATACCTTGTTTGCTTAATAATAATACATTTATACTCTAGGTACATAATGGTGGATACACGGGGTGGTCGAAAAAGGTCCAAATCCTATGTCGATGACCAACTCCTAACCAATTCACAATAGTACGTGTCAATTCCTCAAACACATGAGCAAATTGAACATCGTTCGACTAGCATTCGAGGAGATAACTCGACATGAGGGGAGCCAATAGAGCAAAACCCAGATAGAGGAGCTTCAATACACTCCTCTAGGCATAGAGTAGAACAAGAAACCTTCCAGCATGAGGGTGTTCCACTTGAGAGCCATTACCGAGACCGTAATGCATGCGCATCCATGGGATCGATCGAAGAGTTTGTTGTGCAAGGGACCATGTTGGTACCCCTATGTACTAAGTCCACTAGATGATCTATGGATCCACCTTCTGAGTTTATAAGGACTAGATACCCATCCATTTAGGGGTAGGCAAATAGGATTGCTACCAAGCATAGGTCTACCCATATTCCCATGCATGGTCCACCATGCAAGATCACCATTGATATATCAAAGGTGGGAGATAATGGCACAGCGTCACATGAGCGATGGCAATCTAGGTAGTGTTCTATATTAGCTAGGTTGCAAGCCTTTCACTCCATCCACTCAAGCCCCGAGTGAGCATAGAGTGAGTGTCATCTGCACTACTAGAGAACATGGGGAGGCTTCTAAGCGCTCTCATGTCACACACCCACTATCTATGCATGGTGGTTCATAGTATCGAACACAGTAGGAGGCCAATGCCATCTTCACAAATAGAGGCAAATGCACAACACATCAGTATTATGGGTATAAAACCCACAAGGTTGCTCGTACAAAGCAGGGATACCAAAGACCTCCCATGACTGACCAGATCGATTGATTACATCGACTGGCATCAGAGCAGAAATGCCAACTCCTCCAAGATCAATTGGAGGACACTCGCCTAGAGAGGTAGCATATTGAAGATGAGAATATTCAAGTGCAAAGGCTCATGCAACAAATGTTATATGAGGAGCGCATGCTGGAAGAGAGTATCCTTACCCAGAAGGAATGCGTAGAGTAGGAGGATCAGTTAGCTAGGGCTAGCCTATACTCTCAATATGAGCATAGAGAGCATACACATAGGAAGGCTTTCTCACAAGACAATATGCATAAAGAGCATAAAGATGCTCATACTCATGCTAGTTTCAAATAGAGGGAGTGGCCACCACCACTCGATAATCAAAGGTAGAGGTAGCATGAAGCAGTAGTGGAATATGGATACGAGCAAGAATATCCTAAGAGCTCCTAAGCTAAAGAGGAGGAAGAGCAATGACCTCCATCTCGTACAAGGAAGATAGTACCTCCTAAGACACCTACACATCAACTTAGGGAGGAGGAATTTCTATCTTTAGAGACCTATAAGGCCTTAGCCAAGAATATTAAAGCCATTGAGAGACAAGGTGTGACTATTCGAAAATTGACATTGAGGAAAATCCATAACGAGCCTTAGGATCCTTCGGTGCCTACTCTGACTTACCTTTAGCATTTTGATATGCCTAGGTTGTATAAGTTTAAGGGTGATGAAGATGCTTAGGAATATGTCACGAGATTTTTGGATGCTTGTTTTTAGATAACAAGCAATGATGAATTATTATTGCACACATTCATCATGACACTTTCAGGGCTAGCCTGAGAGTGGTTTAATCAGCTAAAGAAACATAGAATAACTAGTTTAAATCAATTAGCTGATGCCTTTATTGAATGTTATTCCTTTGGCATCAAGAAATAGGCCAATATTTCTAATCTGGCTATGCTAGCTCAGCTTGACGATGAGCCAATAGAGCAATATGAAAATATATGGAGGAGACTAATGGCGAAGTTGCCATTCCCTATTCCTACCATAGAGTTAACCCAAATTTTCATAAAGAGTTGTACCAAGCACATCTCGTTAATACTATAGCTACAATAGTATCCTACATTCAAAGAGGCTTTGGTGCAAGCCAAGGTGATTGAGGACATAAAGTTGTAGGAAGGCAACTTGAAGCTCAAAAATAGGAGAGAGGAAAAAATAAGAGTGCCACAAATCAACAGGGCAAGTAGGCCCACATAAATCAAGTGGTATTTAATCTCCAATGAGAGGACAAGGGGCAATAGAAACAAAACTATCAAGCCCAACCTCCCCCTGTACAGTATGACAAGTGCAACAACAATTACAAGGGCAAGAACAAAGATCAACGCCCACCTCACCAGTTCACACCATTGACGAAATCGCTAACGTTGATTTTACATAAGTTATGTGAGGCCAAGGCAATCATATTGCCTAAAGTCAAGATCATAAACCCCAATCAACCCAAACCAAATGGGTTCCAAGATGATCTATTTTGCATATTTCATAGAACGAATGGTCATGACATCGAGGTGTGTTGGTATTTCAAACACCTAGTGCAAAATATGATCTACAAGGGTGAGCTTGTAGTGCCTCATAACCCGTAGGCACTCGATAATCAAAATATGGGGATTTACAAGAACCCCTTACCAAATCATGAGGTGCCTCAAAACAACGTTGGTCAAGTTAACCAGGTGCGAGTCGAACCACCTACCTAGGGGTTCATAGGAATGGTCAACATTGTCACTAGGTACGGTAGATACGAACAACAAAATCAACCTCATGCTCCCATTCAAATACAAGACATGCCAAATCAGTGGCCGACATAGAATATTCCAGGTCCACTGACAAGATCGGTGGTGACCAAAAGGAGCAGGTTGGTTCAAAACCTGCAGACAACTCCTACAAAGTTATCGATATATGAATTAATACAGTAGTCCCCGAGATACAGGGAGACTCTTATGGATACTTTGAGGTCCATTGATGTATAGGCCCAGGATGTGCAGGCATTTACCAATTTTGTGGAACATGTACATCAGTTTTAGGAATCAATGATCCAATTTTATGATCATGAGATAAGTACAGTTTCTACAACTACGACCGACCCACTGTTGCACATAATCACGTGTGTGAATCACATGCATTTAAAAAAATCTTGATCGATACTGGATCATCGATCAACATAATAACGACCAAGGCATTGAGTCATTTGAAGCTACCTAAATCACACATTGAGCCAACTACATTTACATTAAGAGCATTTAATGACGCACTATGTTCGATTATCGGCACAATTATCCTACCTATGTAGGTACTTTTGAAGACCATTTCAGTAATGTGTCACATGATAGAAGGGGCCATGCAGTACAACATTTTACTCGATAGGCCTTGGATTCATGACGCCATGGATGCCCTAAGGACCTAGGAGAGCCAAGAAATGCTAATTCAGGAAAACGAAGGCCTCATTCAACAATTCAACCGCCAAACTTGTTAGAGGACACCGAAGGTGACCCTTGAACATCAATTGGACAAGGAGATCAATCCCACAACCCTTTAATTTGGAGGGCAAACCACTTGGTTGCTCACCGTAGCTTTCAGCCACGGTTTACAGTGCATACCACTAATCAGAGGTATGGTTTGCAATAGGGGTAAAATCTCTTTATTGTTTTCATTACAATCTGATTAGTTAAGTTAGAATTAGCATTTTAGCTGATCAATTATTGTTTTAGAGATCTCTGACCGATAGATTTAGTGTTTAGAGTAATTTTGTCATATTAGTGTAGAATATGCATTAATGGCTTCTTTTTATGCTTTCATGCTTCATTTCGCATAATTGATCCATTAGATTGATAGTTGTAGTTCTTGTTTACATATTTCAAGTAATCTTGATGAATATTGCATATGTCTAACACCTTTTATTAGCTTTCTTGATTTTAGTTATGATGGCATATACATGTGTGTTACCTTCAATGGGCCTCATCACGAGAGGCTTCCTATGTTTTAACTATCTTCTATTGTTTCTTGATCGTAGGGATCTATATTCAAAGGAGCCTACATTCAAATCCTTCCTCAATGCGAAGAAGAGGGTCTACTCCACCCTAGGGAAGTTTGTGACTATTTGAAAAAGCATTTATAGTGCACCTACCCCATTGGGGGATTTGGAAATTGTATTAAGAGTATCAATATTCTGGTGTCCCTAATAGGGGCAATATTGTAACCAAATTTCATTAGCAATATTAATAAAATAAACACATATTTTCATTGTTACATGCAATATTTTTATTTTGTCATTCTTTCATGTTGATTTCGTTAATGCAATAGCTAGGTGTACACTTTTTGGGATAGGTCAATAGGAGGGGCCATCCGAAAAGGATACAGAGAGTGATAAGCTGACAATTTTTCAAATTATCAAGAGAAAAGCTAAAGATACATCGAAAGGGATCCAAAAGGAGGTTTAAAAGAAACTAAAAGTGGATAAGGGGAAGAGTGTTGGTATCTCCTCATTGGATGATCTCAAAACCACCCTCGATGCCTTCATTATTATGCTTTATGTCCTGGTGGAGATAGGTATAAAATCCTACTCTACCTCATCTTCAAATTGAGGTGCAGAAGAAGACAAATCCTACCCTTATTCCTCCTCAAATTGGGTAAAATTAGGGGATGAGGCCTATCTCACTTCCCCTATAGTTCCTATAGGTTGGAATGTAGGTACCATTTCTGCACGTTCTATCACCCCTTAGGCCTACTATTCATTCTAAATTAGCATCTCCCCCTCTACTTGCACCCCTACCACTGCACTAATACCCAAAGCTTTCTCAATTGTCATATTTCTATGTGACTCTACATATTGCACCAAGGAAAAAATTAGGCCATGGTGAGCCAGGGTAGAAGTGGTGCCTGCCTGGTATCACCTGGCCTCATCTTTTAGGGAACATGCAAGGTAGTGGGGGACATTGATTTTGTCCCTATGTAGGATGTGATTGAGGAAATGGAAGTGGTTGGCATTCATATGAGAGTACCTACTATATCGTGTGAATAAATAGGTGATCTACTCAAAAAATACCTTCAAAAGCTCAAGAATATGTTGTTTCGGTAAGCCAACGCATGTCAGGTACTCGGTTGGTGCTCCAAAATATCTCTACGTATAGAGGGTAAGGTTATCCTCCTTGTACGTGTGCTCCCCTATTAGAGGGTGTTAGGATTCTACTCCTAACCACCATACTAATCACACTATTAGTTAATTATTTAATCACTCTCTCTTTCACAAAGGTTGTGCCCTTTGATCACACCTTCACACTCGTAGAAATAGGCATTTCATTTGGTATAGTTGAGGCATCGAAGAATATAATTATTAATTAATTGTTGGGTTCCCCATACAATACAACAACGATTCCTTAATAAAAGCGATTCCTTTTTATTATTCTAGCATTATAATCAATCTTTCTCTATTGGGTTCACTACATCTGGTATCAGAGCCAAGTTCGGAAGGAATTTTTTTTTCCTTTTTCTCGTTCTCCGAATACAAGCCTGGGGACGCTGCCAAACGATTACAACCAATTCAAAATTAGCGAAACACGTCCAAGGAGCAACCAGCCAGAGTGACTTCCAAATAAGGCTCTTCATATCCGATGCAGTGCTCACCACCGATAGCGAGGCGAGGACGTATAGAAGCCAACAGGTTATAAAATCTCCAAAACCTAACCGCAATGGCCGAAGGATGACTTTTATGCAATTTTTTTACGATAATTTTTCAAGAAATTTTTTGACGACTTTCAACACTTTTTGTGACACCTTTTTGCCAAACGACTATGCAAATGGCCGATGGAAGAATATCTCACGACCCTAACCTACTTTTGCTACTTAATATTGCCCACCTACGTCAAATCACATCAATGAGTGTATATAAAATTCAGTTCCAAGATATTGCCAATCACATCACAGGGTTGGATGAATCAGTCCTCATAAGTGGGTTCATCAATGGATTGAAAGAAGAAATTAGAGTGAAGATCATGATGTACACTCCTCGCACCCTACAGGAAGCCATTGTATTAGCCTTGTTAGCCGATGATACATTCAATGTTCAACGTCAACATGGGGAGCAACCTATTGATACATTGACATTCACACACACTATTCCAAAACACAAACCCTTGCCAGTTAAGTACCTTAGCCTACAAGAAATGGAGGAGCAACGAGCGAACGACCTCTTCTATACTTGTGATGAGCAATTTGGGCCCCTTCATTGTTGTGCTACACAAACATTGTATTTATTGAATATAGTTGATCCTTGTCACTCCATAGAGGATGAAGGTGAGGAAGATGTGCACGACATGACCAAAGCACCTGATCATAACAATGAAGGAAATGAGGTCGATGTGCAAGAAGTGCTCGATGCACCATGAAAAGATGAGGTAGACATCCATGCAATAAACAATGAAGGCAAGACATACACTCTCAAAGAACTACAGACAAGTTCATCGCCAATAGTGAGTTCTCCATATAGGCAGCCTGATTCGGAAAGGAGGCAAAAGAGTGAGTGCACATTTATTTTCCCTTCATTCTACACAGGAAGAATCGGCTAAAGCGCAAGCCTACCGTCATCATAATTCTCCTAAGGAATATTCTCCTATTCTTTCTAGAAACCCCCCACTAATGCTTCTACCTTCAATATATCCTTACCTTCAAAAAATTGACATTAAAATAGTACAAGAACTTGCACAAATTCAACTGGGAAAACAAGCAACGAAGCTCCTTACTTTGAGCTTTGAGGACAAAGCTCTTTTTAAGGAAGGTGGCATGTTAGGATTCTACTCCTAACCACCATACTAATCACATTATTAGTTAATTATTTAATCACTCTCTCTTTCACAAAGGTTGTGCCCTTTGATCACACCTTCACACTCATAGAAATAGGCATTTCATTTGGTATAGTTGAGGCATCGAAGAATATAATTATTAATTAATTGTTGGGTTCCCCATACAATACAATAGCGATTCCTTAATAAAAGTGATTCCTTTTTATTGTTCTAGCATTATAATCAATCTTTCTCTATAATTAGGATCTCCAGCAATGTAGATCCTCAATGATTAGGATCTCCAGCCCCCACATGCACACAACCCCATCTCTCATCAATATCGTAAACGTATTTGCCACTATCGTATATTTTCCTTGACTGACCAGTCAACAGTAGTCCATTCATTTCTACAGTGTCCAAATATGTTTGGATGTCTATAGAAATTACCAAGCAATCGATCGGTTCACTCTTATTAAGGTTGTGATTCTTCAACTTTCTCCCCATGCTTTACCTTTAGTTCATAATTCACTCAACGAAGTTACTGCTTCCCCTTTGAATTATTACTGTGCCTCACTGCTCTATTTTTTTTCTCGTTGAAGATGACTTCATAGTAGATGGTAAAAAACTTTTTAAAAAAACTACGTTCATGCATGTAGGCAATTAATTTCCGTAATCAAAAATGATTATGGTTATCCACAATAAATTTCCTTCGAGCATGTGCCCGATTGTGCAAAGATGATAACCATAAAATGTCGACCAATTAGAGGTGTGCCATGCAACATCATGCCAAGTGGATTTTTTCAAGTGGTTAAGGTAATAATGGGGGGTTGTGCCGACACATTCCATAGACACACATGTTCATGAAATCAATATAGACAAGAAACATAAATTTAAACATGCACCTAAATTTGTTCTGTGGGTGCATATGTGCAGATATATGTGGTGCATCACTATTGGTTGGCATTTGATGATGGGGTAAACTGCAATGGATAATTATGGCTATGGTTCCCATGTAATGAATTTTCTTCGATGTGATTTGTTCTTGGTAGTTGTAAGGTGGCCTATAAAGAAATCCTGCAAAATTAAAACCAAAAATTAGAAAAATGTTTCGCCTTGGGATGACAAAAATCCTCTCCTTAGAAGTTGATTGTTGTCAAAATTTAATTGTGTGCTGGTATATTTGAATTTGCATGTGTGTGGAGTGCTAACATGGCTCAAGCCACATACCAAAGCTGACGTGTTATTTTGTTAAGGCAGAAAATAGTCACAATAAACGAAAATAAGGTGCCTATTTCGTATGGAAATCATGCGTTTTTTTTCAAATTATGGTGCACATATGCCTTGGAAATTGAAAATAGGCACCTTAAGAATCAGGTGCTTTTCTTAACATGGGAAGTAGGCACCTTAGAAATTAGGCACTCTACTTAACATAGGAATCAGGTGCCTTAGCTAACTATCAGGTTTTGTACTTATAAAACAAAATTTCTACAAACTTTTTTTAATATATGTTAAGAAGATTTTGTTTCAGTTTTCCAAAATTTGGAAGCCGGTCATTCTCCTAAAAAATCGGGAGTCAAACGTTGATCTGTTAGGAAATGGAATGCAGGCACCATCTTCGTAATATACTAGGAGTCAGTTACCATAAAGCATATAACATGAAGAAGGCACATTCTACCATACAATGGGAAGCAGGCACCTTCTACCGTATAACGAGAATCATGCACCTTCTACCGTACAATGGAAAGTAGGCACCTTCCACCGTACAATGGGAAGCAAGCACCTTCCACCGTATAATGGGAAGCATGTGCATTTACATAAAATACAAAAATGGTGCTTTTATTTTATTCAATGGGTGTTGACTTGTCCTTGTATATGTGCCATCAGGTTGATCATGCCCTTCAGTGCTTCTGATTGAAAAATATGAATAATTTTAGTATTCGCCTCTGAACCAACAGTTGAGTGTTTTATTGTCCAAAGAGACCAATCCAAAAACTCTTGTGCAGGTTTAGGTTTAGTATTCCCCTTCTGAGGGATGAGATACTCCTATTACTAGAAATATGAAAATGCACATGTTCATGGATCTTGTGCCCGTTAGGCCTAGGTTTCCTAAGATGCCTAAGTATTGCATAAAGGGCATTATTACTGTAAAACAAAAACACAACTAAAAAAGAAAAACTTTGAAATAATAATTGTCTTTAGGACTATGTGGACTAGGTCCACATCTTACTGACTCAATATAAAATTAGAATCAACTAGGGTTTCCCCCATGCCTAAACTAGACTCAATCATATATGCCTCAGACACATGGTATGAACAAAAATGGTGGCCATTGACTATTAAGGTAATGTTATTGTCATCTATTGTTCTGATCCTTACAATCCCATTGTTAATGACTTTTGAAAGCGAATGCAGAATGATGACATACCAGGTATGATGCAAAAAAAATTGGTATGGTATAGATGCTAAGTCCTACGAATGTGATGAACAAATGCATGAAGGAATTGACGTAGAAATGAGATGTAAGAAAAAAAAATGGGGCCTCTTTTATTAATGTTGCTTTTAATCTAGTTACAATACATCCCCCATATAGGGCTCAGAACGTTTGATACCGTTTGTTACATCAATGGATGGTATGCTTCCAGTGTCTTTCGCATGCCCACATTCGAAATGGGTGGGCCAAAAGTTTCCGCCGCTTGTGTTCATGTGTTCGTTGTTCCTTGATAACCCTATGTGTTTTTGGAAGTGAGATCTTGCACACAGAAAAACAACAAATAGTTAATAGCATATGCGGATATAGGAAAACATGCAATCCCCAAAGCCTTCGGCTAGTTAATATATAAAAGAATGAAATGATGGTCAAAATATGTCATAATGAATTCAAAATTTGAAAAAGGCATGGAGACATCATCAGGGACACATTGCAAAAATAATAGTTAGGAAATCATGCATAGATTTCTAATCACTTCGGGGTGGGACGCTGGGGACTATCACAAAACGTGCAAGAGCAACCTTGCAAATGTCCTGTCCAAAGGCCTCCAAAACTCCTGCAAACTTGGGGTTAGACTAAAAGGGGCATTTTGAGATGACCTAGAAGGTCAGATTGGGTAGATTATACCCATATTATCCTATATATGAAGGCGCTCCCTGTAGGTTAGTAAACGCATAAAATAATAATAACAAGATCAAATCATGTCAGAAAGCAATGAAACTTGGATAGTAGCATAAGTACATCAAATACAACATAATGCAAAAATAATAGTAAAGAAATCATGCACATATTTATAATCACTCCGGGGTGGGGCGATTAGGACTGCAGTAGTGCGGGGGGCACCCGAGGCAGGACGCCCATCGTTTGGGGCTTAGTTTTGGCACCAATCCAAGTGGGATGGGTCCAAAACCTCCTAGGGGGTTATGTCAACAAGATTGGGGTGATATTATGGCTGATTGCTTGGGTTTTGGGTCTGGATTGCGTTCCTAGTGTTCACCCGATAACCTCTCTTCCAAAAAAGAAATTAGGGATGTAGGAAGCACAAAGAGGAATTGGGGTATAATTTGGCAGCACTCCATTGCTCCAAACGCTCCAGCTCTCTTCCCATTTTGGGGTGAGGAGGCTCACATTTTTATATACCTAAGGGTATCCTTTGAATGTGCATGCGAAGGTGCCACTTGGATCACCATGCCTTTTTTTGGGGAGGGAAGATTCCTCCCTGATTTAGGGCCTCCTTGAATGAGGCCTCCATGATCAGGGCATGCTTAACTGAAGTCCCTCTCTCTGATTTGAAACCGTTCCTCACACTTGTATGTATTAAAGGTGAAGTTGGGTGGCGGATCTGGGCTGCCATTTGTCAAGGCTTGACATTTTGCCAGTCAATCCTGCTAATCGTCCCACCCTGGAGCGATTTCTACTAATCGTACTGGGGTGGGGTGAATAGGATTCTAATCATCCCAGGGTGGGACAAATAGGGAGCAAGGTGCTTAAAATATGCAAAACTGACCTCTGACCTTCCAAAAGTGATTTTGGAGTGGTTAGGACCACTATTTAACCTCTGGAGGCTGCCCTAGGGGGTATGCATGCCAATTCGGTCAGTGCTTGTAGTCACATAATCGGATTGGTGATGTTTTGGTGTCTATAGATGCCCCTTTTTGGGATGTGCTATGTGTGGCATAGTGCTGAGCAAAAATAGATGACCAAAGCACTTAATGATTAGGGTTTATTAGTAACCTAACCAAATTTTGATGCCCCAAGTATGGAAAGGGCACGTATTCTTGAATCCTTGCTTATGACAAGCTAAGGAGCTTAACTCAAGTGTAACCTTTTTCAGTGAGGTGTACTTTATATTGTACATTGTTCAGACATGAATAGGCAAAAGGCGCAACCTTTTTTCTGAGGAACCTTTTCTTCATGCTTCCAAAATGCCAAGTGTTTATTTAGCTTGTGATTATTGCTTGTTTGTTATCCCAAGAAGGATCGTGATTGTCTTTGTCAATGATTCTTTGAATGCATGCCATTTCCTTGATTGGGTGTGTATTTTTTGGTTGGTGACTAAGTGTGACTACCCCCTCAAGTGACGAATCAATGAGGGAATGACCAAAAAATGAGAAAAGTGACGAGTCGCTTGACCCAAGATGATGTTTGTAAGGGTGTCTTCAGTTGTTTTTCGTTGAATGCTTATGCAGTTTTCCAACCATCGGACCTGTTTTTGGTGGGTTTTGACCCTTTTTGTGATGCCGATTGGGGTAGAAATTATCAAAAATCCTCCTTCCCGTGGAGCGGTCCAGCTATGCTAGCCTTCTTAAGGAGTAGGATAGTGAGTATTTGTAACCCCGACGGTGGTTTTTCATGCCATGAATGTCAGGTGCAAAGGCACCTTTGTCCGACAGGTTTATTGCTATTTTTGGTGCATTTTTTGGATGCAGTTTTGTTTCTTTATTTGGATGTAGTTTTTTGGATGCAGGTTTATTTGGAAGCAGTTTTTTGGATGCAGGTTTATTGCTATTTATTGTTGTTTATTGCTAATTTTGGTGCATTTTGTGAGGTCAGAGGACCTGCTTATTGTATCCTGAGGACATTTTGACTTGATATATATACATGACTCTTTTTGGTTTGATTATATTCTTGTCATGGTTTATTGTTCTTTTATGCACATTTATTTATGTTGATGTATGCATATGCTATTATGACTGCGGATGATTTTCACTATATGATATAGATTTATGCATATGGAATGAATGGAATGATTTGTTGGTATGTAAGTGGTGGCACTGTAGACTGTACATAATTTACTGTTTTTCTGTACTATGTGAGTGCTTTATGGAATAAATTTGCATTTGTAATTTTTGTTTTGTATTTTCTGATGGTGATGTAAGTAATGAAATGTACAACAATTGTTTTAGAATGTAGTTAAGGTTTTTCTAAGACTCATATGCTTTAACTAACTAGTCAAGACTGTACATTATCTTACAAGACTTTCGAACAAGGTACGAGTCGGACTTGAGTTTGACCAAGTTATTTCACATCCCTGTGTGTGCGATTGAGTTCATTTATGTGGTATTTGTAAGGATACTGCCAGTGCCAGGTAGTCTGTCCACCAAACCTATACTGAGGATCACCTAATTAGCTCCATTAACTCCTTTGTTGTATTTAGTAAGATTAATATATGATGCTATCTAGGATACCATAAGCTAGCTCGTCCACATGCAAACATTGGTCTACACACACACAAAGCTAATGTGATAGACATATTGTCATGCATTTAGGATACTGCCATTGCCAGGTAGGCTATCCACCAAACCCATAATGAGGATCACCTAAATGGTTTTTCAAATGCTGAGAATTCCAGGGATTCAAGCTTAGGCGTCTTTCGGTTGTTCAATTTGTTGAGATACTTGCTCTCATATATAGTGATGAAAATCACTGTTTATTTTTCTCTTTTTTTCTTCTCTTGAGCAAGGGGTTTGAGTAGTGGTGATAACCACTGTTATTTATTTTTATTGTTGCCTTCTGAGGATTGAGATTTTGAATTTTGATTTCAAATTTGGGCTTGTGGGATTTTGGCTTGTGAATGGCATTGATCCTTTTGGCCTTGGGGATGACTACCCATCCTTCTCAGGGGTGTGTAGTATGAATCATTACGACTTTGGGGATAAAAGGTGTTTGGGATTTTTGATGGTGAACTTTTGGAATTTTTCTTCATGAATGACATTGATCCTTTTAGGCCTTGGGGATGACTACCCATCCTTCTCAGGGATGTGTAGTATGAATCCTTACGACTTTGGGGATCAAAGGTGTTTGGGATTTTTGATGGTGGACTTTTGGGATTTTTTCTTTGGAATGACATTGATATTTTAGGCCTTGGGGATGACTACCCATCCTACCCAGAGGCATGTAGTACGAATCCTTACGACTTTGGGGATCAAAGGTGTTTGTGATTTTTTATGGTGGACTTATGGAATTTTTGCTTTAGAATGGCATTGATCTTATAGGCCTTGGGGATGACTACCCATCCTTCTCAGGGGTGTGTAGTACGAATCCTTATGACTTTGGGGATCAAAGGTGTTTGGGATTTTTGATAGTGAACTTTTAGGATTTTGCTTTGTGAATGGCAGTGATCTGTTAGACCTTGGGGGTGACTACCTATCCTTCTCAGGGATGTGTAGTATGAATCCTTATGACTTTGGGGATCAAAGGTATTTGGAATTTTTGAGAGTGGTGAAAAACACTATTTATTATGGGGAATTGGATGGGGAAGAGCTTGTCCTTTTGTCAATTCTCAGCATTATTGAACCATTCGCATAGGGGGGTGAGCAGGATAACGTTTCACCTATGGTCCCCTAGACTACTTTGTAGGTTTCGTCTTTCGTTCACACAACTTGGGAATTTTTATGTGTTTTTAAGTTTGTTTTGGGATGCTATGTAACAAGGCATGATCCAAGTAAAACTCTACCTTGTAGAAATCGGTCTAACTTTGTAAGCATTTGACTAGAAATTTAAAGACAACTGAATGACAAAAATTATAGACATTAGAAGACAACTGGCTATGATATGGTGAAAATGCAAAGGGTGTTATTCTTGTTGGATCATTTATAAAATGGATAAATATGGAAAATGATGGCATTGCCAAGTAATTACTGTCTATGGTGCCTTTGACATGTATGACCAGCAAATATGCAATGTATGTATGCGATGCCTAATGTAGGTATTTCTTTTATTTTTTGTGTTTTGATTTGGAAGAATATGCATGAAAGTGAGTTTTTTTTTGTTATTTTTGATTATCTATTGTTTTTGAATATTTATTATAGACGGTTTAACCCAAATGGGTGCGGACCAAGCGATTCTTACGGATCCTTAGAGGTTTTGACCAAAGGGATTATGGATACCTTTGGGGAATTTTTGGTTGACCAAGCGATTGCGGGAACCCTTGGGGCTTTTGGTTTGACCAAAGGGATTATGGATACCTTTGGGGCATTTTTGGGTGACCAAGCGATTGTGGGAACCCTTGGAGCTTTTGGTTTGACCAAAGGAATTATGGATACCTTTGGGGCATTTTTGGGTGACCAAGCGATTGTGGGAACCCTTGGAGCTTTTGGTTTGACCAAAGGGATTATGGATACCTTGGGGCATTTGGTTGACCAAGTGATTGCAAGAATCCTTGGGGCTTTTGGTTTGACCAAAGGGATTATTGATACCTTTGGGGCATTTGGTTGACCAAGCGATTGTGGGAATCCTTGGGGATTTTGGTTTGACCAAGCGATTGCGGGAATCCTTGGGGATTTTGGTTTGACCAAAGGGATTATGGATACCTTTGGGGCATTTTAGGTTGACCAAGTGATTGTTGGAATCCTTGGAGCTTTTGGTTTGACCAAAGGGATTATTGATACCTTTGGGGCGTTTGGTTGACCAAGCGATTGCGGGAATCCTTGGGGCTTTTGGTTTGACCAAGCGATTGCAGGAATCCTTGGGGATTTTGGTTTGACCAAAGGGATTATGGATACCTTTGGGGTATTTTAGGTTGACCAAGCGATTTATAGAATCCTTGGAGCTTTTGGGGTGGGCTATGGCTCTCTAAATGTTGAATGGTCTCAAATGACTGATGTTCAAGGGTTCTAGCTCCTTGATTCCTTCAAGAGAGGCAAGTCGGTATGTTCCAGGTCCTATTTTACTATCGATTACATAAGGACCTAACCAATTTGCCATGAACATATCCCTTAAATAGGGTGGCAAGTTAGAATTTTGTTGGTTCTCTTTTAAGACCAGGTCACCAACCTGAAATTCTCTCAGGTGAAATTTCATGTTGTATGCTTTCTTAAGTCGCTCTTGATAGATATGTAAATTATCAAGAGCATTGATGCGTCGTTCATCGAGTAACGTAAGCTAGTCTAACCAGGCCTATCGTGCAGTGTCATCATAGATGAACTATTGCATTGATATGTGCAAGGAGGGTATTTCCAACTCGAGAGGCATGATTGCCTTGGAGCTATAGACTAGCAAAAATGGAGTTACCCCAGTGGGCGTCCGAATGCTAGTGCGATAAGCCCATAGGGCAAGTGGTATTTGGATGTGCCAATCCTTGTGATTATCTATGACCGTATTTTTAAGGATGGTGACTAGCATTTTGTTTGATGCCTCTGCTTGCCCATTTGCCTATGAATAATAGGGTGTCAAAAAACTATGCTAAATTTTGTACTTTATTGTCAAAGCACGCACATCTTTGTTCTTAAATGATGTCCCATTATCCAAGATGATATTGGATGGAATATCAAAATGACATATGATGTTATGTAAAATAAACTTCGCAATGCGAGGCCCAATTGTAGAGGTAAGTAGAATTGCTTCCACCCACTTAGTGAAGTACTCTATGGCCATTATGATAAACGTGTGATGACCTGACGACGCAGGGGAGATCTTTCCGATGAGATCTAAGCCCCACTGCAAAAATGGCCAAGCCGATTGGATCGGCTGCAAGGCCTGAGAAGGTATGTGTGTCAAGTTAGCATGGTGTTGACACTTCATGCACTTCCGCACATATGCACAACAATCTTGCTCTAAATATGGCCAATAATAGCCCATGTGAAGAATGCGCTTTGCGATGGCCATACCATTGAAGTTTCCACCGCATGTACCATTGTGCACTTGGGTGATCACCCAAGTGGATTCCTATTGGTCCAAGCAACGGAGGAGGATCCCTTCGTAGCTCTGACGGTACAAAATGTCTCCTAGCAAGACATGTTTGGCCACTTTTTGTTTGAATGATCTTTTTGCGGCATGCGAAACTTCAAGTGGGAGGCTACCTAACTTAAGATAGTCTCTTATGGGTGTGTACCAACCCTGTTGATCAAAAACCTCGATGGTATGAATGACCAATCCCTGTTGAAGTTCATCCCTAGCAAAAGTTGAGCGAGAAAGAACTTGTAAAAATAACATTGTGTTGCTATTAAGAGGGCTTGGGGGGAACAAAGACCCCCAGTTGGCATGATTTAGACTATCATGGATTTGAGAGAACCTATTATGAGATGGTTCAATCTAGATCAGGTGGATTCCTGGCGTTATGTTAGAGCTTGCACGCTCCATCGTGGATTGCGATAACATTTTGACTTGAATGGTTGTCATCTCACCAAAAATGTCTTGCGAGATCAATGACCCCAAAGAGGCCATAATGTCTGAAAAATTATTTGATGATCGAGGGAGTGCCTCGATGTCATACCATTCAAGATTTGCTAGGAATTTATCCACAAGGGCTTTGTAGGCCTACAGAACTGGGCATTTGCATTGGAATACCCCTTTCACTTGGTTGACAATTAACATCGAATCACCAAAGATATTCAAGCATTTGATGTTCATGGTGATGGATGTTTGAAGACCTATGAGCAAGGCTTCATATTTAGAATTGTTATTGGTGCACGAGAAATCAAGTTTAAATGATAAAGGCATTGGAGCCCCTTGCGGTGTGAAAAACATGATTCCCGTGCCACCCCCTTGCTCACATTTGGAACCATCAAAAAATAAGGTTATATCGGCCTGTGACTCAGGCTCATCAGAATATGGCGATTATGAGACATGGAAGACCCCATCATCAGGCAACTCTATGGTCAGAGGCTGATCGTCTTCGAGAGGAGCCTATACTAGTTGATCGGTGATGACTTGACATTTGATGGACTTTTTTCCAATGAATTTGATGTCAAATTATGTCAACAACATGACCCATTTTTTTGTGCGACTACTATGATAAGTACAACTCATCATGTATCACAATGGATTCTCCTTAGACACAACATACATCGTATTGCTCAGCATGTAATGGCATAGATTTTTGGTGGCAAATACCACCGCCAAGCATAGCTTATCAACGTATTCATAGTTAAGTTCATAACTAACCAGGGTGCGACTAAGATAATAATTAGCCTGTTCTTTATATAGTTCATTTCTCTGGGATAGCATGGCGCCCAGTGCCACCTCAGTAGCTGAGATGTATAAATAGAATGACACTCCTAGTCTAGGTGGTGCCAATACTGGCGGTAAAGCCAAGTATTGTTTGATGTCATCGAAGGCTGACTGGCACTCGTCATCCCAATGAAATGCTACCCCCTTGTGCAATAATTTATTCATGGGTCGGCACTTTTTACATAACTATGCTATGAAGAATTTGATCAATGCGACCTTACCCTGCAAGCTTCTAAGCTGCCTGATGGTGGTTGGGGGAAGAATTTCAAGGATTTCATTGACTTTATTTGGATCTACCTCGATGCCTCATTTTAAAACTATGAAACCTAAGAGTTTTCCAGATGTGACGCCAAATACGCACTTCTTGGGGTTTAGCCTAACCTTGTGTTTGATGAGGCGATCAAGGATCTTGCGTAGGTCATCGAGATGATTTTGGCGCAAAAGTGATTTGGCCAATAGATCATCCATATAATCTTCCAAATTTTTTTGCATGTGATCGTGGAAGATGTATGTCATAGCGCGTTGGTAGGTGGTGCCAGTATTTTTAAGGCCAAAGGGCATGACCTTATAACAAAATGTCCCCCAAGACATCGTGAATACCGTTTTTAGTTGATCATCAGGATTGATATGAATCTAGTTGTATCTCGAGAAACCATCCATGAGGGAAAGCATTTTGTGGCCTATTATAGCATCTACCAATGCATTGATGCTAGGCAAGGAAAATCATCCTTGGGACTTGCTTTGTTCAAATCTCGAAAATCGGTGCATATGCGAATCCTCCCATCAGGATTTTTGATGGGTACCATGTTGGACAACCATGGTGGGTAATCCACATAGATGACAAACTATGCATCCAATAGCTTTTGTAGCTCATATTTGACCATTAAGGCCACTGTTGGGTGCATCTTACGTAGCTTTTGCTTGATTGGCTTGACTGTCGGATCAAGTGTTAGATTATGTGTGACTAGCTATGGGTCTAGCCTCGACATGTCTTTGTAGGTCCATGCAAAAACCTCCTTCTTCTATTTGAGAAGGGAAATGTACTCGACTTGCTCTTCAGGGGATAGAATTACCCCCAGCTTGATGATTTGCGAATTCATTGGATAAGAACTGATGTCTGCATCAATCATTTATTTGATTGACATGTGGGATCCGTCCTCCAACTAGTGTGGAGTTGGGATCAGGTGGATATCATTCGCTAAATTTAGATCTGTGTTGGGAATGTCGGGTTCTTCTTCAACATGGAAGATATCCTGAGTCTGTCTTGGGGTGAAATGGAACATCTCGCTGCAAGGCTAGTACTCTGATGGGGATGGTGGTGAGTCAACGTGATCCCAGTCTATGGTATCTAGGTATAGATACAATGGTTATGTTGGATTGGCTGGATTGTGGATGGGGGCAGTTAAATCAATGGAGATCATGTTGATGAACTAGATTTGGTCCCCATTGCTACATGGGTGTTGGTTCGTACATCCATGGTGATCCATGTGCCCTGGATCTGGATATTTGGGTACTGGCACAAAAGGATCGGCCCTATGTGCAGACAGAAGGACAGGGTCTGCCCTTGGCACTTATGGCCCTATAGGGTCTCTAGGTGGGAGGTGCTCCTTGTATGCCTGAAGTGTTGGATAAAGCACTTGGTTTAAATGTACTTGATTTAAATTCCACCTATGCCTTGGTCCCATATTGAGATGTTCAAACATACCATCGATGTCTATGGGGCATTCCTGTTGCCTCATATGGTTGAGATATGCCATCTCAGTCTCATCCTCATAGTCACTATTGGAGATCCATAGGCATTCATTGGATTTGACAATTATGTGCTCCTCTGGTGGGTATAGCCTCCCACTAGGCGTTCCTTGATCACTACCCTCACTCTCCATGAAAACTAGAAACCTGGCACATAGGTAGTCGATGTTAAAGAAGATATTTGGATCTTCTTCCTTTGGTGGATCACTTGGCCTTATGGCTGGCCTGAGAGGATCATTTTGTTCAAGTAAGTTGATTTGGTCCCTTATGGGTTGTTTTGCTCTCTGTAGGAGGGCTGGATTCTTTGGAGGTAGCAATTTCCTGATTGGAACATTAAAGGATAACATTGCCATGAAGTCCTCCTGATAGTCGTCAATGGGTGTCACCTGCGAGTGATTGCTATTGGACTCAAAAGGGTCCCAAGGTGCTACCTCATAATCTGACTCATATTCAGAAGACTGCCCTTGATTTTGTTCATATCCCTCTCAGAGGTTACTTCTTGAACTTTCTCCTTCCTCGATCAAAGGGGAGGGGTTGTTGAGGTCAACAAGGTTTGTTGTGAACAATGGTAAATAATTCCCCAATGTGTATGTAGTGTTGGGATTGGCATATGGATCTTGTGCCAACCCATCCCTATTGCCTAGACCTAAGCCTTGCATGGTTTCTACCAAGATGTCAAGGGGCAAAGGGTGGTTGAACCCTACTCCTGATTTATCATATGGCATATAGTATCTCGGTTGACAAAGAATGTGTATTCCTTGTTCATATCTGCCCAATCCATATCCATGCTAATTACATTGGTCTAAGTATTTAAAGGTGAAGTCCGGGTTGGACAGATAGTCAATATTCTCAAAAAATGGCTCTTCGTCCTCTTCCTCTTGTAGGTAGGGTTCAATGTCGTTCTCGAGGCCTCCATATACAAAATTGGTCTGATTTTGTGGGTAACCTAAAGTGTTGATAGTGTCGATGGGGAGGTGAGGTCTCCCCATGTCTTGCATGGATTCGAGTGCAGGTTTTGCCACAACATTCCGTACAAGGTACTCCCCCAGGCCCGTATTGGCCATCTCAATGGTAATCATCGATGGTTGAGGGGGAGGGAATGGGAGTTCTCCTTGAGTCCACTCCATGTTGGGTGAACCAGGTGTCTTGACTTCCATTCGGCTGGGCACCTCTTCGATAGATATGGTTGAGACTAATGGTGGTACCTCCTCTAGGGGCTTCTTCCTGTTGTCCCTCAATGTGGCCACCATAGGTTGCCTTGTTGGTGAAGGAACAGACAACGAAGATGGGCTAGTTTGGTGAGTTGAGGGACTTAACATCAGGAATGTAGGCAGAATCAGATCCTGTGTGGATGGATTCAATTGAAAGTCCAAATGTGTCGATGGGAGGGTCGATTATGGCATCAGTTGCACCGCATTGCAAAACTTAAAGGTCTCTAAGTCTGATGGGACTACATGTACTTGCCCTTCGTATGTGTATTTGATGAATTGATGGGCTATCGAAGGGACACACTTCATGTCCTTGATCCAAGGCCGGCCTAGCAAGATATTGTAGGCCATATCACCCTCCATGATATGACACAACCTAGGAATGGTCTTTTGTCCTACTTGGATGGGTAGGACAATTGTTCCAACCATCGAGCATAACGCGTTGTTGAATGCTCGAAGAGTGTAAGTGGATGCCACAATGTGGGATGCTGGTAGCTTAAGATGTTTTAATGCCACTATCATGATTATGTTGCTGGATGAGCCAGTGTCCACCAACACCCTCTTTAATGGAATCCCATTGACTCGTGCAATGACATGCAGGGGTGGATCCACCATATCACCAGTCACCGATTTTAGTTCGTCTTCCCTAAAGGTTATGACTGGTTCTATGCATTGTCTTACGTGTCCCACAAAGTTGTTGAAAGAATTGGGTTCGTGGGGTTGTAGCTCAATGGCTTTGAGTATCTCCATCAAAGCCTCCCGATAGGGCGATGATTGTTGGATGAGCTCATAAATGGAGAGCCTAGCTGACATGGTCCTTAAAATTTGAGTAAGCTTAGTTCAAATCATGGCCACTGGTCTAGGTGGGAGAGGTTGTGTAGGGTGTTTTGGAGGTTGTGACATTGATGGAACATCTCCTGTAGCTGCAGCGGGTGCAGCCGTTTTTGGGTATCTTTTGTTTCGTGTCACGATGCTTATCATTCCCATGTATCCTTGCATGGGGAAGTTTTGTGTTACCTCATTCACTTGTAAATTTTTTTCCTGTGCATCATGGGTAGGCAAGGGGTATTTGAAGACTTCCATCTATTGGTTGCTCAGTGCTACGAGATTATCTATCGCGAGCATTTTGTTGTCTATCAAGTCCTGCACTAAGTTTTTGAATTTCCAAAAAGTGAAGATGTCATGTCCTTTCTGTCGGTGAAACCTACAATATAAGTCTTCCTTATATCCCTTGGGTTTTGGCATGTTGGGGTCTATGGGTTGACTTTCCAACAAGTTTATCAGGTTTACCTGAACAAGCGGTAAAAAAAGGAGTCTCTAGACTCCGTGAATTGTGTGAATTGTCGCTTAGGGCGAAGTTGTTGATTTTGCTCTTGTTTGCAATTTTCATTTTCATAGTTATCAAGAGGAACTACCTGATAATTAGCCTTTGGGGGTTGTGTCATTTGTGTAGGCTTTGGTATGGTTATGGCAACCTGATTGACCACGAAGGGTTTTGGTTGCGTGGGCCCAATTTTGGTATTTTTGGTCCACTCTTTCTTGCGTGGCTTGGAAATATTGCCATCTTGAATTTTGATCTCCTCAATTATCCTGGCTTGCACCAAGGCTTCTTTGAGGGTGGCATATTGCTGTAGCTACAATAGCACGAAGATCGACCTTATGCAACTCTTTGAAAACATTTGAGTCATGTCGGCCATGGGAGGGAGGTAAGGTAGCTTTGAAAGCAGTGTCCTCCACCAATTCCCATATGTAGCTATGGTCTCATCATAATACTACTTAAGGCCAGCTAAGTCACTTAAGGATACCTTATTCTTGGTGTTGAAGGCAAAACATTCAAGGAACGCGTCCACTAGATGGTCTAGATTGTTGATGCTATGCTTCGGCAACTGGGTAAACCAATCCGAGGTAGGGTCTACGAACATGGTTATAAAAATTCTCAGAAGCAATGCATAATTGCCCTGAATGCCAAAGCATTGACTCAGGAACCTTGTTACGTGCTCTTGGGCATCCTCATCCCCTCTAAAAATTGCCAATTGAGGCATTTTGAAGTGGTCGGGTATGAGGGTGTCAAAACTGAAGGATGCACAAGGTGACTGCGAAGCTGGCGTAAGGTGGGCTTTTGGGGCCCCAAAGTCTTAGTCTCCATAGAATCTAAGCATTCTAATAGTGCTTTGTATGCATCAGAGGATTTGATTTCCTCTTCTTTGGTTTGTTCCCGTTGTGAATTGCAAGGAACTTGAGGCCTATGGAGGGGTAGCTAGGTAGCACCCCCCTACCTTGGTAGGGCATTTCAGCCCGCTCTTCTTCTCGCTCAAATTCCTCATAGGCTTATTGAGGAGTTTCTGGGTGTGACCTATAAACATGGACGGGTGCTCGAGGAAGATGCTCATCATTGGTTCTAGGAGTGGCCTCCCGCTCAAGTCTTGGAGGTCTTGGAGGCAATGCTTGATAAGGTCATGGAGACCTGTCTCGTACTAAGGGGTTATGCCTCTCATAAATTTTTTTCCTATGCATGCGAGGGGTTGGAATTCTCTCATGCATAGTGTTCTGGAGCATATGGCACTAAATGCAATCTTTGTTAAGATGATACAGTTGTTCTAACTGCTACTGATCTTGCCTAAGCTGCATGATTTGTGCTTGGTAGGAGACATGTTTGGCAAATGCCAAGTCGATTTGTTCTGTCATCCTAGGTCTAGGAGGCCTAGATACCTCCCCTACATATCTATATCGATCATTGTGGTATGAGATATCTATGGGTCTCTTTCCTCTATCGAGGTTAGTAGCATTCACCTAAGGCTCTAGCCGTAATAGGTGATCCTGATAATTAGTAGGTGCGAAGGCGTATTGCTCTTGTGCGGTGTATTGCTCTTGAGGAATATACTGGTTTTCCTCATGCTCCCTTTCGTACATGCAAAAGGGATGGGCAGAGTTGGCTCACCCTGTCTGAAGAGCCTTGTGCTCTAGATTTGGTCTATTAGTTCTAACAGTAATGAGGGGTGGAGGGGGAATGATATAATCATGTGGCCCCTCCTTATGAACCCTATGCTGCTCTAGTGCCTCATCGCATAGTGACCACTCATAATGAGTGTATAAGGGGGCCTTCCCATGTGTGTACTCCTCCTGAGAGGTTCTATGTTGAATGGGAGTGCCCCTCAAAGGAGTGCCTCTATAGTCCTTTTTTGTAGTGGCATATTATGGACTATGTTGTGGGTCAGGCTGCCAAGGTGGTATAACCAAGTCCTTGGGGCTATAACGGAGGCGACTTGTGCCTCTTTGTATACTTTTCGTAGCTTCTGCCCGTGATTGGGCTTGGCT
Organism: Wollemia nobilis; assembly: GCA_028583015.1. Taxonomy (NCBI): domain Eukaryota; kingdom Viridiplantae; phylum Streptophyta; class Pinopsida; order Araucariales; family Araucariaceae; genus Wollemia; species Wollemia nobilis. Next base: position 2,992,089 of record JAQPPZ010002410.1, on the reverse strand, counting down.
ACAGGTATACACCATGGTGGTGGTTTTTCTAAAAGATATGTGTATTTTTATCTCCTTTACAATTTTTATGTTATACCAAACAAAATGGGACCACACAAGCAAAGAAATGATTATCTCGTTTATAGATTAAATGTGTGCTCTAGATCTGGTCTAATATGTTTGATTTTTGTTATGTAACTCTTGTAAAGAAAAATTTGTTATACATGCATAATGAGGGCTCTTGTATCTCCAGAATGGTCACCCCTTCAATATACCATTGCCAGGCCGTTATACCGAACCTCTAAATATACCCGCCCTTACGTGAGGGAAACTATTGGTACGTGAGAGAATAACAGTAAGTGGAACATAGGCGGTGCAGAAGGGGGATCACTCTATTTTTGACACCTACCATTGAAGACTTATCCTCATGCATGGGGAATCACCCCCGCTACACTTGGTTAGCTTTCATTAGGATTTACGTCTAGCAATAGTCGTGATCGGGGTATATGTATGAAAAATCCAAGCCAAGGTGGTGATGAAATCCACCGTTGGTCTTGATCAAGTGTTGGGGTATTAAGACCAACTCCTTGATGTTAAATTTATTAGGTGGTGTGTGTGTGGTTCCTTTTAATCATGTAAAGAAAGGAAACATACATCAAAATATGATTTTCACTACTACAATGCTTTAAAGTACGTTTTATCTTTCAGAAATAATTAGTAGCAAAAAGGAAATCACAAAACCTACCTAGAATTGAAACCTAGGATGAGGACTTGTCGTTGGTGCAAGTATCATGCAAGCAAACCAGAGAAGAATGCATTCCTAATAAAGTTCCTTCCATTTAATTTACTCTATGTTTTTTATTTTATTTTTTATTTATTGCAAGAAATGAAAACAAACTACTAAACCTTTCTACGCAAGTGTCTGAAAATAAAGCAAAGAAAACAAAAAATTATAGAAACAGAAAGTATAAAAACACAGAGGATGTTCAGAAGGCCTACCTCTTCTCTATCCAAAATAGATGCCTCTGAGTTTCTGCTCAGAAAATACAAAGAGCTCTAATCATCTCGGGGTGGGATGAATAGCAGGTCTGTATTCGTCATAGGGTGGGACGAATACATATTCGTTCCAGGGTGGCACGAGTAGCAGTCCAGTGCCCGAATGCATAACACCTACAAAGAATCCACAAAATTTGGATCAGAAACTTCATCCTAACAGTAGGGGATAGAGTTGGAAATGTCTTCGATACTCTTCCTGGCATGCATTCCCATGCTATCGATTACTTTTCTAAACTTTTTAAGGAAAGTATGCAGCAAGATGTTGAGGCTCAGAACGAAGTTCTTAATTTTATTCCTCATATTATCTCTGAAGAGGACAATCAGGCCTTGCTTAGACCCATTGAAAGGGATGAACTGAGAAATGTGGTCTTTGGTATGAGTACTGGAAAATCTCCTGGTCCAGATGGCTTTCCTATTGAATTTTTTAGGCTTTACGGGACACCTTGGAGGAGGATGTTACGGTCATTATTGAGGAATCCAGATCCAATCGAAGAATGCTCAGGGCGATCAATCACACCTTCATTGCTTTAATTCCAAAAGGGGAAGCGGGGACTCATATCTCTGATTTTAGGCCTATTGCTTTATGCAATGTGATCTACAAAATCATCACTAAGATAATGGCTGAGAGGCTTAAACCCCTTCTTCATAGCATCATTTCCCCTGAACAGGGGGGCTTTGTTGAGGGAAGACAAATCTTGGATGGGGTGGTTTTGGCCCAGGAGGCCATCCATTCAATGCAAACTTCGGGCAACAAAGGAATGTTCATTAAACTCGGATATGTCCAAGGCTTATGACCGGGTGGAGTGGTGCTTCTTGTCGAAAATGATGGCTGCATTTGGCTTTTCTCAGGAATGGATTGATTGGGTTATGAGTTGTGTTTCTTCTCCCTCTTTTTCTGTTCTCATCAAGGGCCTTCCCTCGCATCCTTTCGGTGCCACACGTGGTCTCCGCCAGGGAGACCCTTGTTCTCCCTATCTCTTCCTTCTCTTGGCTGAAGGTTTGGGCAGACTATTTTTGAGGAGAAGGCAACAAGGTCTGCTTTCTGGTATCAAGGTTGGGGAGGAAACTCTGACTCACTTGCAATTTGTGGACGATACTGGTCTGGTTGGTGCGACCACTCTTTGGGAAGCTAGAGGGATCAGAGATACTTTGAATTTCTACCTAAGGGCTTCAAATCAGGTTCTAAATGTCAGGAAGTCCAAAGTGGTCTTTTTCAATCTTGACCAACGGCTACAGGAGCGCGTTATTGAGATCCTGGGCTTCACAAGGACTTCTCTCCCAATTGTTTACCTGGGCATTCCCCTTCATTTCAAAAAGTTAAAAATTGACATTTGGAAGAATCTGTTAGCAGGCATCAAAGACAGAATGAATCATTGGGCCCATAAATGGCTAAGCTATGGGGGTAGATTAACCTTCCTAAATTCGGTTATACAGGCTTTGCCGATCTATAAATTCTCAATACTGGTTGCCCCTCATACCATCTGGAAAGAGCTGGACAAAATGGCTAGAAGATTTTTATGGGAAGGCGCAAAAGGGAAGAAAAAATGGGCCTTGGTTGGGTGGGACAAAGTTACCCAGCCTAAGGACAAAGGAGGGCTGGGCTTGAGAAGTTCTATGCTTAATAACAGAGCTTTGGCTGGAAAGCTGTATTGGAGGTGGATTTCTCAGCCATCCTCCCTCTTCGACGAGAATTCTTTCCGAGTAAATATTTGGGGCATGTTCATCCCAATGAGGTGGGTCGCTTTCCCTTGGAAGGTTCTGGATCCTTAGTGTGGCAGACTCTCAAGCTTGGGTCCCAGATTATCAAAGCTCAATTATTCTGGAAAGTGGGGAAAGGAGACAAGGCTCGTTTCTGGACTGAATCTTGGGACCAACATCTGCCCATTATTGTCATGTTCCCTGAGCTACAACCAATCATGACCGCATTAGAAGCCCAGGGCTGGATCCATATTGATAATTATCTTCTTACCAGTCAATTGGGGGGTATAAATTTAAAAAGTTTAAGCGGTGGGAGGAGTGGCCAATTACTGTCTCTCCGGAGTTGGCGCCCATCCTGCAAAAAATCTTGTCAGAAAGGCTCCTCACGGGGAAGGATGAGGAAGATGAATTAGCCTGGGGCTATGGAAGCCTTGGGGTCTACTCAGTTAAGGCTGGATATGAAGAGATCCTCCCTGAGCCTCCCCCACACTCTTTTTCGGTTCAGCATTGGAGAAGGATTTGGCATTCAAAGGGTTGGCCGAAAGTGAATTTCTTTGCTTGGCAACTTATGCATAATGGTCTTCTCACCTTTGACAATCTCAGACGTAGGGGTTTCAATGGCCCCTCTCAATGTGCTTTATGCCTCCAACATGAGGAAACTGCAGATCATTTGTTTTTTGAGTGTCCTTTTACTCATCAGATTTGGGAACGCTGGTTCTCTCAATTTAAACTCCAGGCTAATGGTGTTTTCAACCGTACCAATATTTGGGAAAAATGGAAAAGGGGAAGGTTCAATTCCATAGATCTCCGAACTGGCTGGCAGTTAGGCTTTCTCTTCATTTGGTGGCAAGTTTGGTTGGAGAGAAACGCCCGGATCTTTAGAAACACTTTCTCCTCGATTGACGGCGTTTGGCAGGTCATCTGGAGCAAAGTCACAGAAACTATTGCTATTTTTGTTAATGAAGAGAATCAGGCTACTCTTGGGCATCCTGAAGAGGGGGTTGAGGGACATGAGAGGCAAGGCAGAGCATGCTGGAAACCTCCCCCTGTAGGCTGGATCAAGATCAATACTGATGGGGCTGCAAAATGCAACCCGGGCAACGCAGGAATTGGTGTTGTTTGTCGGGATCACTCGAGTGCGGTTCTTTACTGGGAATTGCAGGGATTGGGCAGAGCCATGAACAATGAAGCCGAAGCCTTTGCCATTAAGTCAGCGTCTATCTGGGCTGTTAAGCAGGGTTATCGGAGGATAATTCTTGAATCGGATTCTCAAGTCCTGATCGGCGCTCTAGATTGCTTGTGGAATTTCTCATTAAAAGCCTGGAGACTGCGGATGTTGATATCCCAAATCAAGGAGTTATGGAGGGAGTTAGATGATGTTATCCCTGTGTATGTGAGTAGAAATCTGAACACGATAGCTGACTTCCTTGCAAAGATGGGTGCTGAGAAAGAGGTAGGTGTTCAGTTGCACAGTGATATGCCTATGATAGATGAAGAGATTCGGAGTGGTCTGGAACGATCCCTGCATCCATGAGCTCAAAAATGACTAAGGTTAGTTTCTGTCGTGATATCGCGACATATTGCGCCGTCGCGACCTTGTTTGGAAATCTGTCGTGATTTCGCGACATGTTGCTCTGTCGCGACCTATCCTGGATAACTGTAGCGATTTCGCTACCCTTTTTGTTGTTGTGGCCTTGGGAGGAAAATTGTAGCGATTTCGCGACTTGTTGCGTCGTCGCGGTCTTTGATGAGAAGGTGTCGCGATGTCGCGACCTTTTTGGTTGGTTTTGCTGCTGGAGGAAAAGTGTCGCGATATTGCGACACTTTGAGAAAAATTGCGTGAAGGGGAAAAACCGTCGCGATATCGCGACAATTTTTGTGAAAAGCTACTCTAAGGAAAATTTGTCACGTTTTCGTGCCTTTTTTGAGGAAAGGACGCAAAGGGGCATACCTGTAGCGATTTTGTGACGTTTTGAGCAAAATTACGTTAAGTGGAAAAACCGTCGCGATATCGCGACCTTTTTTGTGAAAAGCTTCCCAAAGGATAACCTGTCGCGATTTCATGACATTTTTATGGAAAGGAAGCAAAGGGGCAAACCTATAGTGATTTCACGATAGTTCTGGAGAATAAACGACATGAAAGAAAAATGTCGCGATTTCGCGACTAGTTTAAGAAAAGGGCACCATGGGGGAGAACATGTCGCGATTTCATGACACTTTTGTGGATGGGGCGCCCATTGGAATTCTTGTCGCGATTTCGCTACACTTCCGACCAACTGGGGCTTCAAGGAAAAGCCGTCGCGATATCGCGACACTTTCTCAAAGTTGCTGATTAAAGGAGAACTCGTTGCGATTTCGTCACAATTTCGGGGAGCAGGTGCCTTCAGGCTTTCTCATCATGATTTCACGACGTTTTTGGCGTTTGGGTGATTTGGTGCTATGCTGTCGCGATTTCGCGACATTTTTCGTGTGTTGTGGCTTCGGCACTTTTTGTCATGATGTCGTGACATGTCACGATTTCGTGACATGTCGCGTTAGCGCGACTGGTTGTTGTGGTGCGAAGGTTGTTAGGTTAGGTGTCGCGATTTCGTGACATGTCGCGTTTTCATGACATGTCGCGTTTTCGCGCCCTTTGTTCTTCTGGTCTCTTTGCTCTTGGTTGGGATGCCCTTTCTCCCTCTTGTAACTGTAATTTGTTTTAATGCAAGCTTTTTTCAAAATTTTCAAAAATAAATAGTAGGGGATAGAGTCCCACCATGATCGCCACTGAAAGCGAATGCAGAAGGATGGCGTACCAGGTATGATGTAAACAAAATTGGTATGGTATAGATGCTAAGTCCTACGAATGCGATGAACAAATGCATGAAGGAAATGACGTAGAAATGAGATGTAAGAAAAAAAAAACGGGGCCTTTTTTATTAATGTTGCTTTTAATCTAGTTACAATACATCCCCCCTCTAGGGCTCAGAATGTTTGATACAGTTTGTTACATCAATGGATGGTACGCTTCTAGTGTCTTCTGCATGCCCACATTCAAAATGGGCGGGCCAAAAGTTGTCGCCGCTTGTGTCCATGTGTTCATCATTCCTTACTGCCCCTCTGGTGTTTCTTGTGGTGAGATCCTATGCACAAAAAAATAGCAAATAGTTAATAGCATATGCGGATATAGGAAAACATGCAATCCCCAAAGCCTCCGACTAGTTAATATATAAAAGAATGAAACGATGGTCAAAATATGTCATAATTAATTCAAAATTTGATAGAGTCATGGAGATATCATTAGGGAAACATTGCAAAAATAACAGTAAGAAAATCATGCACAAATTTCTAATCACTCTGGGGTGGGATGCTGGTGACTGTCACAAAATGTGCAAGAGTGACCTTGAAAATGTCCTACCCAGAGGTCTCCAAAACTCCTAAAAACTTAGCTTTAGACTAAAATGGGCATTTTGAGATGACCCAGAAGGTCATATTGGGAAGATTCTTCCCATATTATCCTACATCTGAAGGCACTCTCTGTAGGTTAGTAAACACATAAAATGATAAAAACAAGGTCAAATCGTGTCAGAAAGCAATGAAACTTGGAAAAAAGCATAAGTACATCAAATACAACATAATAAAAAAATAACAGTAAAAACATTATGCACAAATTTCTAATCGCCCCGAGGTGGGGCGATTAGGACTGCAGCAATACGGGGGGTGCCCGGGGGGCAGGATGCCCATTGTTTGGGGCTTATTTTTGGCACCAATCCAAGTGGGATGGGTCCAAAACCTCCTAGGGGGTTGTTTCAATGAGTTTGGGGTGGTATTATGGCTGATTTATTGGGTTTTGGGTCTGGATTGTGTTCCTAGTGTTCACCCGATAACCTCTCTTCCAAAAGAGAAATTAGGGATGTACGAAGCACAAAGAGGAATGGGGGTATAATTTGGCAGCACTCCGTTGCTCCAAATGATCCAACTCTCTTCCCATTTTGGGGTGAGAAGGCTCACATTTTTATAGACCTAAGGGTCTCCTTTGAATGTGCATGTGAGGGCGCCACTTGGCTCACCATGCTTTTTTTTTGGGAGGGAAGATTCCTCCCTGATTTAGGGCCTCCTTGAATGAGGCCTCCATGATAAGGGCATGCTTGAATGAAGTTCCTCTATCTGATTTGAAAACATTCCTCGCACTTGCATGTCTTGAAGGTGAAGTTGGTTGGTGAATCTGGGCTGCCATTTGTCAAGGCTTGACTTTTTGCCAGTCAATCCTGCTAATCGGCCCACCCTGGAGCGATTGCTGCTAATCGTCCCTGGGTGGGGCGAATAGGATTCTAATCATCCTAGGGTGGGACGAATAGGGATAAAGGTGCTTAAAAGGTACAAAATTGACCTCTGACATTCCAAAACTAATTTGGGAGTGGTTAGGACCACTATTTAACCTTTGGAGGCTGCCCTAGGGGGTATGCATGCCAATTTGGTCAGTGCTTGTAGTCACATAATCAGATTGGTGTTGTTTTGGTGTCGATAACTTCAGTCACTTCATATGGCCCCATCCAATTTTGGATGAGCTTGCCCTTCCTTTCCTAGAACCAAGAATCATAGAGTAATGCCCATTCTCCTACTTTAAGCTACTTTGGTCTGGTGTGGCGGTCATGCCACTTGGCCTTTGTTTTTGAATGATCTGTATTTTCTGCAAAGCCTCTAGGTGGAATTCATCTAGATGATTAAGCTACTAAATTCTATATTTTTGTGAAAAATCCAGGTTTATATTCAATTCTACAATAGTCCTAAGTGTTTTGACTTCAAAATCTATAGGCATCATTGCAGTTTTTCCATAGACTAACTGAAATGGTGTGAAACCAGTAGTAGTCTTCCAAGTGGTCCTATAGGTCCACACTACTTCTGGTAATCTAGTAGACCAATCCTTCCTATTTTGCTACACTGTATTTATTAGGATATTCTCCAAGTCTCTGTTGGTCACCTCAACTTACCCATTTGCCTGTGGATGGTAGTGAGTCATTTTGTTATGCCTAATTTTGTATTGTTGCATGAGTTCTTGGATCATCCTTGAAGTAAACTGAGGTCATTTATCTGTTGTGATATCCCTTGAGACCCAAAATATTGTAAAAATTGATGAATACAAGAAATATGATATAGTTTTCTCATTTGAATTACACAAAGCCTATAATTTAACCCACATTGTCACATAGTCAGTACAAATTAGGATATACCTCTTACCTCGTGAATATGGATTTATAGGTCCTCATTTGAATTACACAAAGCCTATACTTTAACCCACATTGTCACATAGTTAGTACAAATTAGGATATACCTCTTACCTCGTGACTGTGGATTTATAGGTCCTACAAAGTCCATCCCCCATTTATCAAATGGTTCAATGTGAACATGTGGTTAAAGTGGCATCTAATATCTGAGAGTAGGTCTATCCATCCTTTGACATTGATCACATTGGCTCACATGCTTGGTTGTATCCTTGAATAGTGAAGGCTGGTAATAACTAGACTGCAACCCTTTATATGCAATCCTTATTCTTGCAAAATGGCCACCATAAGGTTCATCATGGCAAGCCTTCAGTATTTCAATTATTTCATTTTCAACAACACATCTTCTCATGATTTGATCAGGTCTTGTTTTAAATAGGCACCCATCAATCTATGAAAAATCTATACTTTTATTAATTAAAGTCTATTTTTCTTGAGGTAAAAATGTAGGGGATATTTTACCAGTGGCTAAATAATTAGCCATATCTATGTACCAAGGTATCTAATATTTTAGAGAAAACAAATGCTCATCTAGAAATTGGTCTTCTGTAGCTGTATAGTCTGGAGGTGTCAACTTGGACAAGAAATCAGTTACCACATTGTTCTTTCTTGGCTTATCCACTATGGTCACATCAAATTCCTGTAAGAGCAATAACCATCTAATAATTTTTCCACTAATCCCAGGTTTATTTGTCAAGTATTTGATCGTTGAGTGGTCAGTGTGTACAAATACCTAATAACCTAAATATAATGATGAAATTTGTTAAGAGCATGTATTACTACAAAAATATCCTTCTCTGAGCATTTTTTTACTAACATAATAGATGGCATAAAAATCATCACCATATTTCTATCCCAGTATTGAGCCTATTGCATTTTTAGATGCATCAACATATATGTGAAAAGGTATGGTCCAATTTGGACCTCTCAGAACTGGAGCAGTTATTAGTTTTTTTTTAAGGTGTTGAATGCGTGTTCACATTATTTAGTATAGACAAACTTTGCATATTTAGTTAAAAATGTGGTAAGAGGTTTAGTAGTTTTTCTAAAGTCTGATATAAACCTCCTATAGTAACCGGCTGATCCTAGGAAACTACGAATGTCCTTTTGTGTATTGGGAGTAGGCAGGATTTGGGTGGCTTCAATTTTATTTTTTTCTACTTTGATCCTATTTGTAGAGAGGCGATGCCCTAAAACTATCCCTTCATACATAAACATATAACATTTATCATTTCTTAAGGATAGGGGTAGGAACCTAGGGTTCCTAGCACATAAATTGATAAATAAATAAATAATAACCTAAAACTAAAAGAATCGCTTTTGGATTGTCGGGAAGTCCCTTCAATGTTTTAATAAATGTTTTGTATAATATTTCATGGATATATTAAATGATAGAATCACATAGTGTCTTATACCCCTTTAGGGTTATGATTGAAGAGTCACCATGCTTCCTAACCCTAACCCTAATCTTATAAAAATATAATAATTAATATAATTAATTCTTATATTATTTATTAATATAACCATAGGATAACATGTATTATTATTATTAATTAATGTTAGGATAGTATCCTAACATGCCATCCCTCTTTTAAGAGCTTTGTCCTCAAAGCTAGAAAAATTTGGGAATATGCTTCTACAAAGTTTGCCAATCTCAATATCACAGGCTTCTTGTAGTTAAGTTTGTCTTTAAAAAAAACTCAATTGTCACACTATAATGCACATTAACATCGGCCACTTCTCGTCTATTCACAACTTCTTTCTCTAAATAGTTGGTTAATTAAACCTTTGAAAATCCTTAACAAGGCAAATGCCTTATTTCTCCTAAGGTTTAGAACTTTTTTGTTAGAGATAAAGAACCTCTTTGTATTGTCACTCCCGGTAGTATATGAATAATGCTATCTTGTATTATTTATGGTCCATATTCTTCTTTTATCGTTTCAATAACAATTTCTAAAGAAATACCTTTTTTTTTTTTATACCATGGGATCTAAGAATTCCCAATCTTTTTTAGAATAACAGTGCTCTATATTGTTTAGTGCATAGGACAAACACGATGTGCAATCTTCTATGGAGATGGTCTTTCTTCTAAGTTGTGATCGTGATAGTTAGTGAATTTGATTGTGAGATTTTCCTCCATAGTATGTTTGATGAAATAAAAGGTCTCTATGAATTCGTTAAGTGTGGCCATCTACCAAGTGTATGTTACCAACTTGAGTGCCATGTGCCTATGAATTTCTTCAATGTGGCTTGATGCTTGTAATCTTACATGTCGGTAAGCTGTACACATAATACCTGCAAACTATGTACACTTTCAATGAAATGAAAACAGACCCATCTATCAAAAATCATCATTTCCATTAGTAGTCACTACTCAGTAGTCTTTATATCATCTTATTTTAAATTTTATATTGTATCCAAACAAAATGGAACAGTTTTCACTTCAGTTTTTTTTTTTGAACGTAGAAAAAATATGATATAGATACCTAATTGTCCTTCTAAATTGTATACAAAAAGCTTCCATTTGAACCTTATAAGAAGAGACAACAGTTATAAAGCTTCTATTTTAACTTTACTAATTTTAACCGCCAGTGATATAAGAGTCCATATTAAATCTTATTGATGAACACCGGTAATAACTAATGTTCACCACAACGAAAAAGGGCGGCCTTTTCTGCACGTAGGCTATGATATATTCGTCTTGTTTATTTTTGAGATAATTTTCTGTCATTCTGATTCAACTTTAGTGTATCCCATCACTTATATGTTATCATTGAACTAATGCTCTATTGGCACCTCCATTAATCTTTTCTTCTCAAACTCGTTCAAAATTTTCAATGATCACGAGATGCTTCAAAAAGACATCCCTAGGATGAAATCCATGAATAGATAGAAAAAAATATTTTGAATAGACAAATACCCCGTTCGTTCTCCATGTCTAGAAGAGTATGCAAACAATAGATATTATCACCCATAACTTAATCGATGTGTTTTAGAACCAACTACTGTGTTTGACGGTCGTTCGCAACACAAGAGTGTGAGAGATTGTAAGGAAGAACTTTTTCATGGCACTTAGAATTTAAGGGAAGCCAAATGTATTTTTGTTTTTAATTTCTTATTTTACGTTTGAGCAGTCATCTAGCTTGGCGAGTGTGGTTGGTGTGGTATGCATTTGGCCTACAATTTTTGGACCGAGTTGTTGCTAGATTTCATATTTGAAGTGGAGAGATCGTTCATCATCACTGGTCTCCTGGTTTGGATGGTCACGGTGGGCTTAGGCTTTGAACATGGATTTGATGATGTGATTCCCATAAAGCCTGTGGTTCCTCACATTTTTAAACACATATGTTTTGTTACATCTTAGGCTCGATTTCCATTTCGAAGAAGAGTAAGCTTGAGTTACTAACAAAAATCTACCCAACAAAACTCTAAAATATGGCATTGAATTTGAGATGGATGCTCACAAAGCTTTATATTCTGTCCATTATCTGTGATTTGTTCCAGGTTTTTGTGAACCGAATTAAGACGTGAACCACTGTTTTATACTGTCCACATTTTTCAAAACCAAAAATTGATGATGAAAGGATTCATACTGAATGTCACTAAGAATGAATGATAGTGCATGGCATTGGTCCTCACATGTAGATTCAGAAAATTTTGACAAGTCCTTCACTTTATGTGCCCAATTGTTTGAATTACCACCAAATCGAGCGACCATTTCAATCAAATAGAAAGGATGGTAATGGTACTTTATAATTTTTAAATACGAAATCAACTACAGCCAGACAATTCCACAAAGAAGGATCATTGACACTACATAGGAAATGGGAAATTGCGGAGGTGGCCATGGAGGCGGACGGGCAGGGCTGCATTCCTTAGAATTTGTTTATTTTGCTTTTGCAATTTGAAATTCACCTGCAACTAATTTGGAGCTATGAGAATACTCAAATGTAACCTCGCTGGGAATGATGTCCTTCACGAGGATTGGACCTCCTAAATTTTGAGAAACAGCTTTAGTAGCACCAGGTGAATGAGAGAAATAAGGAGCTTTAGTGGATGTTAGTGCAATGGAAATAACTTTATGATACTGAGCACCTTGAGCCTCTATTTTGTTTGCATAGGTGATACTAGGTTGGCTTCCACTTTGATATGCATTGTAATTTTTAGAAACTTTCGTTTCTTCCTCTGCATTAAAAAGAACATTGCAAACAACATTGGAGATATTGCAAACAATATTGGAGATATTTTTAGGGTTTGGATTTTTTTTGTTCTTGGGGAGTGCAATGGGTACCCTCTAGGATTCCCTGGTTATGGGCTCTTCCTCCACTTGGGATTCCATGGCTATGGGATCCTCCTCTACTTGAGATTCCATGGCTAGGGTCTCCTCTTGCATTTCCATTAAATATTGTATAATACGATCAGAACGTTCCATTTGTTTTTGTTCAATCATTCTTCTAATTTCTGCAATGTCATTTTTCATTTCCTTGACCAATATTGTTGGATCCATAAGGCTCTGATACCAAATGGTAGGTTCCTAGCACATAAATTGATAAATAAATAAATAATAACCTAAAACTAAAAGAATCACTTTTGGATTGTCGGGAAGTCCCTTCAATGTTTTAATAAATGTTTTGTATAATATTTCATGGATATATTAAATGATAGAATCACATAGTGTCTTATACCCCTTTAGGGTTATGAGTGAAGATTCACCATGCTTCCTAACCCTAACCCTAATCTTATAATAATATAATAATTAATATAATTAATTATTATATTATTTATTAATATAACCATAGGATAACATGTATTATTATTATTATTAATTAATGTTAGGATAGTATCCTAATAGACAGGTTAGTTTCCTCACAAAATTTAAGTGTCTTTTCTAGTTTTATTGTGGTAATTTCAAAAGTTTCACCATATACAGTGAAATCATCCATATATAACTCCACAATATCTCCAATAATATCTAAAAAATGCTAATAACTACTCTTTAAAAGGTGGTAGGTGCATTGCATAGGCAAAATGGTAAAAGTCAGTAAGCAAATGTCCCCCATGGATAAGTGAAGGTGATTTTATCTTGATCTTACTCCCCTATTTGGATCTGATTGTATCCACTAAACCCATCCAGGAAAGAAAAGTACTTCTTGCTTGTTAAGGTGTCAATTACCTGATCTATAAAGGGTAAAGGGAAGTGGTCCTTCTTGGTTGCTTTATTCAAAAACTTATAATCAACACAAATTCTTCAATTTCCATTCTTGTTGGGCACCACTGCCAATGGTGATACCCACTCACTATCTGAAATGGGGTAGATGAATCCAACTGTGAGAAGTTTTTGTAACTCTATTTTGACAATTTATTTCATGGTTGGGTTCATTCTCCTCTGTGGTTGTCTTACTAGTTTGACCTAATTTTCTAGATATATCCTATGTGTATAGGTCTCAAGAGCTATTCCTCTCATGTCAAAATACTCCCAAGCAAAGGTATCTTGATGTTTTTCAAATGTTTGTTTCAGTTTAATATATTGTTCAGTTGTCAACTAGTTATCTATGTTCAACATTCTACCAGGTGTAACTTCTATTTGCTGGATATGGTGGTCTTTCACTAATGGCAACTTAGGAGGAGGAAAAAAGGATTATCCTTGAAAAAAGTGAGATATCATCTTATACTCATCACTTTCATCTTCCAACTCCACAAGTTTCATCACAGGTTGGATTATTGATAGACCACCAATGTTTTGAATCTCATACTTAGGTTCTCCTAACAAATATAAAGACTGTGTAGGTGGATGTATGATTAGTTTATTTATATTTTGACCATTTGAAATGGTCATTTTCCCATATCTACAACTTATGTAAGCATCAAATATTTCCAACCAAGGTCTACCTAGGATTAATGGGTATCCACCTAGTCTAGAATTAGATTATAATGCTAATAAATTTGCTAGATACTCCCATGCATCTACTGCAATAGTAATATCTTCTAGTATTCCTTCAGGGAGTACTGCAGATCTGTTCACCAACTACAAAATACTTTTAGTGGGCTTCAGATTAGTCAATTTTAGTTTTTGTGTAGTCTCCTAGGGAATGACATTAATGGCAACCCACAAATATACCAGTGTTTTCGGTAAAACATAACCTTCTATTTTTATAGTCATAATAGGGCTTCTTGGATCTATGTACTTTTAGCTGTAGGTATTCTCTAACATGAGGTTAGGTAACTGACCTGCCAAACTGATTATTTTAGCTAGTTTCCTCCTTGGTTTCTTAAGTCACAACTCTCTTATGGATTTTCCATAAATAGGTATGTCTCTGATGGCTTGAAAGAGAGGTATTGTGATTGTTAAGTTTTTTAAACTAGAGAGGATATCAAACTCTATTTGTATTAGTTTCTTGGATTCCTGTAACCTTTGTGGAAAAGGTGGAACCTCCTCTTTGTTATGTACAAGTGTTTATTCTTCTTCTACCTCTTCTATAAGGGGTGATTCCCCTTTCTCTATTTCTATTGGTTCCTCTTCTACAAGAGGAGTGACTTCTACTCCTACTTGCTTTCATGACCTTAAATAGATAGGATCACAATATACCTTAATATTATACATATGGTACATCTCATTTTCCATATTATAGGTTGTCTACTGATTGTTGTTTGGGTTTGTTGTTGTCTGTGTTGATAACTGAGGGGTCCTTGGAGCAAGAAAAGTAGGTAGGCTCAGTTGTGGTGGAGCTGTAGTAGTATGCTATGGATATTAATTCCAAGTATTCTAATTTCTTCACTACTACCCAGGCTGCTAGTATTGGTTCCAAGGGTAAGGGTTGTAAGGATTATCTCCTTGGGGAAATGGATTACAAGGTTGTTGACCATACCAACCCATGTTATGTGGTTGGGATTGACCTTGGTTTTGGTAATTGATACCCCCATATGATGGCATTCCTGATTGCATATTGTTACCCATAGGAGACTATTGCTAGTTCCTCCTATTACCCATGAAGTATGCCTCTGCTACTTCAGGTTCCTCTTTAGATTTCATTAATTATGGCCACAACTTTGTTTTATGATCCTTCTTACAAATAGCACATACACAAAATTTGTTTTTTGGGCACTGATTTCTAGGGTGTTTGCCTCTACATTTAGGACAAAAGTAGGCTAATACTTCCCCATTCTCCCACTTATTTATTTGAAGCAGAAGGGTATCCATTTGAAGAGCTAGAGATGATAACATCTCACTCTTAAGGTCCTCTAACATGTTGCCTATTTTTGTTTTAGTGATAGTGTATGACTGCTTCACATTTCTAGGGGTTAACTTACCCTTTCTTCTTGAAAATTTTCAACACAATTACCAAATATTTTCCATTTGGTGTTGGTAAATGTCTCCCCCAGAGATCATATTTAAAGCTTCCAAGGATTCATTTGTCAGTCCTTTCAAAAAAAATACTTCTTAGGGATCTATCTCCTAGTTTTGAATGGGGTGATCTTTGCAAATTGAAGCTAAACCTATCCTAGTATTCTTCCATATATTCCCCTTCCTTTTGGGTCATGTAAAGGACTTCCTCTCTTGCATCTATTTCTCTGCAAAAATCCTGATACTGATCTAGGAAAAGTTTCCTCAACTGTTTCCAGGTAGTTATCTGTTTATCCCCCAAGCTAATGAACCAACGCAAAGCTGAATCATCAAGGGTGGAAGAGAATAATTTATGTTTCTGAGCATCTATGGTGTAATCCACATATCTACATAAAACATCAAATTTAAATAGGAACATATTTGGATCTTATGTTGGTATTCCTCTAAAGGTTGGAAGGTGTGCAGGAGAGATGTGTTTCATCTTGTGATCTCTCCTACCTCTCATATTGAAAAAATAAGACTAGTGGATGTTTCCTTTGGATTTTTTGCCATTATGCCTACTAATGGTGTTTCTAACCCTGCTTCATTCAAAGCAATTGTCAATGCTTCTATTTCATTTCTTTTATCCTTCGGAAGGATGGATAAGTCAACATTTGAGATAGTTCAATCTAATACTACTTGCCAACGTTCAACATTCAGTAGATATTCCTTATATTGAACTCTACTTATATTTGATCCTGCTTTAAGATTCTGCTGGATCATTTCAGAAGGATCCTGTGAAAATAGTGGGTGTTCCCAAAAATGCACAGATGGAGATTGTAATGGTGAGAGTTCAATATCAAGTTCAAGTTCTACTAAAGAAGAAGGATTCTGAGAAACAACTTCTTTATTTTTGATAAAATGACCGTTTGGTCCCCTGTTCTTAGGTGGACTCATACAAAGTTTCAAATGAAGGTTTTTGAAGAAAACACTCTAAACTACTATAAGTATGCTTCCTTCAGAACAAGAAATTATAATGGCTACTCCCTGATAATGATGCCAAAATGTTGGGTAAAATATTGGTTAGTTTTTCTATGGTTCAATTAATTGCCTCCATTTAATTGTCAACCTAGGGTAGCTCATAGTCTTGTGAGCATTCGTGCAAAATCTATGCTTGTAATTTCTACTTCGGAGATGATTCCATTGGATTATGGTTTAGGGAGTATTTGGTGTTCGTTGGAGTTTATTTTTAAACCAATAATCTCATGCTAAGTATAATAAAAAAATACTGAAAAACATTTAAAATCTAAATGACTACCTTGATGGAAATCATAGAAAATAGGGGAATTGGAAATAATTGGACATAAATTAATCTATGAAAAAAAATGAAAAAAATAGGGGAAATAGGGAAGAACTCTATTGTAAGTAGGCCCATGCTTCCAGCAGGTTCTGCCCGTGGTAAAATGATAACTGAACAATTTTAGAAGATGTTTTACACAAAAATATATAGATATTTTATTAACAGTTGTAGTAGAAGAGAATTACAAGAAAGTCTGAGGGGTCTTCTTCGGGGGTGGCCTACGTATTTATAAGGTATGCGACAAGCCCTATTATAATTTTTAGGATGAATCAAAAAATGATTTGCTGTTACAACTATTTTCTTGATTAGAGGAATTGGGCAAAATATCGTGATATTTCAGCGTATTCTATTTCTAAAATACATTGATATTTTATTTTCCTGACTTACAAAAATGATTTACGTATCAACTAAAAATGGGTGACGAGTCACCTTTGATAATGTTGCATGTCTGGTTTCAATTC
Organism: Wollemia nobilis; assembly: GCA_028583015.1. Taxonomy (NCBI): domain Eukaryota; kingdom Viridiplantae; phylum Streptophyta; class Pinopsida; order Araucariales; family Araucariaceae; genus Wollemia; species Wollemia nobilis. The sequence goes on along the minus strand of JAQPPZ010002410.1, from coordinate 2,974,953 downwards.
TAGAAATCATTTCATGTTGGTTGCCAAAGTTTTGCTCTGTTATGCCCCCACAGAGTCATGTTGAAGTTTGGCATTAATGGAAATTAGGCATCACGGTTGAAGAAGTTGGGAAGCAGGTACCTTATATGCAGAAGTCGGGAATTAGGCATCTTTCATCATATAATAGGAAGTAGACACCTTCTACCATACAACGAGAAGCAAGCACCTTCCACCGTACAATGAGAAGTAGGCACCTTCCACCATACAAAAGGAAGCAAACACCTAACAGAAAGCAGGTGCCTAACCAAAACTAGGCACCTAACAGTTAAGTGTCAAATAGAAGTCTGACACTTCAAATGAATTTGGGTGCCTGACTTCGTACCTCTTCAGCGATATTTTATAAATGTTTTTCCTTCATTAAATTGTAAGTTCTAGGTCCGAGAGGGACCTTGATGAAAAAATACAAAAAATGCAATAATTTCCACTAAATCTACACAAATTACACTTAAAGATAAATATTAAACAAAATAAAAAATAAATTGTTAATTATATATCATTTCCATAAAACATTTATATCTACAAGAATATATGTCGCACATTATGGGGAAAAGAGTACAAAAATGAGCAATTATGTGGCTCATCACACATCTTCTTCATTACCTAAGCCTCTAGCTAACCATGAACCTCCCATATCCACATTCACTTCATACACCACCGCATCATACCAAGTTGAGGTCCACCTCACCAATCTTGGTATTGGTGAATACGTGGTCCAAGAAATTACAATAACACCACTTAACATCCCAACTATTAAGGATTTCGATCATCCACGTAACCCACCTTTATCTATAGGAGCGGTATATAATATGGGTTCAATGCCTAACAACATAAATTTTGTGTATGGGGGAATATAATCATTGTCTAATCCTACTCCCCTAGATGAACCCAAGAAACCAACACCTACCAATATCCAACAAATGACAGGTTTTCCATCCCATTATTTTCATCGACATAATTGGCAAAGATATGGCTTAGGCCAATATGAACAAGAAGTGGCTCAACCTGTTGATATTTCTTACCAAGGAGTGCACGACCATTCAGGTCTAGGTTACCATCCACTTCCCACCATATCTTATTTTTAACAAGCCTTCCAAAGAATTAATTTAAATTTAAAAGAAGCCCTCCACCCCGATGACTCTGACAATGAAATGTATGAAGAGTTCAACCTTATATCGATAGTTTTTGATGAATCTAATGAGGAATCAGAGCCCATAATTACATTGAACAAAATGAGCTTTATCTCATAATGTTTTCCATCCATGAGCCCATTTTTCACTTGTTTCTTCCACAAGAATAAGTCAAACCAACTGGTGATCCACCACCTCCATCCCATTAATCCATCTCATTAGCCAAATTTGTAACATATGTACATAAAAATAAAAAAAATAATCAAAAAAATAAAAATAAAAAAATAATTTTTTGCATTTTATGTATATAGCATTTAGTCAATTGCAATAATTTGTGTTGCTTTCTACTATTCAGGTTCCAAGGTTCTAGCATCAGTTCTAGCCAATGAAATTTATACACCTATCTATTTCATTTCATCTATTTTCCCCTTAAGTCAACATGAATCCTGTTTATTTATTCACCCTGCTCCGTAATCCATATGATTTGGCAAAACCAATTCCAATTGACATGAGCCTTATTGATATGGAGTGAATTTCCTTGCCACCTTCCTCTTTTGAGTTTGTTTAGTTTAAGGAATTTTTGACGACTTCAGCCAACTACATTCGTCCTTCACCCCCACCTTCACCTTCACTTTCAAATCCTGAGGTTTTCCAGGTAAACATAGACGAGGATATATCAGAAGAATTTAATGATGTCATAGATGATATTAATTTGATCCCAATGCCCCATCAACTTGAGGAAGGTTATAACATGTCCATTAAAGATACCATTGATGTGAACCTTAGTTCAGACACAAACAATCCCCAAATTGTCAAAATACATAAAATTTTATCCTTCAATGAACAAGATCAATTAATTGCTCTCCTCAAGAAGAAGAAGGGTATTTTTGCATGGTATTACAAAGACATGCCTGGCATTGAACATAAATTGGTTGTCCATAATCTCACCTTGCACCTTAATGCTAAGTAGGTCAAACAATAGCTTAGAAGGATGCATCCTACCATTGCCCTCTTGGTCAAAGAAGATATCCAAAAGCTATTATATGTGGGTTTCATTGTACCCATTGACTATCTTGAGTGTCTCTCAAACAAGGTATCTGCTCATAAACCTAACGAGGTGATACACGTTTACACTAACTTTTGAGATCTTAACAAAGTGTGTCCTAAGGATGATTTTCCTCTTACAAACATTGATACTCTTGTTGACACTTGCACTAGCCATCAAATTCCTTCTCTCATGGATAGCTTTTTAGGATACAACCAAATTCAAATAATTCCTAATGACCAACACAAAATAGCATTCACTACACCTTGGAGAACATTTTGTTACAAGGTGATGCCCTTTGGCCTAAAAAATATAGGTTCCACTTATCAACATGTCATGACGTACATATTCTATGATTACATGCATAAGATCATCGAATATTACGTGGATGATTTATTGGATAAATCTAAAACTCAACAAGAACATATTGGTGTATTGTAAAAAGTCTTTGATTGACTTCTAGAGCATAATGTAAGGTTGAACCCCAAGAAATGTGTCTTTGATGTTACCTTTGGCAAACTACTAGGGTTCATTATCTCTAAAGAAGGCATTGAGGTGGATCCAAACAAAATCAAGACCATCATGGAGATGCCTCCCCCAATAAACTTAAAGGAATTATGTAGTTTACAAGGAAATATTCAATCAATCCATCGTTTCATTGCATAACATTCTGAAAAATGTAGGCCATTCAATCACTTGTTACAAAAGGGGTGCCATTTTCATGGAGAGATAAATATAAAAAAGCCTTTGATGATATTAAGAAATACCTAGATTCTCCGCCAATATTAGCTCCTCCTTGTCTGGGGGTCCTCTTCCATATGCATGTTTCAACAATGAACTTTTCATTAGGGACAATTCTTGCACAAAAGAATGAAAACAATCGAGAGCAAGTTGTCTATAATATTAGTTGAAAATTGGTAAGCTATGAAATAAGATATGATTGCATGGAAAAATTATGTTTAGCAGTGGTTTTTACCACTAAGAAACTTTGATATTACATGCTTAGTCACACCACATATGTCATATCTAGAGAAAATAATCTTTGTTATATGATGTCTCGCACTTAAAATAACACCTGCACTGCTAAAAATATAATACTTCTTACTAAATTTGATCTTGATTTTAATAGCCAAAAATACATTAAGGGTCAAGTTATAGCTGATCAACTTGTGGAAGCTACACTACCTAGTGATCATCCTTTGATTATTGAGCTCCCAGATGATTCAGTACTCATTATCACTGAACAAGAAGAAGATGTCATTCTAGAGGAAGATGTCAATATCACACTATTATTTGATGGTTTTAAGTACAATAAATGTCAAGGTGCTGGAGTCATGTTTCATATACCCCAAGGAGTGCCTATCCCCTTATCATTCAAACTTGAATTACAATGCACAAATAATTTTATTTATTTATTTTTTTATTTATCACTTTTTGGTTAAATTACTAAGTTTGAGTGGTATGAAATTGGTAGTTTTCTATGTTCTACTAATAGATTTGCAGATGCAATGGCCGCTATTGGATAATTTATTCCAAAGGATACCTTAGGAGAGGTACAACCACTCATTATCTCAACAATCTCTAAATCTACAATTGTTCGTAATAAATCCAAGGATGAAAAGGATGTGTGATTTATCCATGTGGAGTCATGTGATCCTTGGTCAAGCCAAATAATAACCTTTATTAAGTTTGGAACACTCCCATCAGATATGTCATAGACTTCCAAATGCACTTTCAAGAAAAAGGTAGCTCATTTTACTCTCTTGGGGGACATGTTGTATAGACGTGGTTATGATGGAATTCTCCTTCATTGTCTCGAGTTTACTGAGACACAAAGAGCCATATTTGAATCCCATTATGGTACTTGTGGTGGTAATTTTAGTGGAATGGATATTCCAAACTGTATTCCACACATGGGTTATTATTGGCCCATCATGTAATGTGACTGTTGCACATATGTCAAATATTGTAAGTAATGTTAGAAGCATGCTAATTTAACTCATGTACCATCACAAGCTTTATAGCTTATTCAAAGCCTTTGAATATTTTCATAATGGGGTCTAGATATAATTGGTAAAATATCACCTTCTTTCTCGAGACAATATACATTCATCATTACATCCATAGAATACTTCACAAAGTGAGTTGAGGTAATCCCCCTAACCAGTATGATAGGACCTAGAATTGTGGAGTTTATTCTTCACCATATCATTTGTCATTTTGGTATTCCATCAAAAATCATTTCATACAATGGCAAGTCTTTCAAGAATAAGGATGTACAATAACTTTACGATATATATAACATCCAACATAATTTGTTGAATCCTTATTATCCACAAGCAAATAGACAAGCTGAGGCTACCCAAAAGACCTTAATTACTATTCTCAAGAAACTTGTTAAAGAAAATCATAGGCATTGGCATACACAAATTCCCTTGGTATTATGGGCTTATCAAAAAAATATCCACACGCCTACTAGGAAAACACCATTTTAATTAGTCTATGGAGCCAAAGCAATCATACCTCTTGAGCTCGAGATCCCCTCATTACAAATTTCATTATAGGAATTCATAGATGATAACATTGCTAGACAAGCACGTCTTGGCCAACTCACACTTCTTGATGAGAGGTGAGTCAATACTTTAGAATATTTTTGAATATATCAAGACTGACTAAAATATGCTTATAATTCCAAAGTTCATCTACATGAATTCCAAGTAGGAGATCTTGTGCTTAAAGAGAATCAATAAAATACCAATGTATTTCCACACCTTCACGATAAATTCACGACCAATTGGTTAGGTCCATACATTGTTACTCAAAGAGTGGGTAAAGGTACAAAGGAACGTCATAGGTAGAGATATAATGTACATCACATTTGGGCTCGATATGAATATATTAAGGAATTGGAGTATCTATTGATGGAGTAGGAAATTGGGCTTCCAGAACTACCCTACTCATCCATATCTAGGTTAGCTAGGCCTAGTGAGTCTAGGCAAATTTCTAGGTCTAGGTATACTTCAGGGTCACAAAGGTCCTCTTATAGGCATTAGCTAGTGCTTAGATGCATTTTTTTATATGAGCCTTTGTTCTCCATTGTATATAGCCTTTAGGTTTTTATTGTACATGTGATATATATATATATATATATATATATACATGGATTTTACTTTTGTGTGAATGCTTTTGTGTGGATGCATTTGTGTATGGATGAATATGTATATGGATGATTAATGCAAATGATAATGCAAATGTATATGGATGATTAATGCAAATGTAATGTATGTGTATGGATGATTAATACAAATTCAATGTATGTGTATGGATGATTAATGCAAGTTATGGAATTGAAATTTTCTATTGATCATTCATAGTTTATATTTTGCTTGGCCATGTTTTAGCATTATTGTTTCATTAGGGGCACCAAACTTGGTGGTAGGTGGTATGAAAATACTCATGAAATGACATGGATGTTGACAAGGAAGAAGATATGGATATTGATATGAAAGAAGATATGGATATTTATATGGAAGAGGATATGGATATTGATATGAAAGAAGATATGGATGTTCATATGGATAAACTGATTGTTATGTAGAGATTCAGACATACTAGTGGTATCAAACAAACTCACTAAATACTGCCTAATTTCTCTAAGACAAAATGTGTGTGCAATGAATTCATTTACCAAATCAAGATCATGGTAATGACTCAAGGCTATCAAGAACCAATGTATATACAAGTGACTTCATTAACTCATCTTGAGTAAATTGGGTGAAACTTGTTATGGATGAGACCAAGAAGCTAGCTTGTCCATATGTACAGTCAGAGGTCTCTTTAAAAGAGACATGTTTCTATACATAAGCGTACTCCATTGTCACTCAAGAATCTATAGCTTTGGTTGAGACTAGCTCCATAGTCCAAGAATTTTGATCTCTTAAGTTTTGGGGATGGCTACTTAACCGCCTGACTAGAAATGTAGTACGATACTTACAACCTAATTCTTAATGGTGTGTGATGTGTAAAATATTTAATGTTTTTAGGTATTTTTCCCTACTCTTTATTTTATTTTATTTTGAAATTTGCGATAGTGGTGAAAACCACTATTTTTGTGGACTATGTTGCATGATGGGACTAGAAAGGAGTTCCCTTTTCACTTAGAGGTTTAAACCAAGTATGGTGTTATCCTTCTTTGATACAAGATGTTTTTAATATGTGAAATTATGTTTGGTTCAAGACTATTTTGGAGTCAATTCCCAGAACTCAAGATTTTCTTAGTGAATATTGTGTCTTGGTCCTAAAGAAAATTTGACATGTATTTGGAGGTTGATTAAAACACTAGGAGTGGTTGAGTGATCGAAAACACCTAGGAATTTATGGAAATGTGGCTTTGCAAATGATAATTTTTGGCTTTATGGAATGATGAATTTGGAATGAATTTGAAGGTGCCCCTGATTAAGGCAACATGAATTTATTTGACCAATTTATATCTAAACTAAATAAATGATCCCTAATATGAAATATGAAATGTGTAAAAATGATGGTGCAAATGCAATGTATGAAATGAAATGAGTTTAATGCAAATGTGTATATAAAATGTAGTTTTTTTTTTTGTGTATTAGCCATGTATATATACATATATATAAATCACATTATGCATAGAATTTTCTCAATTGTATAACATTAAGTGGTCCGGGATCTTCAAATCCCTCTAGAACGACAAGCCTATAAGTTCCTTTACTCACTTTTTGATTAAAAATGTATGGACCTAACCAATTAGCCATGAATTTATCACATTAAAATTTATAAAAAACATAAAAAAATATTTTGCATGTACATTACATTTATTTGTGTTGCTTGCTACTGTCCAAGTTTAATAGATTTTTAGCATCAGTTTTAGCCAAAAGGATCCATTCCATTCACCTTAACCACCCATCCATTTTATCTTTAAGTCAACGTGAATCCTGTTGACTTATTCACCCCACTCCGTAATCCATATGAATTAGCAAATCCAATTTCAATTAAAATGAGCCTTATTGATATGGACCATATTTCCTTGCCACCTTCCTTTTTTGAGTTTGTCATATCCAAGGAATTTTTGAGGGCTTCCACTAAATACATTCCTCCCTCACCCTCACCTTCACATTCACCTTCAAATCCTAAGGTTTTCCAAGAAAACATATACAAGGATATTTAGAAGAGTTTAATGATTTCATATATGATATTCATCTGATCCCAATACCCCCATCAACTTGAGGAAGGTTCTCACATGTCCATTGAATATACCATTTATGTGAACCTTAGTTTAGATGTAGACAATACCCAAATTATAAAAATAGCTAAAATTTTATCCATTGATGAACAAGAGTAATTAATTGTTCTCCTCAAGAAGAAGAAGGGTATTTTTGCATGGTATTACAAAGACATGCCTGGTATTGACCCTAACTTGGTTGTCCACAATCTCACCTTGCACCCTGTGCTAAGTCGGTCAAATAAAATCTTAGAAGGATGCATCCTACCATTTCCCTCTAGGTCAAATAAGAGATCCAAAATATATTAGATGGGGGTTTCATTGTATCCATTGACTATCCTAAGTGGCTCTCAAACATGGTACCTATTCACAATCCTAACAATGTGATACACATTTGCAATGAATTTTTATATCTTAATAAAGTGTGTCCTAAGGATGATTTTCCTCTTCAAAACATCGATACTCTTGTCGACACCTGTGTTGGCCATGAAATGCTTTCTATCATGGACAGTTTTTTAGAATACAAACAAATTTGAATAAATCCTTATGACCAACACAAACAACATTCACTACACCTTGGGGGAATTTTTTACAAGGTGATGCCATTTTGCCTCAAAAATGTAGGTGCCACTTATCAACATGCCATGATGTACATATTCCATGATTACGTGCACAATATCATCAAATATTATATGGATGATCTCTTGGCTAAATCTAAAACTTGACAAGAATATATTGGTGTATTGGAAAAAGTCTTTGATCGAATTCTAGAGTATAATGTAATATTGAACTCCAAGAAATGTGTCTTTGGTGTTACCTATGGAAAATTACTAGGGTTAATTGTCTCTAAAAGAGGATTTGAGGTGGATCTAAGCAAAGTCAAGGCCATCATGTAAATGCCTCCCCTAACAAACTTAAAGGAATTATGTTGTTTACAAGGAAATATTCAATCAATCTATTGTTTCATTGCATAACTTTTTGACAAATGCAAGTCATTCAATCAATTGTTACAAAAGGGGGTGCTATTTTCATGAATAGATGAATTTCAAAAAGTCTTTGATGATATTAAGCAATACCTAGCTTCTCTGTCAGTCTTAGCTCCTCCTTGTCTAGGGGTCCCCTTCCATATTTATGTTTTAGCAACGAACTTTGCATTAGGGACAATTCTTGCAAAAAATAATAAAAATAATTGAGAGCAATTTGTCTATTACATTAGTCAAAAATTGATAAGCTATGAAACCAGATACGTTTACATGGAAAAATTATGCTTAGTAGTAGTTTTCACCACTAAGAAACTTTGACATTACATGCTTAGTCACAACACATATGTCATAGCTAGAGAAAATCCTTTGCGTTATATGATATCTCAAACTTACAATAAAAATCGCACCGCTAAATGGATAACACTTCTTACTCAATTTGATCTTGAGTTTATTAGCCAAAAATCCATTAAGGGTCAAGTTATAGCCGATCAACTTGCGAAAGATCCACTACTTAGTTATCATCCTTTGATTATTGAGCTCCTAGATGATTCGGTATTCATTGTCACTGAACAAGAAAAAGATGTCATTTTGGAGTAATACATCGATATCACACTATTATTTAATGATTATAAGTGTGAGAAAGATGAAGGTGCTAGATTTGTATTTCATACACCCTAGGGTGTGCCTATCTCCTTATCATTCAAATGTGACTTACAATGCACAAATGAAAAAATGTTTATTTATTTATTTTTATTTATCACTTTTTGGGTAAATTGCTAAGTTTAAGTGGTATGAAATTAATAGTTTGCCATGTTTGACTAATATATTTGCAGATGCGATGGCCTCTCTTGGATCATTGATTCCAAAGGATACCTTAGGAGAGGTACAACCCCTTATAATTATAATGATCTCTAAATCTACAATTGTCTGTGTTGAATCTAAATATGAAAAGGATATTTGCTTTATCCATTTGGAGTCATGTAATCCTTGGTCGAGCCAAATAATAGCATTTCTCAAGTTTGGAACACTCCCATCATATATGTCATAGACCGATAAACGTACTTTTAAGAAAAAGGTAGCTCCTTGCACTCCGTTGAGGTACAAAGAGCCATAGCTAAAGCTCATGATGGTACTTGTGGTGGTAATTTTAGTGGAATGGCCATTGTAAAGTGTATTATATGCATGGGTTAGTATTGGCCCATGATGGAATGAGATTATTGTACATATATCAAACATTGTAAGCAATATCAATAGCATGCTAATTTAACTCATGTGCCATCACAAGCATTACAGCCTATTCAAAGCCTTTGGTCCTTTTCACAATGGGTTCTAGATTTAATTGGAAAAATATCACCTTATTCCTCAAGACAACATACATTCATCATCACAACCACAAAATACTTCACAAAGTGGATTGAGGCAATTCCCCTAACCAGTACAACATAACCTAGAATTGTGAAGTTTATCCTTCATCATATCATTTGTCATTTTGATATTACATAAAAAATAATTTTAGACAATGGCAAGCCTTTTAAGAAAAAGGATGTACAATAACTTTACAAGAAATATAACATCCAACATAGTTTCTTGAATCCTTATTATCCACAAGCAAATGGACAAGCCGAGGCTACCAAAAAGACCTTAATTTATATTCTCAAGAAACTTGTTAAAGAAAATAATAGAGATTGACATACATAAATTCCCTTGGTATTATGGGCTTATCGAACAAATATCTACATGCCTAATGGATCAACACCATTTTCATTGGTCTATGAAGTCGAAGCAATCATGCCTCTTGAGCTTGAGACCCCCTCACAAATTTCGTTGCAGGAATTCATAGATGATGGCATTGCTAGACAATCACGTCTTGAAAAATTCACACTTCTTTATGAAAGGTGAGTGAATGCTTTAGAGAATTTAAGAGTATATCAAGACCACCTAAAATGTGCTTACAATACCAAAGTTCATATGCGTGAATTCCAATTAGGAGATCTTATTCTTAAAGAGAATCAAAAAATTACCAATGCATTACCCCATCTTCATGATAAATTCATGGCTAATTTGTTAGGTCCATACATTGTTACTCAAAGAGTGGGTAAAGGTACTTATAGATTTGCTAGTGTAGAGGGAGTTAAAGATCCCAAACCACTTAATGTTATACACTTGATAGTATTCTATGCATAATGTGATTTGTATATATGTATATATACATGGCTAATATACAAAAAAAAAATTGCATTTCATAAATTACATTTGCACACATTACATACATTTAATTTTTACACACTCGCATTTCACAAACTACAATACAATCATTCCATTTTAGAAATTGCATTTCATGCATTCCTAATTTTATATTAGGGATCATTTATTCATTTTAGATATAAATTGGTCAAATAAAGTCATGTTGCCTTAATTAGAGGCACCTTAAAATTCAGTCCAAAGTCATCATTCCATAAAGCCAAAAATTATCATTTGCAAAGCCACATTTCCATAAATTCCTAGGTGTTTTTAGTCACTTAGCCACTTATAGTGTTTTAAGCAACCTTCAAATACATGTCAAATTTTCTTTAGGATCAAGACACAATATTCACTAAGAAAATCTTGATTTCTGAGAATTGACTCCAAAACATTCTTAAAACAAACACAATTTCACATCTTAAAAACATCTTATGTCAAAGAGGGATAATACCATACTTGTTTTGAATCTCGAAGTGAAAAGGAAACTCCTTGCTAGTCCCATCATGCAACATAGTCCACAAAAATAGTGGTTTTCACCACTATCACAAATTTTAAAATAAAAGAAAGAGTAGGGAAAATTCCCTAAAAACTCTAAATATTTTACACATCACACACCACTGATCATTGGGTTGTAAATATCATACTACATTTCCAGTTAGATGGTTAGGTATTCATCCCAAAAACTTAAGATATAAAAATTATTGGACTATGGAGATAGTATCCATCGAAGCTATATATGCTTGACTGGAAGTGGAGTATGCTCATGCATTGTGACACGTATCTTTTAAAGATACCTCTGACTACACATATAAACAAGCTAGCTTCTTGGTCTCATCCATAACAAGTTTCACCTAATTTACTCAAGATGATTTAATGAACTCACTTGTACAAAAATTGGTTCTTTATTGCCTTGAGTCATTACCATACTCTTGATTCAGTAAATGAATTCATTGCACACACATTTGGTCTTAAAGGAATTAGGCAGTATTTAGTGAGTTTGTTTGATACCACTAGTATGTCTAAGTCTCTGCAAAACAGTCAGTTTTTCCATATCAACATCCATATCTTCTTTCATATCAATATCCATATCTTCTTCCATGTCAACATCCATGTCATTTCATGAGTCTTTTCATCCCACCTACCACCAATTTTGGTGCCCCTGATTAAACAACAATGCTAAAACATGGCCAAGAAAAATCTAAACTATGAATGATAAACAATCTAAACATGGCCAATTTTTTTTTTATTGATATAAAAAGACTATACATTAAAATCTATATATACAAACCTATTTGTATCATAAGTGAAATAAACAATTTTTAAAATCTATATATACAAATCTATTTGTATCATAAGTGGAATAAACTATTGTAGATTAAAAATATGTTTTCAAAGTTGATGGGTTTTCTATGATTAAATAATAATTTTTTGGGAATATACTTTAGACTAAAAATATATTTCCATTTTTTTTTTATGGTTAAATATAAAAAAATAAATATTTCTTTAAAAATTATTACAAAAATATTTTTGAAAATCTATTAGATCCTTTTTTTATTTTAATGATAAATAAATTACTTTTAATTTACGGAATTATTTTTCATAATAATAAAAATTTGAAGCTATTTTTTATAGTATTTTTAGTTGTAATTTGATAACCCATATTTAAAAGATAGAGGGATGGAATATTTTTTGTTTGTGGAAAACATCCCAGAAGGGATGCCACTTTTGGGTAAGACCCAAGGAGGTAGGGGTATCTCTTCCACCAAAAATACCTAGGGCTCGCACCTGGCCTACCACTTTTGACACACATAAGGAGCATGCTTGAAACAACACAAAACAAGAACACATGAACACAAACACATAAAAAGCTAAAAAAAAAAGCATACTCCTTGAGTGTGTCGAAAAGAAAAAGCACAACCAAACACATGCACAAAAAGAATACAAAAAAAATACAAAAAAAATACAAACCATATAGAACAAACACACAAAAAACATAGCAAAACACAATATAAAACATCACAAAATAAAATAAAACAACACAAAAACATTTAAAACACAGAAGAAACCACAAACACAGCTTAACAAAACACTACCAAAACAAAAACAACAAAAAGAAACAAATACACCACAAACAAAAAACCATAGAACACGAACATAGAAAAAACAACAAAACAAAACAAATCCAAAATAGAAAGAACAATGTTGAACAAATGTTCGTTACCCATTCCGGATTCGATGAGGTTTTGGATAACATTAAGAATAAATTGAAAAGAATTGCAAATGCATTAACAAGTGAAATAAGAGATCATTTTAAGAGAGATGAGACACTTGAGGCCATGGTTGTTGTTAATCCTAATTTTTGGAATCCTTGTGGTGACCAAAGTAGTAGAAGTGAGTTGTTTGTAAAATATATGGGTAATCTTATGAAACATTTCTCTAAAAGTGTGGAAATAAATGGTATTGAAATCAATGGTATTCTAAAAAAAGATCTTTTGAGACACCAATCAACCAATTTTGGAATAACAATGGATAATAAAATTACACAATTCAAAAATCCACACGAGACTGGTTCAGTCACATGTTTCTGGAAAAAATTGCATCGAAGTAGTGTCTTGCAAGATACTATGAGTGAATACTTTGTTTTATATGAAATATGTCAGACAATGATTTTGGGATTTGTTGAAGACGAAAGGGTTTTCAGTGCATTAAATTTTGTTAAATCAAAAGTTCATAATAGGTTGGACAAAAATTTGGAAAATTGTTTGAGAATGTATGTGTCATCGTACGAGGTGGATAACTTTCCTTATGACAAAGCATTGACATATTGGAAGTCCCTAGCAGAAAGAAGAGGTATCTCTAATATGGTTGATAATGACGAAAATGATTAAGCTAAGAGTGATGATGAGATTATGGAAATGTAGATTTCACATATTATCAGTTCTTATGTAGAAGTTGATAAAGCTTTGTATTACCTTCCAGAAATGTAATGATTATATGACAAATTCATATAATCTAAGATTTTTTCGGATTTGAAATCATTTTGTAAACTTTTAGTGTTTTGAATAAATTCATATTAACATTGATTTTCTGGATTTGAAATATTTCATATTATCAAACATTTTTTGTATTTGATTTGTTGTAAAATCATATAATAATTCAATTTTCAATGATTATGCATGTTTTCTTTTTAATGTTATGGATTGTCTATGTTTTCAAAATTTATGATGTATGCTATAGCTTTGAGTAAATTGAAAATTTGAAAACCATGTATACATAATGATGCTATGTTATTGAACTAAATGTATATGTTTACAAAAAATAGTTATTTTTCCTTTGAATTTAAATGTATGTATGTATCATTAGTATCATTAGTTGTTTGATATGACAAAATATAGTGATTTTTTATGATTTATGCTTTGTCATTGAGTAAACCGTGTATGCATATTAAAATTTTCTGTACATATGTATGAAAAATACATGTAGTATATTACTCTAGATATGGAAAACGAAAATTTAAACCCATTCATAGATATATCAAAATTACCATATTAATTTTTATACAACTATAATGACTAACTATGAGTATGAATGCACTGAAAATTGAAACACATTCATAGATATATCCTTCGTAAACTCACTTGAAAAATAAAAACAATATAGCTTAATAGAAATGAAAATACTCACTTTTATACTACAACATGAATGAATATGAATAAACTAAAATTTAAACACATGCATAGATATATCATTCATAAACTCATTTGAAAATTGAAATATAAAAACAACATAGCATAATATAGGGAAATTGAAATTTAACTCTTACATAAATATCTCCATCGTAAAATAACATTGAATATGAAAATAATATAGCATATTAAAAATAAAAAATACTTTTCTATACAAGAACAAAAATGAATATAAATAAAATCAAATTTAAACACATGCATAGATATATCATTCGTAAACTCATTTAAAAATTGAAATATAAAAACAAAATAGCATATTTGAAACACCATAATACTTAAAAGATGAAAATAACACACAATTATAAAAGTGTATTTCTTAAAAGTAAAATAATAAAAGCAAGTATCTTGTTTTCATATGAAAACATATGAAATGTCATAAAATTGTCTTTCAAAATATCAAATTTTAAGTTCCGAGGTGTAGACCAATTGGTTCATCCAAACCCCATAGGGGGGCAGAGGTCCAAGGTTCAAATCTCGGGCCTCGCTGGACTGAACGCTTGTCCCTTTCCTGGTGCTTTCAGTGGCGTAAAATGTTTAAAATGATTGTGGCATGGTGGTTATAAGGGCGGACTGCATGAAGATCTGTGTGGCAGCTTTGGGGGCGGACAACACAGAATACTATGGCGGCCATAAAAATTTGGACAAACTGCCTGGATTCATGGCGGCTACCGATTCCACCATGTAAATTTAAAAAAAAAAAACAAAAAAAAAATATATCAAATTTTAAAATTCAATTTCTTTCTCCAAAATATTTTCCCGTTGGTAGTAGACGTAATGCAACCCCAGGTGGGGGTTGTCAAAGATCAGGAGAACTAGATGTTCAAGGTTCCTTGTTTATCATTTCCATACAGGTAATTTTGTTTCCTTCGCAGGTGTTTCAGAGTCTCCTAATTCCTCTTTATTATAACCTTTGACAACAACACCCCACTTTGAAGAGAAAGATGATGCATTTTTCTCTATATATATAAAATGTCAAAATTATGAAAAGACAAATAATGGAAAAATAAAAAAAATTATTTAAATATTGATTAAAAAATTACCCGAACCTATTGTTCTCTCATGGTTGCATTATCCAAGATTGAGTGCCATGATGTTGGTACTGGATTGTTCTGCAAATTGTAAAAAGATTCATAAAAAAAAGCAATAATATAATTACATATGGTAACTATTGGTGAGGGTGAAGCATGGGTTATCACATTCTCTATTTCCAATCTGATCCGATGTGAGACATAGGTGGACTAGTTGAATTTTTGGTGTGAAAAACAACGAACCAAATACGCTAAGGCCCACATTGGAATTTTTGTCATATTTCCTTGCAAAACGAGTCTAGCAAGGAAGAATTTGCAACATGCATGAAGAAATTTATTTTCAATCACCAGTACGGTCAAACCCCTTCTAGACTTGGTGGACATAACTGCAAAAAAAACAAAATTAGTAATACACCAATGACTAGAATTTAAATTCAATTAAATAAAAAAATAATTATACCTTGAAAATATTCCAACTGCACATTGAAGTTGGTCTCCAGGTAGATTTTATCTTCATTAGTTAATTGGTATTTGGAAGTGATAGGCTCAACACCAGCTTGGGGTAATGTTTTCAATCTGGCGACATATGCGACTGTGAAATAAAGAATGATATTTTTATTGTCGGTGATAAGATTTACCTTGCTTGAATTCATATCATAAGATACAGTGATCCTCTCCACCAGTTTAACACCCGTATCAAAATGGGGCATTGAAAAAAGACCCCAAAGACTAGATTCCATGACCCAAGACATGTTGTAACCCGATGTTGATAAAATTTTTAAAATCAAGGGGCAAACCAAGTTTTTATAATTAACTTTAAACATTCTAGGGGTTGTAGGGGACGCCATAGGGTGTACGGGTATGGATAAGAAGACATAGAGAATGGCATAAGACACTTGACAGAAAATGATTCAAAATGGAAGAAAAGGGTTAAAAATAGCTTAAAACTTATGGTAAAAGGTTAAAACTAAGATAAATATGGAGGAAAATGGTCAAGCATGCATTAAAACAAGAGGAAAAGGGGTAAGAATGTGTTAAAAAGAGAATAAAATTATTAAGACTATGATAGAATAAATGAAAAAATGACTGCTAATCCCTTTATATAGAATTCTCTACATACAAACAACTTTTGGATGGGTGACACATGGCCTCTACATGCAATCGTTTCATAGAGGGTTGACACATGGCCTCTGAATGCAATTGTTTCATAGATGGTTGATACGTGGTACATATCCAACACTATGCCTGCAACCGATTGTCATATCTGTAGCCAATAAACATGTTTACAACCAATCAGTATATTTGTAGTCGATCGTCATACCTAAAACCGATCGGCATACCTGCAGCCAATCAACACACCTACAACAGATCAACATGTTTGTAGTCAATGTATATGTCTGCAGTCGATCGACATATCTACTACCGATCGACATGGCTGTAGTCGATCGACATGGCTATAGCCGATCGACATGGCTATAGCCAATCGACATGGAAACCCATGCGTAGATATATACAACTATAATACAAATGACCATATTCACTTGAAATATAAAAACAATATCACAAAATAGAAATGAAATTACTCACTTTTATACAACAAGAATGAATATGAATAAACTAAAATTTAAACACATGCAACAATATGAAACAATATAGCATAATAAAAAATACAAAACACTTTTTTATACAACAATAAGAATGACTTTGAATAAACTAAAAATTCAAACTCATTTGAATATTGAAATATAAAAACAACATAGCAAAATCCACAAGACAAAACTCATTTTATATCACAACATGAATAACATTGAATAACATGTAAATCTATACCTATGCATATATTCTACGTAAACTCAAGCATATTTGAAATTTGAAACACCATAATACTTAAGAGATGAAAATAACACACAATTATAAATATAAATAGTGTAATATTAAAATAATAAAAGCAAGTATCTTGTTTTCCAATGAAAACATATGAAATGTCTTAAAATTGTTTTTAAAATTTATTTTTTCCCCTCAGAATATTTTCTCCCTTCCTCCACTAATTTTTCCTTCTCATTGGCTTCCGCAGTATCCATAGCAATGACCCCTCCCTCATATTTCCCTTGTTCAGATCCTTTTTCTACATCCACTACTTCCATGATTACCACATTCTGCATTTCGATGACTCTTTTCTCGGGTTGGGTAACAGTACTATCAATTACTCCAAAATTGACAAGAATCATCTCAACATTTTGCATTCCATCGAGAAGGGTTTTTTCTTCTTTGCAAACATCTTCAAATTTTGGTCCTTGAATTTCTTTACCCTTCTCGTTAAGCAGAACATCAGGATCTGATCCATTGCGGATAATGATTTTTCACAAAATGTTATTTTGTCGAAGTGATTCCTGTGCTATTTTTTTCATTGCCATGGAAGCGTTTAAGAAATCCTTTGCCATATTGAGATAGTCTTGCAGGTTTTGAACCTGCTTCTTGAGATTTTCATACTTTACCTACAAAAGGAAAAAAAGTTAATCAACATGAAATTACATTTTAAAAAAGAGAACAAAAAATTTTTGAACACAAAAGTGATTTAGTCAAACCCCAACAACATTCTTTGCAGCTACAACAACAACAACCTTTTTCTTATCATTTGCCCATTCATTGGTATAATCTTGGGCCTCACCGTTTATATTCTCCAATCTGTTCATTATGAACTTTAAAATTTCATTTGTGTATGATGTATTCAACTTCAACATGCCAAATTTTACTTGCTGTAGTAGAGCCTCCATATTTTCTAGTTTATTTTTAACAATAGAAATTTTTCTTTCTCTTTTTGAAAAATTATTGTATCGGGAATTAATTTCCTTTATCAACACCTTAGCCCGATACTCCCATTTTTCATTTATGTTATATCTGGAAGTAGAAAAGCTTTAATTCTAGATTAAACGTTATCAGAAACCAAATATTTTTTTGAAAAATTTATTATATCATCCTCTTGTCGAGGAGGAGCCTGACGGGTGCTTCTTTCCCTTGGAGAAGATTTGCTTGAACATTCTGCACCTTCATTTACTTTATCTTGAACCAATTATGATAGTTGAAATTTAGTGTGTATTTTATCTTACAAAAAATAATCTTTATCAAGTGGAACATCAACCAACCTAGTACCAGAAGCTTTCGATATATCCTTAATAATAAAATTATTAACAAATATGCGACCAAAACCAGAAAAAGTCTTTGATGCTTCTCTCTATGAAATTTGTTGTGTTGCTTCTCTCTGTGGCCTATATGGAATAAAGTGTTTTCCAAATGGGAAGCATTGACCTCGCATTTGAGTTGGGCGTTGTGGAGGAGGGGGCAACATTTGTTGATTTTGTTGATGACATTGTTGCGAGGGACCTTAAAACATAAAAATAAAAATTAGTTAAAATTTTTGTGAAGGTAGAAAATAAAAACTAGTTATAAAATTACATTATGAAAATTGGTTGCAAACATTGTTATAACACTCACCGACAGAAGAAAAAACATCTTGTATAGATGTTGTTGCAAATGGAATGTGTTAGGATACTATCCTAACATTAATTAATAATAATAATAATACATGTTATCCTATGGTTATATTAATAAATAATATAATAATTAATTATATTAATTATTATATTATTATAAGATTAGGGTTAGGGTTAGGAAGCATGGTGACTCTTCACTCATAACCCTAAAGGGGTATAAGACACTATGTGATTCTATCATTTAATATATCCATGAAATATTATACAAAACATTTATTAAAACATTGAAGGGACTTCCCGACAATCCAAAAGCGATTCTTTTAGTTTTAGGTTATTATTTATTTATTTATCAATTTATGTGCTAGGAACCCTAGGTTCCTACCATCTGGTATCATAGCCTTATGGATCCAACCATATTGGTCAAGGAAATGAAAAATGACATTGCAAAAATTAGAAGAATGATTGAACAAAAACAAAAAAAACAAATGGAACGTTCTGATCGTATTATACAATATTTAATGGAAATGCAAGAGGAGACCCTAGCCATGGAATCTCAAGTAGAGGAGGATCCCATAGCCATGGAATCCCAGGTGGAGGAAGAGCCCATAACCAGGGAATCCCAGAGGGTACCCATTGCACTCCCCAAGAACGAAAAAAATCCAAACCCTAAAAATATCTCCAATATTGTTTGCAATATCTCCAATGTTGTTTGCAATGTTCTTTTTAATGCAGAGGAAGAAACGAAAGTTTCTAAAAATTACAATGCATATCAAAGTGGAAGCCAACCTAGTATCACCTATGCAAACAAAATAGAGGCTCAAGGTGCTCAGTATCATAAAGTTATTTCCATTGCACTAACATCCACTAAAGCTCCTTATTTCTCTCCTTCACCTGGTGCTACTAAAATTGTTTCTCAAAATTTAGGAGGTCCAATCCTCGTGAAGGACATCATTCCCAACGAGGTTACATTTGAGTATTCTCATAGCTCCAAATTAGTTGCAGGTGAATTTCAGATTGCAAAAGCAAAAGAAACAAAATCTAAGGAATGCAGCCCTGCCCGTCCGCCTCCATGGCCACCTCCGCCATTTCCCATTTCCTATGCAGTGTC
Organism: Wollemia nobilis; assembly: GCA_028583015.1. Taxonomy (NCBI): domain Eukaryota; kingdom Viridiplantae; phylum Streptophyta; class Pinopsida; order Araucariales; family Araucariaceae; genus Wollemia; species Wollemia nobilis. Next base: position 2,954,894 of record JAQPPZ010002410.1, on the reverse strand, counting down.
AATGATCCTTCTTTGTGGAATTGTCTGGCTGTAGTTGAATTCGTATTTAAAAATTATAAAGTACCATTACCATCCTTTCTATTTGATTGAAATGGTCGCTCGGTTTGGTGGTAATTCAAACAATTGGGCACATAAAGTGAAGGACTTGTCAAAATTTTCTGAATCTACATGTGAGGACCAACGCCATGCACTGTCATTCATTCTTAGTGACATTCAGTATGAATCCTTTCATCATCAATTTTTGGTTTTGAAAAATGTGGACAATATAAAACAGTGGTTCACGTCTTTAATTCGGTTCACAAAAACCTGGAACAAATCATAGATAATGGACAGAATATAAAGCTTTGTGAGCATCCATCTCAAATTCAATGCCATATTTTAGAGTTTTGTTGGGTAGATTTTCGTCAGTAACTCAAGCTTACTCTTCTTCGGAAGGGAAATCGAGCCTGAGATATAACAAAACATATGTGTTTAAAAATGTGAGGAACCACAGGCTTTATGGGAATCACATCATCGAAGCCATGTTCAAAGCCTAAGCCCACCGTGACCATCCAAACCAGGAGACCAGTGATGATGAACGATCTCTCCACTTCAAAGATGAAATCTAGCAGCAACTCGGTCCAGAAATTGCAGGCCAACTGCATACCACACCAACCACACTGCCAAGCTAGATGACTGCTCAAACGTAAAATAAGAAATTAAAAACAAAAATACATTTGGCTTCCCTTAAATTCTAAGTGCCATGAAAAAGTTCTTCCTTACAAGCTCTCACACTCCTGTGTTGCGAACGAACGTCAAACACAGTAGTCGGTTCTAAAACACATCGATTAAGTTATGGGTGATAATATCTATTGTGCGCATACTCGCCGTACATGGAGAACGAACGAGGGATTTGTCTATTCAAAATATTTTTTTCTATCTATTCATGGATTTCATCCTAGGGATGTCTTTTTGCAACATCTCGTGATCATTGAAAATTTTGAACGAGTTTGAGAAGAAAAGATTAATGGAGGTGCCAATAGAGCATTAGTTCAATGATAACATATAAGTGATGGGATACACTAAAGTTGAATCAGAATGACAGCAAATTATCTCAAAAATAAACAAGACGAATATATCGTAGCCTACGTGCAGAAAAGGCCGCCCTTTTTCGTTGTGGTGAACATTAGTTATTACCGGTGTTCATCAATAAGATTTAAGATGGACTCTTATATCACTGGCGGTTAAAATCAGTAAAGTTAAAAGAGAAGCTTTATAACTGTTGTCTCTTCTTATAAGGTTCAAATGGAAGCTTTTTGTATACAATTTAGAAGGACAATTAGGTATCTATATCATATTTTGTCTACGTTCAAAAAAAAAAAAAACTGAAGTGAAAACTGTTCCATTTTGTTTGGATACGATATGAACTTCAAAATAAGATGATATAAAGACTACTGAGTAGTGACTACTAATGGAAATGATGATTGTTGATAGATGGGTCTGTTTTCATTTCATTGAAAGTGTACATAGTTTGCAGGTATTATGTGTACAACTTACCGACATGTAAGCTTACAAGCATCGAGCCACATTGAAGAAATTCATAGGCACATGGCACTCAAGTTGGTAACAGACACTTGGTAGATGGCCACACTTAACGAATTCATAGAGCCCTTTTATTTCATCAAACATACTATGGAGGAAAATCTCACAATCAAATTCACCAACTATCACGATCACAACTTAGAAGAAAGACCATCTCCATAGAAGATTGCACATCGTGTTTGTCCTATGCACTAAACAATATAGAGCACTGTTATTCTAAAAAAAGATTGGGAATTCTTAGATCCCATGGTATAAAAAAAAAAAAAGGTATTTCTTTAGAAATTGTTATCGAAACGAGAAAAGAAGAATATGGACCATAAATAATACAAGATAGCATTATTCATATACTACCGGGAGTGGCAATACAAAGAGGTTCTTTATCTCTAACAAACAAGTTCTAAACCTTAGGAGAAATAAGGCATTTGCCTCGTTAAGGATTTTCAAAGGTTTAATTAACCAACTATTTAGAGAAAGAAGTTGTGAATAGACGAGAAGTGGCCGATGTTAATGTGCATTATAGTGTGACAATTGAGTTTTTTTTAAAGACAAACTTAACTACAAGAAGCCTGTGATATTGAGATTGGCAAACTTTGTAGAAGCATATTTCCAAATTTTTCTAGCTTTGAGGACAAAGCTCTTCAAAGAGGGATGGCATGTTAGGATACTATCCTAACATTAATTAATAATAATAATAATACATGTTATCCTATGGTTATATTAATAAATAATATAATAATTAATTATATTAATTATTATATTATTATAAGATTAGGGTTAGGGTTAGGAAGCATGGTGACTCTTCACTCATAACCCTAAAGGGGTATAAGACACTATGTGATTCTATCATTTAATATATCCATGAAATATTATATAAAACATTTATTAAAACATTGAAGGGACTTCCCGACAATACAAAAGCGATTCTTTTAGTTTTAGGTTATTATTTATTTATTTATCAATTTATGTGCTAGGAACCCTAGGTTCCTACCATGGAATGTGGTCATGCTGTACATGTAAAAAAAATAAAATTAATTAAAAACAATAAAAATATCGTAAAAACTTTGTTTTAATAGTAATTAAAACTTACTTCCAGAAGATGAAACCTCATGCATAACTATGCCCGTTCGTAGTGGACGTGCAACAACATGTGAAGATCATCGACAAATAAGAGAATAGATCTTCTATGATTCCTTGATGATATTTTCCTTATTAGTGGTGCTGCTTCCTCTATAGGTGTTTCAGAGTCTCTAGATTATAACTTCTGATAGTAGCATCCCACATTGAATAGGAATATGATACCCTTTTCTATGTTTGGTATAAAATGTCAAAATTACAAAAAGATAAACAATGGAAAAATAATAAAAATTACTTAAATATTAAAAAAATTACTTGAACCTGCTATTCTGTCATGGCTCAATTGACAAGAATTGAGTGCCAATATGTTGGTACAGAAGTGTTCTACAAATTATGAAAATATTCATAAAAAAAGTAATAATATAATTACATGTGCTAAATGTCGATGAGGGTGAAGCATGGGTTTTCACGTTCTCTATTTCCAATCTGATACGATTTGAGACATAGGTGCACTAGTCAAATTTTTGGTGTCCTATACAATGGACCAAATATGCTAAGGCCCACATCAGAATTTATGTCGGCCTTCCTTGCAGAATGAGTTTAGCAAGGAAGAATTCACAAAATGCCCAAAGAAATTTATTTTCAATCATCGGTACGGTCAAACCCCTTTTGGACTTGGTGGAATTAACTACATAAAAACTAAAATTAGTAATTGTACATTCAATCACTAATAAGAATTTAAAATCAATTAAATAAAAGAATAGTTATACCTTGAAGATATTTTGACTACACTTTGAAGGTGGTCTCCAAGTAGAGTTTGTCATCATCAGTTAGTTGGTATTTGGAAGTGATAGGCTCAACACTAGCATGGGGTAATGCTATCAATATGACGACATCAATGGATGAGAAATAAAGAATGATGTTTTTTTAGCAAAAATATTTACCTTACCCAAATCTAGATCATAAGCTGCAATGATACTCTCCACCATTTTAACTTCCATATCAAAATGGGGCATTGAAACAAGACCTTGAAGACCAAATTTTGTGACCCAAGACATGTCGTAACTCGATGTTGATAAAATTTTTGAAATCAAAGGGTAAACCAGGTTCTTATAATTAACTTTAAACATTCCATGGGTTGTAGGGGATGCCATAGGGTGTATGGGTATGGATAATAAAATACAATAGAAAAATTTTCAAACAAGAGAAAAATGGTTAAAAAATGCTTAAAAATTAAGGTAAATTGTAAAAACCAAGATAAAAGTGGAGGAAGAGGGTTCAAATCATATTAAAATGAGAGGAAAAGGTGTAAGAAAGCATTAAAACAAGAGAAAAAGGGGTAAGAAAGCATTAAAATGAGAGAAAAAATAACTATTAATTTCCTTTATATAGACTTTTTTGCATGTAATCATTTAACGAATGGATGACACGTGTACTTTACATGCAATCATTTAATGAATATATGACACGTGGCACATATCACCACTGCTACCGATGGGAACTTGACTATTGCAACACATTGACATGGTTGCAACCAATCATCATGGTTGCAACTGATCATCATAGCTGTAACTGATCGGCATGGCTGCAACTGATCAATATGGCTACAATAGATCATCATGGCTGCAACCGATTGTCATGGCTCAACCGATCGTCATGGCTCAAACGATCATCATGAATGCAACCGATCGGTATGGCTAAAACTGATCATCATGGCTACAACTAATCATCATGGCTGCAACTGATCATCATGGTTGCAACCAACCATAATGACTACAATAGATCAGTATGGTTGCAACTGATCATCATGGATACACTTGACTATCATATCTGCAACCAATCGACATGGTTGCAATCGATCGACATGGCTGCAACTGATCGACATGGTTGCAACCAATTGATATAGCTGTAACTGATCAGCATGGCTACAATTGATCAACATAGCTAAAATTGATCGTCATGGCTACAACCGATCGTCATGGCTGTAATAGATCGTCATGTCTGCAACTGATCGACATGGCTGCAATCGATCGTCATGGTTGCAACCGATTGTCATGACTGCAACTAATCATCATGGCTGCAACCGATCATCATGGCTACAACTAATCGATATGCTTGTAACCGAGCGTTATGACTGCAACCAATCGGTATTTCATTTATCGCCATGTCGGCCTGATGCTTTTCATATCGACCTAAATATTTTAAGTATGTCGTAATTTTTTAGATTTTGCAAAACCAATATTCATGGCCCCAAAAGTAGAAAAAATCACCACGGTTTAAAATTTTTTGGAGAAAAATAATTGCAATTCGCCACGGTTTGAAATTTTTTCGAGAAAAATAATTGCAATTCACCATGTATACTTCTCCATTTTTCATCGCGATTCCAAGACAACTCGCCTTCAATTTATAAATAGATTTCGGGGCCAACCCCTTATGCATAACATTGGTGAGGGATGGAATTATGCATATCTTACAATATTTTATCTGGAATATGGTCAAGCATACCATGGTTGTTAATGAAATGTAAAGTTAGAAATCAATACTATAATATTGTAAGAGGTTTTTAATGAAATATAATATTATAAATTAATACTATAATATTTATAAATATGAAAGATAAGAAAAATTTGTATAAGCTATTATGTAACAAAGACCATCTAAATGATTTTTCTACAGAAAAATTATAACACAATTTAAAGTACATTTAATGTGATAAAATGTTTACATCTAGAAGAATTGAAATACATCAATTAGTGAGTAATTATAAGCAATATTTAAATCCCTAAAATTCATTTGTTAGTAAAGAAAAATCTTACCATGAAGAATTAATATTTACATTCTAACCATACACAATTTTTTATATATGGTGCTATGTCATTTTATTTTCTTTTGAAGTAATGCAAAGTAAAATAAGTGGGGGTATAGCAATTGGGATACTCCCTCCCCATGATTCAAAATAAGGTCATCAAGATGAAACACCAATGACATATCATTGGGGTGTCCTTGTAGAATGTTCTATACCATATTTAAATAATAGACTTTTACAACCTTAAAAATATATGTACAAGGATTTGAAATAAGCTAATGCTATTATTCTATATAAGATAGAAATAAGGGGTTTTGAAAGGGTTCCTAAACCTTTTACATAATTACATCACCATCCAAAAGATATAGGATAGAGTGAAACACTAGGTGAACATGAATCAAGTCCAAAATGAAACCAACAAGAGAACACTCCCAAACAAGTCATAAATACTAGAAGAGAAATAGGGGTGAAGCTCACAAACCAAAATAGCTATAATAACTATAAGAAAATCATTCGATAAACAAAATGAGATAAGGGAGAAAGCCCATAAAAACCAAAAAATATACAATAGGGAAGGGAGATCAAATAGGAGAAATCAAGAGAGCAGAATAATACCCTAAACTTTTCATTATTTCTAGAGAAGAAGACCTGAGGGCATTTGATATACCTTAGCATCCAGGTGAGTTCCTTCGTATAGATAGTTGATATCTTTACATTTTGGGAGAGGGAGGCCCAAAGACTCATGGCAAGTAATATGCTATAAATATTCATTAAGATGCTCATAGTCTATTCTTACTACCAAAATGTGATCATGCATAAATTTATTTTCCACACCTTTAGTCATTAAATTTGGGTACCTAGATTAGCAAGAAGGTTTAGAGATGAGTTTCCTTATCTATATGTAAGCTAGAATTGAAAATTTTCAAAGTTACTTAGGACCCTCTTTGATTCATCCAAAATATTAGCTATATTCCAACTGGTGGAGGATCTACCATTTATGTTGTTGATGATATTAAGTGAATCTCCTTCTATAAGGACTTTTTTGACATCCATACTAGCAAGGACCAAACATTGGGAGAGCGCTCTTGCCTTAGCAAAATGGCTAGTTATAGTTCCAAGATATTTAGCAAAGGTAGCAATGATCTCCCCCTTATTGTTTCTAATTATACTTCCAGCCCTTGCTAGGCTAGGATTGCCTTTATAAGCTCCATCAAAATTAAATATGATCCAATACCTAGGAGGATAATTCCTTGAGGGATTGGCTTGAGAGTCTTCTGGGATAGATAGGACCATGATAGCAATTAGGGAAGCTTCAAAAGGGGGAGTGGGATAAGGGCTAAAAGATATATTAGAAATATTTAAAAAGGAGTAAACTAAATTCTAGAACTAACTTGGGTTGTGTTTTGTGAAAGTTTATTGAAGTCCCTATTGCCACAACGCTCTACACAACGGATAAAAAAATGAGAAAGTGACTACTAATTTGGAACCAGAAAAAATTATTTGCAACCACAAGATGATAAGCAAATTTAACATAAAAGATACCCTTCTCATCCTCCCTTAAAATTATAGAATGTTCACAAGAATATTTTTTTGATAGCTTGGATTTTCAACTTGAGGTAAAGGGTATTTAGGGATTCCACATCATCTTCACTTCTTTAGACCATCCATTTATTTAATGAAATCCACCACTTTAAATCCAAAGTTCTGGTTATAAGGGTAGCAAGGGAAGGGATCTCCATGAGGGGAACATCCTCCAACCATGGATCTTTCCAAAATTTTATTTTAACTCCATTTTCGAGTCTCCACTTGATGCCTCTTTGGATGAGCTTTCTAGATTTGACAATATTATTCTAAAATACCAAGCCATGGGGAGGTTTTGGCCATTCATAAAATTTTGACCTTGTATTTTGCTTTAATAATATGGGTCCAATCAATGCTATATTGAGTCATAAACCTCCAACATTGCTTGGCCAACAAGGTTTTGTTCATGAGTTTAATTTTCCTTAAAATAAGACCCCCAACCTCAATTTTTTAGCACACTTGGTCCTAAGACAAAAGTTGAGTCCTAGCCCATAAAAAATCTCTTTGGAATTGCTCCAATTTTTCAATAATTTTAATAGGAATTTGGAATAGAGATAGAAAATAAACTAGGAGACTTTGCAGGGTGGACTTGACCAACTGAGCCTTACTTGCTTGGTTGAGGAGAGCTCCCTTCTAGCTCGTCAACTTTTTTAAACTCTCTCAAGAAGCGGATTCTAGAGATCCTCCTTGCATATTTTAAAGGACAAGGATAGGCTAAGGTAGATAAAAGAAATAACAACAATGGAACAAGTAAGAATTAAGGTAATAGATATCTACCTACCTAGAGGGGTGTTAAAGAAAAAGAGTTTACTTTTCAAAAAAATTATGTATTGCTCAACAGCTAATTCAAATTCCTTCAATTTTTTTTTTAAATTTCTTTTGCCTACGGAATAGAGGAATTTGTGGAGAGTAAAGTATCATCCACAAATTGATGGTGTGTCATACGATCAATGAGAGAAGTAGGTTTTATTATTTCAATGCTTTTGGTTGAAGTAATTACCTTCAAGGCTTCAACAAGAATGCTGAAGAGACATGGGAATAAGGGATCTCCCTATCAAAGGCCTACATTACTACTAAAATATTTAGAGACCTTCCCATTCACAATAAATAAGAATCTATGGGTAAAAGCTAATGTTAAATTTTACATATTGTTCTATACCGTATTTAAGATATAAAAATATATATAAGATTTTTATCAAACATATAAAACCAATAAAACTATTTTAAATACATGATAAATGTATCCTTCGTTGAAATAGTTTTCTATGTAATAAATAAATAAGATGAAATTATAAATGAAAATACATTAAAAAATGTTATTTTAGATGAAGAAAATGAAAAAATATATACAAATATTCTTTTATGTAAAAAAATAAATAAGAAACAAATAAAAAAAATAAAATAAAAAATAATTTCAAGGTTCCGGCTTTGGCTCTTCTTTAGGAGGTCCAAGGTGCGAGTGTGGAAGGGGTAGGTGTGTGTTAAATTTCCTATTGATATGCATAGTTTTCGGATTTACTAAGGGTTATTTACTAAGGGTTATGGTTAGAAGATACTGCTAAGCCTTGAGCGTTGGTTGTAGGAATTTTTAACATTAACCAAATCAATATATATATATATATATATATATATATATATATATATATATATATACATATTACATGCATATAAAATCATATTAAAAATAAATAAATAAATATTACCTATTAAAAGTTTTTCTTAACCCTGATAATTTTATTGTAAAACATAACACAAAATTGACCAAATCATTTGACCCAATTAAATATTACCAGTCCAAAAAAGTTACAAGAATAAAAAAATAATTTTTACTACAAATCATAAAATTATTTAATAATTTTACTTAAACACATTGATCAAATAAAATGCTACTAATAACATTAATAACATAAGATCCCACTAATCCCTAAGGGTTTGGTGGATTGGTAAGTGGAGGTGTGGCTGGGCTCTCACCAAGAAGAGACCTAGGTTCAAACCTTGGGGGAATCCAACCCTTTAAAAAGGTAGTAGTCTGCTCCAAATCCTCTGAGTGTGCATCAAACTGACGAAGATGATACGAACTCTAAGTGATTGGTGGTCCCCATCTTATACTAAATCAACAAGAACGAAACTGATAGGTTTTTTTTGGGAGAAATCACGAGCAGTCACTATGATTTGAACCCTACAATTACTAAAAATAATTGTTTTAACCAACTCTACTATGTAACCAGAAAAAAAACATAAGATCCCACTATGCTTGATTTTTTCGTAAGACAATAAAACACTACTATGAATCATAACCTTCTTTTGGTAAAATAAATTCAAATTTTTTTTGATCAAAATATTTTAAAAATATGTTGTTGGTTTTCTATTTTAGATTTGAGTTAAGAAAGATAAATTTCTTATTATTATATTCTTAAAATTATGACTTTTTTTTTTAAGTGAAAAACCCCTTTTGGGGCTGCCTTGGTCTCTCGGGATTCTACACCATCAAAGTTACCCAGGAGTCGCACCCAGCCCTGCCCACACCAACATTATCAATTGGATTTTGGGTACCCAATTCAACTTTTTGGTAGGGTGGATATTCGAACCTGGGACCTTCCTTGTAGGATTGCCCTCTCCTCTCCAACTCACCTACAACACCTGGGTTAAAATTATGACCTTTGGTTACTTAATATTATTTAAAAAAAAATTAAAAAAACTCTTAACCTTACCTAAGATAAAAAAGAAAAAATATATATTTTAAAAAAGCATAACCTCAACATTAATTTGAAACCAATTACTTTTATTTTATACACTTTTTGACTTGGAGCTTTTCCTAATTTGAGTGGACTTAACTTTAAAAATTTAAAAAGAATATAAATATAAAATTATATTTTATATTTTTTAATTGAGAAATGGTTAAATAATTATATATTTATAAAAATTAAAAATAATATCATAATAGTATATAAGTTCATAAATAAATAAAACCAATTGCTTTGTCTTTCCTTACACCTTTTGACTGGTTAAGACATGTTACAACTTTTCTTATTAAATTAAATAGATTCAAAGGTAAAAATTAAAAAAAAAAATTTCAAAGATAAAATTGTAAAACATAATGATAATATTGATGTGTTTTCAAGGAGTAATTTTGAAAATGTTGGTATTGGTGGAGTGGGAAGTGATTGCAGTGGTGCAGTATCTTTCTTTATCTCATTTTAAAGGAAGATATACCAATAATTATATGGAAACCCTTGATATTATTTATGTGTTGGAACAAGGCTATGGTTTGGATTGGTACATGACAATTTGTGAATTGGATTCTCAAATTCTCGTTAATTTGTTGAATATCTGTAATATTACCAATTATGTTAATTGGATGTTGGTTGGGGTGGTTAGGCAAATTCTTCGTTTTGTTGTTAAATGGAGTTCATCACTTTTACTCATATTCCAAGAGAGTGGAATGGTGATGTTGATTTTTTGGCTAAATGGGCCTCTGAATTTCAAGAATGTTGGGATGTTAGGAAGTGGCATCAACTTCCTTCAACGTGTTGCTGATTGTGTGTGCATGTGATTTGTTTTGGGCTATTAGAAGAGGTAGTCTTTCATTAGACCTCATCCTATAGAATTTATTAGATGCTATAAGAGCAAAGGCATACGTGATGAACATTCAAAATTTTATGAGTTATTCTTGAATGTCAAAGGTGAAGGTTTACATGGAAAATAATAGAAAAGCAAAAAAAATGGAGTAATATTTTTTTGTGGTGGCTTAGTTGCAGTAGTTTGGTAAAAAGTAAATCATGAAGCATTTTTCTCTTACACAACATATCTGATGCAAGAGAATCTAGGTGTACGGGAAATATTGCATCACTCCAAAAAAAGGAAAGAAAGCAAATAATGAAAAATAAAGAAACAAGAGAAAACAAATCACTTAGATTTTTAAGCATGAATTGAGCTTATATTGATGGAGAAATTGGTGGAGTAATTGGTGGTGGTAAATGTATTTGATGAGGGTTACATTTTTTCTAAAGGTATCATGATGACAAGGAACCCAAAATTGGTGATACATGGTTGACAGGGAATCGACAATGGACCAACAAGCACTGGTAAGGGATTGACAAAGAATCGACAAGAGACTAGTAAAGAAGTTGAAAGGGTCTGTGATGATCAACAAGGAGTTGACAAGGGCCAAAAAAGGAAGTTTTTGTTGTTGCTATAAATTTTAAATAAAGAAGTGGAGGAAGTTATTATTTATTTTCTAGGGTTTTTATGTGTTTGCATGTGAGTTATTTAGGGTTACTAGAAGAGGTATTTCATTAGAACCCCTTCTCTAAAGTCTATGACAATACCAAAACCCTTAATTATATCATATAATTTAACAAACATGAAATAATAAATAGGCTATAGTTTAATTACAAATATTAAATAATATTTAACCATAGAAATGTAAACCATGGTCCATCGAGCTTACATAACAAAATATTACAAAATAATTACTTTACATAATTAAACACCCTTATTCTTATTTAATACATTACACAATGTTGACTCTTAGACATGAATCAAAATACAAATTCAACAACCCCCATAATCTAAATTGAAGGGCCAAGAAGAGAAGACATTAGTGAGAATAATATATTCCCACCATAATGGATGCTCTAGTGGGCCTATGTTATTTAGGTAGATCCATTTGAATCTCCCTCATCATCTATAATACATCCACCTTGCTTCAAGAAATCAACTTCAACCCTTTGGAGCTTTAGTTAGTAATTATTTATTAGATGTGCCTCCCTCTTAAAGTATTCAAAATTATTCTTAGCCTCCTTAGATTTCAATTCCTTTTTATTAATTTTTACATGAGGAGTTCCACCATAAAAATTCCACATTGCAGCCTAAAAGTGAATTAAAAGAGAAAAAAACATTGATCAAAAGTGAGTAAATCGGGATTCCAAGAACTTAGGAATCATATGAACCATAAGATTTAACATCTAAAAGAAGGAGGAGATATTAGCAAGGACAATCTTAATATATTCTGCATCATATTTTATTTTACCTCTAGAAGATGTAATATCTACCCTCAAAACCTAACCTAGCTAGCTTAAGATAATAAAGCTCTATTTCCAAGCCACTTACTTTAGTAGTATTAACCTCTCTAGAAATTTAATGAAACTTTGGCCATACCTTCATAGTGTCACTCTCTTCTTTTATATGAAAAAAACTTTGGTTCAATTAGCAAGGGAAATAAACTTAGAGCTTCTTCTACCTTTTCATGTTAAGATTCATTATCAAGAGCAAATTCTTTATCCTCCTAAAATATGCATCGTAGGTTCTCACCTCATAGTAGGTCCATAATTTGAGTTGAAAAAATATTATTTTTTCACCCATTAAGGTACATAGCTAGAATTTATGGTCCATCTTACACAATCCAAACCCTAAGACTATATCAAGTCTATGAGTTGATGCCATTAGTGCATAGAGCTCATAAAATCATGCAATTTTAAAAACATATGCTCAAAATGCTTCTATATTAAAAAATTGTGGCCTCTAAAATATTTTCCTAATACACCCCCAAAAATATAAAATTAAAGGCTCTAACTTTAGGTATTCAAGCACCAATATGACCTACCCCTTGGCAAGCTCTGATTCATTAAAACTATCCAATCAATTTTTGACATAACAAATCCTTTGATCCATCAAGTTGTTGATACATGCTTCATGTTGATTGGTTTAGTGGATCAATAGAGGATCATGTTAGTTACCATGGTTCAAACTCATGATCAAAGTTGATAAAGGTACTCTTGCTATACAATCATACACATTATGAGATGGTGACAAAAAGGGCATGTCTCTAATATGAATCAACCATAATACTTCATAGTGAATAATGGGAGTAGGTATCAAGACATAAAATGATATATCCTTCATAAATCTAATGTCAAATTGCCATGCCAAAACCATCTACGAACAAGAGATATGGCATGCAATAATACTAGTAGGGCTTTGATCCATTTTTTAATGCCAAGCAACCATAAAAGGGAGCATCTATGTCAACTCAAACTTGAAATATTTAGGGATGAATACCTTAAGGTTCATTCATCTAGCTAAACTGAATCACCATTTTTATAGGGATAGGTGCATACTTTTCCCATAGGAAAGGATGATACATGGTCCCTGTTGCAAGAGTGCCAAGCCTAAGCTAGGGTGCATGAAGGGGCCTCCATTTAAACTTGAAATTCATGTTTGGAAAATTCTATATGTAAGTAGTGTTTGGAATAAATGAATTAGATTCCTTTTTGTAGTTATTATTAAACTATTATCTCTTATATATAATGGAAATTTTTTAAGGATCTTGGACAAGTGAATAAAAATAAATAACTTTATTTTTTACCTCTCAAGCAAAAGAAGAGAATGAGATAAAATAGGAGGAATTACCCTAGGGTTGATAAGAATAATTAAAGGCATTGAATAATGCTCGTGCATTACCAAGTGAGGTAGATCCATACATGCTCTAATACCATGTTGGAATTTATAATATTTTTTAACAATGAACTCAAGTAAACCATGCACTCAAATTTTGTACATAGAATGAGAGAAGGATGATTTTTTTTTTTTGGGTGCCCATAAGCACCATAAATAATCACTATCCATATATAATGTTGCACAACAATTTTATGAGAAATAATGATTGTGAGGGAGATATTTATAGCTATACGAAAACCTCTAATTATATCATAAAGTTTAACCTAAATTGACATAACAAGTGGGTTTCACGTTAATTACAAATATTAAATAAGTTTTAACCATAATAAGGTTAACCATGACCTATTGAGATTACATAATAAAATATTGCAAAATAATAAATACATTGCATAATCAAATACACTTAAGCCTACCCAATATATCACACAATGTTAGCTCTTAGCTCTTGACTATGAGTAAAATTACAAATTCAACATTTTGAATCGATTAATCACACTTATATCATATCATGGACACATAGTAATAATTGCCTATAATATATAGTATATTTTGGACTTATATTTCTTCTTTCAAAATCAAATAATTTAATGATTTAAACTCATGCCATTTAATTAATGTTAAGTTCACAAATGAAATTAGAATTTTGTTCTACACTTTGAAATTCTTTACTCCCACCAAATTGCCCTAAACCACATGATATTTTGTTACAATAATATTCCACACTTAATTGAAATTTATATATTACTATAAATATATCTATATATAATATATATTTAAAATATAAAATTTAATGAATACTTTATATTAAGCATGAATGAAAAAAACATTACTTATATTTTAGACAAAATTTTCAATTTTATTTATTTATCCATATGCATTTTATATTTAAATTAATTTTGTCACTTTTCAAACATTTTCATGTAATCATACAACCTACCAGTGAAATATGATTTTTTCTTTAAAATTTGTGTTAAATTTTTTTATAACACATAATATAAATTTTTCTATAATATTATAATATATTTTATTAAAATAAATGTAATATTGATGTCCTTGTTGAAAGGAATTACAAATGCATTAAACTATAAATTTTAAATCAATTCATATATGTTTTTAATTTTTGATAAAAAATAAAATATGCTAATTACTAAAACTAATTTATATTTAGGTCCGAGGTGTAGACCAATTGGTTCGACCAAACCCTATAAAGGGGCAGAGGTCCAAGGTTCAAAGCTTGAGCCTCGTCGGACTGAACACTTGTCCCTTTCTTGGTGCTTTCAGTGGCGTAAAAGGTTTAAAATGATTGTGGCATGGTGGTTATAGGGGCGAACTATGTGAAGATCTTTGTGGTGGCTTTTGGGGTGAACTATGCGAAGATCTATGTGACGGCTTTCGAGGTGGACAACGTAGAATACTATGACAACCATAAAAGCTGGACAACCTGCCTAGATTCATGGCAACTACTGATTCCACCATGTAAATTAAAAAAAAAAAACTAACTTATATTTCAAGAAATCAATTATAACATTTTATTCCATGTGAGGTGTAGACCAATTGGTTCGACCAAACTTCGTAAGGGAGGCGAAGGTCTAAGGTTCAAATATCGGGCCTCATCAGACTCAATGCTTATGGCATGGTGGTTATAGGGGTGGACTACACAAAGAACTATATGGAAGTTTTTGAGGCAGACAATGCAGAATATAGTGGTAGCCATAAAAGCCAACCAACCTACCTAGATTCATGGCAGCTACTGATTCCACCATTTAAATTAAAAAAAAAAAAAACATTTTATCCCACGTAACTTTTATGTTCATTAGCTATGCATATTTTTTAAATATATGGATTTTAAATATATTAAACATTAATCACTTAATTTTACTTTTATTTTTAACTTTTATATATTATATAAAATATATTATATAAAAGTATTTTTATTTAATATAAAAAAATTAATTATAAATATTATTTTAATCATTTAAAAAATTAAAAATAATAAATATTTAGTTATAAAAATGCATAAGAACTTATTTTAATACTTATATAATATAATTAATAAAATAATACTTATCAAAACTCTAGTTTTTTCCCCAAACCCTACAATTTTAAGGTAATGTGGTTGCAACATGAGGGATTAGAATCCAAAATTTTAGAATGGTGGTCTCAGGGTTTTTCGAATCCTCTTATTTCTCAAGTGGATTCAAGGCTCAAATTTGGTAAAATTAATAGTAAGGTTTGGAACAAATACATTTTTGGAAATGTGTTCTAGAGGAAAAAGAGTTTTTTGAAAAATTAAAGGAAGTTGAATTAAATTTGAAGTCAGGAGAGGTGACTAAAAGGGATAGATGTAGGGAAAGAAAATTGTTAGCAGATTTCCATAACGTGCTGGTGGATGAAGAAATTTTGTGGTATCAAAAATCAAGATCCCTTTGGCTCTGTGAAGGTGATAGGAACACACAATTATTTCACATGCCCACCTTAAGTCATAGGAGCAATAAAAGAGTGATAGAAATTATGAAATAAAATGGTATTATCTCAAAGGATATTATAGAAATTAGGAAATAAATGGTCGAGTTTTTTAAAACCCTCCTCTACTCTAGGAACATGAAAGGGTTCCAACACCTTCTCTAAAATCTGTCTAGAAAAGGAACATTTTAGGAAAAGATGATGACCCAATTCCAAAATTTGGTTCACATAAATAATATCTAATTACAATAGGGATGGCTCTTTTGTGTAAGTTATGAATCATTAATATTCTATTTTGAGCTACCAATTAGAAGAAGAAAGCTATTTTAGGGATGATCCCTTTAATCCAAATGTTCTTCACTAGAAACTAGCTTCTATCTTCTATCTCAAGCAAATGGTATCCATACTTAATAGAGTATTTTCCAATGATCGAATCACTAAAATGGGAGGACAATAGAGGATACAAATGAATCCATATTTTCATATTGTTAATATGACCAGCCAATTTTAGGTCTAAATATGAAGCAAATAAATATTTTCAAAATTTTCACTATATTTGGTTATTATATAGATAATAATTTTAATACCAAAATGGAGGGATAGAGCAGTTCCAAAGTAGTTATCTTTGGATGCTCCAAGAGGGGAATATCCTTTAACCAATAATATTTCAAAAAATTCACCCGATTGCCATCTCCAATATGCTAGTGAAGCAGGGTTATGCATAAGGGTTCGGACCCAAAAAATCCTTGTAAAAAAATTGTGAATCCCTGGCGAATCCATATCAACCTCTTGTAGGAGGAAGTGGCGAATTATCTTAATTTTTGAAAAAAATGGCGATAATCGAGGACCGGGTAATGGTCTAAGTGAAATTTATATGCGATTAACAATTCGAGTGAAAAACATTGAACGACTAACGGCTCGGGTGTAAAACTATGAACGTACGGGTGAAATTTATATGCAGTTAACGATTTGAGTGAAAAACTATGACCAGTTGACGGTCCGAATGTAAAACTATTACCGTTTGGGTGAAAACTATGTCCGGCTAGCAGGCCAGGTGGAATTCATAGACCGACAAATGACTCGGATGGAAACCATAAACCAGTAGGTGTACTAGGTGGTAATCATCATCTGGTCGATGGACCGAGTGGAAATTATGTTCGAATACCGATCTGGTGTAAATCATAGACCAGACAAGGATCCGGGTGGAAACCAATTCTGAGATCGGGTGGAAATCATTTACGAGGCTTGAATGAGTGTTTACATTGCCACATGTTAGGTGATCCTTCAACAATAGTGGATACCGAATGATATTCTACCACATGTCCAAATCCTATCATTTCTATCTATAAATAGACATTGGGAAGTCATTTGTTCGGTTACATTTTTGTGATTGCTCTTCCACTTCCTGATACACCATCACACCACACTCTTTGCAATCTAGTTTTTGATTTTACTTAATCAATAATGTCCACCTCTATTGCTACACACACTGCAATAGGAAATTTTGTTTTCAAAAACTCTACTTGCATTACGATGATAGATTTGTTAGCCACCCCTGATTATGACAATATGTGACTATCTACATCAGGTTTGCAACACTTGCTTAGAATATCATAGTTCAATATGGACAAGCACCTTTTGCAGAGTATCATTGATGGTTACAACCATGACCGTGCAATAGTGAATGTCCTATTTCAGAATAAACAAGTGTCATTCAACATCACACCTTCTAACATACAGAGGTTAACAGATATTCCACACAAGAGTTTCCCTATCGTGTCTATAAAGTTTTCAATAGGTAAGCATGAAAAACAATACTTGGAGGATGAGTACAACCTTTCCTAGAAAGTTGTTGAAGGTAATATTCCCGTCGACGTCAATTATTTTTGTTATTGTTCCAAATTTTAAATTTTTTATTTTTCATCTATTTTTTTTATGTAGCTTTCATGGCTAAGTCCAAGAGAGGCTTAACAAACTCCTCTGTTGGAAATAAAGATCTGATATCCATTATTGAGTTCTTCCAAGCAAGAATATTTTTTTTTGGAAGAATAGAACTTCCAATATGGGTATTGACCTATATCATTCATATT
This sequence comes from Wollemia nobilis, assembly GCA_028583015.1. Classification (NCBI taxonomy): domain Eukaryota; kingdom Viridiplantae; phylum Streptophyta; class Pinopsida; order Araucariales; family Araucariaceae; genus Wollemia; species Wollemia nobilis. Next base: position 2,936,840 of record JAQPPZ010002410.1, on the reverse strand, counting down.
GTTCAAGGCATGTAGTTTGACTAGTGCTCATACATTTTAGAACACATCAGAATAGAGTTGCACGATGTTGGAATAGAGGATGTCAAAATGGTTTCGACCGTGAACTTTATTTTAGCTCTTTTTTATCAAAGTTTTTATGATTTAAAAAATACTTAAAAACCAACAGTTCTACACCCCACACTGCTGAATTTGGGTACGAGTTCAAAGGATTTGAGGGTAAGTCCATGTTTCATTCATTTTTAAATATATTTTAGCTCTATTTTTAGTTTTAATTTTTTTACACATGATTTTAGAGAAAGACTGTGACAAAAATTAGAAAACATGATGTTGGTATAAGGGTTCACATGCATGAGGCTTGTGGGGATTCTAAAGAAAATGAATCAAAATCATCACCATTGTCAAGGCCAACAAAACGTACATGATAGGTCACAATTACTCCTCATCACCCTAAAATTGAATCTAGTCAGATCAACCGTCCTACATGTAAGTTTCAATTTCAATATTTTATCATTATACTTTCTTATTGCGTTACATAAAATTAAGTTTTTTAAATTTTTATATTTTCAAAAATGCGCACAACCCCCATCTGCAACATTGTATAAGATATCGAGTCGTCGTAAGGTAAATCATTATATTTACTTGAAATTAAAGTTTTTTTTTTTTGTTTTTGAAAAATAATTTTCATAATTTCTTATTTGAATGTCACTGGTCAGGTGGCTCTCAAGATCAAATCATGAAAAGTCAGGAAAGGCAACAGATGAGGCCACCGCCAGCATGACATCAACCACTAGGATGACATCAAACACATGTGCAGTAAATGAGAGGGTAAATCAATATGGCCAAAAGAAAGGGAAAAATATTTTTGCAACCAATATCATAGGGTGTTTTCCCCACTTTTTATTTTAACACAAGTCAAGTACCGGAAGTGTCCAATGAAAATGTTGATTTGGATAATATTTAGCTTGATGATGAATTTTTTTTGCAAGGAAACATCGAGGGCTTTCAGGTGACAAAGGTGCTTGAAGATTCACATGCAAAGGCAGAAGAAACAACACCTCCAACAACCGAGCAAACAGTATTTGCTCCTGCGATGGAAGCCCACTGTCACCCTCAATTCGAGGATGATAAAGTTAAATTTGATATTCAATATTCTATGTGTGATGGTATTGAAGCAACCCTCCAAGAGAGGGTGCTTAAAGATTTAAAAAATATGAAACAGTGGGAAGTTCGGGCTAAAGTGCTTATCAAGAAAATAAATATCCGTTACAAAAACTTTAATAAAAGGGAAAATATTTTTTCTCGATATGAGAATGAACTAGAGAAGCTTACTGGTCTACTATAGTAGGCAACATCAGGATTAGTGAAGTGCAAGACTTCATCCGATGATGAAGTTTTAAATATTATGTTGAATAGAATTGAGAACATCAATGCTGAAGCCCAAGCATACTATAACCAATGGGCTTTCAACAAGAAAACTGTTGATGTTGCTTTAGCTACAAGAGATGTGGCCGAGGTGAGAATTTAGTTGCATTTTTTATTTTGCTAACTCTACTAACTCATGTCTTAAAATTGTTGAATTTGCTTAAATTATATCATACAATTGTACTAATTTATGGTTTTTTTGCAATCAAACTTTGAAATTTTGAAATTACAGGTTCAGAGCATGGAAGTCAACATAGAGGCTGCAAAAAAAATTCTGGAAATATCCATTATAATGAAGAGAACAACCCAAAAAAAAGTGAGATATAATAACATTCTAAAAAAATATTTACGAGAAAAACTGAAAGTGGATCTGGAACTGTTGATAAGGGAAGGACTGGAAAAATCCTAGTTTGAAAGAGCTTCAGGATCCTGCCAAAGAAGATTATGGGCTGTTGAAATTTTTTAAGAAAGGACAAGAAAGTTTAGTCAGATATGGAGCACTGCCAATGCCTAGTGTAGAAGACATAGTAAAAGTAATAGAACATGCAGCTCTAGGAGAAACCACTGTAGAATACAAATCGCCAAAACAACCAAAAATTCAAACATAGTCTCAAAAATTCCAGTGTTGGGAGGAATTTTGTGTTGTTTTTCAACATAGTTAAACTTTAAAGACATATTTATATATTTTAATTTTGTTGTTCTTCCTATTTATAATTTTTTGATGCATTTTCCGTCTATGGCAATATGCATATGAATATGATTGAAATGATTTTAACTGATTATAACATCAATATGATTATGAATGCAGTTAGAATCAATATGAATACAACTAAAATCAGTATGAATGCTATTCATGTCTAAAATGATAAATATGAATGTTGTTCTTGTGTCAATATGATTGCTCTTATTGTATTAATATGAATGCACTTCTTGTTTTTGAAATGACTTTAACTGTTTATAATCTCAATATGAATATGAATACAGTTCAAATTAGTATGAATGCTATTCTTGTATAAAATGATAAATATGAATGTTGTGCTTGTGACAATATGAATGCTCTCCTTGCTTCAGATAAAATCATTATGAATGCTTTTCTTGTGTCAATATGAATGCACTTTTTGTATTTGAAATAATTTTAATTGTTTATAACCTCAATATGAATATGAATGTAGTTAGAATCAATATGGATGCGGTTAAAATTAGTATGAATGTTATTCTTGTCCAAAATGATAAATATGAATGCTATGTTTTTTTCAATATGAATGCTCTTATTGTTTTATATAAAATCAATATGAATGCTCTTCTTGTGTCAATATGAATGCACTTATTATTTTTGAAATTATTTTAACTGTTTATAATCTCAATATGAATATGAATGTAGTTCAAATCAATTCAAAAACAATAAAACTCATACATTTATAATCGGTTATGAAAGACAATGCTATGTTAAATATCATAAAACATATAATTTGAAAGATAATATTGTTTAATAAATCACAGTCACAATTCATATAGATAAAACACTCTTGTGATGAAAAATAACTAGAAATTCATATTCAAAACGAATATGATAACTAACAAATCCATATTGATCAATGTTGTAAATACTTGTAAAAAACTTACAATTCATGTAATTGAAACAAACAAATACTAATATATCAGGCAATTGAAACCATTGCAAAAACAATAAAAGGACAAAACATGAAAACTTCTTCATAATAATTTTTTTTGAAATCTAACAAATCTGATACAATATTGTAAAATTTGATATAAAAACAAATCCGGTTTATTGTGAAATACTAGAAAAATCACAAAACTGGTAAACACCCAAATTAGGTAGCTGAAACATACAATGCTCAGCTTGTCAAATCTGTTTTCAAATGAATTCAACTTGTGAAAAAAATCACAAATTAGGTTGCTTGAACAAACAATTTTCTACTTGTTCAACATCAATATATGGCATACTGGATAGCTGTGTCTACGCATTATGATCACTACATCATTATCTTCCATATCGGTCATATTCAACATACTTATTCTATCTGCAAGGGAATTCCATAATACAATTGCCCTGTCATAGGGAAAAGTTTCCAACTGATAAGATGATACATAAATTCTCAAACAATTTTCCAAATTTTTGTCCAGCCTGTTGTGAAGCTTTGATTTCACAAAATATAGTGCACTAAAAACCCTCTCGTCTTCCACTGATTCTAGAATCATTGTTTGAAATAATTCATATAAACATAAGTATTCACTTATAGTATCTTGTAGGATAGTACTTGGATACAATCTTTGCCACAAACGTGCAATGGAACCAGTATCATGGATGTCATTCAAAAATGCTATTTGCCTAACCATTGTTCTTCCAAAATGTGCTATCTGTTCTTTCAAAATATTTTTTTTTAGTATACCATTGATTGTAACACCATTGATTTCCACAATTTTACTAAAATGCTAAATAAGTATCATCATATATTTAACAAACAAATAATTTGCAGAATTGGAGTCACTATTAGTAGCCCAAAATATGGGGTTAACCACACCCATCTCCTCAAGCAACTCATCCCTCTGAAACCGATCTCTTATCTCACTTATCAAATATTTTGTTATATTGGACAAATTTATTCTAATTTTCTGTAATACAACATGAAATCTATTGTGTGTTATAGGAACTCGTTCAATACCATCCATACCTATACTTGATTTCCTTTAAAAATAATAAAAATGTATCAAATTTCCATGATTTTTTATAAAAAGATGATCATTGATATCAAACTTCAAATAGCTTCCTGGATTGTTCATGTTTGTTAATGTATTCCAACTATGAAACAAGGGATATTTAAAATCTTCTTTGAACACATAAATTTTTAATAACAAGATAGTTTTGTTTTCTCATCCTTATGAAATCAATGATATAGATGGATCTCTCTTGTGCAAATTTAATCAATCTATTCATTTCTTGTAACATTGGAAGAATACCACATAACATCAATAGGGTTTCAAAGTTAGTCAAACAAAACAACAAATATTTTGCCTTATCAACTCGCTAACTACTTGTGTACATAAACCCTGTTAATGATTGATATTCTTTAAAAAATCTATGTGCAGGTTTATACAATGAAATCCACCATGTATCTACATATTTTAACATATTATTTTCTTCTATAAATCCTAGTGCAAACTATTGAAACTATGAAAACCTTTTTGGATTGCAAGAAAAATAAGAATGTATTTCATGAATGAGGTCTTCCACTCTCGCAACATTTTCAAAAGTGCTCACGATTTTATATGCAATATTTATTCTATGAGCCATGCAATGAATGGGTATCATATATGGTGTGATTATGGTTTGTAGTTGAACACAAAGACCACTCTTATGCCCTTTCATAATAGCAGCTCCATTAGCTCCAATACATATTAACTTTGTGGCTATGTCCATGTCATTCATTCCCGCAATATCTTTTAAACTAGTCACAACAACATTATAAATGTTTTATGCATTTGAATTTTCAACCATATTATGTAATCCTAGAAAACTAGACTATCTGACATTTTTTTGGAAAGTATACACATGCATACAAATCCAGGATGTGTTGTCCACAGCCGTCACCTCATCAATAGAAAGTGAAATGAATTTGGAAGTTTTTACTTTCTCCCTCAGGTCCTCCTTATCTATTAATGATAGACATTTTGTCATTTCCCAACCACTTTGATCAGACCAATGGCAACTCAGATTTTTTTGTAAACAAACCAGATGAAACAGGTGCTTATAATAAATAAAATAAAAAATGGGTCTACCACTTCTTAAGAATACTAAGTACAATAGCAAACTGTAATCCTTTTATCCCTAATATGATATTTTCCATTTTTTGAAAATGGGCTTCAATTGTTGCACATTTCTCAACAAGAGATTGTTGTTCCTTAAAGTGATTTTCATATTCTATTGCATATCTAACATGCATACATTCTAATGCATCCTTCCACCTAATTGTTATAATAATTTCTCCATCACTTCCTTTAACTTTTACATAAACTTTGCCAACATGTTTTTCTATTGTATCTATCTTATTTTGCAACCTATATTCCTTGCCCAGTTTCCAACTACAAATTTTGCATCTACATACTTTATCATCGATTTGGTTGTCATTAGTTAGGATGGGCTCTATCCATGGGATTTTTTCTTCCCATTCATTCTTAAAAGCCCTTCCAATAGCCCAGTAAGATGCCTTTCACTTTTTATTTTTTTTTCTTGTATATTCAAAAGAATATGGTAATGTATTTGATTTATTGCTTTCATTTTCAACTATATTATTTTGAGGATTATCTTCAAGTATTTGTTGGATGCCATTTTTAAGAGAATTTTTAATAGAAGTCATATCTTGGGGATGAATATCTTCAAGTGAATGCATATCAGGGTCCACATGGTTTTCTGCATAGTAACATATAATAATATTATTAATTATTTTTAAATTTAACAAAATAAACTAACAAACGTAAATATAATTTATATCATCATGCAATATGGATAGAGGCACACTAACCATTTGAGGAAGAAGGCATTATTTAAAGTAACAAATACACGGTACACCTAACTATTAAGTATTCAAGAATCATGTGTACCTTAAATTTGCATAGATGTCGATGGTTCACTTGATTTCAACATATAACTAAAATAATTTAGGATACCCTTTTAATATTTGGCCCCCTTGTTTGCATCGCCAGTAGGTGAAATTTTACTTGTATAGAAAAAAAATTCAATTTAGAAAAATAATAAAATGTTGAACATAATATTGTATTTAGAATGAACGTATAGATGGTTGGTAGAAAATAGATACATGTTTCCAGTCATTCTTTATTGTGATATTTTTAGACTATTCAGATACTCTATTTTTTGGATATAGTAATGTAACTAATAAGTGCAAAAAACCAATCAATATAAAATTTGAAAAAATTATAAGAATTTTTTTTATTTATGCAAAATTTAATCAGAGATACAAATGTTGAAAAATATAAAATTCTTGTACAAAATGGACAAGAAGTAGAGCATCACAATGTCAGTAGAGAACCAAAGTATTTTTTTAACAAAAAAGGGGATATTAATGGAAATAGAGAATCAAAGAGTTTTAACATAGAAAATCTGGGTAAAAATGAACAAAAATTTGACTTATTTTCAGTAAATGATAAAAAATAGCAAAATAAAAACCAGATATTAGATGACAAAAAAACATGATCACAGATTCAAATGTATGAAGAGAAACAAAGTATTTGTTGTAGGAAAAGAGACCTAGAGGATCGATAGTCCAAGTGGAAAAAGGTCCAGCGGACGGTCAGTCTGGGAGAATGGTCTAAACTTCTTATGGTCTGGACAAAAATATTTACCCACAGTCGATCCGAGTGAAGTTGTCAGTCCGGCTACTGGTCCAGTTGGAGTTGTCAGTCTGACAATCGGTCCGGGTGGATATTCGGTGCTGCATATGGTCTGGGTGGAGTTAGTCCGAAAATTAGTCCAGGTGGAGATTTAGTGTGGCTAACAGTCCGGGTGGAGTTGTTAGTCCGTTAATCGGTCCGGGTGGAGATTCAGTGCAGCAGACAACCCGATTGGAACTGACTATTCGGGAGATAGAAGTTCCTATTTTTGAGCTGGATGGAGAATTATGTCATGTCGATCCGATTACAAAACTACTCTGAAGACTGAATTCGATTGCACTTTTCACATTAGAGTTTTACTTTTTGAATGTTATAAATGAAAACTATCTCTGGCTTGTTACTTATATAGTGGTATAGTTAGCGAATTTGGTGAGATAATTTTAAAATTTTAATTTTTTTTTGCGAAAATGGTCCATGACTTAGGCGGGAGTGTCGAAAAATTTAAAAAATAATATGTAATACTATTATCAACGCACGATGAATAGATACTTCTAAAAAAATTTGATCCGAAAAATTTGAGTGAAGGGTCAACATCAAGGGTCTACCAAAATCACAAATGTTCATTTTCAAAAATGCTAATCTTCACCCAAATTGTGAAGATTCACCGTTAAGAAAAACGATGTAGTGAAGCCCTTTACATAATAAATGGCTAATGTCAACAAGACTATTCCAAAAGGAAGATCTGACTAGCAAGTCATTGGAGTATAATTTGTTTTCCATCTTGTAAATACTTGGATTTGAGGATATTAATCCACTCAAGGTGATATTTTTTAAATGATTTCCATCCTATTTTTTCCATCAAGGCTTCATTCATATATTTTACCCTTCTAAAACCCAACCCTCCTATACCTTTAGTAAAAATATTATTTGATCCCAGGAAACCAAGACAAAGTGCCTTCTATATTCTAATCTAGACCTGTGGAATTATATATGAATTTGCTCCATTTTAATTCTGATTTTACCTTGAATTTTGAAAAGGAACATAAAATAAATGGGAATACTCTATAAAGAAGACTTCACAGGCTAAGCTTTACCTGCGTGGATGAGAAGACTTCTCCAACCTGTTAACATTTTTGCTAGTCTATATAGAACTAGATTTAAAATATGTGACTCCATCCTACCTTTTAACATAGGCATACTCAAATACATGTATGGAAGTTCTCCAATGCTACACCCAAATATCCTCGTGATCATTAGTTTCCTTCTAGTCGAGTGTTGATAAAATAAATTTTACTATTTAAGAAGTTCACTTTTTGACCAACATCTTCTTCATAAGACACTAAAATATTTTAACTTCTTAGCTTGAGGGATATAGAAGCAAGATATCAACAAAGTATCATCAAAAAACTATTTATGAGAAATAGGGTCTAATATTGAGGTCAATTTGAAACCATATACTCCTTTAGTTTCTACAACCTCTAAAATAGATCTTCCTAGTGCCTTAGTAAGAATAAAAATATATATGATGATAACATATCCCCTTAGTGAAAACCACACCCACTTCTAATGTAGTCAATAGGGACTCCATTTACCAAGACTAAAAACATAGTAGATGAAAAACACTTTTTAACAAATCCCACCCATTTATTCTAAAATCCAAATTTCAATAGGACTTTGGTCAAGAAGTCCCAAGAAACCCAATCATAAGCTTTGTTCATATCTAACTTCAGAAGCATACCACCCCTTTTACTATTCTCCAAAGAATGAATAACCTTATGAATGGTAATTATGTTATCAAACAATTATTAATCTTTAACAAAACCACCTTGTTGATCTGCCACAATAAAAGGTAGAACTCTTTTTAACCTATTGGAAATAGTCTTGGATAAATTTTAATATATTATATTACCCAAACTGATAGACCTAAAATTTTAAAGATGTCTTACTCCATGCACTTTTGGGATTGGAGCCAAAAGATTGGAATTGACATCCTTAGGCAGAAATTAGGATCTTTGGATATCCTTAACAGCCTCAGTAACATCTGATCCTATAATATTCTAAAACTTTTGAAAGAAAGTATCAAGAAAACCATTTGTCCCTAAGGATTTTTTCCCATCCAGACTAAAAATATCTATTCTTATTTCCTTATCCATAAAGGGAGCCATCAGAGATTAATTCATCTAATCCGTCATCAATTTCAAAATATTAAGGAGTTTGCTTTCAACTTCACCATTCACTCCCATAGATTCTACTAGGAGGTCTAAAAAATAACTAAGTACTTTTGCCTTGACATCCTCTGGTTCCACTAACACTAAGCCATCATTCCTAACCAACTCATTTCTATTATTATTACCTCTATGTGTTAGGGTAGATACATGAAATAATATAGTATTTTTATTACCTTATTTAAGATAAACTAGTCTTGATTTTTGTTTCCAAAACACTTTCTTGCAAGCCAGAAGATTATGATAATTAGCTAATATTTGATATTTAGTCCTTCTTCGATGATCATCTAGACCAACTTGGTTGACTTCCTTTTTAATATTTTTAAGCTTTAACTTCATATCCTTCTTTTGGGTAAATGATACCCAAAGACTATTTTATTCCATTCTTTAAGATTGAATTTAATCCACATCAATTTATAAATAAATTTAATTATTTTAGGAAACAAAAATGCTTTAGGTGTGGGTTCACATTCCTATACTTTCCTTATATATTTGGTATAAGTATATCCCAGCTAGAATCGTAGGTGAAATAGGAGAGTTGGTGGTGATAGATCCTGTTATCATTGATAGATCTAGGTTTTTGTACACTAGATTTTATGTTAATGTTATGCTTGATAACGACCTCCAAAAGTAAATTGAAATTGATCCTACATTTGGGGTCTAGACCAAACCTTTTGTTAGTCTTACAATGGCACTGAGAGGGGGGGGTGAATCAATGTAGCTATTTAAAATTCAAATCTACAACTCTTAAAGTTGAAGCAAGGAGAACTTAAAACAGATAAAGCAAATATCACATGAGAGCATCACATAACACAAGATGTAACGAGGTTCACCAGTTTTGGCTACTCCTCAAAAATAGACTGCTTGGACACCCATCCAAATCTAGCCTTTGCAAAGCACCAACTTTACAAAAAATTTACCAGAACCCACTGGAAGGAGCACCAACCCCTAATTTATCTGCACCAACAGAAAGGAGCACCAACCCCTGATTTACCAGCACCAACTGGAAGGAGCACCAACCCCTAATTTATCTGCACCAAAAGAAAGGAGCACCAACCCCTGATTTACCAGCACCAACTGGAAGGAGCACCAACCCCTAATTTACCAGCACCAACTGGAAGGAGCACCAACCCCTGATTCCAAGCACCAACTTGGATTTCTATTTTGAATCTTAGATTGACATAAATATGCCTTCACTTTTACAAGACCCTTATTGGTCTATTGCTCATCCAACCTCTCTTTCAATTCAGGAAACACATATTCCTTCTGTGCACTTGCTGCTGCACTCTCTCAGTCACTCTTTCTTAGCTGCTCTCCCTCAGCTTTACCATTCTCTCTTACAACCCTCTCCTGTATATTTCAGCACTATATACTCTTCTTTCTTTTTACAACTTCTTTCTCCTTTTATTCGGTAATGCACAACACTCATGCCTCGGGTAGAGCACAACCCTAGCCCTAACTTGCTGTACACGAAACATTCTTTTAGCTTTCTTCAACAACCTTTTCTCAACACATTTATTCTTTTATTAGCGGCACCTTCTCTCTTTATGGTGGCACACTTTTCAATTATGAGCAACACTTTAATTCTGCATGCAACTGCCCTCGCGACACATTTACTCTTTTCGGTGGCACTCTTTTCAATTCTGAGCCAAAATTTTTCTTTTGCACGCAACTACCCTTTTATAACAATATTTTCATCTTGAAACCCTAAGTCTTCTGTAACTGCCATTAACCCGCATGCAGCCTATTCATAGCTACTCCTGTGAGTAACTCCTTTCTGACACACTATTCTTATACGCAACCTATTAATGGATTTGTCTCTTGTTTCGGACTGACAATATAACCGCTGCTTGATGGTTTCACTGTGACACATGCCCTGTAACTGCCATTCTTCCTTTAATGCTTTGTTCTTATTTTAGCTTGCATGATTTCTATCTGTCACTACACCTGTAACTATCGCACTAACTCCAGTTAACTCTTCTTATTTTGGCTACATGATTTTCCTCTGCAACTGCCCCTATAACTGTTGTTCTACTCCAGTTAACTCTTCTTATTTTGGCTGCATGAATTCTTTCTATAACTGCCTTTGTTACTATCGTACTGTCTACAGTTCACTGTGTAGCATTTCTGTAACCGTCGCACTATTTTTCACATTTCTTATTATAGCTTACATGATCTCACTATAACTCCACCTGTAACAGTTCTTATTTTGCTGCATGAACTTATTCTGCAATAGTCCCTGTGTATGCTTCTCGGATTTTACCCACGAAACTATGACATGTCGTGATATCGCGACATTTTTGCCCCTTTGACTTTTTCTTGGCAGTTGACCGCGAAAACATAACATGTCACGATATCGCGACACTTTCGCCTCCTTGTTTCATAGTTTAGCTTGCATCCGTGAAAACACAACATGTCGCGATATCGCGACACCTTTTTCTTTCGGACTCTCTCTCCTGCATTATGTCATGATATCGCGACACTTTTTCTCCTTAGCACTTCCTCTTGCAAATTGTCATGAAATCGTGACACTTTTCCTTGCGAGCTCTTTCTCTCGAACCTATCGTGAAATCGTGACACATTTTCATCCGTACAGCCTCTCTTGCAGATTGTCGCGAAATCGCGACACTTTTCTTTGCAAGCTCCTTCTCCTCGAACATGTCACGAAATCGTGACAGTTTTCTTTGCTTGCGCCTTCTCTCCAAACATGTCATGAAATCATGACAGTTTTCTTTGCCTGTGCCTTCTCTCCAAACATGTCATGAAATCGTGACAGTTTTCTTTGCTTGCGTCTTTTCTCCGAACATGTCGTGAAATCGCGATAGTTTTCTCTGCATGTGCTTCTTCTTCGAACATGTCACGAAATCATGATAGTTTTCTTACTTGCCTTCTTTGCTTCCAACATGTCGTGAAATCATGACAATTTTTCTTGTGCTTTCTCTCTCTTCCAACATGTCGCGAAATCGTGACAGTTTTTCTTGCGCTTTCTCTCTCTTCCAACATGTCACGAAATCGTGACAGTTTTTCTACTTGGCTTCTTTGCCTCCAACATGTCGCAAAATTGCGACAGTTTTTCTTGTGCTTTCTCTCTCCTCAAACATGTCACGATATCGTGACAATTTTTTCCAGCTTTTCTCTCTCCTCCGATATGTCGTGAAATCGCGACAACTTTTCTAGCTTTTTCTCTCTCCTTCGATATGTCACGATATCACGATAGAAAACATGTCGCGATATCGCGACAGTTTTCTTACTTGTATTTTTCTTTGATCCTTTGAATCTGGGCCACTTTTGTCTTCTTGGAAATTCATTGTACATGCTCTGACTGCTCTGAACTCTTGTTCACTTCATCAACCGATCTATCTAATGACCTCTGCACTCCTATCCATTGCATCAACCGATCCTCTGTCTGTGTTGACAACAATGACAATACTTTGGCTGCACCTTGCTCATCACTAAACTCCTGTCCATTATACTTTGGCCCCTTGCTCATCAATGAACTCCTCTCCATTGCACTTTGGCTACACCTTGCTCATCAAATGAACTCCTGTCCATTGCATCAATTGATCAACCTGACTGTGTTGACAACAATGACAATACTTTGGTTGCACCTTGCTCATCAATCTCCCCCTTTGGAATTGTTGGCAACACACGTAATTGCGTGCAATTACCTGTAATTCTTCTCCCCCTTTGACAATAATACCAAAGGGCGGCTGCAAAACTCCCCCTGAGTCCATGCACATCATTCTTAGGCACACGTTATGACAGTTAGCAAAAATTACAAATATGAGCACAAAGATAATTAAATATATAAATTCTCCCTCTGCGTATAACACACTGTTGCTGCAATATATTCTGCTTCTATTGTGGATAAGAAAACTGACTCTTGTTTCTTACTATTCCACACGACCAAACTATCTCCACGATAGAATGCAACTCCACTGGTACTCTTTCTATCATCTACACATCCTGCCCAAATCTGCATCTGGAAATCTATCCCAAAGATTGTCCTCAAATCAGCTCACAAGTTCATCAAGAAAAACTTGCATAGCATGAACCCACAAAGAGAATTGTTAGAGACCCAATGTGATTCATCAACCTCATAGAAGCATAAAGAGAATTGTTAGAGACTCAGTATGTTCTATACTTAACTCCCAATCTTATAGAATCATAAAGAGAATTGTTAGAGACTCAATATGTTCTATACTTAATGCTCAATCAATATATCAATTAAATCTCATAGAAGCATAAAGAGAATTGTTAGAGACTCAATATGTTCTATACTCAAATCTCAATCTCAACTCAACTCAACCAATCACCTCAATGAACATCCCTTTATCATAGACCTTAGTCGAAGCATGTATCAACCAACTCTGTGTAAGCATCAAACACTGTACCACAACACAACCAAATTCCTTTTTAAATTTACAACCTGATCTGAGTTTTCTACAGTTACTGCAGATCACACCTTACTTTCAACTATGCAAATCAGGAGAAGACATTTTGTCAAACACTTTATGGCCAACCATAGTGCACCTTACTCAGCCTCATACTTCTTAATCTCGGATTGGCATTTTATCAATAGTTAAAATGAAACTGTTTGTTATAATTCGATGCTTTGAACAGTGGCAGTAAGAACTATCAATAGAACAACAATGACATAGCAATACTACCATTGGTGACAATTCTCAATTTAATCATCACTCTTCATGGCACTTCCACATACAACTACATGAACTGACAACACACTTGACAACTATACAACAATAACCCGACTGCTGGTCTTTCATCCTCAGATACCCAGACAAATACATAGGAGCATTAAAATAAAACTTTAATATTGCTCCCCCTGAGGATGTGCCACCTAGAGTTGCTTAGAGCAATGGCGGAGTAGCCTCCTTCAGTCCAAGGAGACACGATTTCCTTTCTTCTACCTTTCTCCAGACTTTCCTGAACTTGGGCTTGAGTTTTTCAATTACTTCCCTATTTTGCCCCTATTCGTGAACTTGAACATTTCTCTTGTGGGGTTGTCTCTTGTGCATTCTTGATGGATGATTATTTTCTTTTCTTTTATGCACATGATATGCTCCATGTCTGTGTTGCCCTCTTTGAGTCTTGATGAAATCTAGGGTTTTGCCTTAGATTAGATACAGAAGAGCTTGGACATAACCTTGCTATGTGCCCTTGACCATTACATTTAAAACATTGCACATGTTTTATTCCCTTTCTGCATTGCATTCTGTGTGTATGATGAAATCTATGGTTTTGCCTTAGATTGGATACATAAGTGCTTGGACAAAACCTTGCTATGTGCCCATGGCCATTACATTTAAAACATTGCACAGGGTGTTCACTCAGGAAAGCAGATGTGTTTTTATCAGCATGACTTTTTGATCTATTGTTCAATTCACAATAAATTGCCTTGTGACCATAGCGGTTGCATTTAGAACAATAGCCATTAAAAACATTATTATTAAAAGAGTGAGAGTGAGAGAACCTCTTTTGTTGTGGTTGCTTTGTTGTAGATCTTCTTTGATATTTTCTTCCTTTTGAAGATTCAGCTTCAGACTTTTCTTGCTTCGATCCTTCAGCAGTGGGCTTCTTCTTTTCTGTACTTTTGGAAGATGACGGTTGTTCAGCTTCATATCCAAGACCAGACTTAGCCGTGGAGCTTCTTTGTTGCTTTATCATTTTATCTAGCAACTCTGTGCTCTTCTCATATTTGAGATTTACATTGGCCTCTTCTAGTTGTTTCTTCAATGAAACAATCTCTTCTTCTTGTTGGCAAGAAACAGTCTCTTTCTCATTGATCTGTGACCTGAGACTTTCTTCAATCCTTTTGGACTCTTCTACTTGCAGCTTTAGATTACTAACAACTTTGTTAGATTCTTCTTCACGTTTGCTATATACATCAACCTTATCATCCAGTTGTGTCTTCAGGGCTTCTTCTGTTTTCTTGGCCGTTTGAAATTGTAAGAAGAGATTTTCAATCTCATCCCCGTATTCTTCCAAATTTTTGGACAGTCTGTTGTTCTTTTTCTTTTGTATACTTAACTCTTCAAGTGCGGCTATCAACTCACCTTCTAGATCTACTTCAATCTCCAGGTTTTCATTGCATACTTTAAAAACCACTTCTTCTCCCTTCTCTAGTTCAATTTTCTCTTCCACAAGAACCGAAACTGACTGAGATGTCCTTTTGGAGGAGGATCTATTCTTCTTACCCATTGTGTACTAATCCAAGATCAACCTAAGCTGATTTAGCCTATTCAGGAACTTGGCTCTGATACCAATTGTTAGTCTTACAATGGCACTGAGAGGGGGGGTGAATCAGTGTAGCTATTTAAAACTTAAAAACTTAACTCTTAAAGCTGAAGCAAGGAGAACTTAAAATAGATAAAGCAAATATAACAAGAGAGCATTCCACAACACATGATTTAATGAGGTTCACCAATTTTGGCTACTCCTCAAAAATAGACTGCTTGGACACCCATCCAAATCCAGCCTTTGCAAAGCACCCACTTTACAAACAATTTACCAGCACCCACTAGAAGGAGCACCAACCCCTAATTTATATGCACCAACAGAAAGGAGCACCAACCCCTGATTTACCAACACCAACTAGAAGGAGCACCAACCCCTAATTTATCTGCACCAACAGAAAGGAGCACCAAACCCTGATTTACCAGCACCAACTAGAAGGAGCACCAACCCCTGATTTACCAACACCAACTGGAAGGAGCACCAACCCCTGATTCCAAGCACCAACTTGGATTTCTATTTTGAATCTTAGATTGACATAAATATGCCTTCACTTTTACAAGACCCTTACTGGTCTATTGCTCATCCAACCTCTCTTTCAATTTAGGAAACACATATTCCTTCTACGCACTTGCTGCTGCACTCTCTCAGTCGCTCTTTCTCAGCTGCTCTCCCTCAGCTTCACCATTCTCTCTTATAGCCCTCTCCTGTATATTTTAGCACTATATACTCTTAATTCTTTTTACAGCTTCTTTCTCCTTTTATTCGGCAATACACAACACTCATGCCTCGTGCAGAGCACAACCCTAACCCTAACTTACTGTACACGAAACATTCTTTCGGCTTTCTTCAACAACCTTTTCTTAGCACATTTATTCTTTTATCAGTGACACCTTCCCTCTTTATGGTGGCACACTTTTCAATTTTGAGTAGCACTTTACTTCTGCACGCAACTGCCCTCGCGACACATTTACTCTTTTCGATGGCACTCTTTTCAATTCTGAGCTAAACTTTTTCTTCTGCATGCAACTGCCCTTTTATAACAATATTTTCATCTTGAAACCCTAAGTCTTCTGTAACTGCCATTAACCCGCATGCAACCTATTCATAGCTACTCCTGTGAGTAACTCCTTTCTGACACACTATTCTTATACGCAACCTATTAATGGATTTGTCTCTTGTTTCGGACTGACAGTATAACCGCTGCTCGATGGTTTCACTGTGACACGTGCCCTATAACTACCATTCTTCCTTTAATGCTTTGTTCTTATTTTAGCTTGCATGATTTCTATCTGTCACTGCACCTGTAACTGTCGCACTAACTCTAGTTAACTCTTCTTATTTTGGCTGCATGATTTTCCTCTGCAACTACCCCTGTAACTGTTGTTCTACTCTAGTTAACTCTTCTTATTATGGCTGCATGAATTCTTTCTGTAACTGCCTCTGTTACTATCGTACTGTCTGTAGTTCACTGTGTAGCATTTCTATAACCGCCGCACTCTTTTTCACATTTCTTATTATAGCTTACATGATCTCACTGTAACTCCACCTGTAATGTTTTATTTTGTTGCATGAACTTATTCTGCAACTGTCCCTATGTATGCTTCTCGGCTTTTACCCACGAAACTATGACATGTCACGATATCATGACATTTTTGCCCCTTTGAATTTTTCTTGGCAGTTGACCGTGAAAACATAACATGTCATGAAATCATGACACTTTCGCCTCCTTGTTTCATAGTTCATCTTGCATCCGCGAAAACACAACATGTCGTGATATCGTGACACCTTTTTCTTTTGGACTCTCTCTCCTACATTATGTCGCGATATCGTGACACTTTTTCTCCTTAGCACTTTTCTTCTCATCGGATCGCGAATACCCGACATGTCTCGAAATCACGACACTTTTTCTCCTTAGCGCTTCCTCTTGCAAATTGTCACGAAATCGTGACACTTTTCCTTGTGAGCTCTTTCTCTCGAACCTGTCGCAAAATCGTGACACATTTTCATCCGTACTGCCTCTCTTGTAGATTTTCGCGAAATCGTGACACTTTTATTTGCAAGCTCCTTCTCCCCGAACATGTCATGAAATCGCGACAGTTTTCCTTGCTTGCACCTTCTCTCCAAACATGTCATGAAATCGCGATAGTTTTCTTTGCTTGTGCCTTCTCTCCAAACATGTCACGAAATCATGACAGTTTTATTTGCTTGCGTCTTTTCTCCGAACATGTCATGAAATCGTGATAGTTTTCCCTGCATGCACTTCTTCTTCGAACATGTCGTGAAATCGTGACAGTTTTCTTACTTGCATTCTTTGCTTCCAACATGTCACGAAATCGTGACAGTTTTTCTTGCGCTTTCTCTCTCTTCCAACATGTCGCGAAATCACGACAGTTTTTCTTGTGCTTTCTCTCTCTTCCAACATGTCACGAAATCGCGACAATTTTTCTACTTGGCTTCTTTGCCTCCAACATGTCGCGAAATCGCGACAATTTTTCTACTTGGCTTCTTTGCCTCCAACATGTCGCGAAATCATGACAATTTTTCTTGCGCTTTCTCTCTCCTCAAACATGTCACAATATCGTGATAGTGTTTTCCAACTTTTCTCTCTCCTTCGATATGTCGTGAAATCGTGACAGCTTTTCCAGCTTTTTCTCTCTCCTTCGATATGTCGCAAAATCACGACAAAAAACATGTCGCGATATCGTGACAGTTTTCTTACTTGTCTTTTTCTTTGATCCTTTGAATCTGGGCCACTTCTGTCTTCTTGGAAATTCACTGTACATGCTTTGACTACTCTGAACTCTTGTTCACTTCATCAACCGATCTATCTAAAGACCTCTGCACTCCTGTCCATTGCATCAACCGATCCTCTGTCTGTGTTGACAACAATGACAATACTTTGGCTGCACCTTGCTCATCAATGAACTCCTGTCCATTATACTTTGCCCTTGCCTCATCAATGAACTCCCTTCCATTGGTTGCACCTTGCACATCAATGAACTCCTGTCCATTGCATCAACTGATCAACCTGATTGTGTTGACAACAATGACAATACTTTGGATGCACCTTGCTCATCAATCTCCCCCTTTGGAATTGTTGGCAACACACGTAATTGTGTGCAATTACCTGTAATTCTTCTCCCCCTTTGATAATAATACCAAAGGGCAGCTGCAAAAATCCCCCTGAGTCCATGCACAACATTCTTAGGCACAAGTTATTACAGTTAGAAAATATTATAAATATGAGCAATAAGATAATTAAATACATAAATGCTCCCCTCGTGTACAACACACTCGTTGCTAGTCAATATTATTCTCGCTTCTTATGGATAAGAAAACCGACTCTTGTTTCTTACTGTTCCACGTGACCAAACTATCTCCACGATAAGAATAGGCACCTCCACTCGGTACTCTTTTCGTCATCTACACATCCTCGCCCAAATTTGCATCCTGAAATCTGTCCCAGCATTGTCCTCAAATCATCTCATAAGTTCATCAAGAAAAACTTGCACTAGCATGAACCCACAAAGAGAATTGTTAGAGACCCAATGTGATTCATCAACCTCATAGAAGCATAAAGAGAATTGTTAGAGACTCAGTATGTTCTATACTTAACTCCCAATCTTATAGAATAATAAAGAGAATTGTTAGACTCAATATGTTCTATACTTAATGCTCAATCAATATATAAATTAAATCTCATAGAAGCATAAAGAGAATTGTTAGAGACTCAATATGTTCTATACTCAAATCTCAATCTCAACTCAACTCAACCAACCACCTCAATGAACATCCCTTTATCACAGACCTTAGTCGAAGCATGTATCAACCAACTCTGTGTAAGCATCAAACACTGTACCACAGCACAACCAAATTCCTTTTTAAATTTACAACCTGATCTGAGTTTTCTATCATTACTGCAGATCACACCTTACTTTCAACTGTGCAAATTAGGAGAAGACATTTTGTCAAACACTTTATGGCTAACCATAGTGCACCTTACTCAGCCTCAAACTTCTTAATCTCGGATTGGCATTTTATCAATAGTTAAAATGAAACTGTTTGTTATAATCCGACGCATTGAATAGTGGCAGTAAGAACTATCAACAGAGCAACAATGATGTAGAAATACTACCAATGGTGATAATTCTCAATTTAATCATCACCCTTCATGACACTTCCACATACAACTACATGAACTAAAAACACACTTGACAACTATACAATAAGAACCTGACTGCTGGTCTTTCATCCTCAGATACCTAGACAAATACATAGGAGCATTAAAATAAAACTTTAATATTGCTCCCCCTAAGGATGTGCCACCTGGAGTTGCTTAGAGAAATGGTGGAGTAGCCTCCTTCAGTCCAAGAAGACATGATTTCCTTTCTTCTGCCTTTCTCCAGACTTTCCTAAACTTGGGCTTGAGTTTTTCAATTACTTCCCTAATTTGCCCCTATTCGTGAACTTGAACATTTCTCTTGTGGGGTTGTCTCTTGTGCATTCTTGATGGATGATTATTTTCTTTTCTTTTATGCACATGATATGCTCCCTGTCTATGTTGCCCTCTTTGAGTATGATGAAATCTAGGGTTTTGCCTTAGATTAGATATAGAAGAGCTTGGACAGAACCTTGCTATGTGCCCTTGACCATTACATTTAAAACATTGCACATGTTTTATTTCCTGTCTGCATTGCATTCTGTGTGTATGATGAAATCTATGGTTTTGCCTTAGATTGGATACGTAAGTGCTTGGACAAAACCTTGCTATGTGCCCATGGCCATTACATTTAAAACATTGCACAGGGTGTTCACTCAAGAAAGCAGATGTGTTTTTATCAAGCATGACTTTTTGATCTATTATTCAGTCCACAATAAATTGCCTTGTGACCATAGCAGTTGCATTTATAACAATAGCCATTAAAAGCATTATTATTAAAAGAGTGAGAGTGAGAGAACCTCTTTTTTTGTGGTTGCTTTGTCTGTAGATATTCTTTGATATTTTCTTCCTTTTGAAGATTCAGCTTCTGTCTTTTCTTGCTTCGATCCTTCAATAGTGGGCTTCTTCTTTTCTATACTTTTGGAAGATGACGGTTGTTCAGCTTCATATCCAAGACCAGACTTAGCCGTGGAGCTTCTTTGTTGCTTTATCATTTTATCTAGCAACTCTGTGCTCTTCTCATATTTGAGATTTACATTGGCCTCTTCTAGTTGTTTCTTCAATGAAACAATCTCTTCTTCTTGCTGGCAGCAAACAGTCTCTTTCTCATTGATCTGTGACTCGAGACTTTCTTCAATCCTTTTGGACTCTTCTACTTGCAGCTTCAGATTACTAACAGCTTTGTTAGATTCTTCTTCACGTTTGCTATATACATCGACCTTATCATCCAGTTGTGTCTTCAAGGCTTCTTCTGTTTTCTTGGCCGTTTGAAATTGTAAGAAGAGATTTTCAATCTCATCCCCATATTCTTCCAACTTTTTGGACAGTCTGTTGTTATTTTTCTTTTGTATACTTAACTCTTCAAGTGCGGCGATCAACTCACCTTCTAGATCTACATCAATCTCAAGATTTTCAACACAAACTTTAGAAATCACTTCTTCTACCTTTTTTGGATCAATTTTCTCTTCCACAGGAACTGAAACTGACTGAGATGTCCTTTTGGAGGAGGAGGATCTATTCTTCTTACCCATTGTGTACTAATCCAAGATCAACCTAAGCTGATTTAGCCTATTCAGGAACTTGGCTTTGATACCAATTGTTAGTCTTACAATGGCACTAAGAGGGGGGGTGAATCAGTGTAGCTATTTAAATCCAAATCTATAACTCTTAAAGCTGAAGCAAGGAGAACTTAAAACAGATAAAGCAAATATAACAAGAGAGCATCACACAACACAAGATGTAACGAGGTTCACCAGTTTTGGCTACTCTTCAAAAATAGACTGCTTGGACACCCATCCAAATCCAGCCTTTGCAAAGCACCCACTTTACAAATAATTTACCAACACCCACTAGAAGGAGCACCAACCCCTAATTTATCTGCACCAACAGAAAGGAGCACCAACCCCTGATTTACCAGCACCAACTAGAAGAAGCACCAACCCCTAATTTATCTACACCAACAGAAAGGAGCACTAACCCCTGATTTACCAGCATCAACTGGAAGGAGCACCAACCCCTGATTTACCAGCACCAACTGGAAGGAGCACCAACCCCTGATTCCAAGCACCAACTTGGATTTCTATTTTGAATCTTAGATTGACATAAATATGCCTTCACTTTTACAAGACCCTTACTGGTCTATTGCTCATCCAACCTCTCTTTCAATTCAGGAAACACATATTCCTTCTACGCACTTGCTGCTGCACTCTCTCAGTCGCTCTTTCTCAGCTGCTCTCCCTCAACTTCACCATTCTCTCTTACAGCCATCTCCTGCATATTTTAGCACTATATACTCTTATTTATTTTTAAAGCTTCTTTCTACTTTTATTCGGCAATACACAACACTCATGCCTCGGGCAGAGCACAACCCTAACCCTAACTTGCTGTACACGAAACATTCTTTCGGCTTTCTTCAACAACATTTTCTCAGCACATTTATTCTTTTATCAATGACACCTTCCCTCTTTATGGTAGCACACTTTTCAATTCTGAGCAGCACTTTACTTCTGCATGCAACTGCCCTCGTGGCGCATTTACTCTTTCCGATGGCACTCTTTTCAATTCTAAGCTGAAATTTTTCTTCTACACGCAACTGCCCTTTTATAACAATATTTTCATCTTGAAACCCTAAGTCTTCTGTAACTGCCATTAACCCGCATGCAGCCTATTCATAGCTACTCCTGTGAGTAACTCCTTTCTGACACACTATTCTTATATGCAACCTATTAATGGATTTGTCTCTTGTTTCGGACTGACAGTATAACCGTTGCTCGATGGTTTCACTATGACACGTGCCCTGTAACTGCCGTTCTTCCTTTAATGCTTTGTTCTTATTTTAGCTTGCATGATTTCTATCTGTCACTGCACCTGTAACTGTCGCACTAACTCTAGTTAACTCTTCTTATTTTGGCTGCATGATTTTCCTCTGCAACTGCCCCTATAACTGTTGTTCTACTCTAGTTAACTCTTCTTATTATGGCTGCATGAATTCTTTCTGTAACTTAACTTTGTTACTATCGTACTGTCTGCAGTTCACTGTGTAGCATTTCTATAACCGCCGCACTCTTTTTCACATTTCTTATTATAGCTTACATGATCTCATTGTAACTCCACCTGTAACAGTTCTTATTTTGTTGCATGAACTTATTCTGCAATAGTCCCTGAGTATGCTTCTCGGATTTTACCCACGAAACTATGACATGTCACGATATCATGACATTTCTGCCCCTTTGACTTTTTCTTGGCAGTTGACCACGAAAACATAACATGTCATGAAATCGTGACACTTTCGCCTCCTTGTTTCATAGTTCAGATTGCATCCGTGAAAACACAACATGTCACGATATCGCGACACATTTTTCTTTCGGACTCTCTCTCCTAAATTATGTCGTGATATCGTGACACTTTTTCTCCTTTGCGCTTTTCTTCTCATCGGATCGCGAAAACCCGACATGTCATGAAATCGTGACACTTTTTCTCCTTAGCGCTTCCTCTTGCAAATTGTCACGAAATCGTGACACTTTTCCTTGCGAGCTCTTTCTCTTGAACCTGTCATGAAATCATGACACATTTTCGTCCGTACTGCCTCTCTTGCAGATTGTCGCGAAATCGCGACACTTTTCTTTGGAAGCTCCTTCTCCCCGAACATGTCGCGAAATCACGACAGTTTTCTTTTCTTGCACCTTCTCTCCAAAAATGTCATAAAATCATGATAGTTTTCTTTGCCTGTGCCTTCTCTCCAAACATGTCACGAAATCACGATAGTTTTCTTTGCTTGCATCTTCTCTCCGAACATGTCACGAAATCGTGATAGTTTTCCTGCATGCGCTTCTTCTTCGAACATGTCACGAAATCGTGACAGTTTTCTTACTTGCCTTCTTTGCTTCCAACATGTCACGAAATCGCGACAATTTTTCTTGTGCTTTCTCTCTCTTCGAACATGTCACGAAATCGTGATAGTTTTTCTTGTGCTTTCTCTCTCTTCCAACATGTCGCGAAATCATGACAGTTTTCTACTTGGCTTCTTTGCCTCCAACATGTCATGAAATCGTGACAGTTTTTCTTTTGCTTTCTCTCTCCTCAAACATGTCGCAATATCCTGACAAATTTTTCTAGCTTTTCTCTCTCCTCCTATATGTCATGAAATCATGATAGCTTTTCCAGCTTTTTCTCTCTCCTTTGATATGTCGCGAAATCGCGACGAAAAACATGTCACGAAATCACGACAGTTTTCTTACTTGTCTTTTTCTTTGATCCTTTGAATCTGGGCCACTTCTGTCTTCTTAGAAATTCACTGTACATGCTCTGACTGCTCTGAAATCTTGTTCACTTCATCAACCGATCTATCTAAAGACCTCTACACTCAAGTCCATTGCATCAACCGATCCTCTATCTGTGTTGACAACAATGACAATACTTTGGCTACACCTTGCTCATAACTGAACTCCTGTCCATTATACTTTGGCTACACCTTGCTCATCAATGAACTCCTATCCATTGCACTTTGGCTACACCTTGCTCATCAATGAACTCCTGTCCATTGCATCAACTGATCAACCTGAATGTGTTGACAATAATGACAATACTTTGGTTGCACCTTGCTCATCAATCTCCCCATTTGGAATTGTTGGCAACACACGTAATTGCGTGCAATTACCTGTAATTCTTCTCCCCCTTTGACAATAATACCAAAGGGTGGCTACAAAACCCCCATGAGTCCATGCACAACATTCTTAGGCACATGTTATGACAGTTAGCAAAAATTACAAATATGAGCACAAAGATAATTAAATATATAAATTCTCCCTCTGCGTACAACACACTGTTGTTGCAATATATTCTTGCTTCTGTTGTGGATAAGAAAACTGACTCTTGTTTCTTACTGTTCCACGTGACCAAACTATCTCCACGATAGAATGCACCTCCACTGGTACTCTTTCTGTCATCTACACATCCTGCCCAAATTTGCATCTGGAAATCTGTCCCAACATTGTCCTCAAAGCAACTCATAAGTTCATCAAGAAAAACTTGCATAGCATGAACCCACAAAGAGAATTGTTAGAGACCCAATGTGATTCATCAACCTCATAGAAGCATAAAGAGAATTTTTAGAGACTCAGTATGTTCTATACTTAACTCCCAATCTTATAGAATCATAAAGAGAATTGTTAGAGACTCAATATGTTCTATACTTAATGCTCAATCAATATATCAATTAAATCTCATAGAAGCATAAAGAGAATTGTTAGAGACTCAATATGTTCTATACTCAAATCTCAATCTCAACTCAACTCAACCAACCACCTCATTGAAAATCCCTTTATCACAGACCTTAGTCGAAGCATGTATCAACCAACTCTGTGTAAGCATCAAACATTGTACCACAACACAACCAAATTCCTTTTTAAATTTACAACCTGATATGAGTTTTCTACAGTTACTGCAGATCACACCTTACTTTCAACTGTGCAAATCAGGAGAAGACATTTTGTCAAACACTTTATGGCCAACCATAGTGCACCTTACTCAGCCTCATACTTCTTAATCTCGGATTGGCATTTTATCAATAGTTAAAACGAAACTGTTTGTTATAATATGACGCTTTGAACAGTGGCAGTAAAAACTATCAACAGAACAACAATGACGTAGCAATACTACCAATGGTGACAGTTCTCAATTTAATCATCACCCTTCATGGCACTTCCACATACAACTACATGAACTGAAAACACACTTGACAACTATACAACAATAATCCGACTGTTGGTCTTTCATCCTCAGATATCCAGACAAATACATAGGAGAATTAAAATAAAACTTTAATATTGCTCCCCCTAAGGATGTGCCACCTGGAGTTGCTTAGAGCAATGGCGGAGTAGCCTCCTTCAGTCCAAGAAGACACGATTTCCTTTCTTCTGCCTTTCTCCAGACTTTCCTGAACTTGGGCTTGAGTTTTTCAATTACTTCCCTAATTTGCCCCTGTTCGTGAACTTGAACATTTCTCTTGTGGGGTTGTCTCTTGTGCATTCTTGATGGATGATTATTTTCTTTTCTTTTATGCACATGATATGCTCCATTTTTGTGTTGCCCTCTTTGAGTTTGATGAAATGTAGGGTTTTTCCTTAGATTAGATACATAAGAGCTTGGACAGAACCTTGCTATGTGCCCTTGACCATTACATTTAAAACATTGCACATGTTTTATTCCCTGTCTGCATTGCATTCTGTGTGTATGATGAAATCTATGGTTTTGCCTTAGATTGGATATAGAAGTGCTTGGACAAAACCTTGATATGTGCCCATGGCCATTACATTTAAAACATTGCATAGGGTGTTCACTCAAGAAAGCAGATGTGATTTTATTAGCATGACTTTTTGATCTATTGTTCAGTTCACAATAAATTGCCTTGTGACCATAGCAGTTGCATTTAGAACAATAGCCATTAAAAGCATTATTATTAAAAGAGTGAGAGTGAGAGAACCTCTTTTGTTGTGGTTGCTTTGTCGTAGATCTTCTTTGATATTTTCTTCCTTTTGAAGATTCAGCTTCAGACTTTTCTTGCTTCGATCCTTCAGCAGTGGGCTTCTTCTTTTCTATACTTTTGGAAGATGATGGTTGTTCAGCTTCATATCCAAGACTAGACTTAGTCGTGGAGCTTCTTTGTTGCTTTATCATTTTATCTAGCAACTCTGTGCTCTTCTCATATTTGAGATTTACATTGGCCTCCTCTAGTTGTTTCTTTAATGAAACAATCTCTTCTTCTTGCTGGAAGCAAACAGTCTTTTTCTCATTGATCTGTGACCTGAGACTTTCTTCAATCCTTTTGGACTCTTCTACTTGTAGCTTTAGATTACTAACAGCTTTGTTAGATTCTTCTTCACGTTTGCTATATACATCAACCTTATCATCCAATTGTGTCTTCAGGGCTTCTTCTATTTTCTTGGTCGTTTGAAATTGTAAGAAGAGATTTTCAATCTCATCCCCGTATTATTCCAAATTTTTGGACAGTCTATTGTTCTTTTTCTTTTGTATACTTAACTCTTCAAGTGCGATGATCAACTCACCTTCTAGATCTACATCAATCTCAAGGTTTTCAACACAAACTTTAGAAATCACTTCTTCTACCTTTTTTGGATCAATTTTCTCTTCCACAGGAACTAAAACTAACTGAGATGTCCTTTTGGAGGAGGATATATTCTTCTTACCCATTGTTTACTAATCCAAGATCAACCTAAGCTGATTTAGCCTATTCAAGAACTTGGCTCTTATACCAATTGTTAATCTTACAATGGCACTGAGAGGGGGTGGGTGAATCAGTGTAGCTATTTAAATTCAAATCTACAACTCTTAAAGCTGAAGCAAGGAGAAATTAAAATAGATAAAGCAAATATCACATGAGAGCATCACATAACACAAGATGTAATGAGGTTCACCAGTTTTGGCTACTCCTCAAAAATAGACTGCTTGGACACCCATCCAAATCCAGCCTTTGCAAAGCACCAACTTTACAAAAAATTTACCAGCACCCACTGGAAGGAGAACCAACCCCTAATTTATCTGCACCAACAGAAAGGAGCACCAACCCCTGATTTACCATCACCAACTGGAAGAAGCACCAACCCCTAATTTATCTACACCAATAGAAAGGAGCACCAAACCCTGATTTACCAGCACCAACTGGAAGGAGCACCAACCCCTGATTTACTAGCACCAACTGGAAGGAGCACCAACCCTTGATTCCAAGCACCAACTTGGATTTCTATTTTGAATCTTAGATTGACATAAATATGCCTTCACTTTTACAAGACCCTTACTGGTCTATTGCTCATCCAACCTCTCTTTCAATTCAGGAAACACATATTCCTTCTGCGCACTTGTCGTCGCACTCTCTCAATCGCTCTTTCTCAGCTGCTCTCCCTCAGCTTCACCATTCTCTCTTACAGCCCTCTCCTGTATATTTTAGCACTATATACTCTTCTTTATTTTTACAGCTTCTTTCTCCTTTTATTCGGCAATGCACAACACTCATGCCTCGGGCAGAGCACAACCCTAACCCTAACTTGATGTACATGAAACATTCTTTTGAATTTCTTCAACAACCTTTTCTCAGCACATTTATTCTTTTATCAATGACACCTTCCCTCTTTATGGCGGCACACTTTTCAATTATGAGCAGCACTTTACTTTTGCACGCAACTGCCCTCGCGACACATTTACTCTTTTCGACGGCACTCTTTTCAATTATGAGCTGAACTTTTTCTTCTGCATGCAACTGCCTTTTTATAACAATATTTTCATCTTGAAACCCTAAGTCTTCTGTATCTGCCATTAACCGGCATGCAGCCTATTCATAGCTACTCCTGTGAGTAACTCCTTTCTGACACACTATTCTTATACACAACCTATTAATGGATTTGTCTCTTGTTTCGGACTGACAGTATAACCGTTGCTCGATGGTTTCACTGCGACACGTGCCCTGTAACTGCCGTTCTTCCTTTAATGCTTTGTTATTATTTTAGCTTGCATGATTTCTATCTGTCACTACACCTATAACTATCGCACTAACTCCAGTTAACTCTTCTTATTTTGGCTACATGATTTTCCTCTGCAACTGCCCCTGTAACTGTTGTTCTACTCTAGTTAACTCTTCTTATTCTGGCTGCATGAATTCTTTCTGTAACTGCCTTTGTTACTATCGTACTGTCTGCAGTTCACTGTGTAGAATTTCTATAACCGCCACACTCTTTTTCACATTTCTTATTATATCTTACATGATCTCACTGTAACTCCACCTGTAATAGTTCTTATTTTGCTGAATGAACTTATTTTGCAATAGTCCCTGAGTATGCTTCTCGATTTTACCCACAAAACTATGACATGTCACGATATCATGACATTTTTGCCCCTTTGAATTTTTCTTGGCAGTTGACCATGAAAACATAACATGTCATGATATCGCGACACTTTCACCTCCTTGTTTCATAGTTCAGCTTGCATCCGCGAAAACACATGTCATGATATCACGACACCTTTTTCTTTCGGACTCTCTCTTCTACATTATGTCATGATATCATGACACTTTTTCTCCTTAGCGCTTTTCTTCTCATCGGATCATGAAAACCCGACATGTCACTAAATCACGACACTTTTTCTCCTTAGCGCTTCCTCTTGCAAATTGTCATGAAATCGTGACACTTTTCCTTGCGAGCTCTTTCTCTCGAACCTGTTGCAAAATCATGACACATTTTTGTTCGTACTACCTCTCTTGCAGATTGTCGCAAAATCGCGACACTTTTCTTTGCAAGCTCCTTCTCCCCGAACATGTCACGAAATCACGATAGTTTTCTTTGCTTGCGCCTTCTCTCCAAACATGTCACGAAATCATGATATTTTTCTTTGCCTGTGCCTTCTCTCCAAACATGTCTCGAAATCGTGATAGTTTTCTTTGCTTGCATCTTTTCTTCGAACATGTCACGAAATCGTGATAGTTTTCCCTGCATGCGCTTCTTCTTCGAACATGTCATGAAATCGTGACAGTTTTCTTACTTGCCTTCTTTGCTTCCAACATGTCACGAAATCATGATAGTTTTTCTTGCGCTTTCTCTCTTCCAACATGTCACGAAATCATGATAGTTTTTCTTGCGCTTTCTCTCTCTTCCAACATGTCGTGAAATCGCAACAGCTTTTCTACTTGGCTTCTTTGCCTCCATCATGTCACGAAATCGTGATAGTTTTTCTTATGCTTTCTCTCTCCTCAAACATGTCGCAATATCGCGACAATTTTTTCCAGCTTTTATCTCTCCTCCGATATGTCATGAAATCACGACAGCTTTTCCAATTTTTTCTCTCTCCTTCGATATGTCACGAAATCACGACAAAAAATATGTCACGATATCGTGACAGTTTTCTTACTTGTCTTTTTCTTTGATCCTTTGAATCTGGGCCACTTCTGTCTTCTTGGAAATTCACTATACATGCTCTGAACTCTTGTTCACTTCATCAACCGATCTATCTAAAGACCTCTACACTCCTATCCATTGCATCAACCGATCCTTTGTCTGTGTTGACAATAATGACAATACTTTGGCTGCACCTTGCTCATCACTGAACTCCTGTCCATTATACTTTGGCTGCACCTTGCTCATCAATGAACTCCTGTCCATTGCACTTTGGCTGCACCTTGCTCATCAATGAACTCCTGTCCATTGCATCAACTGATCAACCTGACTGTGTTGACAACAATGACAATACTTTGGTTGCACCTTGCTCATCACCTTTGGGAAAATAGCTAGGAAATGTTTGATATGCAAGAATTTTGGTCATCCTAGCTTCACTTGTTCTCTAGTTCACTGTGCAACATTTCTGTAACCGCCGCACTCTTTTTCACATTTCTTATTATAGCTTACATGATCTCACTG
The DNA here is from genome assembly GCA_028583015.1 of Wollemia nobilis. NCBI lineage: Eukaryota > Viridiplantae > Streptophyta > Pinopsida > Araucariales > Araucariaceae > Wollemia > Wollemia nobilis. The sequence continues at coordinate 2,906,991 of JAQPPZ010002410.1, read as the reverse complement.
TAACTCCACCTATAACAGTTCTTATTTTGCTGCATGAACTTATTCTGCAATAGTCCCTGAGTATGCTTCTCGGATTTTACCCACAAAACTATGACATGTCACGATTTCGTGACATTTTTGCCCCTTTGACTTTTTCTTGGCATTTGACCGTGAAAACATAACATGTCATGAAATCGTGACACTTTCGCCTCCTCGTTTCATAGTTCAGCTTGCATCCGCGAAAACACAACATGTCATGATATCGCGACACCTTTTTCTTTTGAACTCTCTCTCCTACATTATGTCATGATATCGTGACACTTTTTCTCCTTAGCACTTTTCTTCTCATCAGATCGCAAAAACCCGACATGTCACGAAATCACGACACTTTTTCTCCTTAGCGCTTCCTCTTGCAAATTGTCACGAAATCACGACACTTTTTCTTGCGAGCTCTTTCTCTTGAACCTGTCGCAAAATCGTGACACATTTTTGTCCGTACTGCCTCTCTTGCAGATTGTCGTGAAATCGTGACACTTTTCTTTGCAAGCTCCTTCTCCCCGAACATGTCGTGAAATCGTGACAGTTTTCTTTGCTTGTGCCTTCTCTCCAAACATGTCACAAAATCATGATAGTTTTCTTTTCCTGTACCTTCTCTCCAAACATGTCACGAAATCGTGATAGTTTTATTTTCTTGCATATTTTCTCCAAACATGTCACGAAATCGTGATAGTTTTCCCTACATGTGCTTCTTCTTCGAACATGTCACGAAATCGCGACAGTTTTCTTACTTGCCTTCTTTGCTGCCAACATGTCACAAAATCGTGACAGTTTTTCTTGTGCTTTCTCTCTCTTCTAACATGTCGCGAAATTGTGACAATTTTTCTTGCGCTTTCTCTCTCTTCCAACATGTCGCGAAATCGCGACAGTTTTTCTACTTGGCTTCTTTGCCTCCAACATGTCACGAAATTGTGACAGTTTTTCTTGCGCTTTCTCTCTCCTCAAACATGTCATAATATCATGACAGTTTTTTCCATCTTTTCTCTCTCCTTCGATATGTCGTGAAATTGCGACAACTTTTCCAGCTTTTTCTCTCTCCTTCGATATGTCACGAAATTGTGACAAAAAACATGTCGCGATATCGCGACAATTTTCTTACTTGTATTTTTCTTTGATCCTTTGAATCTGGGCCACTTCTGTCTTCTTGGAAATTCACTGTACATGCTCTGACTGCTCTGAACTCTTGTTCACTTCATCAATTGATCTATCTAAAGACCTCTGCACTCATGTCCATTGCATCAACCGATCCTCTGTCTGTGTTGACAACAATGACAATACTTTGGCTGCACCTTGCTCATCACTGAACTCCTATCCATTATACTTTGGCTGCACCTTGCTCATCAATGAACTCCTGTCCATTGCACTTTGGCTGCACCTTGCTCATCAATGAACTCCTATCCATTGAATCAACTGATCAACCTGACTGTGTTGACAACAATGAAAATACTTTGGTTGCACCTTGCTCATCAATCTCCCCCTTTGGAATTGTTGGCAACACACGTAATTGCATGCAATTACTTGTAATTCTTCTCCCCATTTGACAATAATACCAAAGGACGGCTGCAAAACTCCCCTTGAGTCCATGCACATAATTCTTAGGCACATGTTATGACAGTTAGCAAAAATTACAAATATGAGCACAAAGATAATTAAATATATAAATTCTCCCTCTGCGTACAACACATTGTTGCTGCAATATATTCTGCTTCTGTTGTGGATAAGAAAAATGACTCTTGTTTCTTACTATTCCATGCGACCAAACTATCTCCACGATAGAATGCACCTCCACTGGTACTCTTTCTGTCATCTACACATCCTGCCCAAATCTGCATCTGGAAATCTGTCCCAGCATTGTCCTCAAATCAACTCACAAGTTCATCAAGAAAAACTTGCATAGCATGAACCCACAAAGAGAATTGTTAGAGACCCAATGTGATTCATCAACCTCATAGAAGCATAAAGAGAATTGTTAGAGACTCAGTATGTTCTATACTTAACTCCCAATATTATAGAATCATAAAGAGAATTTTTAGAGACTCAATATGTTCTATACTTAATGCTCAATCAATATATCAATTAAATCTCATAGAAGCATAAAGAGAATTGTTAGAGACTCAATATGTTCTATACTCAAATCTCAATCTCAAATAAAATCAACCAACCACCTCATTGAAAATCCCTTTATCACAGACCTTAGTCGAAGCATGTATCAACCAACTCTGTGTAAGCATCAAACATTGTACCACAACACAACCAAATTCCTTTTTAAATTTACAACCTGATATGAGTTTTCTACAGTTACTGCAGATCACACCTTACTTTCAACTATGCAAATCAGGAGAAGACATTTTGTCAAACACTTTATGGCTAACCATAGTGCACCTTACTCAGCCTCATACTTCTTAATCTCGGATTGACATTTTATCAATAGTTAAAACGAAACTATTTGTTATAATTCGACGCATTGAATAGTGGCAGTAAGAACTATCAACAAAAAAACAATGACGTAGCAATACTACCAATGTTGACAATTCTCAATTTAATCATCACCCTTCACGGCACTTCCACATACAACTACATGAACTGACAACACACTTGACAACTATACAATAATAACCCTACTGCTGGTCTTTCATCCTCAGATATCCAGACAAATACATAGGAGAATTAAAATAAAACTTTAATATTGCTCCCCCTGAAGATGTGCCACCTGGAGTTGCTTAGAGCAATGGTGGAGTAGCCTGCTTCAGTACAAGAAGACATGATTTCCTTTCTTCTGCCTTTCTCTAGACTTTCCTGAACTTGGGCTTGAGTTTTTCAATTACTTCCCTAATTTGCCCCTGTTCATGAACTTGAACATTTCTCTTGTGGGGTTGTCTCTTGTGCATTCTTGATGGATGATTATTTTATTTTCTTTTATGCACATGATATGCTCCCTATCTATGTTGCCCTCTTTGAGTCTGATGAAATCTAGGTTTTTGCCTTAGATTAGATACAAAAGAGCTTGGACAAAACCTTGCTATGTGCCCTTGACCATTACATTTAAAACATTGCACATGTTTTATTTTATGTCTGCATTGCATTCTGTGTGTATGATGAAATCTATGGTTTTGCCTTAGATTGGATACAGAAGTGCTTGGACAAAACCTTGCTATGTGCCCATGGCCATTACATTTAAAACATTGCATAGGGTGTTCACTCAGGAAAGCATATGTGTTTTTATCAGCATGACTTTTTGATCTATTGTTTAGTTCACAATAAATTGCCTTGTGACCATAGCAGTTGCATTTAGAACAATAGCCATTAAAAGCATTATTATTAAAAGAGTGAGAGTGAGAGAACCTCTTTTTCTGTGGTTGCTTTGCTGTAGATCTTCTTTGATATTTTCTTCCTTTTGAAGATTCAGCTTTAGAATTTTCTTTCATCGATCCTTCAATAGTGGGCTTCTTCTTTTCTGTACTTTTGGAAGATGATGGTTGTTCAGCTTCATATCCAAGACCAGAGTTAGCCATGGAGCTTCTTTGTTGCTTTATCATTTTATCTAGTAACTCTGTGCTCTTCTCATATTTGAGATTTACATTGGCCTCTTCTAGTTGTTTCTTCAATGAAACAATCTCTTCTTCTTGCTGGCAGTAAACAGTCTCTTTCTCATTGATCTATGACCTGAGACTTTCTTCAATCCTTTTGGACTCTTCTACTTGCAGCTTTAGATTACTAATAGCTTTGTTAGATTCTTCTTCACGTTTGCTATATACATCAACCTTATCATCCAGTTGTGTCTTCAGGGCTTCTTCTGTTTTCTTGGCCGTTTGAAATTGTAAGAAGAGATTTTCAATCTCATCCCCGTATTCTTCCAACTTTTTGGATAGTCTATTGTTCTTTTTCTTTTGTATACTTAACTCTTCAAGTGCGGCGATCAACTCACCTTCTAGATCTACATCAATCTCAAGGTTTTCAACACAAACTTCAGAAATCACTTCTTCTACCTTTTTTGGATCAATTTTCTCTTCCACAGGAACTGAAACTGACTGAGATGTCCTTTTGGAGGAGGATCTATTCTTCTTACCCATTGTGTACTAATCCAAGATCAACCTAAGTTGATTTATCCTATTCAAGAACTTGGCTCTGATACCAATTGTTAGTCTTACAATGGCACTGAGAGGGAGGGGGTGAATCAGTGTAGCTATTTAAATTCAAATCTACAACTCTTAAAGCTGAAGCAAGGAGAACTTAAAACAGATAAAGCAAATATCACATGAGAGCATCACATAACACAAGATGTAACAAGGTTCACCAGTTTTGGCTACTCCTCAAAAATAGACTGCTTGGACACCCATCCAAATCCAGCCTTTGCAAAGCACCAACTTTACAAACAATTTACCAGCACCCACTGGAAGGAGCACCAACCCCTAATTTATCTGCACCAATAGAAAGGAGCACCAACCCCTGATTTACCAGCACCAACTGGAAGGAGCACCAACCCCTAATTTATCTACACCAATAGAAAGGAGCACCAACCCCTGATTTACCAGCACCAATTGAAAGGAGCACCAATCCTTGATTTACCAGCACCAACTAGAAGGAGCACCAACCCCTGATTCCAAGCACCAACTTGGATTTCTATTTTGAATCTTAGATTGACATAAATATGCCTTCACTTTTACAAGACCCTTACTGGTCTATTGCTCATCCAACCTCTATTTCAATTCAGGAAACACATATTCCTTCTACGCACTTGCTGCTGCACTCTCTCAATCACTCTTTCTTACCTGCTCTCCCTCAGCTTCACCATTCTCTCTTACAACCCTCTCTTGTATATTTTAGCACTATATACTCTTCTTTATTTTTACAGCTTCTATCTCCTTTTATTCAGCAATGCACAACACTCATGCCTCGGGCAGACCACAACCCTAACCCTAACTTTCTATACACGAAACATTCTTTCGGCTTTCTTCAACAACATTTTCTCAGCACATTTATTCTTTTATCAGTGGCACCTTCCCTCTTTATGGTGGCACACTTTTCAATTCTGAGCAGCACTTTACTTCTGCATGCAACTTCCCTCGTGGTGCATTTACTCTTTCCGACGACACTCTTTTTAATTATGAGCTGAACTTTTTATTTTGCACGCAACTGCATTTTTATAACAATATTTTCATCTTGAAACCCTAAGTCTTCTATAACTGCCATTAACCCGCATGTAGCCTATTCATAGCTACTCCTGTGAGTAACTCCTTTCTGACACACTATTCTTATACGCAACCTATTAATGGATTTGTCTCTTGTTTTGGACTGACAGTATAACCGCTGCTCGATGGTTTCACTATGACACGTGCCTTGTAACTGCCGTTCTTCCTTTAATGCTTTGTTCTTATTTTAGCTTGCATGATTTCTATCTGTCACTGCACCTGTAACTGTCCCACTAACTCCAGTTAACTCTTCTTATTTTGGCTGCATGATTTTCCTCTACAACTGCCCCTATAACTGTTGTTCTACTCCAGTTAACTCTTCTTATTCTGGCTGCATGAATTCTTTCTGTAACTGCCTTTGTTACTATCGTACTGTCTGTAGTTCACTATGTAGCATTTTTGTAACCGCCGCACTCTTTTTCACATTTCTTATTATAGCTTACATGATATCACTGTAACTCCATCTGTAACAGTTCTTATTTTGCTGCATGAACTTATTCTACAACTGTCCCTGTGTATGCTTCTCGGATTTTACCCACGAAACTATGACATGTCACGATATCGTGATATTTTTGCCCCTTTGACTTTTTCTTGGCAGTTGACCACGAAAACATAACATGTCCTGAAATCGTGACACTTTTGCCTCCTTGTTTCATAGTTAAGCTTGCATCCGCAAAAACACATGTTGCAATATCACGACACCTTTTTCTTTCAGACTCTCTCTCCTGCATTATGTCGCGATATCGTTACACTTTTTCTCCTTAGCGCTTTTCTTCTCATCGGATAAACCCGACATGTCGTGAAATCACGACACTTTTTCTCCTTAGCGCTTCCTCTTGCAAATTGTCCCGAAATCATGAAACTTTTCCTTGCTAGCTCTTTCTCTCGAACCTGTCACGAAATCATGACACATTTTCGTCCGTACTGCCTCTCTTGCAAATTGTCACGAAATCGTGACACTTTTCTTTGCAAGCTCCTTCTCCCCAAACATGTCACGAAATCATGATAGTTTTCTTTGCTTGTGCCTTCTCTCCAAACATGTCGCAAAATCGTGACAGTTTTCTTTGCCTGCACCTTCTCTCCAAACATGTCGCGAAATCACGACAGTTTTCTTTGCTTGCGTATTTTCTCCGAACATGTCGTGAAATCATGACAGTTTTCCCTGCATGCGCTTCTTCTTCGAACATGTCACAAAATCGTGACAATTTTCTTACTTGCCTTCTTTGCTTCCAACATGTCGCGAAATCACGATAGTTTTTCTTGCACTTTCTCTCTCTTCCAACATGTTGCAAAATTGTGACAGTTTTTCTTGCGCTTTCTCTCTCTTCCAACATGTCGCAAAATCGCGATAGTTTTTCTACTTGGCTTCTTTGCCTCCAACATGTCACGAAATCACGACAGTTTTTCTTACGCTTTCTCTCTCCTCAAACATGTCACGATATCATGACAATTTTTTCCAACTTTTCTCTCTCCTCCGATATGTTGCGAAATCGTGACAACTTTTCCAGCTTTTTCTCTCTCCTCCGATATGTCCCAAAATTGCGACAAAAAACATGTTGCGATATCGCAATAGTTTTCTTACTTGTCTTTTTATTTGATCCTTTGAATCTAGGCCACTTCTGTCTTCTTGGAAATTCACTGTACATGCTATGACTACTCTAAAATCTTGTTCACTTCATCAACCGATCTATCTAAAGACCTCTGCACTCCTATCCATTGCATCAACCGATCCTCTGTCTGTGTTGACAACAATGACAATACTTTGGCTACACCTTGCTCATCACTGAACTCCTGTCCATTATACTTTGGCTGCACCTTGCTCATCAATGAACTCCTGTCCATTGCACTTTGGCTGCACCTTGCTCATCAATGAACTCCTATCCATTGCATCAACCGATCAACCTGACTGTGTTGACAACAATGACAATACTTTTGTTGGACCTTGCTCATCACCTTTGGGAACATAGCTAGGAAATGTTTGATATGCAAGAATTTTGGTCATCCTAGCTTCACTTGTTCTCTATCTTAGAAAGCTGATAAAGGAAAAACATTATGGTAAAGGAATCATGCCCTAAATATAGGTTTTTATCATATTAGTTAAGGGTGTATAGGAAAGGTGTTCATGGCACTCTTAAGAAGCTTAGTAAAGTTCCCCCAGAGAGATTAGATTTTGGTGTGATTGAAGGTCTTATTATATATGAAATCGATGAAAAGTGCTTAAAGGTAAATATTCCACTAGTTGTTGCCTTTATTTGTAATGTTGGTATTCAATGGAGAAATGCCTTTTATTATCTTCAAGTTTTAGATTATGATAAATGTATGGTAGAGAACTTTAAATCTTCTAAGCTAGAAGACAAGTTTCCATCTATTGTAGTGTATTTTTTGGATGAATCTAGATTTTTTGATCCTATTGATCATGGCCCTAGGAAAGATGTGGATCTTGCTTTAATTTAGAGTGAGGGACTCAGTACTCCTAACCAAATCACTAGAAGTCAAAAAAAAGAAATAAAGGTTGATGTTTGTTTTGATACCCAAATGGGCTACCCATCAAAGTATAAAATATGATAGAAGGAAACAACCATGGAAGTGGTGAATGGATCTCAAATATTTTTGAACATTTGGGGGAATATCCCTCTATAAAAAATAAAAAATAAAATTTCATTCCTGGAATATCAAGGGGTTGAATGTCCTTTCAAAACATCAAGATATTTTGGTGCTAACTCGTATCGAAAGGGCTCTTATGTAGTTTTATTACACTCTCTATCTCCCAAAGAATAGGATTATGTATGGACCCAATATTGGGGAGGTCTATAAGAGTAGTGTTTCCAAAGACCATTAAACCTACTTGAGAAACCAAAAAATAGTTTAGGCTTATCTAAATTAGTTGGTCATCCAATCTCCAATAACTCTAGGTATACATATACCACCTATTATCAATATCCATTAATTCATTATCACTCAGAAATTTCCCAAAATATTCCATTTCATTTAATATAACTGGAGATCCTCCCTTCTTGTTAGATAGGTAAAGTGGTGTATTGAAGGCACCTGCAAATACCCAAGGTAAAGAATATCTTCCACTCATTGAGTTAGGGGTATACACATTTATCAAAATCCAATTTTGGTTATATTCCAGACTATGACAAAACATAGGTATGAAACTACTATTATTTACTATAATTCAGCCTTCAATATTCTCCTTATTCCATAAACACATAAGCCCTCCAAAGGCTCCATTGGATGGGCTAATCAGAAAATCTGCTTCTCTCCATAAAAATTACTTTACACTTTGAGCCTTTTGTACATCCATTTTGGTTTCCTAAAGCATTACCATATCTAAATAGGAAACCAATTTGAGCATGCATTGATTCTTAAATACCATGTTCTTGGTACTTATTTTAGTCCATATACTATATTTTTTAAATTTATAGACAAGCCCTTCTTTACATTCCACTTCAAATTATTGTGACTATTCCACATACACTTGTTTAATATTTCCATTCATGAGTGTACTCATTACATTAGTTTGGTATACAATCCATTATCTTTGGGATGCAAAACCTAAGATCATTTTTGTTATGTATTGCCTTACAAGAGGTGCATATGTCTTATCATAATATATTCTAATTTATTATGTATATCCATTTCCCTATAGCCTTTCCTTATGTCTTTCAAATGATCCATAACTATTATTTTCTGGAAGTTCACACAAATACTATTCTTTTTAATTTCATTCATTTTTTCTTTCATGGCTTTGTTCCATACCTTTGGGTTGCTTTTCTAAAACTTAAGGCCTCCACCTCAATATTGGATAATATTCCATAGTTTACAATAGTATCTCATTATTTATTTTTCCTTTCTTCTTGGCATTGTTCTTGACTTCTTGTGTAGCTTATATTAAAGTTTTAATCCAACATTTGTAAACATAGATGAAATTATTATGTTCTCTTCCCTCTTATGCTTGTCTTGGTGAAATTCTTGTGCCATTACTTCATGTTTGTGATATATCAAAAATATTTGATTGTTGTGTTCTTAGTTTTTTCTTGTTATTTTCTATGTGCTCCCTATTTATCAAAAATAATATCTCTAGATATAATGCATTATCTAGATGTGGGATCATAACATCTATATAACTTACTTTATTTATAATTACCAACAAAAATATATGTTTGACTCTTTGAATATAATTTTTTATTTTCTTGTATTGGACATGAACACAATCCAAATAACCAAATAATCACAAGTGATTTGGTGAAGTCTTATTTCCATGTTCTACCTCATGAGGAGTCATATTTTATTGCATTCATGGTGCTTATATTGAGGATGTATAATGTTACTTCAATTTCTTGCATCCACAAATGATTGACCAAACCTTCTTCCAAAACCATTCTTGACTATCTCCATGATTGTACTATTCTTCCTTTCCACCACTCCATTTTTTGAGGTGTAAAAAGCTATTATAACCTATCTAACTATAATCAATATTTAATTTTTCGACTCTAATTGAAATTCATTCTCTACTATGACTTGAATACTTTTGAAGAGACAAAAATGTAACACCAAATAATATGAAATAGAAAGTAGAACTCAAAGAACACATAATTGTACAATGAATGATTTTATATTAATGGGGGGAGCCTAAAAACTCCATTGTTACAATGAGGATATTTGAATCCTTTTGATACAAATTTTACAATGGGTAGGGTTCTCTGAAACCCTAGCAAAACAACACTGGTGGTTTCTTTAAACACATCATTACTCCCAATAGAAGTGAGTGAGATTTTAGTTATCCGATGTCGGGCCACTCCAGCTTAAGCAGTTGTCCAATGTTGATGTCACACTTCCAGATTTACACACAATAAAACCATAAATGAGTTAGTAGCACCTGTGAGGGCTCCACAATGTGAGGCCCTCTATGATCAATACCAAAACCCTAACTATTTGTTATAAATAACATGAACAAAACTAAAAATACATGTAATAAAATAATAAACAATGGATTTACCTTACGTATTTGATGTTCTCTGATCTAATGAAGTTTGTTGCAGTGAATCAGTACAATAATACCGTAGTGTCACCCGAAGGTTAGAGAGACTTCATAATATCTGGTGTAAAACACTCGTGGGTGCTTGGAAGCTATATTAAATGCCTATGGGTGCTCGATGATGGCAGAGAGCACCCAGAGGAGCTTGGCAGTGGGGAAGGAAGCACCCAAAGGCTCTTAGGAGTGACAGGAAGCACACGAAGATGTTCTGTGACTAAGGGAGAAGTCTATAGAAGTAGATCTCGTTGAATAAGGGAGACGATGAAGGATGTGAGGTTATGGTGAGCAAGGATAGAAGGAAAGAGAACTTGGATACTCTGTGGAACTTTAGCGATAACTTCTTCGAATTCAGGATACCAATTGCTTAGGGGTTGAGCCATCGAAATGGTTCCTATTAATAATCCAACCTAGGGCATACTTAGGGTTTCAATGATACTAATCGTGTGGCTGAGATAAAAGCATATCGAAGGGTGGATATTTTATCTAGGGTGTGGCATAGATTGATATGAATGGATGGCTAGAATTAAGTGAAATCGAATGGTTGGGATTAATTCACTTATATAAATATATATTTATTATATATATATAATATAATATATAAAATATTAATATTTAAATATAAAATAAATATATGTAAATAAAAGGTGGAAATGACGAGAAAGTCAGGATGGATGAAAAGTGGCTAGGTTTTGTTATCTACAACTTCAAAATCATTACTCTTATTTTTTGAAATAATTATCTATTTTTTTTACTATGATCATCAATGAATGTGATAGAATACAACGATTTACCAATAGTTAATGTGTATGTTAGAACACATATATCTAAATGAATGGTTATGATGTTCTTTATGCTCTTACTTTTGTAAAACTATACTTATGATGTTTTCCCATTGTGTAACCTTCATATATTTCACATGGATTTTACCTAAGGTAGTCCATGGACCATTCCTTTAGCATTAATAAAATATAAGCTTCAAAAATTTAGGTGACTATACTTTTGATTACATAATTAGTTATTGTCAATGAATGTATATCATAAATTAGTCTCCTCTCCTCTAAGCTTTAGAGGAATTTTTATTTTTTTCATAGGTGCAATAACCATTACTTGGTTTCTATTTGATATATTATTTATTTTCAAACACCACATTGTAGTTTTTCTCTACAAATAATCTCACACTCAACTAGTTATGCTTCAAGCCTATTTTCAAGTGCATATTATGAATATTTTTCTTTCAATATTTTATCTCTATTAGTATGGTTCCTTTTTCTTTGACCTTCAATTCTTTAATATTTTCATGTTTCACCTTGCTTTTGTATGACTCATCCAACTCCATGAATAACTCATTAATACTAGTTGTATGACTTAAAAAACCAAAATATAAGTGCTATGAATATTTAGTTAAAATATTTTCCACATTACATAATAAGAATATATTTTTTGACTAGGTTAGAGGGTTTGATCCATTGATCAAAGCACTCCCTTGAGAGGATGGACACCATGGTTTGAATCCCTCTAGCCTTGTAGAACTAGAGTGCATATCACACTAGGGCTGTAATGTTTACTTGGTGTAGTTGAAGGTTATAGTGGTAGCAAGGAGTATAATTCAAACCCACAAAGATGAGATGAAAAATATAATGAGTTACCAATTCCTCTAGTATATGCAATATATGTGTGTGTGTGTGTGTGTGTGTTTTGACCCTTTATCTTTTTCATTTGAAATGCCTTTTTTTTTCCCTTGTTGACTTGCCTTTATTCTACAATTACAATAGTGACATTGAACATTTTCTCTTCTATAAATCTACCTGTATCTCTTATAGAATGCTAATTTTATTTTTATTTTTTGACCTTGGGAATTGGATCTTAAGCTAGCCCCATTATTTTTTAACACTCCTACCTTCCAAGAAAAAGCTCACTCTAAATTTTCTTCCTAAATAGTTTAATTCTTTCTTCATGGGTTGTGAGAAATCTTATCAATTCATTAAATTGTAACTTTTTCAAATATTTACTTTGTTTAGTAATCAATGCACAATTATTTAAATTTAGTGTAAAATTTCTTAGCACTCTTTCTTCAACATATTCTTGTGCTAGTTCTTACTCATAGATACTGATTATGCATAATAGAATACATCCTTACACATTAATATCACACATTCACATTGTCCTTCATTCTCAAATTCTTATGTTGTCTCTTCAATATTTATAACTTCACTAATTTTTCTTTATTAAACCCTTGATATGACATCTTCAAGGTGTTACAAGCTTCTTTGATTGTCTTGGCCCTAATAATTATTGAAAAAATACTTCTTATTTTTGTTAATGGATATGGGATTGAAAAGGGTCCCACCTATGTTACATCATTACCACATAGTTGTATTACAACAAAGCCTGGATATTATCCATGTGTCATTTGACAAGATTTGAACCTAGGTCTCCTTATTGAATGTTGAGGAGTTTAACTGATTGAGCTAGTGCCACTTGATAAAATGTTAGGATAAAGAATGGGTTTTTATGAGGATTCTTGGTCACCTCATATTGAGTGGAGTTTGAACCTTAGACCTCCCCAAAGAGAGGCCAAAGCCCTTACCACTACAATGTCTTGAGAAAATGCTTTTTTTAAGATACGTTTGTATGTGATATGAAGTTAAGACGATTTATTTATGATTACTCTATAATAACTTTTGTGTGGTTGATAAAATAATACAATTTATAAGATCCTTGTATCCATTTTTTATAATATCCCACACTTCCTTGGCAATCAACAAAGGCCTCATGTTTATGTACCGATAATCATAATTTTCTCTTTTATATTATGGGATGGCTATTGAATTATTACCAAGAGCCATGAGAATGACAACAATAAGGAATGAAGGTAATTTTCATAAACTTAAATATTGAATTTTTTGGTTAAAGAGAATCAAATCCTCAAGTTCTCCACTCATCAATTTTCAAGCTTTGATACTAATATGTAAAATGTAGTTTTAATCTAAATCAGAGATAAAAATAATATAGAAAGAAGAAAGTAATAAAAAAATAAATTGTACAAAAAACCTGAAATAAGCACTATGGATCTTCAATATGTATGAACACACACACACACACACACACATATATATTTTCACACAATAGAGTATCTCTTGACTATCTCAAGTATCTCTTGACTGTCTCAAGTGTCTCTTGATACGTCACATTCTCTCCAAATCTAGGTGAAAGTCAATTTTTTTTGCCTTTTTAAAAATTTACTTGGAATTTTGATCTTATTGTAATCTATTTTTTCTCTTGTTCATTTTTTTATCTTATTATTATTATGTTATTTTTTAATCTAATTTAGTATGACAATTTCCAACATAGAGTGGAAGAGGTGAGACTATATGAAGAGGACACAAAATTGATGCCTAGATACCTAAAGTGCATACCAAATGAAATAATTCAATGAACCCATCCATTGGATATTATAGATTGAAACTTTAACAATATATGTATCTTCTTAGAAAAGTCCAAATTTTAAGCTTATTTAATTCTATCATAAATATATAATGACAAATAATGTACAAATTTTGATTGTTACTTTGTAGAAACTAGATCATTTTTTGATATTTTATATTTCTAATAATGCAAACTCTTACATCTTATTTACTATGTCATCTACATTGTCAAATATTTTATTTTATTTATTTTTATCTTTTTGCATAACAATGCCCTCTTTTACTTCATCGTCACCTTTGCCACATTTCTTTTAAGAACATATTTTTCTTGTATAAGAATGCTTCCTTTCAACTTGATTTTTTCTATCCTTGTCCTCCTCTTCTTTGTATTTATTCTTTTATTTGAATTTATTTTGTTCCTATTGTTTTCTTCATCCTTGTCCTAGTCATTGACTATTCATTTGGCCTTGTTATTGTCTTTTACAATATTTTGCTATTTTTCCTTGCTATTTTTTGAATAACATTAGAAAATATTTATTCATTCACCTCATTAAATTATTTGCCCTTGAAACTTCTTAAATCTTTTATAAATTTTGTTGTAAGCTTCTGCATATGTTTCAAACATTTCAACATGTTATTTTTCATTGCCATCTTTTCTAGGATCATGCTCTGATACCAAATGATCTACAATTTATCTAATCAAATATATTATGAACCAGAAAAATTCATGTAATAAACACAAAAATATAACAAAATTATAGAAAACATAATGAATTATTTAATTTTTCATACATGAAGGATTTACTATACAACATACACAAGGTTTTCCTCTCTTTTGTACTAGATTTCTTTGTGAGGTAAAGTATTTTGTCTTTAGTATTTTTCTTACATCATTACTACTTAATAAATGACAAGATGACCTTTTCTCTCTAACCCAATTTAGGTGTTTTTTCTTCCAAAATATTAGCAATTTAAATGAAATAAAATAATTTTTAAACAATTACAAAGTAGTTATAATGTTTCTTTCTCCCTCTTATTCATTTAAAGAAATTGATTGTAATAGAAGACTTTATATATTATTTAAAGTCCTCACACTAAAGGGAAGAATTATGGTTTTAAAAAAACATGATTTTTTTTGCAGAATTTGTAATGAGAATAACATAATGGTATGAGGGTTGAAGTAATCAAATTAAAAAAAAAAAGTAGAAGTAGAAGAAACTTTTAAATAGAAAAAGTAGTAAGAAGAGTATCCTTAGAAAGGGGAGTGATACTGGACCTTCACATGAAAGTAATGTGTTATAGAAGCAAGGTCCTACATGAGAGAAGAAAGATGAAGATTTGATGTGGAATAATAGAATGAACCTTGTTAGCAGTTGCATAAATTAGTTGTCCATGTAGTTTGATAGGATGAGAAGGTTATTATAAAGACACATTTGGTTGAGTTATGAGATGGCAACTATGTTACAAAATTAAAGAAGTCAAAAATTGAATTAATGATCAAACAAGTTATTCAGCAAAGAAACTTGAATGTTGAAAGTATGTGAATGTATATGTACAATAGTGTTTCAAGATACATGAACATGTATAGAAAGAAATGAAGGTGAATGTCCAACAGAAGATAACATTAGAATGTTGTTCAAAAAATTGAAGGTTGTCACATTAAACTCTATTTTTTCCAACAAATAATCATTAAAATGTAGAATTAAAGAATAGAGATTATGCCTATGCAAACAGAAAATGAAGAAATCTTAAAAAGATTGTCTAGATTATTACTTAACAATAATTGACTTAAAAAAACATCACCATAAAACACTTTACAAATAAAAAAAATATGAAAAAAATTAAATATAATTTATTTATCTATTTTTAAATTTATTAAATTATTATATGGAATTTAAATAACTTTAAATTATATTATGATTATATAATAGTATTATAAAGGCTTACGCAAATGCATATATTGTAACTCTGGGTACTTTTTAGAAATTTAATGGGTTGAGTTCGTTCTATTTGATTCTTAGAGGTAATTTTTGATTTGCGTATTTCTGTGGTCTCTCCACGAAGATATACAATAGAAAATCAGGCAATCGGGACAGGAGTCCGTGAAGAAGACATTGACATATGTCTGAAAGTAGGTGTGCAAGCTGCGTAGGATAAGGAACTATCTACGGACATAAATGAAAGAATTCGTGGAGATATTTTGGATAGAAAGAAAAGGCGATAGAGGAAATGATTTGAAGGAATGGCTATCAGAACAGTCGATAATGGTTAAAAGGGAAGCTGAGTGTAAGATGGATAGAATTTTTATGTTTTTTTAATTCTGTCTGCTGATAGAATTGCATATATATGTTAAAAGAGAAAAGTAAAAACCAACCCAAACATAGCTTTCCAGCTGTCCAATCTACCAAATACCCAATTTTCAGGATGTTCCAGCCATACCAGTATCAAAAAATGCAAAACTACATCCACCTTGTTTAGTAAAAAAACACTGTTATAACCATTCCATATACATCTTAAAACAAAGAAAGAATCTTGCTTATGGTTGATGTTGGGATATAGCCTCAGCCTGTGCATCACCTCCAGCAGCTCAGACATGATTAATGGGAATTGCTGTTGATACTCTCTTTTTTGTCTTATGAGCAATGATTAATGGGAATTGTATTCTTCCAGCTGGTCGTTGTTAAGCAATGCCAAACAAATATAGATTCGACTTGCCTCTTGTCTCTTCACTCTTTTAGCTTCATGAATTCTACACACAATGCATTAATCTAAAATACATAGTTTGAGCGAAGTCAGTGAAAGCTCAATGTCAATAACAATATAATAATAATAAATAAATTATAATCCTAGATAACCAAATGCGTCTAAAGAACAATTGTTTGAAACATTCCACTATTATGTTATATGGTGTAAATTGTCCAAATAAGTCCTCTTTCTATTTGCGTTTCATACCAAAAATTATAAAATATACACTGCTTACATCATTCCGAATCTTTGTAACATTTTACAAGATTAGAATAGGTGATTTACAAATTTATTCTCCTCACATATAGTATAGTTAGCAAAAGGCAAAACAAACTTGGCTACCTAAACTCTAAAAGAGATTTTTAGGTGAATAAGACTCCAAGCTAAGAGCTTGCTAGTCATTTACGCTCCAAATCTTCAAATTAGATGCTCATCAAGAGGATTTAAAAAATTGGTTTCACATTTATCCTAAAGTCTGGAGGCCACTAAAATAGGAAAAATGAGGAGCCTATAGAGCATTTAGACTCATCGGTTATAGATCGTTTTTCCATCCAATCACCTTTAATATTTAAGCATATATTATGTGAGAGCAGGCCAGATCTTAACTTTCAATTCACCGATGATAAGTATTTGTAGGGAAGGAACAACTTTTTTCAAATAAGAAATTAGGTTGAACTAATTCTTGAGGATAATCAATGATTTCCAATTATCTCCACATAAATCGTATAAATTGATGAACCCACAATGCCTTCATTGAATAGGAACTTTCCCTTAAGGGTAGAGTCCATATGTAAAGGTTTCTCAATGCTAAGAACCAATATATTCCACTCAATGGTGGAGGAAGGAAAGCTCAAATATTTCCTTAGAGAGGATCTATACTAGTTCAAGAGCTACAAACCTACATCTAAGCCTTCCAAAAATACTAGACAAAATGTGAGCCAAGAATAGTAAATTTGGTAGCATTTTATCAAAATATTCCACTTCATACGAAGCTTTATTTGAGTGTAGAGACTAAATATAAAACTTCATTATCCTTTTCCAAGACTAGTTATAAATAAATAATTTTGTCCCAACTTTTTCATTAAGTTGATACCTTTATTTGAAGGGGTGAATAGACCTCAATCCACCTATGATCTTAGGCTAAGTACATTGTGCCTATGAAATGATTGTCTGCTTTTATTTTTCATCCCACATTCACCACAAAAATATTCACATTAGGCAAGTAAACTAAGAATGATAGGTTTGACCAAGAATACAAGAAGAAGAAGAAAAAACATGTATAACAACAAATATTTTTCAGCACTTTAAACTGGTAGCTAGAGGAAGGTGTCTAGTCATACAATTGTCTACTTTGCATTGAATTTACCTATAAACTATTTACACATATGCCTAGTTTGAGACTCTAAAACCAAAGGGGGTTCCTAGGTATCCAAAGTTTTGTCTATGTTTCACCTAATTCCATTCTCACAAGATCCAAGTAGGTCAAGGACTATTGATAATTAGAATTAATAGTCTCTTGCTTAGAGAGAAATTTTCTCATAAAAAATTGTAGAATGTTTCTACCTCTTTCAAAGTATTTTCAAGTTCCTCATCATTTCTAAAAAAGAGGGTAAAATCATTCAAAAAACGAGAGTAGACAACAAAAAGACCATATGAAAGGATGATTATTTTAACTAGATTGAACTTTGTAGTAATTTAAAATAAATGGTTATGATTATCCTTAAGGAGCATGTATGCCAATAGAATCCTCATTGTGTTGGTATTGGACTAGGTGGTATATGCATATCAATAGATCCCAATAATGTGTGCATGTATGGGCCTTGGTGTTAAGCAAACTTTATGCTATATGATAGTCTAAAGTGTTTTTTTGTGGTGACCAATGGAAAAGACATGTATTAGAATTTCAAACATAGGTTAATGTGGTAGCTATTATCATCTTCAATTATCCATAGCAGGTAATTGTACCTCATTAGGAATGACATAGTAGGGACACAACTGAGGGCATGGGGTTCAGATCAATTAAGGACCTCTGAGAGTTTTTATAAGATGAGCTCCTTGTTAGTATGTGATCTTCAAGGAACACATGGAATCAAAAAGGGAAAAGGGGTTGCAAGAGATAAAATATAAAAAAATAAACAAAAGAAAAGGGGTGGCAATGTGCCAAGAGATACACTAAGATATTTTTTGCAAAAATATGCTTGAATGTTATGTGCCAGTAGTGAATACTGCCACTCCTTGATATATTGAAGTGTAAATGGGAGTTACTAATTATAGGTATGCATAAAGAGACAAGTCCCATAGGAGAGCCAATGATAAATTATTGGTCCAAAAATAGATGCAGGCCCCTCACACATATATACACTTAATAAAACTCAAAATAGGAAAAATATCACAAACACATACATACACACAAAAATGGGTTAGTAAGAGGCCATAAATGACTATACCAAAAAATTGATATAGGATCCCATGTATATATATATATATATATATATATATATATATATATATAATGCAAGTAAAAAGTTAGAGATATTGTGCTAGAAGTGGGGGTTCAAGATTGCCCACAAGTTGCTCAGGAGTAGACTTTATTTACAAAAAAGAAATAAAAATAAACCCTACAAGAGAATACAATTACAAACTTGTTCATACTTTCTATAGCATAAACTATAGCTATTTATAGATTACAATAGGGAAATATTCCCTCCAAAATTATCTATACATGAATCTAACAATATCATCTACTTTTCCTAGGGATCTTGATCACTGAATAAAGTACTCTTTGATCATAAGAATTGTTAAGCTTGAGACTATCATTGCCATACTTTATCTTGAATGAATATCTAAGCCATTTAATCAAGGTGTATTTTGGTAGGTGATTTTTGTCTCCTTATCTGGAGAAGCATTAAATCAATTCATCTACCTCTATTGCCTTTGGTTTGACTTAGGCATGAATGTTTGCTTGAATTTTTGGAACCTCTTCTATATCGAGGGTCATCTTATAGACTGGTCAAAAGTATTTTACTGTCAACACTTCATCATGGATTGCAAAATATTTAACATCAAAAATTACTCCAAAATAAATACTCCTTGCTGCTCCTTCATTTCAATTATTAGCACTTTTTGCTAAGCAAAATTTTGTGCAAGTCTTGATTATCAAGATTTATTTTGGCCTTTACTTCAATATAGAAAGGTCTGATTTGCTTGTGATTGGGATTTTACCTTAGTTGAGGATAGGTAGTGAAGGTTTACTACAAATCAAGTGACTCATAGTGGCCTTTTAGCCTACTTTAAGGAGAACTCAAAAGTCTTCTTTATCCTTGATCTCAGAGTCAAAATTCTTATAATCTCTATAAAAGAAAATATAAAACATTAAACTAATTATTAACAAAATGATACTATGCAAAGAGCTTATTGAGCACTCCCTTGACCTTCACCCATTGTTAATATTATGGGCATTGAGTTAATTGAAATTCATTCTTCATAATAAGTACTTCATGTTTATCATCTCAAGAAAAGTATTTTATTTGGCTCATTGCTTCGTGCACTTGCACCTTAAGCTTTGCTAATGGATGAATAATTTAGCTATTTCTCAAAAGTTGAGAAGGATAATCTACTCTCCAAAGCTAAGCAAAAGTACTTTATTTGACTCAACCAACCTTTCATTGTATTCCCCTAAGCATATTTTGAAGTATTTTTGTTTCCATGGTGAAGGTAGCCCTATAGTTAAAAGTGAGTCTACTTCTACCTTAACTCTTCCTATAGTGTTGTACAGGCTATCAAAATTTTTGATACACTATTAAGCTATATGTTATCTTCTAAAAATGATGATTATATTTTATGCCATGGTTTCCCTATTATGTATTCCAATGATAGTAATATTAGAGTCAGGTGCTTTGGCTAGGTGAGATCGATATATTCTAGCTTCTCCATATTTCATGCTAATCTTGTTTAGATATACTTTTGCCTCCTCATATACCTTAAAGTCTAGTAGTGCTACTAAATATATAAACTCAAAGACTAGAAATAGTATTATTTCCATGCTTCCAATATCATTCCAATAGGCATATCGAGTTTGTTTTATGAGATTCTTGATTTCTATCCATTGTATTTCTTTACTTTGTTGTCTAATATGTTCAAGTTCTTTTAGTAGGGTGTTATTTTATTGATTAAATTGGGCTTGTTGGGTGATGAGTTGGGTTGAAAATTCTTTAATTGTTGTTTCTTTCCTCTTAGGATGATCTCAAACTCCTACTCTTTTAGATACCTAGTTAATAATTTTTTTTTATTCTTTAGGGCTTGTCTTCATTCTATGAGTCTCTTAGGACCTTCTTTGTTTGTTCCAACTCTTTCTTTTATTTTCATTTTTTGGCTAGTTAATTCATTATCATGTTCAACCATTCTATTCATTGCCTTGGTAAGTTTTATTACATCTTATGGTTGAGCATCCTTTAAATCTATTCATATTTTGAATGTCTACCAATCATGCTCTATCATATCTTGTATTGGTTTAACTACCAATGGAATTCTTCCTGAAAGTAATAATGCTCTCTACTGAGGAGCAATATAAAAATCCACTTGGGTGGTAGCTATTTGTTATGATTGCTAGACCTACCTCTCCTAGTTATATTTTGTCATTTTTTGTTGTATTCTCTAGAATTTTTGCCAAGGGATAAGGGTTGTTATGTTCTCTAATGTTCCTTTCTATAATTCTAAAACTGATGCAAACACTTCCAATGGATTGATTAGTAGGGTAGCCATATCATGAGATATTAGAGTGGTTTGAGCTAAATCCAAAGGAGAAATTATACAAGAAGGCAATATGTATCCTTCATCATAATTATGATATGTCACTAAACACATTGGGCATAATACAATATGCTTAGTAAGGGAATCTTAGGCCTTTACCAATGGAGATATTTCTTCTGATTTTTTATATCTCTCCTTAATTGTATGGGGATAAGAATGGATTGAAACCAATATTCGACTATCACCCCCTTATTTCATCATTGTGTCAGGTTTATGTTTATTTCCATTGATGGTATTATCTATAGGTTTTGCTTCTTGAATTTTTTTCTTCGACCTTTTGCCTATGCTACTTTGGCAAGGGTAGTTTTTGGGTTGATGAGAAATATGTTTCTTTATTTTGGTAGGTGGGAGGACATACACTTTTTTCTAGGGGATCAAACAATAGTTCCAAAATTTCTTCTTATTCCATCATGACTTCTCTTATTTTTTGAGGCACTTTGTTGATAATTCCTTCTTCACTAGTTTCCATGGATTTTGAGATTTTAGCATCAATATGTTCTTCATTATATAATTTATTGAATATTACATCTTCCTTTATTGATCCAAGATTTGCATTTTTCTCTCCACTCAATTGTATCATCCTCCACTATGCCTCTATTTTAGGAATTTTTTAATGTTTTTGTAGACACCAAAACCTAGCCACTTGTTCTCCATCCTGAATTTCCCTCCATTTCCACCATTTATTTACATATATTTATTTTATATATTTTTTATATTAATATTTTATATATATTTAATAAATATATATTTATATAAGTGAATTAATCCCAGCCATCTGATTTCATTTAATCATATCCATCCATCTACATAAATCCATGTCACACCCTAGATTTAATATCCACCCTATGATATGGTTTTATCTCAACCACACGATTAGTGTCATTGAAACCGTAAGTATGCCCTAGGTTGGATTATTAATAGGACCCATTTTGATGGATCAACCCCTGAAGTGTTTACTACCGAGTTCTCTAGAGTGTCCAAGTGCTCTTTCCTTCCATAATCTCTCACCATAACCCCCATATCCTTCACCACCTCTCTTGCTTAGTGAGATCTATTTCTACAGACTTTCCCCTCAGTCATATAATGCCTTCAGGCACTTCCTGTAACTCTTGAGCACCTTCGGGTGCTTCCTTCCTCGTTGCTAAGTGCCTCTAGGTGCCTTCCACCATCACCAAGTTCCCACAATCATTTTCTATAGTCACCAAGTGCCCGTGGGTGTTTTATGCTAAATATTTTGAAGTCTCTTTAGCCTCTAGAAAATGCTAGGGCATCGCCACACTGATTCACCATAACAAACTTCATCATATCCGAGAACAACAAATACGTAAGGTAAATTCATTATTTATTATTTTATTACATGCATTTTTAGTTCTGTTCACATTATTTACAGTAAATAGTTAGGGTTTCATTATTGATCATAGAAGGCCTCACATTTTGGAGCCCTCACAGGTGCTACTAACTCATTTGTGATTTTATTATGTGTAAATCTAAAAGTGTGACATCAACATTGGACTAATGCTTAAGCTAGAGTGGCTTGGCATCAGATAACTAAAATCCCACTCACTTTTTTTGGGAGCAAGGATGTGTTTGAAGACACCACCAACATTGTTTTGCTAGGGTTTCAGAGAACCCTAACCATTATAAAAATATGTATTAAATGGAATCAAAGATCCCCAATGTAGAAATGAATTTTTTAGGCTCCCTCCATTAATATAATATTATTAATTATGCAATTTTGTGTTCTTTGAGTTATAATTTCTGTTTTATATTATTTGGTATTGCATTTTTTACTCTTTAATTATTTCCTTAGTTCTTCTACATCATATTTTTTTGCTTTATTCCATAGACTAAAAACCCATTTTATTCCATAGAGATATTCATAGGGTTTTAGGGAATGTGGAGGCCTAGTTATTTCACTTAGAGGATGAGTTGTTGTTTCATATTTAGGGCTATGAACCTCTCAATCTTGGGCCTTTTCTCATGAATAAACTTTTTTCCTTTGCACCTTTTATGTATAGAAAAAATTTATATTTAGGATCATATTATCATCTATCCTTAATTTGTTCAAGACTTAGCTTTTTTAATTTACCTTTTGTGAGGGAGGATCCACTTTTTTCTATGTAAATTTATTCCTCCTAAACTAAGAGGCTATAGATAATATGATACCTTTTGCTTACCACTACCATGTTTAAAATATAGGGTGTCAATTTGCCTAAACATCTCTAATCCAGATACTCAATCAGGAACATATCTTGGCAAGAGGTAAAATATAAAATTGTATCCATGCATTCTAATTATGGTCCCCTTTTCAATAAAAAACTAGTTCCTTGGGCTTGTACCCTCTAGAAATTTTTTACAATCATTTAATTTTTTTGGTACTCGAGACCCTTTTATTGAGGAAATGATTGGGGTAGAAAAATAAATGGTAAAAATTTAATAGGAAGAACCCCTCTTTAAATATTTTACCCAATTATAGATTGGTATATCATTTCCTTTTAAATACTTTTGTTTTGTTCTTAATTTAGGAAATATGCTTGAATGCTGATATAAAATAAAATATACCATAAATGCTAAGTACTTGAATGTGTATGTTGAAAAAAATGTTGTAGGCCCTCTTTGATTTGATCTAGTATTAGCTCAATGAGATCCAAGGTTCCTGGATCTTATCTCATTCTATAAAAAAATACCCAACTAAGTCATGTTGATGACTTTGTTGTGTTCCCTACCCAAGAGGAAGGACATCATACTTAACGTATTCTTTGTGCTTTCATCAAATACATCAAGGAAAATAAAAATATATAGAACTAGGTCATTTTGTCCCATCCTTTCATATTCTAACGTCAAGGTCATTTTATCACTTTATGAAAGCTTTTCAAAGTTTTTCCTTTTCTCCTTTTTATTGATGCATACTTGGCCTTCTGGAAGCAACAACATTTTTGTGACACTACGACCATCAATGTTTATTTTAAACTTTCCATATAAGGAGCTAATTGTTTGGGAAGATAGTTTATAAAACTTTATACATGTATTTATTTGTTCATAACCAAAATGCACCTCAATAACCACATACTATACCAAGAAATTAGTCCATATTTACACTCCAAATATTGAAGGCTTGCTGGTTCTAAAGTATTAATAAGCGTCTAATCTTAACCTTATAGCCCATTTAAAATATTTAGGATCAAATTAGTCTTCAGTTGTGTCAATGAGAACCTTGATATTGAAAGAGTATGTGGGTACAAGCACTTCCAAGATTTCTTGAATGCAAGAGTCATTTGTATTTATCATTATAATATTGGAGTTTCCTTCCTTTTTCAACTAGATAGAGGATCCCAAATTGTAGGGTCTTTACCTATGGCTTCTACTATACAGTAAAATGGTCATGCTTCTTAATGTTTAATCGGTTGTTCATTTTACCCTACCTCTTGTATGATCAACATCTATTACCTCTTGTCTACTCAATCTTTGAAGGATGACTCATTTTTTAAGAATTTTCCTTATGCATATTTATGCTTCTCAAGGTTAAGTTATTCCCAAAATCTTCCTTGTAAACTTTTGTTTATGAATAGAGTTTTGATTAGGGATGGAACTTAATGCAAAATTTTAGCCAAATCACCAAATTTGTTTCCAAGGATTCTTCTGGTGGGAGAGTTTTCTAATTTTGAATTTCATCCATTGATTTTATGGCTAGTATATTTTGGGTTGTGTGTCGCCTCTCTCTACTCACCCCATATTTATTTTGGGGGGTGGAAACATGGATTTTAGTTAACCCCTATCTCCAAATTTGGGTTTGTTTAGGCTTGAGTCCCATATTATAATCAAACATTGATACTTTTATTCATTATAGATGCAAAAAATTTTGATTGCTAGGTTTCCTAATTTGGCCATGACCACCTTGTTGTTGACAATAATATAATTGAATACTTTTGAAATCCTTATGCCTATGTAATATGTAGGTTTTAAATAATTCTCCTCCCAACATATTCTTAACCATAATAGCACATTTTCATATGCTAATGGAACTGGGGATGATAAATCTTTTGATTAGATTTGTTTCATCCTACCCCTCTAGTTTCTCCAGACCCTATCACTTTAGTTTTCCATGTTGAATATATTGATGGCCACTTCTTCCTTGTATGACTGTTATGATAGGTTCCCCATATTATGGATCTAGAGTTGTTGGCTATTTTCTAATCTAGGAGAATTAGGTTGACTATTTTATTCTACATGTTGGGAAGGAGGGATTTTTATCTCCTAGGTTGGCTCATTTGTTTTATTTAAACTATATTTTCTTCATATTGAATGGTCACATTCTATGATTGAATGAGGAGGAATCGATCCATATTTCTTGAGTGCCTCTTCTTTGTAATATTCCACTAACATCCCAAAGGCCACATATTTATCCACAATATAACGTGTTTGATATATAAATACCTACTCATTGAGGTGCTCTAGTGGAGTGGTTGGGACTTTGCCAGTATACTCTGGTAATATTACTAATATATATTTTAGAATATTCTTTCATACATTAGGTGGTCTTAGGGGAACAACGAACTTGAATCTTCATAATTTGAATGGATGTTAACTAAGCAGTTAACCATGTCTAAAATATAGCAATAAAGCTATGGCAACACATTTTTCCCACATACCTCTACGTTTCTTCTATTGTTGTAGTCACTAGGTGAATGCAACTTGGTGCTTCTAGAAAGTTGGTATACTAAGCTCTTCACTCAAACCTTCATCTAGTATGTTCAATAATGACTTATTTTGGTGTTAGTTCTAGAATAGAGTCACTAAATGAGTAAAGAGACACTTTAAAAAGTGAAAGTAGATAAATATCCTCACCAAGTCTTTTTCCTACTTCTTGTTGTGATTTTGGGACCTATGTGTGATTGGGGTCCCATTAGGCATGTCATTCAATTATTGTCATATTTAATTATCCCTAGTGGTGAAATCATACCTCACAAGGAGTGACACAGTATGGCCACAACTAGGAGTCTAAGGCTCATTCAAGAGCCTCTAAGAGTATTTACAAGGATAAATCCTTGTTAGGATGTGATCTTCAAGGTGCACTTGTACTCAACAAGGGAAAAGAAGATGCAAGAGATAAAATAAAAACAAAACAATAAAATAATGGGATGACAATGCAGCAAGAGATCTGCTAAGATATTCCTACAAAAAAACTTAAATGTTATGCATTAGTGGTAAATACTTCCTCTCCTTGATATAATGAAGTGCAGTTGAGAGATATTAATTATAGGTATGCATAAATAAGCAGGTCACATAGAAGAGCCAGGGAAAAATGACTTGTCATGCCATAACATAATCAAAGATTGATCAATCCACTCTTGGTTGAAGAAGTTCATTCTGCTATTTTTTTTATGCAAGGTGGGAAAGCCCCAAGCCCTGATGGTTTTTCTCCTATTTTTTCCACTGTTTTTGGGACATTATGGGTGAGGATGTAGTTTCTACCATCTAGTATATGCAACAAAGCAAGGAGATTCCTAAATATGTCAACTCCACTTTCTTGGCCCTCATTGCTTAGGTCAATAAGACATGTACTCTCACTTATTTATGCCCTATCAACCTTTGTAATGTCCTCTACAAAATTATCACCAAAGCCTTGGCTAACAAAATTAAACCCATTATCCCCCACATCATTACTCCTAACCAAGGTAGCTCTATCCAAGGTAGGCTTGTCATGGACAACATCATAAACATACATAAAATTATCCATTATGTATCTAATATTAGTAAGGTTGGGTTTCTTCTAAAGCTCAACGTGAACAAGGCTTTTGATACAGTTTCCTTGAATTTTTTGTTCTTCGTCCTCTCTAGGTTTAGTTTCCATACCAAGTGGATTGCTCTCATCATGGAATGTATTTTTACTACAAAATTTTCTATTTTTGTTAATGGCTCTCCTACAAGATATTTCAAAAGCTTCAAAGGGCTAAGATAGGATGAACCCATTTCTCCTTTTCTTTTCATAATTGTTGCTAAAGTTTTAAACAGAACCATCATCTCTATGCATTCCAAAGGATACATCTCTGGTTTCAAGCTTGCATCCTCCCTTTCGTCCATATTCCACCAATAGTTTGTTGATGACACTATCCTGGCCACCATTTTCTCTATCCCCCAAGCCCACTCTATCAAATCCTACTATCCTTTGAGGTTGTTGGTCATAAAGTTATTTTTTTCAAAAAAAATATCTAATTCATTAACACCCCTGCTAGACACAAAGCCCACATTGTTGGTTTCCTTAAATGCGCTATTAATGAGATATCTACCACATACTTAGGATTTACTCTCTTTGAAGACCCCTCAAAAAGGTCTCTCTAGAATTCTATCATTGACCACATTCAAAAAAATTGGCTAGATAGAAAGGAAGTCTTCTCAGTCAGGCAGGCAAGGCCACCATTGTTAAAGCCACCCTCTAAAGCATCCCAATTTTTTTCCTCTTCATCTTCCGGATTTTGATTGAAGTTTACAATAAAATTGAGCAACTACAAAGGAATTTTCTATGGTCTGGGTTAGAGCTGAAACAACGTATCCACTTGGTTGCATGGGATTAGGTTTGCTCACGAAAGGATCATGGTGGCATTGGACTTTAGAAGGTCCGCAATATGAATCTAGCCCTCATTGCCAAGCAAGGATGGAGAGTTCTTACCAATGAGAATTCCTTATGGGTTTCCATCATGAAAGTGAAATACCTCTAGCACAAAAAAATTTCTTGGAGGACCCTTCTCCCATCTATGGCTCGACAACTTGGAATTCCATTCTTAATTCTAAGGAGATTCTTAGGAAAGGCATTCACTGGAAATTAGGCAACATTGTAAATATTATAATTTGGGAGTATATTTGGCTTGGTGATCACCTCCTGCAGGATCGTGTGGACCTCATCTACCTAAAACCTATCACTAACTCTCTTTTTTATTCTAAGGTATGTCATTTCTTCCACTATAACCACAATTATTGTAAATCAATCCCTTTTTTTGGTCTGTCCAATGAGCAGAGTCAAGCTACCTCCATCTTGTCCAATTTGTTGTGTCTTTGTGTCATACCTAGTCTTCCCTCCAAGGATGTGATCCTTTGGGATCCCACTACCAATGGTATTTTCACTGTTAAGTATACCTACACCCTCACTGAGAACCCTTCCCATCTTAGGTTTCCTTCCATGCTAATTTGAAAAAAACATCTCACCCTCAAAGTAAGTTTATTTTTTTGGATTGCCATTCAGGAAAGGATACTTACCATCCCAAACATCCATCGTCATGGTTTTTCCTTACCCAATAACTATTACTTGTGTCTCTAATATTGCAAGTCTATCCACCATATCTTCCTATCTTGCTCCTTCTCCTATTCCATTATATCATCCATGTTCTGCTCTATTGGCATTATCTGGGTCCCACCCACCTTTCTTAGTAACTTGTGTGTTCAGTGGCCCAATCCTTTCAAAGGCTCTCACCTCAAAATGTTTTGGTCCTTCTATCTTCCTCACTTCCTCTAGTATATTTTGTGCGAGTGCAACTCCCACACTTTTAATGATTCAAAACATGATGCCTGATACGTGTTATCCATAATCCTTTATACTACTATTGAGAATTTTTCCGTTACTCATGATGACGGTGATTCGGAACCCAATATTGAAATTATGTTGGCCTCTTCTCTTAAGATTACCAGTTGCAATCTCCATTCTCAATATCCTAATGTTAATTGGTCATAGGTCAAATGGTCTCCTCCTCCTATAGGCTTTCTCAAATTAAATTTCAATGGATCCACCAAAGGAAATCCTGGGCTTACTAGAGCTAGAAAAATGGTTAGAGATCACACAAACAATATCATGATGGCCTTTGTTGAGAATCTAAGACACGAGTCTAGTCATTTCATAGAATCCAAGGCTCTTCACCAAGGCATTGTCCTCCTTCATAACATGTAGTGTTCTAATGTGCTGATCGAAGGTGTCTCCAAAAACATCATTCAATATTTTTCTCTCAAAATCCTAGTCTATTTTTTGGAAAATAATAGAAATTATCTCTAAAATAAAATGGCTTATGCAATCCTTCACGAGTTTTACTTTTGAGCATGTTTACTATGAATGCAATCGTGCTATCGATCTCCTAGAAAATATGGGAATTTATGAGTAGAGTCTCACCATATGGAAGTGAACTTTCCCTTTGTATCTTATCAACATCAATGCTATTAAAGTTTATAAAAAACAAGACTAAATGGTTTTGGTGTTGGGATTCCACATGGATTAATGCACATTATTCATATTTCGACTAGTTACACGAAGGAGAGCCACATTTCTAGGAGTGCTCACATGCATATCAACCTTATCATCGATGTGGTATTATATATCAAAGGCGTTGAAGTCATTTAGAGGGTGATATTTCACACGGTGGATACAGTTAAAGTTAGGAGTGACAAAATCCTTGAGGTGAGCCACGTGTCTGGACATGCCACCAACCATAATCCCACCACTACAAAGGTTTGTGGGACCATGTAGCACATCTACTATCAAGTGATGATGAGATAACTTTGGCCCTCTATTTTTCCTCACCAGTAACATGATGTTCCTTCTAATCATTCATAGGTGGCAATCACTGTGGTGTTTCAATCCTCATTCATCCTCTTCATTGGTGGTACTATTCTCAACTCCCCCACTTTATTTGATCTTTGTACCTCGAGGTTTGGTAATAACCATCCGATTACCTTGAGTAATTATGTGTCTAGCCCTCAAAACTATTAGTGGAATTCTCCTTCAAAGGTGTTGACATATTTACCTTTGAATCCGATGTCGATCTATCGAAGCAAGGTTTTTCTTTTCCAATAGCTTTCTATTTTTTGGTCTAGCTTTCCCATTGGGTCTCTACCACAAGCATCAACCCATTTTTACCATTTGATTCCACTCTATATTCAATCATATTTCATGTTTTTTTGGAGTGTGGCATGCATGTTTTGTGCCACTGCTTATGGAGTTGGGTTGAGATAGGGTCCTTAGTATTTTTAATAATTATTCTTTGGTGTATTATGGTGTTATATCCCTTCCATCATAAAACTACTATGGTGCGTTCCCCTATTATTCCCTCCCTCTAGCCTGGCTTTGTTATGATGGTTGAAGTCAAACCTACCACTCTTCACTTAATTGCCTTGGTCGAGGATATTTTCCACAATCATGGACTACTCAATTTCTTCCAATTGTTTCAAAATCATGATCATTACCTATCCCTTGAGTTTATTCGTACATGGTATGTAGGACATGTCATCATCCATAGCTTGAGCTTTACTGTCACTCTAGATATTCTTGCCAATGGGGATCTCGAATGTAGGAGAGATCATAAATTGAGATAAGCACTCACTTTAGGGTGAGTTGGCCCTCTTTCGAGACTACAGTGAATCCCTAGATAAGGATAAAGGTGGCATCCTTCATGACTCTCTCCCAAAGTTGTGGGATGTGGTAATGGTGATTGTCCTTCAATATTTCACTTTGAACAGTCTCGATGTAGTTCTAAAAAGTTTTCACCTCGCTTTCCTCAACCATTTATGGGCAAAGAATACTATTAACATACTTGAGTATCTCTTTCGATCTATTGAAAGATTGGTTCTCAA
This sequence comes from Wollemia nobilis, assembly GCA_028583015.1. Lineage (NCBI taxonomy): Eukaryota > Viridiplantae > Streptophyta > Pinopsida > Araucariales > Araucariaceae > Wollemia > Wollemia nobilis. Next base: position 2,876,134 of record JAQPPZ010002410.1, on the reverse strand, counting down.
CATTAAGCAAGGAGTATCTTCCCTCCCTCTGCACCAAGGTTTGCACCTGCTATTATACCATTACATTCTGGAGTGTCAAACTTGGAGGGTCATGGGAGCGATGGTTTTGGGACCTACGGATGACACTGGAGCACATGGTGAATATCGAACACTATATTTTGATACCAGGATGGATGGTACGTCGGGCACCCAATGCTCCACCAAAGTCAAATCCAGTAGTGGTAAGCGCAAGGTCCCAATTGTGGTTGATAATGATGCTTCTGATGACTCTCTATATTTTTAGGTCAAGCAAGATATTACCCCCAAGAAAAACCATCCTCTTGAGGGCACCTCCACCAAAATGTCTCCCCTTTTGGCTTCTAGTGTTTCCTTCTAGCCCAATCTGTCTAAAAGAAGCCACCTCTAGGACCTCCATGACATTATGTGTTAGGATCCTCTATCCTAACATTAATAGTTAATATTAATTAATTAATTATTATATTATTAATTAATAACATGAATAGTCATGTCCTTTCATAATAACGCTAGATAGATATAAAATAAGATAGATAATATTGTAGGAAGACAACCATGAATAAGAATATATATTTGTTTATTTGATATATTGGAGGGACCCCTTACTAGTTAAACCTTACTAGTTAAACCGTGATTATTTTTCAAGCCATGATTCATTTTAGTAAATATTTTTATTATTTTCATTGTTCAACCATAAGATAGGATCGAGGATCCTAACATCTAGTATTAGAGCACGATCTGGGCAAAGTGAGGATAAAGTTTTAGCAACACCATTGAATTTGCATTGCCAGAATTGCAGTAGGCCAGTCTAGCACCTTCTATCCCTTAGCTCCCAACAACGTGTATGATTTAAGACTAAGGTAAAAGTATAGAAGTTATTTAGTGTACATCAAAAGATCTTCATTTTACATGTTGTTTTGGTATTTTAATAGATCACCATATTGGCAACAGGGAGAAATTTTAATGTATAATATCAAACTATTAACGCCATTTACATCCGTAGGAACAAGAAGTAATTTTTTGGAAACAACAGATTAGAATTTGCAGATGTAGTAGAGGAAGCAAAATCCTAAAACAATAGTGAATCCTAGAAATCAAATATGGATAAGTGGCGTTAGCAAACCGGTAGAAGGTCTCCAGGGTGTTTTCTGGTAATATTAAGTATTGTTCACAAATTTTGTCAGATGTTCATGAAGGCATTCATCTAAATCCAAATTCAAATAGTATTACATTCATCAACAAGCATTAACCAAGTGTTCATGTTGCCTTTCATCCCAAATAAAATGAATATTTTCATACCATATCAGACGCCTTAAATTACTACGACAATTGCATAATTTAAAAGAATCATTAGTTGACAAGTGACGAAACCAATTTTTTTTCTCCAATCACCAACAATTACTAATTGAACAGTGATCTCAATTGTGTGGCTGATACATTTATAGATGATAGATTGTATGGCTAAATTTAGTGAGAATGATTTGGATCAGCTGAAGACAGTCAAACCAATTAGCAATCCAATCACCAAGGAATCACGCAGGCTAAGTCATCTGTAACATTGTTGACAAAAAAAAAAGTGTATACTTATTACCGTGATCAGATTGAACAAGAAAATATAGCCAAGTGGAATGCATAAGCTCATCGAAGATAATAACACCTACGGTAAAACAAATTAAAAATATTCTTTAAAAAGCCTAAAGTTACAAAATATTTTTGATCGCCATTAAATTTCTCTGTCACTAAAAACATGCGCAAGGGTCGTATAACTATTTATTGGCCAAAATGGAAGTGGGAATTATCCCATATATTTTCCACAAAGAAAAATAAGGTATTTATATATACACAAGTACATAAGGGAGGTTGTGACTTTAGTCACGCACCCTTCCCTCACCTCGGATGATGTCCCCCTGCCTCGTTCTTGCTATCCCATCATCCTTGATGCCATGCGCCTTACTGTCCTATTATACCACCTATAATTATCCTATGCCCTCATGCTTACCGCTAAACCTCTCTGTATTGCTCCTTCGGAGCCTCCCTCCTTGCTCCACCACGTGTTCCCATCCTTGAATTTTTCTCCCACAAGCCATGTTGTGTCTCAAAGTTTGTCTCTCAACTTGCTTGTGTCCTCGTTGTCCTCTAATCCTGTTACCACTAGCCATATGTCAGTCCTCACTCCCTGACAAGATACCATTGGCCGTACTACCATTGACAAACTAAATCCTTGACAAATAATTGCAAAAAAATTATTATAAACAGTTTTTGATGAAAAATTACTTCCAAATTTTTGCAAACAATTTTTTGACAAGAAATTGATGATGATTTTTTCTTGCTAAAAAGTTGACAAAGAAATTGGTGACATAATTTTAATTGCAACAAATTACGACAAATTTTTCCGACGATAAATTGCGACAACGTTTTTTTGCAAAAACTTTGACGATGACTTTTAGCAAATTTTGTTTACAATTTTTCGTGATGATTTTCCATAAAATTAGTGATAACTTCCAAATATGACTATGAAAATGGTTGATTGTGGAATATCTCATGACCCCAACATGCTTTCATCGATTAATATCACCACCCTTCATCAAATTACTTACATGCATGCATATCAAAATCAGTACCAAGATCTCATCAATCACATCACAAGGCTGGACAAATCATTTCTCATAAGATGCTTCATCAATGGATTAAAGGACAAAATTAAGAAGGAGGTGGAAAAGTTGAATCGTCACACCGTGATGTAGACCTTTGGATTAGCTTTGTTAGCTGAAGATAAATTCAATGTTCAATATCGATTAGGAAAACCACCTACGGGGAAATCACAAACCACTTACACCAAACCTAACTAACCTTTACCAATTAAACATCTCAGCTTTGAGGAGATGAAGGAACAATGAGCAAAAAAATCTTTGTGATAATTGTGATGAGAAATTTGGATCCCACCATAAATGCGCTACATAAACATTGTATTTATTGAAGGTAGTTGCTCCTTGTCAATCCATAAAGGATGAAGATGAGGAAGATGAGCAAGAAATAACCGAAACACCAAATCATAGCCATGAAGACAATAAGATCGATGTGCAAGCAGTGCCCAAAGCACCTGATCACAACAATGAAGCTAATAAGGTAGACATGCATGAAGTGACCAATGAAGACCAGACATACACTATACAAGAACTACACACAAGTTTATCACAAACAATGAGTTCTCATCATCTATGCAAACTGATTTAGAAAGGAGGCAAAAGAGTGAGTGCACATTTATTTTCCCTTCATTCTACACAGGAAGAACCAGCTAAAGTGGAAGCCCATCATCATCACGATTCTACTATTCTTCCTAGAAACCCCCCACTAACGCTTAGATCTTCAAGATATCCCTACCTTCGAAAAAGTGACATTAAACTTGTGTAAATACTACTTGGAAAATGCCTCATCAATTTCAACAACAATTTCCTTAGTCCCAGATTTGAGGACAAAGCTTCTTCCCAGAGGAGTGACATGTTAGGATCCTCTATCGTAACTTTAATAGTTAATATTATTAGTTCATTAATTATCATATTATTAATTAGTAACATGAATAGTCACGTCCTTTCATAATAACCCTATATAGATATAAAATAGGGTAGATAATGTTGTAGGAAGACATCCATGAATAAGAATATATATTTATTTATTTGATACATTGGAGGGACTCCTTACCAATAAAATCGTGTTTCATTTTATTTAATATTTTCATTATTTTCATTGTTCAACCATAAGTTAGGATCGAGGATCCTAACATTATAAGGACCTTAGGGAGAGCGGTCAAGATGACGTCTTCCTTGCTTTCTCATGTAGAGACACTTATGGATGAGTACAAGGATCAATTTGAGATCTTTGATGAGTTTAATATTATGGTGAGGGTTAATGTTCATGATGCAATTAAACAAATGAATATCTAGTCTTTGCAAATATTGGTTTCCCCTATGTGGGATTTTATCTTCGGTTTTCTATTTTTGCCACCCCTACGAGGGTCTTTTTTATTGGTTTCTTTTGTTGCTACCCCTACGTGGGATTTTGAGAATGTTACTCCTCCGTGGCCCTGAGGAGGCTACATTTTTTATTCTAGAGGTTTTTGTTTTTTTGGGTTTCCCTATTTTTACCACAACCCCTACGTGGGTTTTTGAGAAGTACTTTGTATCAAGCCCCTACGTGGGCCTCTACTCCTCCCCAGTGGCCCAGAGAGGGATTTTTTTTTTTGTCTCAGGAGCTCTACATTTTTTTGGATTTTAGTTTTATTTTATCATGTGTTTCCACTGGAGTGTTCCTCGATTTGCCTCCATTATTGTAAAATATCACGTGATCCTTTCAAAACCTCTATACCAATATAAAAATTATTATAACTTTGTTAATTTCAAAAAATAATTGTACGATGTTGTGGAAAAAATAATATGGATCTGCAAGCCCTTCCTAAAATTACCTCTAATCATAATCCCATTTTTTTGGAGATCCCTAACTCTCTGTACTTCAAGAAACCTTTCAGATTTCAATCTATGTGGATCAAACATTCCAGTTTCAGAGATAATTTAAGCCAGTGGTGGTAGCAGCCTGTCAGGGATAGTGCAACTTTTAAACTTGTTGGCAAATTAAAGTTTTTTAAGAAAAATATTCGAACTTGGAACAAAGAGGTCTTTGGGAACCTCTTTGAAAATAAAAAATAGGTTGTTGAAAGTTTAAAGATAACTAATCAGAGGATCCAACATGGTGATGCTGATGAAACTACTAGGCAGGAGGAACGAACAAAACTAGCAGAGTTTCATAACATTTTGGCTTGTGAGGAAATCTATTGGAGGTAAAAATCAATGGCTCTTTGGTTGAAATATGGAGATTCAAATTCTAAGTTTTTTCACGTCACCACGCTTAGAAATAGAAGCAATAAAAATATATATAAAAAAAAAAGCAGATGGTTCTATTACTCAAGACTTAACATAAATTAGAAAGGAGGCAGTAACTTATTTCAATTCTATCCTTGGTCAGGAATCACAATGTAATGAGGAGGCCAAAGATATTCTCTTGCAATCCATTCCTATCATAATAAATGAGGATATAAACCTTAAGCTTCTAGCTCCATTTTTTGATGAGGAAATTAAGGAAGCCTTGTTTAGCATGGAGCCAGACAAAGCCCCGAGACCCGACGACTTTCCCCCTTATTTCTATCAAGATTTTTGGGACATCGTAAGTGAGGATGTAATTTCTACTGTCAGAGAATTCCAAGAAAGCAATCATATCCCAAAAGGTATCAACTCTACTTTTATTTCTCTAATTCCTAAGAAGCAAACCCCTGAATCTATGGTTGACTTTAGGCCAATCAGTCTATGCAATGTTTCTTACAAGATCCTAACTAAATCCATTGCAAATAGAATGAGAGATATTCTGCCCCGCATCATAGATCCATGCCAAGGAAGCTTTGTCTAGGGTAGGTCAATCTTGGATGGAGTTATCACAGTTCATGAAGCTCTGCACTCTACTCATAAGACTAACAAGTTTGTTTTTTCCCTCAAGCTTGATATGAACAAAGCATTTGATAGGCTAAATTGGGACTTTATGATTGTTGTCCTCCTTAAGTTTGGTTTTCACCACCAATGGGTTAATTTGATCAAAGAATGTATTTCTAAAGCATGGTTCTCGATTCTAGTTAATGGAACAACTGTTGGTTACTTTCAAAGTCGTAGAGGAATTTGGTAGGGGGACCCTATCAGCCCATGTTATTCATCATTATGGTAGAAGCTTTAGGCAGAACCATAAAAAATGCTTGCAATTCAAGGCTAATATCGAGAATCAAGGCAACATATCTCACTAGGGCTATTTCTCACCAATAATTCATCGATGATACCCTTATATTAACTAAGGCATCAGTGGTTGAGGCTAAAATAATTAAATACATCCTGGAACTCTACGAGGACGCTGCTGGTCATAAATTTAATTTTAGTAAAAGCAAGTTATATTTCTTGAACACCCCCATTCAGAGGTAAGGAAGGATTGCAAAAATTTTAGGGTGTGATATAGCAAACCTCCCCACTTCATATCTTGGTCTCCCTCTTTTCATTGGTTCTCTAAGAGAGTCAATGTGGGACAGGGTTATTGAAAAAATTCAAAAAAAACTTGTTGGATGGAAAGGTCATATTATATCTCAAGCAATAAAGCTGACCCTCAGTAAGGCCTCTCTTCAAAGCATTCCAGTCTATTTCCTCTACGTTTTCAAAGCCCCTGTGAAGGTTTTCCAAAAAATTGAGAAACTCCAAAAAGAAATTTTATGGACTGGATCAGAGGATAAAAAAAGGATACACCTTGTAGGATGGACCAAAGTGTGTAGACCCAGGGAAAATGGGGGCTTAGGTATAAGGAGAATTACTCATATAAATTTAGCTTTACTAGCTAAGCAGGCATGGCGTCTCATTTTTGGTGAAGAAAATGAATGGACAACTATCATCAAATGAAAGTATCTTCAAAATATGGAATTTCTAAGTGACTCAGTTCTAATCAGAGGTTCTACTTTTTGGAAAACAATTCTTAATTGTAAGGAAATCATCAAAAAAGGTTTAAGATAGGTTTTAGGCAATGGTGATAGGATAAATTGCTAGAATGACATGTGGGCTAAGGATGAACCACTGACACAATATCCTAACTTAGCCTGAATTAGAGATATCATAGAAGAACTCATTGGCAGAAAAGTCTTCGATTATATGGTTGAGAACGAAGGTAGAATGAAGTGGAAACAAATAAGAATTTAGGGATTTCAAAAAAAATCAAATGATCTTTGTAACATTCTCGGGCAACAGTTTATCCCCATGAGATCCAAGGAAGATCAAGTGACCTAGGATCCTACAAAAAATGGGTAGTTCATTGTTAAATCAGCTTACAAGCTTCTGCTTGATGATGAGGATTTTGTCCTCCAAAAGGACTTAGTTTGGATAAAAAATTTAATTCCAAAAATTGTAGTCTTTTCATGGTTGGTTATCCAAGGAATAATTCTAACCATTGATAATATGATGCGTAAAGGTATTTGTATCACTAATTATTGTTATCTCATGCAGGGGCTAATTGGGAGACCATTTATCACATTTTCCTTGAGTGCCCTTTTTCCTTGACTGTCCTAAGTGGGGTTTTTTAGGCCTTCAATATTTCATGGGTTAAACCAGCCATCGTACTTGATTTGTTCGTCCAGTGGCCTTACCCCTTTTCAAGCCAAAGACTTACATACATGTGTAAAATTTGTCTCAATCACTATCTTTGGCAGGTGTGGTTGGAAAGAAAACATAGAGTCTTTAATGAGTCTATCCATGATAATCAAAATATCATTGCCAGGATCCTATCCTTTAGCAATGAGAATGTGAACCTTATCCCTTTTAATAGTTGTAAACCTCATCTGCAGGATACCACAATTGCTCAATATTTAAGCTCAACCTTGTTAGATGAGTCTTTGCCTAGGGTAGTCAACCCTAGAGCCAATTTTAAGTGGTCTCCACCTCCTACGTGTTAGTTAAAGCTTAATTTTTATGGAGCAGCTAAGGAAAATCCTGGAAGAGCAGGCGTTGGTGGCATTGTGCGAGATCATAATGGGAATATGATGCTTGCATTTTCTAAATATTTAGGAACAAGGACAAACAATGAAGCTGAATCTAGAGCTATGTGGAGAGGCCTTCAAATGACTCAAGACTTAGAAGGCAATTTTATCGTAGAAGGAGACTCTATGCATGTTATAAATCTCCTCAATAATTGGAAAACACCTCCTTGGAGGATTAAAACAATTGTTGAAGAGGCTAGGATCCTTTTCCAGGGAAGACAAGACAAAAAATCCCAACATGTCTTTCGAGAAGCTAACAAAATTACTGATAAGTTGGTCAATTTGGGTGTCGATGGTGACGAAATTTTCAAATGGGAACACGGTGTCCCGAGTGAAGTAGAGGAGCTTATTCAACAAGAATGCCAAGAATGATAGTCAAATTTACCAACAAGGAAGGCACTGTAAGTTCGAAGGCTAGGAGTATTCTCGTCTCTTTTTTGAATTGGAATCACAATAAAAATTATCTGAGATGTTAGTCTTTGTGGAAGCAATTACCAAAGAATTATTAAGAGTAACTGTCAATACAGAGCTTGTGGGAGTTTTTTTCAGTACTCTGCTATGTGTGTCTGCAGCTTTTTGTTTCTCCATTGTCTCAAGGAAGGGATCTGTGTTTGTTTCTTTTTTGTAATTATGATGCATGTGTGTTTTCTCGGCGTATGCCCAAAATATTGTATGGGAAGTTTCTTTTTGATAACAGGCTATGTGCCTTACCGGATGTAATGGCTTTCACGACATGTATATTTTACATATATAGGATCCTTAGTAAGGATATGTTCATCAACAACCCTACGTTGATTTTTGTAAAAGGTTTTGGGTCAACCTATAAAACCCGGTATTAATGCTATAGCATCTTATCTACCAAAAAAATAAAAATAATATGGATGAAGAAAAAGAAAATAGTATTGTCTTTATAACACATAGAAGAAACTCTTTATGCAAACATTTTTCCATAAATTCTATGTGTAATGACAACTAATGCAGTTCAATACACTTTGAAAATAACCTAAAATGGATATAAACAAGTTAAATTAGTGAAGTTACAAAACATAAATATAGGATACAAACCTATTAGAATGAAGTACAATGAAAATGTGTGATATTATTACATAAGGATTTATAAATTGTAAATATGATGATAATATATATTGTGAAACCAACAAAGGGACTTGTTGTTATAAATGTACTATAAACATTATAACCAAATTGAAAAACTATGTAACTATGATAAAAGAGAGAAAATATTTGAATATGATGGAGTAAATGATGAATTGATAGGATAACATATGTCCCATTAAGAAATAATTAAAAATAGTGAAAAAGGAAAACTTAAAGTAAGATATTTTCTACCAATTGTAGAGTTTCAAACAATAATAGGATTAATATCAACTTAATGTTCCCAAGGACAAAGAGAGAAAAAACAAAATTAGCATTCTTCTAGAGGAGGTAAGGGTAAGAGAGGAGGATATAATAGAAGAGACTTAGGTTGATATGTAGATAATAAGAACGTTCAATATCACTCTCATAAAGGGTAATGAAATTATAAAAAAGAATCTAGAAGAAAAGAAACCAAATAATAAAGAGATAAAAATAAAAAATTCACATGACGCTAGTGAAAGACCAAAAATATTTATGGTCATGGAATGTGGTTGAAGTTGAGCGAAAAAATATTGATACAAGAATGAGTTAAAAATTTTAAGACAACAAAGCATTGGATGTTGAAGGAAAAGGACCTTAAAAACTCACACAAAATATGAAAATAAAAATATTCAAAATACTTTCTTCTTAGAAGGGTTGAAGTAGAATTTTATGAGTGTTAGGTAGCTTCTAAAGAAAAACTACAATGTGATGTTGGAGAATAAGGAATACACCATCTAAGACAATGGAAATTGGAATTAAGTAGTGGCTATTGCACCAATGATAAAGAATAAAATGTTTCCTTCGAATATTGGAAGAGAAAAGTCAATTTGTTTCACTCAAGCATTGAGGACAAGAGATTGTTATAGTGCAAAAGATATATTCAATTGAATTTTTTTATTGCTAAAGGAATTGGAAATGGATTACTTTATGTAGAAGAAAGAAGCAAAATGTGTGAAGTTTGCATATTGGAAAAACAACATAAAAATAAATTTTAAAAAGAAAGAGAATGAAAACATTATATCTATTACTTTTAAACATTTGTGGTCCAATGCACACCAAATAATTTTAAAAGAATTATAATATTTTTACAAGTGCAAAATGGGAGGAAAAGTATTTCATTTCAAAATATATAAAGAATGTGCTATATGCTTGCATTAAAGCAAAATCATGAAACTTAATAGTAATAAATACAAAATTTGGTGAATATATGATTTTCATCCATATTTTATTTAAATTTTGATGATTATATTTGAAATTTTTGGTTATTTAAGGAAAATAATTTAAAATTTTAGTAAGAAATAACAAAACATAATATAAAAATATACCATAAAAATACCCTGCTTCACTTAAGACTATTAATAAATCCTTCTAATTTATTACTTTATTAATCATCATAGTAGAAAAAATTTGGAATATGTTTTGATAAGAGTGATGCTTTTGAAGAATTCAATAACTTCAAATATATAGTAGAGAATGAAAGTGCACATAGAAACAAAACATTAAGGATTGATTATGATGGTGAGTATTGTTCCAAGAAATTCAATCAATTTTATGATGAGCATGGATAAGAAGACAATTGATAGCAACTTATTCTACTAACTAAAATAAAGTGGAGGAAGGAAGAATTGGAAAATTATAGAGATATAAAGTATCATGATAGTAATAAAATATTTGGAAAATCATTTGTGGTCTGAATAAGTTGTAACAATAGTGTGCATCTTCTATATTTCTCCTAGTTATGATAATGAATACAACTCTTCATGAGTTATGTTATGGAATGAAGCCTTTGCTAAGCTACTTGAGAGATTCTTATTGTATAGATTATGTTCATGTTGAAGGTAAAAAAATGAGGTAGATCTAAAGACTCAAACATGTTTTTTTTATGAATTATACTAAAGAAAGAAATATATATAGATTTCATGAACCCAAATCTATAAGTGACTTATTGAAGTATGACTACATAGATAAAAATCTCAAAAAAATAAAAAAGGCACCATTAATAATTGAATATATTCTTGTATCACAAGCATCGAGTGGAGGCCTATGTATTTTTTTAGTTACAAGCACAATGTGGAAGGTAACATTATAACCACTTCCAAGATGCCATATATTCATTAAGAATTTTTATGGGAGACTCACATGAAGACAAGTAAAAGGACGAGAACAAGTGAAAGGAATAAAAATATAATAAGATTAACTATGCACTACTAAGGTCCCAGGTGTAGACCAATTGGTTCGACCAAACCCTGTAAGGGGGACGAAGGTCCAAGGTTCAAATATCGGGTCTCACCCGACTGAATGCTTTTCCATTTCTTGGTTCTTTCATCAGTGTAATAGGTTTAAAATGATTATGGCATGGTGGTTATAGGGATAGACTATGCAAATATTTGTATGGTGGATTTCGAGCGGACAATGCAGAATACTATGGCGGCAATAAAAGATAGACAACCTGCTCAGATTCATGGTGGATACCGATTCCACCATGTAAATAAATAAATAAAAAAACTATGCACTACTAAGTAAGATTGAAGTGGATGCTGGTATGTAAATGGGTTAGATTCGGAGGATGATATTTTTGAGCTCTGGTATGGTTTGATGAGGAAAGATACTTTGCTGGAATTTTTTTGAGACCTATCTGGTGGGCTCTGCGGGGATGGCAGTAGTTTTTGGAGGAGGTATGAAAAAATGGAGGAATGTAGTGATGGCATCAGGTCCATCACAAAGCGTGCATGCTAGGGTTGGTATTTATTTTAAAAATGATTGGAAGGAACAAGATTTCCCATTGCATGCTAGGAATCGCTTGTTAAATAACAATGGATGTTTGGAATGATGTGAAGCCAGGCCGGTTCTAGTGGTTCAACCAGACTCGGTGGCAGAATATGTGGAGTATTTAACCAAACATGCGCTTATTGGTAAATTTATGGGCATCCGAATTTCTCTTCCCTTTGTGGAGGCTTGGGTTAGGAAGACTTGGAACCTTGAAGGTGATGTGGAGGTGATGCTGAGTGCAAAAACCTATTTTATGGTGGTTTTTTCTTGTCTTACGGATTGTAACAAAGCATTTGAAGGATTTCCCTATTTCTGTAACCAAGCAAGACTCTTTCTTAAACCCTGGCATGTGGGTTTCAACCCATCAGAGGAGCGACCATCACGGGTTTCGATGTGGGTTCAGCTTTCGTGGCTCCCATTGGAATTTTGGAGAAATGACATCTTGCATATGATTGCCCTTCTACTTGGGAAGCCGGTTGGGCCGTCACGACAAACGCTGGATAAAAAGGTAATCTCTATTGCCCGTATCTATGTTGAAATTGATTTAAACAATCCTATTCCGATTCTATTGAAATACAGTTCAGATCAAACAAATGGGTTCAAAAACTTGACTATGAAGCTCTTCCATTTCGTTGCCGGATTTGGCATGAATATGGCCACTTACAAAGAAAATGCCCTAAGTTTGTCCTGCCTATGGCTTCAAATCCTGGGCCCTCTCGAGTTGTACAAAATATGGATAAAGGAAAAGCCCAAATAAAGGAGGGGGATCAGGATAATGAAGGCTTTGTTACGGTAAAACCTCGAAACAAAGGAAGAAAGGCAAAAAGAGACATTAAGGATAACCATCCAGATGCTCAGCTCAACCGTTTTGAAATTCTAGAGAATCTTGATCAGTGCGTGGAGATACCTGAAACATCGCTACCTATTATAGATATAACAAGACCAAATCAGTTGTCTCTTCATGAGGTGGAACCAAGGGAACCAGATATAGGGGGTTTAAATGAAGAACGAGAGGGCTTTGGTTCCGAGTATAGGTGATATGGTTGGCCCTAGCCCTAGAAGTGAAGTTATCTTAGAAAATGGCACAGATTTAGATATGCCCTCTCCTACCCAGGCACTGATGCAGTCATCCATGGACTGTAAAACTCCTACGGTGCTAGGATTGCAACATAAAATAATTAAAAAAAATGCTTTAGATAAGAATATGAAGGTGGGTCATTAAGTTAATGGGGGAGACTTTGGTAGAGTCAGGTTTGGTGAGAACATTGGACTCCCATTTTTATAACTCCCAAAAATGATTATACTTTCATGGAATGTAAGGGGGTTGAACAACATCCCTAGACAAAAAGCTGTTCGTGATTTGATTCGTGTTCATTCTCTGGATGTGGTTTTTATTCAGGAGACAAAATTAGCTATTGATAGTTTGTTCAATATTGCTCCCAAGTTGTGGAGAAAGGGGCAATGTCATTGTATTGGTGCATGTGGATATGCTGGTGGCCTTGCTTGTTTATGGGATCCAGTTAAGATCTCTCCTCTTACCTGGATTTCTAGCAAGTGGTCTATTTCGATGATCGGGCATGATAATGAATCTGGTGAGACCATCCTACTTACAAACATGTATGCTCCTATTGATTACAATGGTAAAGTGAATTTATGGGAGCACATTGGCTTTGTGAGAAGTCCGGCTCCCCCGTACCCATGGATTTTGGTCGGAGACTTCAATTCTATCACTTGTCTGGAGGAAAAACATGGTGGGATTGATCGTCTTGAGCCTTTTTCTTCTGTCTTCAATGCTTATATCTGGGCCTTGAACTTGGTTGACATCAAGCCGGATAATGGGATATTTACCTGGAATAATAGAATATGTGGGGAATATTCCATTTCAGAGAGACTGGATAGGTTTTTGATCTCTAGTTTTTGGATTGGCAATAATAGAAGCGCTAGTTCTATGATTCTGGAGGGTAGAGGATCTGATCATTTGCCTATCAAACTCTCTCGCTCTAGAGTTAGGGCTAAAAAAGAATCCCTCATTTAAGTTTCAACTTATGTGGTCGCTGAGATCCTAAGCTTCATGATTTCATGCGAGGCTGGTGGACTAATGGCAAACCTCCTCATGGCACCGCTATGTACTCCTTTATGAAGCGGATTCAATTTGTTAAGCATAAATTGAAGAGATGGAATAGACAAAATTTTGGGAACCTTTCCTTGGTTAAGATGGCAGCTCTTAGGAGGGTGGAAGAAGCCTCAAGGAAGATTAGAGATTAGGGACTCACAAAGGAGCTTCTTGTTGAGGAATCTGAGGCTGTAAAAGACCTTGCTAAATGGGAACTGAGGGAAGAAATTTTTTGGAAACAAAAAGCTCGAGTAGATTGGCTTCAGGAAGGGGATAGGAACACAACATTATTTTATAACTCTGTTAAGGCTCGTCGTAATGGTAACTAGATTACCTCTCTTGTTAATTCTCAGGGTGCCCTAATTTCTTCTTTCAGGGATATTTTAGAAGAGACTAAGAGGTATTTTTCCTCTCTTCAAGGAGGATGCCCTCTGAGATGATGAGGAAGAAAAACTTATTCTAAACTGTATTCCCTCGATTGTTTCTAGAGAGATGAATGAGCACTTGATGGATCCAATTTCCCTTGAGGAGCTGAAAAGTGTTGTATTCAAGATGAAAAAGGGGAAAGCCCCGGGTCCGGATGGATTCCCGATTGAGTTTTATCAAGAGTTTTGGGATTTAATCAAATTTGACCTTTTGGAAGTGGTCCGTGAGTCCAAAAAGAACAAACAGATGCTAAGGGCCCTAAATGCTACCTTTGTGGTGCTTATTCCCAAGAAAGAGGGAGCGAATTCCCTGGATATGTTCAGGCCTATTGCTCTCTGTAATGTTGTATATAAGATCATCACAAAAATTATTTCTAAGAGGCTAAAGATATGGTTGAGCAAAATCATCTTTGAGGAGCAAGGTGGGTTTGTTGCTGGCCAACAAATCATGGATGGGGTTGTTATTGCTACAGAAGCTATTCACTCAATGGAAACTACTAAGGAGAAAAATATGTTCATTAAGTTGGACATGGCAAAAGCCTATCACAGAGTTAGATGGTCCTTTCTTCAAAAAGTTCTTGCTACTTTTGGATTTGAGGAGGAATGGATTAGATGGGTGATGAGCTATATTTCTTCTTCCTCATTCTCTGTTCTTGTTAATAACGAGACAACGGAGCTGTTTGAGGCCTTAAGGGGATTAAGGAAAGGAGATCCTCTATCTCCTTATTTGTTTATCATTATGGTAGAAGGGTTGGGAAGATTACTCAAGTCTCAGGTCAGGCATGGTCTCATTCAGGGGTGGAAGTGGGATAACAGTTTGCCACCTCTTTCCCACCTTCAATTTGTTGATGATACTGCTTTGTTGGGAGTTGCCACTATCAAGGAAGCTGGAAACATTAGACAGTCTCTTGACATATATCTTGGTGCTTTTGGACAGGTGATTAATGAGGACAAGTCCTTTATTTTCTTCTTCAATACCCCCCCTCTTATTCAAGCCAGGATTGCTCGCATTCTAAGATTCCAAGTCGAGACTCCCCCCTTCATTTATCTTGGGATCCCGATTTCATCTCATCCTCTGCCTAGATCTTCTTGGCAGTCTATACTTGATAAGTTTAGAAGGAAGGTAAATCACTGGACTATCAGATGGCTATCCTCTGCAGGTAGAGTATTGCTTTTAAAATATGTTATTCAAGCTTTACCCATTTACATATGTTTTGTGCAAACAACTCCTTCTCATTTCATCAAGGACATGGATGCTCTGTCAAGACAATTTTTGTGGTCTGGAAAACTTGATCAATATAAATGGAGTTTGGTTAGATGGGATTCCATTTGTAGGCCAGTTCAAGATGGAGGCCTTGGGTTGCGACAGGCAACTCTTTCTGGGCAGGCTTTGGCTGCGAAAATTTATTGGAGATGGTGTACCTCTCAAGATCATATTTGGGCTAAAATATTATCTTATAAATACTTGAGAGGTATTTCTGAGGCAGATATACCTAGAGCCAGTTTGGTTGGGAAAGTTTCGTTATCTGGGACACTCTGAAAAGAGGAGCTAATTTAATTAAGCAGGGTTTGTTCTAGATTTGCAATCGGGGATCAGATGTTTTTTTTGGGAGGATTCTTGGGATGGCCACCCTCCTATATTGACTCAATTTCCCAGGTTACATTCCATAAGCATTTGTTTCTTGGAAGCGGGTTGGTCTCATGTGAAGGACTTTAAAAAAATCTAGTATTTTGAAAATATGGAGATGTACAGATGGAAAGATCCGCAGGAATGGCCCCAAGGGGGATTGGCCGAGGATAGAGAGGTGATTGCTCTTATTCTTGCAGGGAGGTACTGTTCTTCATTGAGGGATAAATACATTCGGCTTGGAACCCTAATCCCAAGGGAACCTACTCAGAGCCTATGGTTATCAAGTTCTTGATAAGCAAAAGTTCGGGAGTCTCCCTGTCACATGGTGGAAAAAGGTGTGGAATATATTTGCTTGGCCGAAATGTAACTTTTTTCTCTGGCTAGTAGCTCGTAATAAATGCCTCACTTAGGATAACTTGAGGAAGAGGGGATTTTAGGGTCCCTCTTTATGTGTCCTTTGTGGTAAGAATGAGGATGACTCTTCTCATTTATTTTTCCAATGCTCCCTTGCCAGAGACATTTGGCATCGTTGGTGGAGTGCCTAGAACCATCCTTGTTTTCATGTGCTCTCCCTGGTGGAGTTTTGGAGTAGTCTGGGCAGACCTCCAGCCAAGGCCCCCTTCCTCCAAGTGGCTTGGAATTTGGGCCCTTCTTGCATCATCTGGCAGATTTGGCTCGAACAAAACTGGTGCATTTTTGAGGGAAGTCATTTTGCTGTTCAACAGATTTGGCAAAGGATCCTGTGTATGGTTCAAGAAACTATCCATAGTAAATGTGATGTGGACCCTCATTTGGACTCTAGGGAGGAGAAGGTACGACAGGTCCTTGGTTTGTTTGGGGTTGGTGTGAATTCTTCTAGCCCTAGTAGGATTCCTCAACTTAGCAAGAAGGTTAGGAGAGAGGGTAGATGGAGACTTCCCCCTAGAGGAGTTTTAAAAATTAATACTGATGGGTCGTCCAGGGGAAATCCTGGACATGGTGGAATTGGTGGTGTTGGGAGAGATTCTGCTGGCGTGGTCAATTTTTTCTTTTCCATTTATAAAGGTGTTCACTCCAACAATCTTATGGAAGATCTGGCGATACTTGAGGCCTTGCAAAGGGGGTTTTCTCTTGGCTGGCGTAGGATTATTTGCGAGTCTGACTCTCAAATTTTGGTTAATATTTTAAATAGCAAAAGAGTGGAGGATGTTAATTGGCAGTTGGCCTCTGTGACCATTCAGATTCTCAGAATGAGTGAAGAGTTTGAATTTATATCCTTTGTGCACATTCCAAGGGAATGGAATGGGGTTGCTGATTACCTGGCCAAAAGGGCTTCTGAGCTATTGGATACTCATAGTATTGATAATTGGGAGAGTCTCCCATCTGGGGATTCTCAAAACCTATGGGAGTTGATCCATAAGGATGTTCAGACTTAATGTGGTTTGTTTTTTTTGGTTTTCTTTGGGAGTTGACCTTGTCTGGTGATTTAGCCTATCTTGTTGCTTATTTGAGTCCTGGGTGGGGGCTCAGTTGTACTTTGTAATCCAGATTTTTTATCAATAAATTTTTACCCCTTTATTTAAAAAAAAAATATTGAAGTGGATGCTTGTTTTATATGGACCATATCCATAAAATAAAAATTGAATATAATTAAAAAGAATAATACATGTTCTTTTTGTGAACATCCAAATACCAAGGGCATAAGTATAGAAATCAAATGTTAAATATCATCTACAATAATTACAGACAAATTTAAATGAACACAATAAGGTTAGTGGAAAAGGGGTATGCCTCAACAAATTACCATAAACTATAGTGAAAAATATGCACCTATTTTAAGGCAAGATTAAATCTAGTTAAGTGGCATCTTAAAATTCAAATCTTTGATGTTGCACGATAATGAAATCTACCTCTTAAAATTCTAAAGGGAGAGCATGTGACGGATATGGATAGGGGTCTGATAGTCCACCGATGCGGCATTGGATGATGGGCTGCCAGGAGAGCAACCAGGGCATTAAATATCATATAAAACATATCATAATATTGATAACCCATAATAAATGAGGTGTATATTAACTTGATGCAAAAAGTGCATTCTCCAATTAGAAGATAAAAGAAGAGGTGTGTAGAAAAAGCTTCAGGATTTGAAGTGAAAGATAAAGAAATAAATGTTTACATGTTGAAAAAAATAATTATATGGAATCCAAAAAATTATATCATGTTCACTAATTGATGCATACTTGTTTAAGTTTATTTTTATGAAAAGTAAGAATATACTCACATTGTACTACTAAAAAAGGTAGATGATATTTTGGTTATTTGTATATATGCTAATTATATAAATCTGAAAAGAGTTTTATCAAGGCCAAAAAGAGATTGGCCAAGGGTCAAAAAGCCAACACAACCAAACTAGTAGCACACAAACAAGAAACCAACAGAGCTTCCAAGCCCTAGTTCCACAACCACTAGGGGAGAACAGAGAGAAATGCCAAAAATAGATTAAAGAAAACTAAAAATAACTTCCACATAGGGAAGTAGGATGATTGAGCAGTAAACAAAAAAAATAATTAACCATGCTTCAATTTCCTGTCGGGGAAATTTGTTGACTTTAGTGAGCACAAGCCCTCGGGGAAGTCCTCTCGTAAAATACGAAGTCCAAGGTGGTCCACACCCAGGTTTTCCATGAGGTCCATGGACTTATTACCTTCCTAAAAAGAATATTGAAATGTGTCATCATCATAAATTTGGGTGACTATTTTAGCTTCAAGAATCATATTTTTCATTGATAGATTTCCTGGGGGCCATCCTTTCATGTAATTAATGGTAGTAAGGGAGTCCCCTTCTATGACAATTTTATGGAGTCCCAATGAGCTGGCCACTTGGATACCTTGGTAAAGGGTCATGACTTCCATGAATTGACTAGAGTTAACTCCAAGCCCTTTAGCATAGGCCAACAAAATATCACCCCTATGATCTCTAATAATACCCTCGACACCTGCTCTTCCCGGGTTACCTTTTGAAGCACCATAAAAATTTAATTTGAACCAATCAAGAGGTGGGGGAATCCAAATAGTGGACAATCTCTGATTAGCCACAATAGATAAAGCTGGCTCCCTAACTGGTTTAAAACCCATCAGATTCTACAATCTTCGCTTAGAATCCTTGGGTTTATCTTCTGCACAACATGAGGATACATTCTCCATAATAGTCATAAAAAACCTAGAAAATATAAAACCAACTAAATTGGAGGTGTTGTTAAAGTCTCGCTAATTGCACTCCTTCTAAAATCCCCATATAAGATGGGCTAGACTAAACAACAAAAATATTTAAAGGCACTTGGAGGAGAATGGGGATGAACATTGGGTTAGAATATCAGGAAGGGAAATGGGGATGATCCAAGAGATTACCAGAAGACTAGAAAAGGAGTAAAAAATTTCCTTCATGAATGGATAAAGATTAAAGAGTTGGACTAGGGATTCGTCAAAGGTGTCACACATATAACAATGGTTGGGTAAGATTAGACCATGATTTATAAGGTTGTCCAAGGTGAGGTCTATATGATGCACCAATAGCCAAAGGAAGATATTAATATTAGGTATGATACCTTTGCACAAAACCAAGTTGTAGAGGAGCCAAGGAGGAACTAGTTCCTCAAGCAGGTAGAAAGTAGATTTAACTAGGAAAAAACCTAAAGGTTCTACCTTTCAACAAAATAAATCATCATTTGAATCTATCTTGAGCGCATAAATATTTAACAAATCAGCGATGAGGTTGAGGGCATGAGCTTCAATCAAAGAAATATTAGGGTGGGATAAGGATCTCCATATTCTACAATTCAAAAGAGCAACAATGAAATCAAAAACTCTAGAGTTGAACAACCTTCTACATGAGGCTTCAACCATAGCCAAATTAGGGTGAGAAGCTAAGGGATCATCCATCAACCAAGAATAATTCTAGAAGTCGATAGCGTGACCATTCATCGCTAGCCATTTCCCTCCCTTATATATCAGGTATTTAAACTTACATAGATTCAACCAAAAGGTCAAACCAAAGGGCAACAACAATGAGGTCAACAGATTGTTCTCCATACCCAAATATTTGGCCTTAATAATTTTGACCCATTCCACATCTTCATTTTGGACCAACCTCCAACCTTGTTTTGCAATCAAGGCTTTATTCATGAGACTAGTTTTTCTCAAACCCAGACCTCCACATTCTTTTTTTCTATAGATTTGATCCCAAGCCACCAAGTGAAATCTACACTTTATCTCAGAGCTAGACCATAAAAAATCTTTTTGAATCTTCTCAATTATTTAGATGATCTTGTTGGACATCTATAAGAGTGACATAAATTATATACGAATGCTCTGAATGGAGGTATTAACTAAGATAACTTTCTTGTCCTGGCTTAAAATAACTCTCTTATAGCTAGCAAGATTTTGCTGGATCATTTCAACCACAGGTTCCCAAAGATTTGGTTTATAGTAGCCTTTGAAGAAAGGTAACCCATGATACATAGAGGGTAGGGAGGCCACTTCACAACCAAGAATATTGGCTATCTTCCTCTATTTGTATGGTGGAGTATTTAGAAAGAATAATTTACTTTTTTTGAAATTGACCTGTTGGCCTACCTTTTTTTCAAAGTTGAGGAGAATAGATTTAATAAAACACACCTGAATGATAGAATCCAGAATAGAGAGCAAGGTATCATCTATAAATTGATGGTGAATAATGAAGAAATATTTAAAGAAAGACATGATACAATAATTTGGAATGACATATTTCAGTTTGGTGCATTATTTTTCTTAGTATGGACATATATCAAGCACATGATGCCATCTTCATTTTTAATATAATTGTATAGATGATTTATTGAGGAATTTTGTAATGTAAAGCTACAAGGTTGTTGCTATCCCACTCACACAAGAGAAATGAAAATTCAAGGATGAAAAAAGAGGAAGATTGAATGAGAAAAAATATAGAATTTTTATTTGCAACCTTCTACAATTAATAATAAGACCATATGTTATATGTCTAGTCTTTTTATTTGTCTTAATATTTATGTGTGAGCCTTCAGAATATTATGATTTTGAGGTATGTAAAGGTAAATTTAAGCTAAGGAATGCATTATACTTTAGGTAATAATATTGAGTTAGTTGGATACAATTATTTAGTCTGGGAAGGCTTAATAGATTGTATGCAATTTACATAAGGAATTTTTTTCTCAAAAGGAAATGGATTGGTAACTTGGATTTTAAATAAATAACTAATGATTGCAATCTTAACAATAGAGGTATAGCTTATAAAATCTACATTAACAACCATAGGACAAATATGGGTAAGGTAAATCCTAGAAAATATGAAAGTTAAGAAAGACCAACTAGCATTTTTTTGTGCGAATACAAATACAATTCAAAAGACTCAAAGAATCTTATTTTTCATATTAGATCAAAGTAAATTGAGTCGAGGCATCATTTTATTAGATATTAACATAATATGAGGGAAGTTGAATTCAAACATTATGTTAGAATATTAGTATGAATATATATTTTATAATATTAGTGGAACATAATTAGTTTTTTTCACTTGGAGATTGTAATTAGAAAACTAGCATCAACAACTAACATGTAGTTTGTGGAGTCTCTATCCTTCCAATTATAGGATAGAGGTGGACTAGCATTGTTATTATTTGGCTAAAATTATGGTGAACCAATCATCCAAGAATCTTTATTTCTCCCAAAGTCTATTTTTGTCATTTTTATCACCTTCTTCTAATCATTATGTGTTTGGATGATCCATAAAATACTAAGTTGGTATAAAGGTATAATAAGCATACATGATGACACATGTCTCTCTTAATATAGGTCTAAAAACTCAATGGTTCCACTATTGCCACCTTAAGGGGTGATCTTAGTTATTGATCAAATCTTAGGTTTATTAACAAATCATCAAAACCATAGTGCATTTAGATAAAATTTCATCCTATATCTTGGTGAGATTACACCTTTTTTAGGCCAAAAATTGTAGGCATTGGACACAATATCTTGTCACCTTTTAAAGTGGCAATCATTACTTCATTGATCACCTTTTAAAGTGACAATCATTACTTCATTGATTTTTTGGACCTATGCTCTCGCTGGAACTTATTTTCATGTATGTTCATCATGTTTATGTTCTAACTTAGCATTTTAAGGATCATCCACACATGCAATGACTAGATGGTACCATGAATCATAAATAACAACCTTATAAGGGAGTAAATATTCTTGACTAAGTGGCTCACCAATGTCTTAAATAAGGGCTAACAAAGTTAATACACTCATATCCCATAATTAGGAGGACATAGATCTTCACCACCTACAAGTTAGTTGTTAGTTTTTATTTTTCAAAAATATAGATAGAACATAAATATGTTCTCATTTAATCTAAAGAGAAAGAATGCTAAAAAAATATGATATTAAATAAAATAAAAATTAAAACAAGATAAACATAAAAATATAAAACAAAATTAAAATTTTAAAAAATTAAAATAAATAAATATATTCACCTATATTTGATTTGAAGAAGAGATGAAACATAAAAGCCTTATAGGACAACCAATAAACATTGTAATATATGTATATAAGTATTATATATATATAGTTTTTTAGATTAATTAATTTTGTTATTTTAAAACTTTTTATGCAAATTTATATGTAATATATATTTTTTTCATATTGTATTTATATTTTATTTAATGTACTACAACATCTTATGCAATGTAAGAATCTAACATAGTTATAATAAATTAAAAAAATAATTATTTATATTATATTTTTTATAATGGTTAATTGTTTTTTATAATTATTCCTATTAGGTATTTTATTGGCAAGTTCTTTCAATTTGAAAGAGGTACAAGGTTTGGTGGCCTGCACCAGAATAATAAATAAAAATAAAAGAAAAAAAATAAAAAGAAAAAACCTTGGCTAGCTTAGAAGACAGGCTACATGGAACTGAAAGTCCTAGCTTCAGGGTATACAATTTTCCTTACCAAAAGTTTTGTCTTCGGGGGACAACTTTCAAACCTTGGTGTGGGGGAGTGTGTGATAGTTGTGTGTTAAATTTCCTATTGATAAACATAACTCTCGGTTTTTAAGAGGAGTCATGGTTGAAAGAAGACTACTCAACATACTAACCAAAAAAATCTTTATAAATTTTAAATGTTTTTTTTAATTTAAAATATATTATTATTATTATTTATTATTTATTATTTATTATTTTTATTTTTTTGAAAAAAATTGCTTATATTAATAAAAAAAATCAAAATACACGACAAAATACACGACATTGGATTAAAAAAAATGCTAAAGAACATCCAACGTGCAAAACAATCTTTAAGATTTATTATTATTATTATTATTTGAAAGGGCTCTTACTGAAAAGCGAGCTAAAAATATTAAAAGGGCTTACCAAAAGACCTTAGGGTAGTAAAAACTATTAAAACCCGAAAGGCTAAAGCCTTATTGAGTTTGTGCTTGACCTGTGCATCTATAATTAAACTCTGAATTCTATACTTAGAACTCGTAACAGATGCCTTGAGGAGCTGACGGATGTCCCTAGTTGCCCGGGCGATCGGGTGAATACCTTGTTGGGGTTGGTTTGACTGGCTTTAAACATGATATTATGACCATATGGTTGAACAAAACACACCACGAGAACTTATTTTTGTAGTATTTACTCAACCAAAACTACAAATATTTAACGAAATATTCTCCTACTTATAGCTTAAGTAATTATATAAGATATCAGTTAAAATAGGGGAGGCAACATTTCTTTCCGATATAGTTATAATTTTATTGAAATCATAGAGGTGTTAATTGTATAACCTCAACAAAAGTGCTTTAGTGGCTCCTAATTGTATAACCTCATCAAGATATCACCTTCTTCCTTAATCATTAGTTATTTATTATGGCCTCCAAGGCCTGTTTACATCGTCTTAATTTCAAAACCAGATACCTTAATAAAGCTACAGAAGCTAATAAAACAGGACCATTTCAAAGCGTGGCGATTTTGAGAAGTTGGCTATGGCATCTCCGATGTAGAAAACATTTTCATAATCTATGCCTTAACATTAATTACAGTATTTTTTTAAAACACACTCACCTGTCTTCTGGATTTTCTAAATGAGAAGTCCACATCATAAGAAACTATTAATTATAATATTGTGATGTGTGTAAGGGTATAATATAACATATTCACATATTTTATCTTGAGATATACAACTAACTATAGGACCAGTCCTGCATTGAAATTCAAAATATTCCAACGAGCACACCGCAACATCGGTGTGGTCCGGTTCAGCTTCATCAAACAATATACACTTTGGGGTCTAGCCGAACCAATATCACTCTATATATTCCTTTTCAATAGTTAGAATTCAATATTAAATTATGTGAAATTTAAACGTAAACTATTTCTTTATCCAACATCAATGAACAACATGATTGGATAGAGAAATAGTATCCAATCATTGGATAGAGAAATATATTTTTTTTTTCACATAATTTATATTGTTATGAAAGAAAATAATAGACATTAATAAAACAATTATTTAATAACTATTTAAACGCAGAGTGTTTTATTTTCAAAGATTTTTAAACATTATTTATATATAATAATTTATATATGTTAAATGTTAAAAATAATATACTTTTTCTATTTTTCTATTATTCTTTATTTTCAAGCCCATTAATTTTTTGAACAAGGATAAGGAATATAATTATAAATATGCTATATTTTTTTTTCTCGTAGTCTTATATACACATATCGAACATGAGAATACAATGTACACTAGACGACGAAAGACATTGTGGAGTCGAAGGGAATTTAGACCCTTCCTCGTTTAGTACAGAGAAGCTCTTTACAACAAACACATCAATTTAGGTTTTTCTTAATTAGACAGGGCAGTTGGTTATTATTTTTAATAATTGGTTAGAGCAAGGTTCAAACTATAGGGACTGCTCTCAACAAATTTATTAGTCTCGTTTTTGTTGATCCAAAGTGAGATGAGGACCATTGGTTGCTAAGGATTTATATCATCGTCATTGCACTCGGAGGATTTGGAGCAGACTACTATTATACAAATGGTTGACTTTTCCCAAGGTTTAAACTTATGTCTCTTTTTGATAAGTGTCCAACCATACCTGCACTTACCAATCCACTTAACCCTTGAAAGTTACATCAATTTATACCAAGTTTTTTAAAGTTCAAAACTTCAAGTCTATTAGCATATAGGAAAAAAAGACCATATTTTTATAATAAAATATATAACATTTGTAAACACCTAATTTTGTCTACATATGTTGATAAAATATCCTTTAGAAAATTTAGAAAAATCAATTACATTTGAAGTGCTTGCATATTTATTTAAAAAAAAAAAAACTTAAAACTTTATATAACTTTTTTCCATGTAATGCTTTTAGATATCAAATATAAAGTATTATAAAATAAATATATTTTAGCAGCTAAAACATAATCATTGGACTAATGGAGTTAGTTGCATAAGTTTGTAACTTAAGCAGGGGCATACATAGTGGTAGATAGTATGGGACAAAGCTAGAGGAAAGAAAGTGACATGGAACATGGTGTATATTACTAAAATTTGAGAAATTTACATTAAAATTTATCAAAGGCAGATCTTTCTTAAGACTATGTTGTGTAGCTTAATGTCAAAGGGATTAGACGAGGTTTATTTTATAGTGTAACAAAAGTCTTTTGCTTTAAATAGTAGAAGTGTAATGCATTATTTATGCCTCTTCTTATGATGGTTCTAATCCCCTCATTCTTGAAACTCCATATTTCTCATCCAAAAGCTCAACAAGATTTGGACTTTGGTGGACAGTGAAGAGTTTCACATCATAATCCTAGATTCCAATCTTATAAGTCAACACCTTGCAGAGCAACAAGGATACTTGAAGGTGGGATTTGAACATATGACTATGCATGGTTCTAGGTAATATGGGAGCATCTAGATAGTTATAGTAAGGGCAACCGTCAACCACATACCAAGTGTATATAATACACTTTTATTTGCATAGAAAATGGATAACACATAAGGGAAAATAAAGAGGAAGATGAAGAGAAGAGGAGGTGAAGTGATAGGCCAGAGAAAGAAGAGGAAAGAGGGAGAATAAAGGAATCGAGAGGTAGGAAAAGAAGATAAAAATGAAGGTTCGACAAGAAAAGGAAGATTAGTTGACATGCATAATGGGGAGAGGCAATGAAAGGAGAAATATACAAAAATACCTATGGAATTCAAATAAAATTAATAATAAGTAAAACTAAAGGTTGAGTGTTCTACAAGTTGTGGACTATGTAATTGTAATGGTCATTATGACCAGTAAATAATTAAAAAAAATCCTTTTGAGTTATCCTATGCAAAATGTGAATATATTAATGCTCCAATTACATGTAGTATAACTTGTGTTTTGTAATTTTTAGTTGTAGGAGAAACCATTATAACAATGTTTATCCTAGGCCAAATACTGGACATTATAGTTTAGAAAGGTTGCATATGATGAAACAATGCCATAAGATATTGTTGGAGTAATATAATTGAGTTGTCATTCAAGTAGAGAAGAATGAGATGTCGATTCAAGCTAGAAGGTATTCAAAAACTCTTCCAATAAGTACCATTCAAACGATGTGTTGTTTGAAGTAAACAATAGGGTGACACTAAAGTGAATGTCATCCAAATGATAGGCCAAGTAATGAGTGAATGTTGTATAATAGGAGAAAAGGATAACATTCAAGTGAATGATTAAACACCATATAAGTATTGTTGTTCAAGAGTATAGTGTCATTTAAATGACCAGAATGGTGCTTTTCAAGTAAGGCAAGGAAGAAAATCACACCATTTAGAATAAAGGAACAAGTGATATACAATTCAATTATATGAACAAGTGTCATTCAAGAGAGAATGCCTTCCATTCAAGCATGGCATTGTTCATCAAGGGGACATTTAAATAATAGTCATGTTCAAGTAAGAACCTCAGTTGAAACTATATGCCACAAAATGATTGTACTTGTAATATAAATACTATAGGTGTCTACAATGACTGTAGTTATCATACAAAGACTAAAGGAACCTACCAAAAATTAGAATAATAGTATAATTGTACGATGTTATACAAGGATGGTAGGTGTGCCATATTGAAGAGGTGTCATCTTATGCAATGAAGTGTTGCCATATTATACGACTATAGTCTTAAGATATTGCCATCAAAGGATTTTTCTTGTTGATTGCACATGCGATTACCATGCATCATATTCCATTGGTTGGGTGGATAATTTGCTATGTAAGAAAGTAATCCATAGGAGAATTCCATTATCTTATCTATATCATATGGTATTAGAGCAAGAGATTATGATAAATGTTCGAGGAAGATGACACGATCAAGAAGAGGAAGACCACATGGCTTGGGACCCTAACCCATAGATATAGTAAAAATGTTGAGATAAATTACTTCTTAGTTAGATGCAATTGATATTAGCCAAAGGAGAGGTATTCATATTGAGGATATTAGTGATAGTGAAGAGGATAAAACTAGTCAAGCAAAGGCTCGAGATGAAGAGCAATGAGAAGAACTAGAGCAATGATTGTTTAGGATAATCTCAAATATGGTATGTAAGTAAAATATGAATACTCCTAATTTTAATGGAAGTTTAAACCCAAAAGAGTTTATTGATTGGATACCAAACATTGAGATATTCTTCAATTATGAATATATGGAGGATTCAAAGTAGGTCAAATTCATATGTATGAGGTTGAAGGGAATTGCTTCAATTTGGTGGGATCATGTCCAAGCCCAGAGAAAACAAAAAGGGAAATATAAAATATGAAATTGGAAAATTTTGTGTCCAAGTTGAAATCTATGTTTTTACCTATGGATTACGAGACTGAATTGTTTAGAAGACTCCAAAACCCTCAAGCAAAAGGAGTTGGAAGTGAAATATTATACTGAAGAATTCTATAAATTAACCAGAAGAGCTAGTCACATTGAAGATGACAAAAAATATTGTGAGCTACATAAATGGGCTAAGATTTTCCATACAAGATGAAATTGACTTAATTTAAATTAGAAAAATTGAGGAGGCATATCAATATGCACTCAAGGTGGAAAAGAATTTGACTCACAAGAAACAAAACAATTCAAGAGGAAGGGGATAATTATTTAAAGGAAAAGAACAATCAAATGTGGTAGAGGAAAATATATGTAAGAAGGAAAAGTTAGCACTTGGAAAAGGTAGACACAAGTGGTATAATATGCATGGAAAAGAGGTAGATAGCCTATGTAACTTGTAGTAGTGATTATGAATATGATGGTGCAATGAATCCTGCTACAAATAATGATAAAGATAAAGAGAATAAAATGGTAAAGAGAGAGTAGAAGTAGATTAATCTCATCAGGTCATTTATGGTTGCAAAAAAGGTCATACTTCTATTGTTGATAGTAACAATGGTACTTCTATGTATGGTGAAGAACCTTGTGATAACATGTGGTATCTAAATAATGATAATAAAATTCAAGTGGTGATGGAGAATTTGGGTACTTTGAAAGATACAACAAATGTATTGGTTCTAATTTAGTGATAATAATTAGGTTTAATGGTAAAGGATTGGAAATATTTGTGTAAGATGTTAAAATACCCATAATTCCATAAATAAGATCAAGGAATGAAGATATTGGATATACAAACCAAATAGAAAACATAGAGACTAAATATACGAAAAGAGATAACATTATAAAGAATGAAGGTCCTAGGATGGGTTGTTAAAGTTAGTGTAGAATATTTGGATGTATAGCAATTATTGGATAATATTAAACTATTTAGTACATGCAAATTTACCCCATGGTATATTTATGGTAAAAATATAAATATGTAATAGATTAGGGTTTGATTCTATAGTTTATATGAGTGATTTATAGTTCCTATTTATATAAGTGTCTATTTGTAGTATATACACAAGTGTCATGTAAGTAAGAGTGCAAGTGTGTAATGAGAGAATGCACACAAGCACCATGTATGTAAGTATGCAAATATGTAATGTAAGGATGTACAAAAGTATCTTGTGTTAAGAGTTAATGTAGGAGAGTAAGATTCATGTAGAAGTATACAATTGTCATAGAGTAAAGAGTTCATGCAAGTAGAGAGTGAATAGTATTGTATACAAGTGGCAAGATGAGAAGCCAAAAGATAAGAAAGGAATGGTTGAAACTCTAAAATATGTGAGGAGTGCAATAGTCAAGTATTAAAGAGTCTTATTTCTATGTCTATATTATGGAGATAAATATCCATACAATGTAAGGGGACAACAATCTATAAATGTTCACCATAACAAGCATTGATAATAAAGCTTGTACATAGATTTTGAGCAATAGTATTGTAAGTATATTTCATGCTTGCACATGATTGATTTTTGTCCTTTACATTCATATTTGATATTATAGTGAATGTTTATCCTTTTTTTTTTAAAAAGGGTTTTGAAAGGGTTGTCATTTCCATTTATACATCAACTTAATCACATTAAACTATTTGGTGTTGCTAGTATTTGAACCTTGGTGTGGGCTGCATCAATTATTTATCCCATTAGTGACTAAGGATCTATCGGTGTTATAGTGAATGTTATTATATTTATATTAGCCATTAATGTATTTTATTTCTTATATATTTAATTCTACTCTTGATTATTGATATTAAGACCTAAGATATTGTGGCTTAATTATATTGGAACCTAAGATAGTTTGGCTTAAAATACAATAGTGGTATCAGAGCTATTGCTTAACTCTATCCATTTTTTATAGAGTCATATTTTAGAGACACCATCATATCCACTTTAAAAGTAATTAATACTTTGAATCTATTTTTTATAGTTCTAATTGAGTATTTATTTAAGGGACAAAAACAATTCAACATCATTTGGATGCTAGGGTCTATCCACTTGGTTTGAGGAAAACTAGTGAAGACAAGGACTATGATAGAATAGATTAAGGGCCAAATCAGAATAAATTTGGACATGAGGGGACATTCAAAGTCACCCTGATAATAGTTGGATTATATAGAAAAGAGGAGAATCATATTGTTCTTAGGTTTGACTTGAGACATTAGAGATAGAAGTCAGAGAATAGAGAAGCATCAAAGCTTTTAAATAATAGAGAAGCATATAAGCTTCCAAGGAATAGAGGAGAATAAAATATTCCAATATATAAGAGAAGCATAAAAGCTTATAAAGAATAGCTAAGACAAGAAGTATATGCTTCATGAGAATAGAAAAATACAGAAGCAATATAAGCTTCAATAAATTAGAGAAGAAGAAGAAAACATAAGAGAAGGAAGCAACATAAGCTTTCAGATATAAGGAAACATTGAAGAAACAAAAATTATAGTCAATAAAAAATACAAAATAGAAGGATTAGGCTGACTGGAATATATTCATAGCATTGTAATCTTGGTTATGTGAGCAATTTTTTAAAATAGTATTCTTCAAGTTTTCAAAGTTCACCTACTTATAGCCAATAAGAGAGCTATTTCAATAAAAGAAGACAAAGTATACAAGCACTATCAAGAGTGCTATCATACAAAGGCTATCTAAATATTATAATTGCTATCAAGAGTAATATTATCCAAATGTGAATAGAGAACTATAAGTGCTAACATGGTGCTAACCAAAAATATATAAACACTAGCAAAGAGTGATGTCCAAAAATCTATACAAGTGCTAACTAAGTGCTATCCAGAGAGCTATAAGTGCTATCAAATAGCATTGTCCAAAAATCTATATGAGTTCTAATAGAGAACTATCATCTAAAGGATATTGAAAAGTGCTACCAGAGTGCCATCTTTGAGATAACCTAAGCACTTTTTGAGTTCTAACATCTAAGGAATGAGAGTGGATTTGACTAGAGAACACAAGCACTATATAATGATTTTAACTAGGGAACCTGAGTGCTCAAGAGTGTCTTTAACTAGGGCACTTGTGTACTATTCATAAAAATAAACCTAAGTGCACTATTCATTAGAAAATATATAATCTTGCTATCCATTAGAAGGAACCTAAGTAGAAATAAATTTGGTTCCATTCTCTAGAAAATTTAAATATATTTAGGATTTGCAAATTTAATCTAAGAATGGAACATAAATTTGGTATTTGAGATTTAGGAATCTGAGAATGGCACTTGAATTTGGTATTTGAGATTTGAAATTTGGTTTTTAGAAAATTTAAATATATTTTGGATTTGCAAATTTAATAAGGTATGTAGATAAAAGGGTTGCTACTTCAAAGGTTTAGAAAAATATTTAAAATTTTGAAAATTTAAAAATTTATTATTTGAGTGGTTATTTAAATTTTTTGAAATTGCAATTAATAACTTTGGAGATTAAAGGTTTTAAACTTCAAAGGAATTGATTCGTTGAACTACAAATTTTTATTATCATGGAAGAAAATGATTTGAAATTAATGATAAAAAAGAAATGACTAAAAGTTATAAAGTCTAGAATTGGTACATTGATTCAAAAATATAAGGGCAAGCTAGATATGATAATACAATTCATCTATAGAGAAGCAATGAATGATAGTTTCAAGACATTGGAATTTTATTTACATTCAAAGCTTGTTGAAGCAATTGATAATTCAAAAAATGATATCTCAATACCTAATGATATAGGTAGTATAATGCATATGACATTACTTTCACTTGAATTTCATAAGGATGATAATAAAAATAAAAAGGAGTTGATTGAAACTCTTAAAAGACAAATATTTTTTGATCATACAAGTGAATCATCTCATAAAATAGTGTTTCTTTCTACATATAATATTGACATTTCAAGCTTATAAAATTTAGGAAATCATTATGATACTCTAAGTAAATATTTTGTTTAATGTTTAGAATATGCACAAGTTTTATATAAGTAAGAGTGCAATTGTGTAATGCGAGAACATGTATAAGTGTTATGTATGTAAGTATGAAAATGCGTAATGTGAATATGTGCACACCTGTCTTGTATCAAGAGTGCATGTAGGAGAGTAAGATTCATGTAGAAGTGTGCAAGTGTCATAGAGTCAAGAGTGGAGGTAAGTAGAGAGTGAAGAATCTTATATACAAGTGGAAATATGAGAATCCAAAGGAAAATAATAGGAAAGGTTGCAACTCCTAAATATGTGGGGAATGCAACTATTAAATATTGAAGAGTCATATTTCTATGTCTTTGTCTTGGAGACAAAGCTCTATACAATGTAAGTGGGAAAATGGTCTATAAACAATCACCATAACAAGCACTGATATTAAAGCTTGTATATAAATTCTGATCAATATTTTTATAAGTATATTTCATGCATGTACATGATTTATTTTGGCCATTTACGTTCATACTTGATATTATAGTGAATGCGATTATATTTATATTTGTTAATATATATATTTTATTGCTCATATATTCAATTCTACTTTTGAATATTTTATATTAAGACCTAAGATATTGGGGATTAATTATATTAGTGCCTAAGATATTTTGTCTTAAAATCCAACAATAAGTAGGTGTTGAAACCTACATCCTTGTGAGAGTTGTGGAAGACATAATCACTCTAATAGAAGGTTTTGGCACAGAAATAAAGTAACCAAAAAATATCTTTTGGTTGTTGTTGAATGGACACGAAGTAATGAGACAATATGCAAATAATGTTAAGTGCATTTTGTAAGAGGAGGGTTTTCTTTCCAATAAAGGCAAGGGAAAGAAAAAAATGTGAGCTTATGGAGATAACCAAGCTAAATTGGTAATAAATTGGAAGAATAATTCATGTGCATATTCCTTTATTAGAAATTCATTCCACGTTAATACCTATCTATCTATGAGATGGATCTCATGGAATATTTCCTCTTATTTGATGAGTATTATGTAGGAGGATATAGATTATTATAGGAAGGGTAATTATCACCCATATCTCATGTGTCTTTTATTATGTAGAAAATTAATAGCACATAGGAGATAATATAGAGGAATATGAAGAGAATAAGAGGAAATTAGGAAGAAGATGGGGTGAAGCAATGGGCAGGACAAAGAAGAGGAAAGTGGGAGTAGAGAGGAATCAATAGGCATGCAATCAAGAGGAAAAGGAAGAGCCAAAAAGAAAAATAAGAATGGTTGGCATGTATATTGGGGAGTGGAAACAAAAGGAGAAAGATAGAAAAATGCATATGGATTTTAGGTAATAATAGTAATAAGCAAAATGAAAGGTTATGTGTTCCAAAATTCATAGACCATGCAATTGTAATGGTTATTATGGTCAACAAATAAAAAAAATAAATACTTTTGATTTATCCTATGTAAAATATGTATACATTACACTTGAATTGCATGTGGTTTAACTTTTATTTTGTAGGTTTTAGTTGTAGTATAAATCATTCTAACAATATTTATCCTAGTTTAGATATAGGACATTGTAGTTTGGAGAGGTTGCATATGACGAAACTATGCCAAAAGATATCAATGGAGTAATAGATGTGACTTGTCATTGAAGTAGAGAAGAGTGAGATGTTGATTCAAATTGATGGCATTCAATAACTTTGCTAAAGATTACCATTCAAGTGACATATTGTTTAGAGTAAACAATAATGTGATTTTCAGGTGAATGCTATCCAAATGACAATTGGTTGTCGTGTAATAGGAGTAAATGATAACATTCAAGTGAACAATTGATCACCATTAAAGTATTATTTTTCAAGAGCAAAGTATCATTCAAATTAATGAAATGATACTTTTCAATTGAAAGCAAGGGAGAAGATCACACCATTCAAGAGTAAGGAACAATGGAAGTATGGTTCAATTGAACAAATGAGTGTCGTTCAAGATAGAACACATGCCATTCAAACATAAAATCATTAATGAAGGGTATATTCAAATAATATTCATGTTTAAGTAAGAACATCCATTCAAACTATATGCCATACAAGGAATATAGCTACCATGCAAATATTGTAGGTGTCATGCAATGGTTGTAACTATCATAAAATGACTGAAACAACCTACTATACAATTAGACCAACCATACAATTGTATGATTTTGTACAAGGATGGAAGATGTGCCATCTCAAATAAGTGTCATCTTATGCAATAAAGTGTTGTTGTCTTATAGGACTGTAGTCTTAAGAAATTATCATCATAGGATTTTTCTTGTTGATTACACATCTAATTACCATGCATAGAGTGTCCATTGGTTCATTGGATAATTTATAGCATGAGAAGGCCATACACAAGAGGATTTTATTCTTTCATATGAATCACTTTGTATAGTATTACACTAAAATGAATCCAATCCAAACATTATATTCTCTATAATACATACCCATTACACTTAAATGTTTTAGTTCTCAAGTTATTTTCTTGATGGATGAGAGTGAAATGTTAGGTTTCTTACATGGAAGAACCTATTCATATTAAGCTTTTGGATGGTATCATTTAGAAAGTGAAGAAATTATTATAGATCGAGGCTCATCATGAATGTTTCAATAGAACCTGAATATATGTTGAACATTTACTTAGATGGGCTAAAACAATTTGATATTCTCATTGCCATTGTTGTTGTAGTATTTTTCTTATGATCATTGTTTTTTTGGTACTATGATTCCCAATCCAGAAGCATAAATATTTTATTTATGGGCCATGTTGTTTAGAGATTTGGGTCTTTCCCTCTAATCTTGGGTTCTAAATTTTTTTTTGGAAAATGAAAAGAGAGAAAGAAGTTGTAGATTCAATGCATATACACCTTTGTAGTTTACAAGAGGATTTTTTTTTTTGTGGACTCTCTTCATTATATATATATTTTTTTGATAGTTATAAGTGTTTGTATTTATAGCGGGTTTTAACAAGGATCCCAAAACCTGATTACATAAGCAATGGGCCTAGGGCATCAATCCCTTGAAACTGAACACCAAAACAGAAATCCCTCCTAGCGATAACAGTGAGCATGAAACAATCCCTCTTAGCGGGAAACAAACAAAAAGAAAGAAAGTAGTTTTGGAGATCCCGCCCAGCAGGGAGTAGCCAAAAACCACCATCGAGAAGATCTCGCCCAACAGGAAGCATAGAAAAACCGTTACAATAAAATCCCGCCTCATGGGAAGCAATCAAAACCACCACAAACAGTCCCGCCTAGCGGGAAGCAACAGGAAAATCCGGCCATCCAGGAAACCAACAGAAAAGAAAGGATCCTGCCTCGCAGGAAAACCGGCGGATTTGGCGGATCCCGCCCCGTGGAGAAACCATCCCGCCCATCGGGAAAACATTCGGTTCAACGAGAGCCATCCTGCAGGAAGCCGACAGCCAGCACAGAGAGGATCCAGCCCATCAGGAAGTGACCAGAGAGTTGCACCACAAGGAACCCACCCCAGGAAAATAGAAGAGGATCCCAGCAGCAGGGACCAAGAATCCCGTCCAAGCATAGAGCCCGCCGAGGATTCACAAGAAAAAGGGAGAAGTTGTCCAAACCCTAAACCGTCACCTCCACCGCATCGAGAAATGCAGGGGACCAGATCCACGCGAATAACCTGCAAAAAACCCCAGGGGGAAGCCTGAGGGAAAAAGGGAAGGGATCCCCAACCAAATAGGGATCCCTGGGAAGCACCAGTCTGAAAAAACAACCAAGGAAACCCTAGCCGACCGGGAGGGGCGCAGATAGTGGAGAAGGATCTCCCCCCAGGAGATCATCTGCAAACAACCACTCCTCGGGAGGGATGACCTAGGTTGAGCTAGAGACTGGGCAGGAACCAGGAGCCATGGGAGGGGGAGCAGGGGAGTCCCTCCCCACTCTCACTCTCTAATTCTTTTCCTCTTCATGATATTTTAAATACCTTGGGTATAAGTAATTATTTGAGAAATGATATATCATCGATGATAAGGGGATTCAACATGGATATTTAGGTTAATAGATTTAAATATTACCTTAGCTAAGGAAATTATTATATATTGGTGTTAGATGGTTTATTATGACAATCTACCAATATAATATAGATATTATTATAAGATTTTCCATTTACATTAGGATTATTCCACTTCTAGACCTTTACCTTAGAATGAATCTATGTAGGTTTTATCAAGACTTTGAGATTAGAAATTGGGAGAGGTTTTATGTGTTTTAGCAGCTAGTGGTGTTTCACTATAGAAAATCTCTAATAAGAAAATATAAGTCTCAAAGCACAATGGTGGGAAATTAAAAAACTCTTATAAATGAATCTATAGTTTTACTAACAATAACACTTCAACTTATTAATACAAATATTGTAGATAATGAAGGTCTTAAGGTTATCCTAGTAACATGTAAAGTTGTGGCTTCCCCATGTCCACTTATTTTGACTACTAAATAATATTTGAAATCTAATAATAATAATTCTATGTTGTAGGAATAAAAAATTCATTAGTTGGACATAATGTGTGCTCTCAATTTGAACTACAAAATTTCAAAATAGGTAGGCCAATATAAGAAAATATTATTTGTTGTGAAATTCATGACAAGATCAAAGAGGGCAAGCAAATAAAAATCAATTAATTTTTAGTGTAAGTGAGGGTGTCCAAACCTCTTTGGGATATATGATAGTCCTTTAATGGAATCTAAATAGCCTTAATGTCCTTAAGAAATGACATGCACTAGAAATATAACTACTTCTATTTAAAATAGAATTCAATATTTTTATGAATCAAAACTATTTTATTAAGTAAGGAAATGTAAATTTTAATATTGATGGATGTTACTCTTAGGTGGAAGTATAAAATAGAGGGGTATCATGATGTGCATTAGTGCTTTAGAATAGTACTCTACTTGATGTGCAATACTTGGTAAAAGAACAATTTTTGCATGTTGATGTTTTAGATAAAACTTTACATATGAGATTTATATACATAAATATTTATGCTCCCCTTATATGTGCAATTAAAAAATTGTTGTTAAAAGGATATTTATACGCGTGTTAGTCATATTTCATATTTTAATATCCTTGTAGAAATGAACTTTATATCCATTTTATATATTCGGTATAAGATAAGGGTGGCCATAGAGATATTATCACTCAAGGGAATTATCATAACTTGGTAGATTCATAGGGTTTATGGGACCATATGTGAGATTTTAGTAGATATACTTCATTTAATCATAGTAACAATTTTGTTTATATATAAAAATTAGTTGGTTGTTCCTTATTTAAGGAACCTTGGTTATTGCAATAACTTATTTTAAATCAAATATTTTCAAAATTGTAGGTTTAGATTATATTCCAATCATTTTGAATTGCAATATTTCCTAATGTCTAAAAGGATGGCCCTTTAAATTTGAATTAATGTAGCTAAGAGATGAATAACTTCCACCCCTAGTATAATAAATGGTAGATACAACTAGGGGTTCATGTGGGTTCTATAATATAAAATTTGATCGCTTTGAATAGAGTGAATCTAAATTTAATTAAATGGAAAATAAAAATTTTCATAACACCTATATTTTTAGAATAAATAAGGGAAAATACAAAAGGTTTAGCCCAAAATGTAGATGAATGGTTTGACTCCTGATTTATTTCATACAAGTAAAGCTCTATTAATGGACATTAAAATTAATTGTAAGATTATAAATAAATATTCTAAGCTCAAACATCCCACAAAATTTGGTTATAATAATGGTATAGGAACATTCATTTTCTTCCATAGAGTCACTATGGAAAGAATGAATATTAACATTATTCACTTACACACAAGAGAATATGGATTTTTAGATATCCTAGATGATATTAAAGTGGAAGTAGTGTGATACTTCTAAATTGTGTTCTCTACTAGATATATTGATGATGAGGCTCAATTAGAGATCTTACATTTTATTCTAATAGTAATTGATCCAGTTGGATGTAAATGTCTTCTTAATATTTTCTCAAAAGAAGAGATGATAAAAATGGTTTTCATCATGGGGAAGGATAATGCCCCATGTAAATATGATATTACTTAAGGTTTTTTCTAAAGCTTACGAATTGTACGTAGCACATATATGATGGTAATACTTGAAGGATATATACTCTTAAAAATAATCCTAAAGGAATTGAAAATAACCCTCTTTATCCTTATACCAAAAAGTGATAAGTGCGAGAGGTTGGAAAATTGTGTACTATTGCCTTATGTAATACATTGTATAAGATTATTTCTAGTCCAATTACAAATAGAATAAGTCATAATATTAGATTTATTGGTTTGGATCAAATGGTAATTTATTGAAAATAGATAGATCCTTGAGAGTGTTATTCCTTCCATGATTTAGTTCTATTGGGAATATTAAATTATTTGGTAAATGCTAATGTACCCCCATGGTACCTTGTTCATACAATTATAAATATGTACTATATTAGGGTGTGAGTCTATAGTTTAGGAGTATGATTTATATTTACCTTTATGTATGTTTTCATGTAGGATGTGCACAAGTGTCATGTAATACTGTGTGCAAGTATGTGCACAAGTATCATATAGTAAAGAGTACAAGTAGGAGTGTGCAAGAGTAAATAGAGAATCAATAGTAAAGCTTACAAGTGGTAATATGAGAAGCCAAAATGCATGAGAGGTTTGTCCTATGTATATAATAGGGAAGGTTGCATCTCTTGGATATGTGAGAAGAGCAATAGTCAAAGAGTCCAAGAGTCACCTTTCTAAGGTTATATTATGGAGGTAAAACTCCATGTATTATATAGAATATTGGATCAAATATTGCATTGTAGAATACTAGGATATTGATTGAAGCTTTAATAAATCTTACATACAAATACTTTGAGAAATTATATTGTATTTTTTTTTCATGTTTTTGCATGAATTATATTGTCCATTTATATCTTATTATTGTTATTTTTGTGAATGCTATGTTCATTTATTTTTACCATTAATATGCAACTACTCTAATATTTGAGATTACTAAAGATCCTAGATATTTGTATCTTGTGATAATTTATCTAAAAATCTAATAGTGGTATTAGAGCTACATTATGTAGACTCATTCATAGCTACTTCAAGAAGTCTCTATTGTTAGCATTAGGAAAAATATTTTTGGTGTGTATATTGAATTATGAAGTGATAAGATTCAAAGATACCATGAGTTGTTTTTTAAATTTAGCACTTTGGTGTGAATATTGATAAGCTAGAATCAAAGGAAAATATTTTTGTAAATTTGGGGGAAGATCCATGTGAAAAAAACATAGGCTAAGATATTTTTTGGGTTATTAAATACCTTGACATTATTTTTGGAGAATTGATATTGTGTAGGAAAAATTTGGGGAGTC
The DNA here is from genome assembly GCA_028583015.1 of Wollemia nobilis. Taxonomy (NCBI): domain Eukaryota; kingdom Viridiplantae; phylum Streptophyta; class Pinopsida; order Araucariales; family Araucariaceae; genus Wollemia; species Wollemia nobilis. Next base: position 2,837,133 of record JAQPPZ010002410.1, on the reverse strand, counting down.
CATTGAAAAGCACATAGAATAAGATATATAATAAAAATAGCTTTGAAGAAGTTATTATATAGAAAAGAATAACAAATTCATAGTGTCCAAGATCCACATTGTGGTTTTATCCTTGAGGTAGGATAATTTAATATATAGAAGTGAAGCTAAAATATAGCACTGGATAGAAATTAGTGTATGAAAAGAATATAACCTATACCTAAGAGGAAGAATTGAAAATAAGTAGTCCTAGTAAGAGTGTTATGAAGAAAATTCATCCGAGTTAGAGAAGATCCAAAATTTTCTTTCCTGAAGCATAATTCGATAGCAAATAAAAATTTCAAGAGAATGTGAATATTTAGGTGCCATTAGAAGTACTACATTCAATACTAGGCTAATACTAGGCTAAGTTTAGACCTATAAGTGAAGGCAAAACCATTACTTAGAGATATTACCTAGGAGATAAGGTAATAGAGACATTACATAGGAGAGAAGGTAATAAATCCATTACATAGGAGAGAAAGCAGTGTCATTACTCAAGAGAGGAGGCAACATTGTTATCCAGGGATCATAACCTTGAGGACAGAGCAAAAGTTACAAAAGTGTCTAGTTCATATAGCAACATCACTTAGTATGTCAAGAAATAGTGACTAGTTCGTTTAGCAATGATGATCTATGACAAGGAAATGATCCTCAAGATAGAATGATATAAGTGATTTGCAAAAGAGGAATTAGTCCTCAGAATTGATAAATCTACAACAATGTTTGAAATCATTAGCACCAAGGATAAATGAATTACAAGAAGCACAATAAGGTTTAACATTTTCTATATCTGATTAATGAAATGTTGGCCTTGACATTTGCCTTGATGGAGCACCATGTTGATGATCACATGTAAGGTGAAATGTAAGCATCAAATTTAAATTTTGATAAAGCACCATAGAATTCAGCTCATTTTAATGAAGTATAGCACTTAATTAAAGTTTCTAAAGTTTATTTAATTTTGGAGTGATAAGGTCAATTGAAAATTTTCAATTTGATTTTTTGAAAAGAAAATATTTAAAATTTAGGGAAAGCAAAAATTAGAAATATAGAACTAATTAAAGGTGGGAGTTAAAAGGACTTCAACCATATTGAAAAGTATTGAAAATTGATATTTGCAATTAATTTAGTAATCTATTTCAAAAATTTATTTCTTGAAAATTTGATAAACTTATTAGATTTTGTAGAGATAAGTAATTCTACTCCAAAAAGTAAATTTAACATATTAAAATTATTTATTTGAAATTTGGGAGCCATAAGGTTTTCAAATCCAAATGAATTGATTTGGTAAATTGAGAAAATAAAAAAATTGATTTTTTTTTTTAATTTTCTCTAGAGAATTTGATTTGAAAAAATTGTTCTTGAATTAAACTTTGGAACTATAAGGATTTCCACCCCAAAATAATTAATATTTGAAGAAATGGATAGATACCAAAGAAAAATAAATAGAATAAACTTTAAAAATGTTTACAAAGGGTAAAATACTATGATAAGAAGATTTTAAAATCAAATATTTCATCAAAACCATGAAACTAGATTATTTGAACATCACCAAAATATTTAAAAACAAAAAGACTAATGGTATATAGACTCAGGTAATAGACATCATATGACTAGAAATTTATATTGGTTTGAATCGATAGAAGTTAGCTCTTACATACTACTAAAAATCACAAATGATAAGGTTTATCAAATTCAAGTAACAAGAAAAGCTATACCTAGCATACCATTTTCAAATTGTGTGTTGTATAATGTTTTATATGTTCCAGTATTATCGATTAATTTTATCTCTATTGCTAAATTGGTTGAAAGAGGAATATCTATAGAATTCAAATATATAAATGAATAATGAAAACATATTATCAAGAATCAAAATATAACATAGGCCACATGATATTTTAAGAATATATTTTTTCTCTAGACATAATGGTTTTTTTTTTTTTTGAATTTACATGGTGGAATCGGTAGCTAGCATGAATTCGAGTAGGCTGTCCGGATTTTATGGCCGCCACAGTATTCTGCGCTGTCCACCCCAGAAGCCACCACACAGATCTTTGCAGTCCGCCCCTATAACCACCATGCCATAATCATTTTAAACCTTTTACGCCGCTGAAAGCACCAGGAAAGGGACAAGCGTTTAGTTCGATGAGGCCCGAGATTTGAACCTTGGACCTCCACCCCCATTATGGGGTTTGGATGAACCAATTGGTCTACACCTCGGACCTTACATAATGGTTTTTTAGAAGAAATATTAAATAATATTTTACCTCAAGAAATGACTAATGGTGAATTGTTTGATTTACCCAAAATAAAAAATAGGTAAATAGGTTAGGCATAGTACCAAATTTTCTAGATAGGATAATAGAAAGAGACAATGGATAAACACAAGAAGACAAAGAACAAATGCAAGAATCAAAGATTAAATATTAAGGTCTTCAATAACCAAATAATGTAACACACAGGGTGTTGGAGAATATTACATTAACTTATACATGCTAATGTATGCTCATGGTACCTTTTTGGTATAATTGTAAATATGTAATAGATTAGGGTGTGAGTCTATAATTTAGAATTGTGATTTATATTTACCCTTATGTATTTGTTCATGTGTAGGATCCATTACCAAATCATGATAAACAAGCAACCAACCAAGTGGATCATCAAGATAATTCCCTATGCAATAATAATGTGCTTGGTATGGTTGGGGTAACTACAAGAAAACAAGTTTAGAATTAGCAAGGATAGAGGTCTACAACACAGTCCAGTTTAGTTTTAAGGGAGAATTAGAGAAAAAATTCAACTACAAGAATTCCACCTATAGTGTTAAGACCACAGTCACAGATTTCATATGATCTTCAGAAGCAGTTAGCTAATACTCCATAAAAAATATCAGTTTTAGAACTTTTACAGAATTCTCTTGATCATAGAAATACTTTAATGGAATTTTTAAAATAACAATATGTTTCTCTAGATGTCGTCCCTGATGCCATAGTTGATACCATAGGTTATTTTGAGATACATCATGTCTTATTCTCAGATGATGATAAACCTTCCTCAAACTTACACGAAGATTCATCACTTTACATCACTATACTTATTTGGGATACCCTTATCAAACGAGTTTTGATTGATAATGGTTCATCCCTCAGTTTGTGTACATATCAATTCTTTCAAAAAATTATATTAAAAGAGGAATATTTAACAAAATCTCATATCCTTATTAAAGATTTCAACAATAAGTCCCAAGAGACCTGTTGTGTTATATCTCTTCCATTAAAAGTGGGGCCTCAAATATTGGATACTTTTTTTTTCATGGTGTCTTGTCCTACATCTTTTAATTTTCTTCTTAGGTGATTTTGGATTTATGAAATGAATACCGTCCCTTCTACTTTTCATGAATGACTCAAATTTGAATTCAAAAATCAAGTTATCACCATTCTAGGGGATCCTAGACCATTTGAATTATATTCAAATATAGAGTTAGCTCAATTTGAATCTTACTCTTGTCCTTCTATTTCTTCAGCAATTTCTTCATGTTCCTCATCTCAAATTTTAGAGCACCTTCAAAATTTAAAAGTGAGTGAGGAATTTCAACCCTATTCTTCATCCTTGGATCATGATAATCAGTTTCTTCAATATCCTCTTCTAGATCTCACCAAGCTACCACCATCACCTCAAACTATGGGTTTTCCCCATAAGAAGGGTGATGTACACATTGGCTTGTGTACCTTTATCTTTGGAGGTACTGCCTTCAAAGAATATATTTGTGGTAGCAACCCATATCCTAGAAAGTGATATTTTTCTCAATGTTATCTCACTAATTATTATCCCCTTCCTAAGTAGATCCTATCTAGTATGGGATATACATGTAAAGGATTGGGACCACAACATAAATGTATTCAAGAACCTTTGAATGTTGATATTTGGCCTAGGATATGTGGTATAGGTTTTATACCTAATAAAAATCAACCTTTGCCTTTTGAGGATGATGATCATCTTGTGACTTATACAGAATATATAGAGTATCAAAAGATGATAATAGATGAAAATAAAAGCATTAATAATGCTTCTCCTCGAAATATATTGTCTTGCAATATGATTGATTCTATTTATTTTAAATGTGATATTGCTTCTGTGCAAGAGAATAGTGGATCTTTATATAATGTTTATTTTACTAAAGAGAATGGTGTTGTTAGAATATGTTTTGATTATCGTGCCATGGATGTCCAAAGAAGATCCTTGGAAGAAATTTCCTGTGAATTTTATCATCAATAAAATGCACTCCTTAGGGATATATTCGATCCAAAACCTCATGGCATGCTAATTTATTTTAATAATATTAAGGTTGCGTTTAGGTTTTGCATTAACAAAGCAAAAAAAAGAAAAAAAATGAAAAAAAATATATTTCATGTAGTTACATTTGCATTCCCATTGCATCCACCTGCTTGCTCATATTGTATTGTTGCTCTTCATCCTTGCATGATTTCTTGATATATAAAGAACACCTTGCATGATTGTCTATCATAATTGCATTATTTCTTTTTCATAACTTCTTGATCATATAGATTTTTGGGGATTTTGCAAAAATGTCATGTGATGATACCTAGTTAGGACATAGCTCACATGCATTGAAATTCTCACTAGGAATTTGAGGCCTAGCAATATTCCCCCTAGGGATTTCTCCCTTCTTTCTTATTATAATTTTTTCTTCTCCTTCTCTAAAATTTTTATTGTGGTAATGCTTTCATTCACAAAGTCTTCTTAAGATACCTATCTCGGATAGAACTTGCATATCACTTACATATTACACCCCATATGGGATACTTATACATCCTAGCAGGTATTACATCATCTACGATCTTCTCTTGGGTCATACTCTCTTTTGACTCAGCAAGATCAACACCCCATTACAATATAAGCTCCTTGGTAAATTTTAGTAGACCTCGACATACATCCTAGCAGGTAAACACCTCATAGTAGTTAATAAGGGAGCAACCAACCATAGTGGGTTAGAATCCACACATTTTTTTACACTAGTACAAGTGCTAAACCTATAGTGGGTCTAGCTCTCTTCCTAAAATGATATATGGTATCTAACTATATTGGTTCCTTGTAACCTATGCTAGTTCCATACTATGGGTCATCAGTTCTCCTTTTCAAATGGTTAACCTTTGGAATTTCTTCTTCTTCTTCTTCTTCTCTCCCCTTTTCTCTCTCCTTCTTTCTTCTTATATTTATTTTTTTTTCTTATTTTTTTATTGTCTCATTCATCTTTCTCCTTCTCATTTCTTTTAGTTTGCATCCATTCATTTTTATATAGTTTTCATTAAGATATTTTTGCATACATGAAAACATGAATTAAATAAAAATACATTACACACACAAATAAAACAATAAAATCAACTATCTATTACTCAAGTGAAAAAGAGTACATGGTCCCTATGTTAGGTTGGTGTACCATAATCCAAACTTGGTACACTCAACCTAGGGATGTACACCACAATATAAAACTCGGTGCATCATCTCGATTCCTAGTCCTCTCTCTCCTAGCTCTAAGAGCCAGCTCCCTCTAGACCATCCTGAGGAGGAGGCAACCTAGGATTTGAAATTGACTATTGTTATACTAATGTCATTTGTAATCAAGAACACGATATGCTTGCTAACTATAGGGATGGAGGAAGTGGCATGCTTTGAACTAGTGGGACAACCACGTAGTAAGTTATCTCATAAAACATAGCCCAATGAAGGAATATCTCTAACCTCTCTCTCATCCACCATAGCTTTGCCTAAAGAAGCTACATCATGCTACCTACCTGGTTGCTCTCAATGATAGCCATCCCCTCTACCCCATATCTCTAGTGTTATCCATCCATATGAGTCATATCTCCATAGATTTGGTCGGTATCTCCCCGAGCTATGTCCTCTCAGCCTATACGGTACTCAGTAAACTTTGTATTTCCCCTAGACTCATGGTCCTGTATTCCTAGGCCTAGGCCATATGGATATATAAAGAGGCTACATATGCTTGTATCTCCTCTCTCTTCCTCCTCTCCTAGCTATCATAAATCACTATTGTATATGTGGAGGCCTCTCTAGGATATTTTATTTATGGCTTCCCTATCCGTGGGGGTATAACTCACCTGCCAGCTTCGATCCTTGCTACCTGAATGGCCTCCTCTACCACCAATATCTGAACATGAGTTGGTCTCTATATCAGAGTGGTGGGTGTCTACTGTACCCTCTCTATGGCTCAGTGATATACCTCTCAAAATGATCACTGCATGCCTAGGTCCGTTACCCAGTGCCTCTGTATTGGTACTAGCAAGGATATCCTTTGGGGCAAAACTCCTCTATACCACTGCTTGTACCCGATAGCCACTCCTGTGTCGTCTACCCTCAAGTTGATGTAAGGAGGATCATCTATATCCTCCTTGACTCACATGGTGAGGTCTAGCTCACCTCTTGGATCCTGAGTCACACTTCGATACTAGTAGTCTCCCATGTTTGGGACTCCCTATAAGATCTTGTGCTATCAAAGGAATCAATCAAATATGAAGACCTCTGACTCTCCCTTCTTCAACCTCAACCACATGATCCTTCGTATCCTAGCTAGCTCTATCTTATCCTTTTCCACCCAAGGTGAAGCCACCATGGCCTCTAGATGATCTTCACCTCCTAAAGCTCATCAATCACCTTCCTCACTAGTGGTAGGTTCCTTGCATAGGCCCTTGCAGTGATCTCCAAGGACATCAGCCACATGTATACTAATGATAATTATGAGTTGGGTAGTGGACCTGGTAGTGCCTTTGGTATTTGTACCACAATGTGATCCCAACACCACACCTAGAGTAATGATGTATACACCAATACCGTACGCTGCTTATACATGATGTTGTACAACATCCTATATATGTGGGCCAACATATATAGTCACCATGTGAATTGAACCCTTTGATCATGCATGTCTTCCACTACTCCTGCCATCACCCATGGTAAGTGTTGCATGTTGGTATGATACATCAAAAACCCATACACAACCCCATAGAGCATGGATGTCAAAGGATTTGTCCCATAACGACCCACTAGATCATCGATTGATATGGTTCTATCTTGTACCTGGTAGGTAAACCCTACTGATAATTTCTTTAGTATGGCTACCTATCCTCGTGCTATATAAATTACTATCCCTATGATAGGGATCTGAAAAATCCACCATACATCCTCTAGTGTGATGGTAAGATCTCCTATGGGTAACCAAAAACTAGAGGACTCTAGGCACCACATATTTTCCAGGGCTATCAACATAGCCCTATCTATCTCATTGTGAGTCATCCTAACTAGGTGGTCTAGCCCCACGACCTCTAGATGAGCCATATTCACTAGCCCTAGTGAATCTAGCTCTGCTAGAGCCTCTGCCCTCCACTCTTGAATATTGAGAATACCTAACTGCATCCACAAAAAAATGAAATTAAATCAGTTTCATGAATTAAAATAAAAATAATAAAATAATAATAAAATCTATAGTTTCAAATCAAAACACAAATATTGATCATAATTTTGTAATTCACACTTCGTAGTTGCTTGTTTTCCCTTTTTTTCCTCCTATGTTTGGTTTTGCTTATTCTTTTTTCTTTTTTTTTAGTTTTTTGTTGAAATTTCACCCTCCGTTTTAGGAGGTGAAATTTTGCAAAGTCATGCTCACTTTTATCGGAGCACGATTTCACCATGCTTCATTTGGAGATAAATCGTGATTGGGCTATGAAATCATGCCCAAGTTGAGCACAAAAATCATCATCTAAAATGATGAAATTCCTAGATTATACCCTACAAATCTATGAAAAATAGAGGAAAATGTATATTAAGAGGAAGGAATTTGGTACTTACCCATTCTCATGCCCTGGATTCACCCCTTGCGATCATTGCTCGATGAACTAGTAATGTCATTTCTTTTTCTCCGTAGAGCCTTTCTCTACCTACGTGTGGTAAAAATGAATTAGGATTTTACCCTTTTCCACCCTTTTAAATCTTAGTTGTTACCCATGTCTTCTTTCGTTTTCATTCTTTCTCTCTCTTTTTTATTTTGCATTAGTTTTTAAAGTTTTAATGAGATATGTCATCTTCATAAAAAATCGAGGGGGCACCCTAGCCTATAGAGGCATTAATGTCCCTAATGCCTTGATTTGCATGCAAAACAAGAAATTATCTAGAATGACACTATTTTTGCACCACCTCTTTCTTCTAAATTGGCCATCCCATTTTTTCTTGTTTTCTCCTTCTGCTGAGTGTACCTACATCCTTTCTTTGATGCATTTACTTAGCATTAAATGCATGAAAGAGGGGGAAAAATGTAGACATAGAAAATTGACCATATTTTAGTGGTTAATATTCCTTAGAGCCCCTAAGAGGTCCTTAACCCTTGCCCTAGCCAAGTGTAAGCTTCTTTTTCCCTTACCTTACCTTTATTTAGCCTTTTAGTTAAATTATGCCTATCTACGACAAGGTAGGACTTTGCAAAAGCGATATCGCACCTCATTGGCACAACGTATGATTTCATTATTTTAGGGTTTTAATTTATTAAGACCTAGGTTTAACCTTTCTAGCATTCTTGGCGTTGGCTTGTGTTTGATTTCCTGCTTCTTTCATCCTTATTTTTTTCTATAAAAGGAAGGGTTAATCCCACTCCTAAAAAAAGGACATGTACTCGATATTAGAAATAATTAAGATCAAAATTGTTATGATTAATTGGTGCTCACATTCTTATTTTTGCTCTTCTTCCTGTTTCTTCTACAAGCTAACCCCAAAGTGTGAATTTTAGATTTGATGTTTTGCTGCATTGATTTAGATTACTATGTGGTTTGGTGGATTCATGTTGTAGTTTAGAAGGAAAGAGAGTGCCCATTTGGATACCTTGATCTCTTCTACCTGCTTCTACATCATCCATCAGGTTGTGCACACTTTTTTCTTGTATTTATTTATGCTCTACATTTATCTTTTATTTTTCATGTCTTTAAAGTGAAATCGTGCCCTGTCCTAATGAGGCACAACTTTTCTAACCCTAATTTAGGGTTTTCACTCATAGAAGTGAGATCGTGCCTTGTTTTGATGGAGTGTGACTTCACCTGTAGCGTTATCACATCCACCATATATGAGGTACAATTTTGCCTAGGATTGAACTAGGGGCATCTATCAGATTCTAATTGCATTAGCATATTCTAAATTATATTTATGGAATGATAGCATAATCTATTTTCTATTTCTCTGCTATTGAATTGTTGTTTTATGATTAATTCTCCATAGGTCAATTTTCACTTGTTTTACCAAAGGGCATCTAAAAGGACCTAAAGGTCGTGACTGTTATGCCTCCAAGGACTTTTGTACAATGGCTTAAGTAGGATCCCTAATGCTAATCATATTTTAAAGTGTTTCATAATTTATCTTATAGAAACAAGCATTTATGATATTATTGAACAAGAGGCAGAAAAAGCTAAGTCAACCACCGGTCTATATAAGTGCTCTAATTATCTTATTAGTTGAAGATCTGATATGATTATTGATTCTTAGGCATCTAATAGTGAAAAACGTGTAGTGTGCATATAGGGTTAATATTATGCATTTATCTTGTGTCATTTCTTTAAAGGTTTTTTGTATGAAACCCTAGGTTAGCAAGCATTCAAAGAAAGAATCATATTAGGCTAGCTCTTGTATTATTGCATTCTAATTTTTGCATTGTCCTTTATATTTCATAGCATAGATATATAAATACCAAACTTAGGTGATTGCTTGAAACTGAATACTTCAAACTATCCCAAAATTCCTAAGGACTTGGAGCAAGTTCTAAAACCATTTCTGGTGAACCCTTCCCCATAGAACCGAGTGTAGAGAACAACATAGCCCCTGCAGTTCATCCCATAAGGCTTTCTACCTTTCATGGATCTAGCCTTTTTGGGAATTATACAAAATAGGATAGTTTTCCCCCTCTACAACATGTAATATGTAGATTATTTCATGTTTTATAGGATCTAATAACTAGGACGTTTTATTGCTAATGCAAACACTACTTATAGTCATGATCATTATAGGTAATGTTGATAAATAGAAAGCAATATGTTTTGATGATATTGAATTTGCTACCATACATCACCAAATAATACAAGGTAAGGTGACACCATACCATTACCTTAATTATGGGTTGTTGTAATGATATGGAAAGGTTTGTGTATATTTTTTAATCCTAAACCAATTGTTTGTTTAGGAAGAACAATACACCAAGGTGGGTGGACACTTTGGAGGAATTAGTACACATATAACACTACAACATGTTGGCAATTTGAGTTATTTTATGTTGTCATTGATGTCACATGGATCATTGATGTCACATGGATCACATTGAGTTTTGGTGGCCAAAGCATTTCATAAATAAGCATTTATGATATTTTGGAGAGCATGGATATATACAGGGGTTTTTGTGAAAACCAAGGCAGGAAAAATAAAAGGTTTTATTTAAAACCATGGATGGCAGATTTGAAATGGGTTTTTCTTAAAACCTAGATTGGCTTTTTGTTTCATCGAAAAATGTGCCCCGGTGATGGAGATATTTATTTTTAAATATTTAGTTTAAATTTTAAATTATTTAAAATTAAATTAAATTTAAAAAAATATATTAATTTTAGCGCCGACTAAAGAAAGGAGGAAAGGCTATATTAATTTATAGCACCGACGTCTAAATAAATAGGAAAGGCATATATATATGCCAACAAAAGCTTAGACTTCATGATCCCAACTTATTTTTTCGAATGCCTTCGATTGGGGAACGAATTGCGAAAAGAGAGAGAAGTGTGACTTTGGTCTATTGAAAAATCATTCACGGAGTTTAATAAGATGCATAGGCATATTTGGCCTAGTGGTTCATGCATTGTGTGTTACGTAGGAGGTCCTGCGATCGAGTCCCGCCATGGTTATTTGCTTTGTTGAAGCGCTCGAAGCGCTGTTAAGTTTTTTGAAGGGTGCAAAAGTTTATGATATAAGTTTTTGTTCGTGTCCCTTTGGACACGTGAGGGCGTGTGGCCCAATGGCAGGCTGGTTGTGGTTAAAGCGCTGAGCAAGGAGACGTCACGAGATCGAATCCCGTCAGGGACAGAGGCAAGTTAATAATTTTTTTATATATTTTATTTTTCTAAAGTTGCCCTAGGAGGAATAAGGGTTGTGATGCATGTTTAGAAAAAGAGATATTTTTGGTGTTTCTCCTTTTGAAAGTATATCATATTATATATCGTTGGAAAGCTTATTTCGAGGGCTATTTGATTAACTTGCTTAGAGGGAGAAATAAGGTGTATGTAAAGAGATATTTCTATTTTTTGTAAAGGGTTTCAAAAGTGAAGGTTGTTTTGTTCTTTTTCAAAGGTGATTAATTCTTTCATGAGGGGACATGTTGTATCTTATTGAGTAGGAGTGATAAGGTGTTATTTGGATATTATTGTTGTGATATTAATCATGATCTCTAACCCTTGTTGAAAGTTGAAAAAGAAGTTTGTTGAGTGTGGCAGATTTAGTGGACATCCAATAAGGCATCAAAAGGTATGAGCAATATTCTCCATTGACTTTGTTTATGGTGGTTGATTTCTGAAATATCATTGGAGAGAAAAGGATTGATTGTGGTTTCCTTTTCGAAAGTGGTTGGTTGAATGCTTCAAGGTTTTTTGGTTTGAGAGTTGTGTTTAAACCTTGTTTTATAAGCATAGTTGTTGAAGCCCATTGGTTATGCAAAGAACTTGAGTTAGAAAAGAACATGAGTATCATTGTTATGTGAGATTTGTGGTTGAGCATTGTTGGAAACATTTGAGTTGGTTGATACATGCTTGGACTAGGGTTTTGTGAGAAAGAGTTGTCCCTTGTGGTGATTGGTTGAGTTGAGTTGATTGAGCCTAGTCAAGTGATTGTGTGAGGTGATTGTTCAAGTCCCATGAAACAAACTATTCTATAATTCTGATTTGGGTTGAGATTGAGCTTTGAGATTAGAACATATTGAGTCTCTAACAATTCTCTTTATGCTTCTATAAGATTTGAGTTGAGTTGATATTGATTGATTTGAGTTGATATCATTGTGGATCATTGTTGTCATCCATTGTAGAGTGCATTGCCATTCATTGTTGAATTCATCATTGAGCCTTGCCTTCATAGATTTGTGGATGAGATTTGAGTGCTACTTGAGCATGATTGGTTGAGCCTTTGAGAAGGCTTTTGGGACAGATTTATGGACATATTTTGAGCAAGTTCTTGGTGAGCTTGTTGAGCATATTTTGAGCAAGTTCTTAGTGAGCTTGTTGAGCAGATTTTGAGCAAGTTCTTGGTGAGCTTGTTGAGCATATTTTGAGCAAGTTCTTAGTGAGCTTGTTGAGCATATTTTGAGCAAGTTCTTGGTGAGCTTGCTGAAGCATATTTTGGGCAAGTTCTTAGTGAGCTTGCTAGAGCAGTTTTGGGCAAGTTCTTGGTGAGCTTGCTAAAGCAGATCAGTGGATTGCCTACCTGAGTAGATCAATGTATTGCCTAGCTTTGAGCAGATCAAAGTAATCATTTGTATTGGGATAAGGATCCTTATTTCTATGTGAAATATTATAAGGATATTATCTTGTGGAGTACCCCACATTGGGGGAACCACGTTAAATCTTGTGTCTCAATTGTGTGTGGTGATTTGTGCACTTGTTTACTATTGCTATCTATGTCATTAATGCACACTACTATATTTGGTTATTGCAATTAAGGACACTAATTGATATTGGTTTGGAAAGAAAGTAAAAAGTGGGCGCTATACTGTTCACCCCCCTCTCGATATAAGCTTGTGTTCTTCAATTGGTATCAGAGCGGGTTCCTTCGAAAAGGCTAACAACTTGAAGGCAGATTCTACTAGGTTATAGGATGGACAAATGGTATATTGACAATGGGTGCTCTAGCCATATGACTGGGTATAAGAATAAGTTCATTTCTTTAAAAGGGAACAACAGTGGATCTATGAGATTTGGTGATAATGCTTTAGCTAAAATCAAAGGGAGAGGAACTTTAAGTTTGGATGATGGAAAGACTACTACATAGGGTGTACTCTATGTTGAGGGTCTAAAACACAATCTACTGAGTGTAAGTCAGCTTTGTGATCGAGGGTACATAGTTACTTTTTCCTCTACAGGATGCAAAATCAAGGAAACAAAAATAGGGAAGCTTGTTGCAAATGCAGAAAGAACCAATAACAATCTCTACATGCTCAGTGAAATAAAAAGGGAAAAATGTCTTCTATCTCAAGAAGAAGAAAGTTGGTTATGGCATAAAAGGTTGTGTCACTTGAACTTCGATAACATAGTAAGGATAAGCAACAAACAAATTGTCAGAGATCTACCAAAGATAAAAAGACCTTCAAATACAATTTGTGCACAGTGTCAGTATGGAAAGCAGACAAGATCAAGTTTCAAGGCAAAATAATATTCCTCTTCCAAGGTATTAGAATTGATTCATACTGATTTATGTGGTCCTATGAGAACCAAAATCCTGCAAGGTGAAAGCTACTTTATGTTGTTCATAGATGATTATTCTAGAATGACCTGGGTTGTTTTTATGAAAGAGAAATCAGAGGCATTTGAGCATTTCAAAGTATTCAAAGAAATGGTAGAAAATGAAATAGGAAAGAAGATCAAGTGTTTGCGATCAGATAGAGGAGGGGAATTCATCTCTACATAATTCATTGAGTTTTGTGCAGAACATGGAATCAAAAAATAATACTCAGTATCCAGGACTCCTCAACAAAATGGAGTAGTAGAAAGAAAGAATAGAACTCTTGAGAATATGGCCAGAGCAATGCTAAATGAATCAAGAATCTCAGATGGGTTTTGGAAGGAAGCAATCAAGTACAACAAGTCTATGTTATGAATAGAGCTCAAGTTAGAACAAAGCAACATAAGACTCCATATGAGTTTTGGAAAGGAAGACCTCCCACGGTAAACTACTTCAAAATTTTTGGAAGTAAGTGTTATATCAAAAGAGAGGATAAGGACTTGGGCAAGTTTGATCCTAGATGCGATGAAGGTATTTTTCTTGGATACTCTACAAAGAGTAAGGCCTACAGATGCTACAATAAAAGAACACATACCATGGTGGAAAGTATAAATGTCAGAGTTGATGAAAGAATAGGAATAAATGAGCCATCTCAGGAAGATATTCTTGAAGAAGAAGAAAGTTGTCAGGAAGAAATGGGTGAAGATTCAGATGAAGAAGATTTGCAAAATATACCCTCCAAAACTTCATCAAGATATATTCATAAAAATCATCCAGAGGACTTGATCATTGGCAACCCTGATGTAAGATAGACAAGAAGAGGAATCATAGGCTCAATAGAACAAGCAAATGTTTCACTACTATCCAAGCTAGAACCAAAGGATTTCAGAGAGGCAGAAAGTGATGAATGTTGGATTAAAGCAATGAAGGAAGAACTAGATCAGATTGAAAAAAGTAAGACTTGGGAATTAGTTCCAAGACCAAAAGGAAAAAATGTAATTGGTACTAAATGGGTCTACAGGAACAAACTGAATGAAGATGGTCAAGTCATCAGGAACAAGGCAATATTGGTGTGTAAAGGATATGCACAAGTAGAAGGAATTGATTTTGATGAGACCTTTGCACCAGTTGCAAGATTGGAAGCTATACAGATGTTTTTGGCACTTTCAAGCTACAGGAATTTCAAAGTATATCAGATGGATGTCAAATCAGCATTTTTGAATGGTCATTTAGAAGAAGAAGTTTACATTGAACAACCAGATGGGTTTAATCAAGCAGATAAGCCAGATTATGTATGCAGATTGAAGAAGGCTCTTTATGGCTTAAAGCAAGCTCCTAGAGCATGGTATTCAAGACTGGATAAATATCTTCGAGAGCAAGGTTTCAGAAAGGGAACAGTTGATAGCAATCTGTATATTAAAAATAAGGGAAATGATTTGATGATTGTGGAAGTTTATGTGGATGATATTATTTTTGGGGGTAGCAATGACAGAATGTGTCAAGAATTTGCAAGAAACATGACTAATGAGTTTGAAATGTCTATGCTTGGTGAATTAACCTTTTTCCTCGGATTACAGATTTCACAATTAGAAAAAGGGATATTTCTTTCACAAACAAAGTATATAAAGGAGATGTTGAAGAAATTCAAAATGGAAGATAGTAAGCCAGTTAGTACTCCAATGGTTACAGGGTGCAAATTAAGCAAAGATGATGAATCACCTGATGCAAATCAAACTCTATATAGATCTATGATTGGTAGCCTGTTATATGTTACAGCCACAAGACCAGATATAATACAGGTAGTTGGTTTAGTGGGAATATTTCAAGCAGCTCCAAAAGAATCACATGTGATAGCAGTGAAAAGAATACTCAGATATCTCAAAGGAACAATGGAGTATGGTCTATGGTATCCTAGAAGTAGTAAGTTCACTCTCACAGCATACACAGATGCATATTGGGTAGGAAATATTGATGATAGAAAAAGCACAAGCGGAGGAGCATTCTTTCTTGGTGATTGCCTAGTTTCTTGGCTGAGCAAGAAACAACCATCAGTGTCACTTTCCACAATAGAGGCAGAATATATTGCAGCAACAACATGTTGTTCACAGGTATTATGGATGAAATAGACTCTCAAATATTTCAGTATAGAACATGATCATCCCATTCCTATTCTATGTGATAATACTAGTGCTATAAGTATCTCGAAGAATCCAGTAATGCATGCCAGAACAAAGCACATTCCAATCAAGTATCACTTTTTAAGAGAGCAGGTTACAGAGCAACAAGTAAGATTGGAATATGTTCCTACAAAAGATCAGATTGCAGACATATTTACAAAACCATTACCAAGAGAAACGTTTGAGCGTTTGAGAGAAAATCTGGGAGTAAAAGTACTCCCACCCCAAAATTAATCACCTCAAGAGAGAAGGTGGTGAGGGGGCTAAGCTTAAGAGTCATATATTTTAGCCCCATAGGTGTCCCTTTTGCCATTGATGTCAAAGGGGGAGAGATTTGAGTAAGGGGGAGAGCATTGAGTTAGGGGGAGCAGCCTCCAAAGAGAGCATTGAGTTAGGGGAGCAGCCTCCATAGAGAGTATTGAGTCAGGGGGAGCAACTTTGATTCTCAGAGATGGTTTTTGCAGTGATTGTGGTTTTTGCATTAGAGGTGTTGCCATCAATGACAAAGGGGGAGATTGTTGGCAATTTGAGTTATTTTATGTTGTCATTGATGTCACATGGATCACATTGAGTTTTTGTGGCCAAAGCATTTCATAAATAAGCATTTATGATATTTTGGAGAGCATGGATATATATAGGGTTTTTGTGAAAACCAAGGTAGGAAAAATAAAAGGTTTTATTTAAAACCATGGATGGCATATTTGAAATGGGTTTTTCTTAAAACCCAGGTTGGCTTTTTGTTTCATCGAAAAAGGTGCCCCGGTGATGGAGATATTTATTTTTAAATATTTAGTTTAAATTTTAAATTATTTAAAATTTAAATTTTAATTTTAAAATTAAATATATTAATTTTAGCGCCGACTAAAGAAAGGAGGAAAGGCTATATTAATTTATAGCGCCGACGTCTAAAGAAAGAGGAAAGGCATATATATATGCCAACAAAAGCTTAGACTTCATGATCCCAATGCTTATTTTTCGAATGCCTTCGATTGGGGAACGAATTGCGAAAAGAGAGAGAAGTGTGACTTTGGTCTATTGAAAAATCATTCATGGAGTTTAATAAGATGCATAGGCATATTTGGCCTAGCGGTTCATGCATTGTGTGTTATGCAGGAGGTCCTACGATCGAGTCCCGCCATGGTTATTTGCTTTGTTGAAGCGCTCGAAGCGCTGTTAAGTTTTTCGAAGGGTGCATAAGTTTATGATATAAGTTTTTGTTCGTGTCCCTTTGGACACGTGAGGGCATGTGGCCCAATGGCAGGTTGGCTGTGGTTAAAGCGCTGAGCAAGGAGACATCACGAGATCGAATCCCGTCAAGGACAGAGGCAAGTTAATAATTTTTTAATATATTTTATTTTTCTAAAGTTGCCCTAGGAGGAATAAGGGTTGTGATGCATGTTTAGAAAAAGAGAGATTTCTGGTGTTTCTCCTTTTGAAAGTATATCATATTATATATCGTTGGAAAGATTATTTCGAGGGCTATTTGATTAACTTTCTTAGAGGGAGAAATAAGGTGTATGTAAAGAGATATTTCTATTTTTGTAAAGGGTTTCAAAAGTGAAGGTTGTTTTGTTCTTTTTCAAAGGTGATTAATTCTTTCATGAGGGGACATGTTGTATCTTATTGAGTAGGAGTGATAAGGTGTTATTTGGATATTATTGTTGTGATATTAATCATGATCTCTAACCCTTGTTGAAAGTTGAAAAAGAAGTTTGTTGAGTGTGGCAGATTTAGTGGACATCCAATAAGGCATCAAAAGGTATGAGCAATATTCTCCATTGACTTTGTTTATGGTGGTTGATTTCTGAAATATCATTGGAGAGAAAATGATTGATTGTGGTTTCCTTTTTGAAAGTGGTTGGTTGAATGCTTCAAGGTTTTTTGGTTTGAGAGTTGTGTTTAAACCTTGTTTTATAAGCATAGTTGTTGAAGCCCATTGGTTATGCAAAGAACTTGAGTTAGAAAAGAACATGAGTATCATTGTTATGTGAGATTTGTGGTTGAGCATTGTTGGAAACATTTGAGTTGGTTGATACATGCTTGGACTAGGGTTTTGTGAGAAAGAGTTGTCCCTTGTGGTGATTGGTTGAGTTGAGTTGATTGAGCCTAGTCAAGTGATTGTGTGAGGTGATTGTTCAAGTCCCATGAAACAAACTATTCTATAATTCTGATTTGAGTTGAGATTGAGCTTTGAGATTAGAACATATTGAGTCTCTAACAATTCTCTTTATGCTTCTATAATATTTGAGTTGAGTTGAGATCATTGTGGATCATTGTTGTCATCCATTGTAGAGTGCATTGCCATTCATTGTTGAGTTCATCATTGAGCCTTGCCTTCATAGATTTGTGGATGATATTTGAGTGCTACTTGAGCATGATTGGTTGAGCCTTTGAGAAGGCTTTTGGGACAGATTTGTGGATAAATTTGAGCAAGTTCTTGGTGAGATTGTTGAGCATATTTTGAGCAAGTTCTTGGTGAGCTTGTTGAGCATATTTTGAGCAAGTTCTTGGTGAGCTTGTTGAGCAGATTTTGAGCAAGTTCTTGGTGAGCTTGTTGAGCATATTTTGAGCAAGTTCTTGGTGAGCTTGTTGAGCAGATTTTGGGCAAGTTCTTAGTGAGCTTGCTAGAGCAGATTTTGGGCAAGTTCTTGGTGAGCTTGCTGAAGCAGATTTTGGGCAAGTTCTTAGTGAGCTTGCTAGAGCAATTTTGGGCAAGTTCTTGGTGAGCTTGCTGAAGCAGATCAGTGGATTGCCTACCTGAGCAGATCAGTGTATTGCCTAGCTTTGAGCAGATCAAAGTAATCATTTGTATTGGGATAAGGATCCTTATTTTTGTGTGAAATATTATAAGGATATTATCTTGTGGAGTACCCCACATTGGGGGAACCACGTTAAATCTTGTGTCTCAATTGTGTGTGGTGATTTGTGCACTTGTTTACTATTGCTATCTATGTCATTAATGCACACTGCTATATTTGGTTATTGCAATTAAGGACACTAATTGATATTGGTTTGGAAAGAAAGTAAAAAGTGGGTGCTATACTGTTCACCCCCCTCTCGGTATAAGCTTGTGTTCTTCAGAACAATACTTTTTCTAGCTATACTTGCACCAAATATTGGATTCTTAAGTCAAATCTTGTGAGCCATAAAAAATTTCCAAATTAGAACATAATAAATTATGGCTCTACACACCACTATCACTTCCATACAAGCCTATAAATATATCAACATAGATTACCTCTCAAGGTTGCAAACCATCAACCTTAAATACAACTATATTTTATATTATTGTAGATAGGTTCATGAAGATGGCAACCATGGTACCATGTATAAAAATAATTTACATAATAGACCTATTAAAGCTATTATGTCAATCTATTTGCATCCACTTTGGTATACCAACTCCATAATTTTAGATTTAGACTCTTAATTTATCTATAATTTTTAACTTTCCATTTATAGGAGTAATTCACACTAAGCTATAAATTTTCATAACTTTCTATTCATAGATAGATGGGTAAACTAAGATAGTGAATAAGATCTTGGTACATCTACACTAGATTTATAAATTTTAGCACCCTTGAATATGGTATGTGAGTTTATCATTTATTAAACATTCCTACAAGATGTTTTTGTAGAGTTTAAATAATCATAATCATTTCTAGGCATGCTTCAAATTTTAACCAAGTGTGCCCATAGATATTTTCTTCCAATTTTGATTGGTGCTAAGATGGAAATACATGTTAATAAATCTAATAAGGATAACTAATTATTTTAGAAAATGTAACATATTTAGACTCAGGTGAAAAATATTATTGAATGCTAATGCTATATGTATAAGGAATGACATGATCAACACAAGACTCCACATGGATTTTAAGTTGGAGATAAGATTCAAATCCACATGAAAGAACACTTCTCTAGTCCAGGAAAAAGTATAAAATCATTGTGTTTTAGTTCCTATATGATTAAATTTATTGTAGGTGAGAGGGCTTTAGTTCTCATTTTGTTATCTTTCTTAACATTTAATAATTTATATTTAACTCCTCAGGCCATGTTATTCTCCTATTTTAGAGCATGTGGTGGTACCATTTTTGATATATATAGATCTAAATTAGGTAGAACATATGATACTATATCAATTGGTTTATATTATGAATAAGAGTAATCATAAGGGATACAAAACATATTCATGGTTGTTAAAAATGGTAAATTTATAGCTAAATACAAATGGTATATGCTTGACCCACTAAAGCATCTCTTTTCATTGTGATAGGTTGATTTTTTAGATATGATTGCTTCCCAAGGGGTGTGAATAAACTAAGAAAATAAAGGGTGACATAACTCCATAGGAACAATGAAAAAAATAACTTTGGATTTTAGGCCTTTGTTACTATCCACACTTCTTATAAAAAAAGCTAATTCCATCACAATATATGTGTTAGATTTACTCATTTCACTAAAAAAATATATGATTTCATGACCATTATGGTAATAACCTTGCTCTAGAAACAATACCTATGGTTCCCATGCAGAAAAAAATATACTTGAGGTTTCAACACATGTTAATGTCATATCCCAAAGTATATAGAAGCCACCATCCTAGTAATGGGTATAAGGGATTTATTTACAACTACCTAGTCTTATCACTTGGTATCATATAGACTTCAACATAACAAAAAATGAAATGGATAATTCAATAATTGCCATGAAAATAGCTTCTTTAAAAATTAGGATTTGAATTGTTTTATATTCTAACCGCTTGTAACTATTATATATTTGTATATAGCTTATAATTATCTTAATGTGCTTATCATCGACTGCTTCTTTAGATTCTCTAGTTTTCCTTCTAAGTTACTATCCCCTTCACTTCTTCCATTTTATTGTTCCTATTCTCAAATATTTCTCTGTCAAATCCCTTATTATCCCTACAATTATTAAAATTTTATTTTTATACCTTTTCAATACACAAGAATAAATTGTACTTGGAACTAGCATGCTATGTGCCTCATTACTAAGCATTTACACTTTTATCAATATTGCCTCATCAGCATTGTATTTTTAGGTATAATTACATTTGCAATATCTATAAATAAAGTTTCATTAATTTGAGAAATATTTTTTTGTGCCTTGTTCTACTACACAACCCTAAAAAATAACTCATTTGACACCACAAGCTAGTTAAGGAGTTGTCCTCTATACCACCACATATTAGGGTTAATAGTTGATGCAGGAGCATCCAGTGACATTTGATGTAGAAGCATCCAGAGCTAGCAGAGCCAACTTCAAATTATTGGCTAAGGAAGGAAGATGTCACGATTTCACGACATGTCACGAAATCACGACCAAAAGAGGAGAGAGAAAGAGGAGGAAAAGTATCGCGATATCATGATAGAAAAAGTGTCGTGATATCATGACACAAACTGGAGGGAGAAGCCAACAGATAAAACTATCGTGATATCATGACAAAAAAGGTGTCGCGATATCGCGACACCAAGAGGAGAGAGAAGCGAGCGGAGAAAAGATGTCATGATATCGCGATACAAAAATGGAGAAAGACGCTAGCAGGGAAACTGTCATGATATCACGACATGTTTCATAGGAGAAGCAAGGAAGACAAAGATGTCGTGATTTCATGACCCGACGAAGAGAAAGGAGGTGAGGGAGAAAAATTTCATGATTTCACAACATGTCGCATTTTTGCGACTCGAAGAGAAGAGAAAGTAGATGAAGGGAAAAGTGTCACGATATCGTGACATGTCACGATTTCGCAACCTGAAGAGAAAGGAGAGAGCGAGGAAGCTGAAATGTCATGATATCGTGACATGTCGCAATATCGCAACCGGTAGAGAAAAGGACGAGCAAGAGGGAGAAGATGTTGTGATATCGCGACATGCTACATTTTTGGGAGGCCATTACAGAACAAGGTTAGTGAGAGACACATGGCAACACAGAACAACACGTGGCACCAAGGTGTAGTGGAAAAAGGCACAGACCAGCAGTGAACATGAGTGGACGACAGTTACAGGGTGTCATTGTGAAATGCAGTTATGGAACCAACGAAGACGAACAGTCATGGCAAAAATGAAGTGCAGGGCCATTAGTTGGAAGACTGAGAGTCACACCAGAGATTATAAAAGGGTAGGCAAAAGGTGTGCAGAGGGGTTGGAAAATAGTTGTAGGCAGAGGTTGCAGTTGCGAGGCCAGAGGGCCATCCTGGCCCTGCTTGCGTTGTTTTTCTTCTAGAGGAGCTGAAGGGTTCCTGGGTAGTGTAGGCAGATGCACCGAGCGTGAGGCAGTCTACACTAGGTTCCATGGAGACGAAAGATCATAAAATAGATGCACCAAGCGTGAGGTAGTTTTGGACTGTGTTTCCTTCCAGAGAAAGCTCAGAGTTCTTGGGTAGTGTAGGTAGATTCACCAAGCATGAGGCATTCTACACCAGGATCGTGCATGTCAAAGGACGATAGAGAAAGCGATGCATGAATTTACTTCCAGATGGGAGGTTAATGGCTGTGACCATTGTTCTATAATTTGATTGCAGACTATAGAGGGTCAAGGCCTCTATAAAAACCCAAGTGTTGTAATAGGAGAGCATGGTGAGCTGGAGATTGCAATAGAGTATAGAAAAACTACGCCTGCGGGCTAGTTCATTGTAAAAATATTTTGAAAATTAATGAATGAAATTTTTAGATCTGAGCATGCAATTTTTAGTCTCCATCAAGTGGTATCAGAGCTAGAAGATTCTAAGCATGTATGCAGAGCACCAAATGTGAGGCATCTTGCACTAGGATCTGTGGAAGAGTGGTGAGAAGACAGAAGGGTTGATTTGAGAGAGTTCAAGTCCTTGTGTAGAATAAGGCGATAGAATAGTGCAGAAGTGAAGGTCACTTCTCCATCAACCCTGGGTGTCTAATGCAGGAGCATCTAGTGGCATCTAATGCAAAAGCATCCAGAGGTAGCAGAGCCAACTTTGAAAAATTGGCTAAGGAAGGAAGATGTCATGATTTCACGTCACAAAATCATGACCAAAAGAGGAGAGAGAAAGATGAGGACAACTGTCACGATATCACAAAAAAAAAAGTGTCGCGATATCGTGACACAAACTGGAGGGAGATGCCAGTAGATAAAACTATCACGATATCACGACAGAAAAGGTGTCACAATATCACGACACCAAGAGGAGAGAGAAGCGAGCGGAGAAAAGATGTCACAATATCGTGACACAAAAATAGAGAAAGATGCTAGCAGGGAAACTGTCATGATATCACGACAGGTTTCATAGAAGAGGCAAGGAATACAAAGATGTCACGATTTCGTGACCCAACGAAGAGAAAGGAGGCGAGGGAGAAAAATGTCACGATTTCATGACATGTCGCATTTTCGTGACTAGAAGAGAAGAGAATGCAGATGAAGGGAAAAGTGTCGTGATATCACGACATGTCGTGGTTTCATGACCCGAAGAGAAATGAGAGAGCGAGGAAGCCAAAACATCATGATATCATGACATGTCATGATATCGCGATCGACAAAGAAAAGGATGAGCAAGAGGGAGAAGATGTCGTGATATCGCAACATGCTACATTTTCAAGAGGCCATTACAGAACGAGGTCAGTGAGCGACACATGGTAGCACAGAACAACATGTGGCACCAAGGTGCAGTGGAAACAGGCATAGACCAGTAGTGAATGGGAGTGGACGACAGTTACAGGGTGCCGTTGCAAAATGTAGTTATGGAACCAACGAAGACGAATAGTCATTGCAGAAATGAAGCGAAGGGCCATTAGTTGGAAGACTGAGAGTAACACCAGAGATTATAAAAGGACAAGCAGAAGGTGTGTAGAGGGGTTGGAAAAAAGTTGCAGGTAGACGTTGCAGTTGCGAGGCTAGAGGACCATCTTGGCCTTGCTTGCATTGTTTTTCTTCTAGAGGAGCTAAAGGGTTCCTGGGTAGTGTAGGCAGATGTGCCGAGCGTGAGGCAGTCTACACCAGGTTCCATGGAGACGAAAGACCATGAAACAGATGCGCCGAGCGTGAGGCAGTTTTAGACTATGTTTCCTTCCAGAGAAAGCTCAGAGTTCCTGGGTAGTGTAGGCAGATTTTCCGAGCATGATCGTGCATGTCAGAGGACGACAAAGAAAGCGATGCATGAATTTACTTCCAGATGGGAGGTTAATGGCTGCGGCCATTGTTCTATAATTTTATTACAGACTATAGAGGGTCGAGGCCTCTATAAAAACCCAAGTGTTGTAATAGGAGAGTATGGTGAGCTAGAGATTGCAATAGAGTATAGAAAAACTACGCCTACGGGCTAGTTCATTGTAAAAATATTATGAAAATTAATGAATGAAATTTTTAGATCCGAGCGTGCAATTTTCAGTCCCCATCAATAGTGTAGATCACTAATAAGTATATTATTAATTTATGAGGTAGAAGACATATAAATAAGCATTGTGATATCATTTTTTATTGTATCACATAGTATAATTCTACTAAAATACTTATGTCTACATGTGTTTCAAATATGGGATCATGACAACAATGTATTTCCTAGAAATAGTATCCCATTTATACACTATTACCCATACTATTACCAATGTATCAATTTAAGAATTATGATGTAAAAAACCATTTAATCTATGCACTCATATGGTACTTAGAATTCATTATACATGACCTTATATAGTGGGAATACAAAGATAAATGATTTAAACTATGGAAATATATCACTAATTGTGATGTTATGTTTGGAGAGTTCCCCGTTGTTTCAAGAGTTGTAGCTATCCTCACTTTTATTGATCACGTAACTCATGTAATAAGGAGGTAGATACTCAACCATATCTATAGGTTTTCTATGGAATTAATAATGGTTTCAACATTATTGCTCCATAATATTATGATTATTCATACCATATGCATAATATTTGTAAATTATTAACACCCCCATACCAAAAAGGGTTATTTTCCATGGTGGATGAGTTTAATGATACATAGTGATATTTGGCATTATTAATTTAAGCATATAAGTTATGGCTCCTTGAGGCAAATAAGTCTTTATATTATCTACAACATTCCCTCTATTAATCTATCTTCAGTATGTTCTAAGCAATATGTATTATAAAAACACCATATGAATATATTTCCAAAGGAAAAACACAAGGTGATTCTCAGGAATTAGAGATAATTCATAATGATATTTTTTGGACTATAAGCACCTAACCTATTATATAAAACTAATAGCAAGTTTCCATTTTTAATGATTATATGAATGCTATTTAGATATACAAAATTATATTAAGTGCTTATATAATTCACAAATTTGAGGATCTGAAAATACTAGTGTTTAATATCAAAGTGAATAAAATATCAATCACATAAGGACTAGTCATGAAGAATAATATGATAATAAGGACAACTACTTGTATCACTAATAAAACATAATTTTGAGTGTTGAGTGAGATATAAGCCTTAATTTTTTTATTTAGTATGTTTGGGTAGATTACTTTTTATCACATTCCTATAGATTTAATGAATATATTTAATTGAAGAGTCACAAATGTATTTTTATTGGATATGATGTGGTATTAAAGGGATATAAACTATATGATTCAATCAATCATGATGAAGTAGTTAAAGGAGATGTTACATTTGATGATAACTATTATGATAAAATATCAATATCACTTTAAGATATTCTATTGATGTTTATTCCTACTTCATATCAAATCTTATTTTTATGGTTCATATTATACTCAATTCCTACTCTAGATACTATAGTTTTTTTGCTATCCCCTAACATTTTTATTATAGTGCTTGATATTTCTTCTCTACATGTTTTCACTTTATTAAGTGTTTACTCTCATACTATAAAGGTACCTCAAACCTTAAAGAGATATCCCTTGGGTTTTAAATATGGTCTTAGAGATAAAATGATTTGATAAAAGATTTTACTTCAAGTAATGAGTTTTTCCCCTTGCTATTATTCCTCCTATGGATTATCGTATAACCAAATGTTATAGGACTACTTTTTATTATGTAGACTCAATCACATAGTATAAAAATTATTAGAAGACCTTCGTACCTTTATTTTTATTGGAAAAGTAATTTTTATCAAAACTAATTTCATATGCTTAGGGAAAAAATTGTCCTATGTGAGAGATAATTATAGGATTCTCTCATAAATAATGAAACTTGGGAGTTGGTTACCTTAACCAATGAAAATATTATTATTATTATTTATAAATGGTCTATAACTTCACATTTTTGCTAATGGTAAAATTGAAAATATAAAGTATATAAATTGTTGGAAAAAAATTTCTTAGAAAGATGTAGTTTAGTATAATGACACTTCTAACCCTATTGCTCATATGGAATCCATGTAAATAATTCTTTCTGTTATTGCTACAGTATAATTGGAGGTTTACCATGTGGATATTATGAGTGATTTAATTCATAATGATCTTAACGATGATATTTATATAAAAATATGGTCATGTTTTATTCTTAACAAACCAACAAGTTTGGTTTATAGAGTGGGAAATACTTTTATTGAATCAAATATGAACCTAGTGATTGGTAAGAGAAAACACATATATTTTATCTTACTTGCATATTTTTTAAAATCAAGGTGAAAAATGGTGTTTAAATATAGAAAACTCTCATTTTCATTTTAGGAGTTAATCATTACTCAAAATTTTCACTTGATAATGTAGTACATGATGATGTAATGTTAGGATATATTTGAGATGATAGATTTGGGCCTACTTCATTATTTTTTGAGTTAAAAAATAGTTTAATATTTTTTATTATTTTCTATTTCTTAGTTATATATGCATTGGTTGTTTTATTTTAGTTTTAGATGTAATGTTGTAAGTTGAATTCCATACATTTGCTTTATATTGAGGTAGTTGTCCTTTTCAATTGATTAATATTTCTGATTTTTAGTATTTGAAAGTTAGAAGTCTTTATCTTACTTGCAACAAGGAAAACATTTAATTTATCATTAGGATTTTTCCGTATATGTAGGTGGCTTGTGAGAGCCACTAAAAGGATGACAAAGGAATTTTATGTTACACAAAATATACTATTCATGTGGTCGTTCATTATGAAGGAGGGGATTCTAGTGTTTTGTAATGGTGCTTAAATACATTGTAGGATGTTTATTTGGATGAGTGGAAATATAATTTGGCCTATATATATATTTTTTTGCATTTTAGTTTTATTTCTTAGAGCTCAAAAACTAACATATAGAATGTTTATCCTTCATGTATGTAGAATATTATAGTGTGGTTCTATTTAGGAAAATTATTTGTAAGGAGATAACTATTACTTGAAAAACCATAATACTTTGTTTATACTTCATTGATAATTGTATCAAGAATTAACGAATAAAGTATATTATGATTTGGATGAATTATATCACAAATCTTCATTCCTAAGTATATTTTGCATTGGCATATGTGGATTTGTAAGTTATATAAAATATAAATTTATGATGGTTAGCCTATAATTACCTTCATCTCATTATGGGAGGGTAGTGGCATGGGAGATATTCCATAAGGTGAGTTATTCAAATTTATTAATATTTCATGTATTGACCGTAAACAACATTGTATTTTGGGACATATTATATATATTTCATATAGGTTCTTTTTCACCTTAATAGTTGATCCATACATTATAGCATGATCAAATATCATATATTTTATGGTTCTTAAGCTTTATGAAATTGTATTGTGGGGATTATGTGTATTCCCCACCCAACTAATTTTTATATTGGATATAAATTATTTGGTTAATTAATAACTATGGTGTTTAAGTTCATATTCATATTTTTATCTTAGTTTCTCTTTCATGTTCTATATTTTTATTTTTTATTTTTTCCATAATAGTTTTTTCCTATTCAATTCTCACCAAATTGTTGTGACTTTTTCTTGTTTTTAGAACATGTGTGGATGTTCATCACTTGATATAATACTTATTTATATTTGAGTTCCCATTATTTTCAAAAAATGAAAAGATGCAATCAATCCACTCAAACATTATATAGAAAGCATAAAAGAAAAAAATAAAATAAAATAGACCTAGATGTTTTAGATGCATGTAGGCACCATAAATAATGACTATATCATCCCTAGATAAGATTAATAACACTTTTATGATAAAAATGTTGAGTGGTGAGCGTTATTTATACAAATAGAGAAAACCCTAATTATATAATATAGCTTAACATAAGCTAACATAATAAGAGGGCCCAATGTTATTTACAAGTTATAAAAAAGGTTTATCCATAACAAGGTTAACCACAAGCCATAGGGTTGACATAATAAAATGTTATAATAAATTCTTTGCATTTCACAATGAATGCTCTTTGGCCAATTAATATTAGATCATACAATTTTGATCTTAGTCATGAAATAGATAACACATTAAACAACCCCATAATTTAAACTAAGAGGTCATGGAGACAAGTCATTAGTGACAATTCAGTAGTGTTATCATCTATAAGTTGTCCATGGATATTCAATAATATAGCTTTAATCCTTTATGATATTAGTAAATAATTATTTTTAAATTGTCTTTCCCTTCTATAGTATCCATAAATTATCTTTGACTCGTTTAAAAACTTAACCAGACCCTTGGGCCCATGGATATTAGCCTTAGATCTGATTTCGTTTGCATGTACCAATATTTATGGAGTGCCAAAAAAATCCTTATTGCCACCTATAAATGAACTAGGTGTAAGCACCCCTAAAATCCCTATCTTTTTTTAAAAAAAACCAACCTATCTTGGAGCTCACCCATCTCTACTACTTATACAAGTCCATTAGCATAAGCGTACTAGGTGACAACATGATAACAATATCATCCCCATATTTTATTTGTGCGATATTACCTCTTCTCATTTAATTGAAACGAGAATGAGATTTACTCACATGCATCCATTTATGTGAATACTCTTAGCTTCTTTCGGTACTAACCATTCTTCCCAATGGTTATCTTATTTCTTCTACGATCATTTGAGAAGAATCCCATTATTCATTGTGGCCCATATAAATCCTTCTATGTGGTAACAGTAGACTCGTGATGGGTTTTATTTTAAGCTCCTTAGAATTGCCAACTATTAATTTTCTAAACCCCTTCTTGTGTAGTCTAAAATTAAAACATAAGTACTCCAAAATCATAAAGCATTCAAATATTCCCATAGTTGAATAAGATTCTAACTAATAGCAAAGACTAGCTTCAATAATATGAAATTACTAAGATCATTATCAACATTGAAAAATACACAAAACAATCGTCACATTCCAAAATGTCTTATTAACTTATGAGAAAGGTTCGAGGTGTAGACCAATTGGTTCATCCAAACACCATAAGGGGGTGAAGGTCCAAGGTTCAAATATCGGGCCTCGCCGGACTAAATGCTTGTCCCTTTCCTAGTGCTTTCAGTGGCGTAAAAGGTTTAAAATGATTATGGCATGGTGGTTATAGGGGCAGACTGCATGAAGATCTGTGTGGCGGCTTTCGGTGCAGACAACGTAGAATATTGTGGCGGCCATAAAAAGCTGGACAGCCTACTCGGATTCATGGTGGCTATTGATTCCACCATGTAAATACAAAAAGAAAAAATATATATTTAACTTATGAAATAAATATACATTTAAACGATTCACAAGATATGAACATTTTTTGAAAGCATCCACAAATCATCTCTCTAAAATATTAAGGATTACACAAGATGTTGATCTAATGAAGAGAATTGTGATCTTTATACTCTTTTATAAGATATTGTTGGCTATAATTATTACATTCCATGGCAATCATAAATATTGTACATTCAGACTCAAAAGCTAGAGCATTACCTAGCTATAAACTCAACCATCGATCAACACTTATTTTAAACAACAATAGTCTACTAAAACACCACATTTCAACACAGATTTAATTTAAATACAACTCAATATCATTACATCATCCGCTGGGATTTTATTTTACTTATAACATCCCATGAAGATGAAAGGATGATACAACATCATCATTTGCTGGAAACACCAAGATACACTTCTAGATCTGATTGAGATATCTCTCAAAGATTCCACCACAAGTTAACTTAGGATAAGTACACTACAACCTCTATCCATCTCCTCCAAAATAACATTGGTCAATCACTCCTTTGAGACCTTCCTTTTAACCACCGATATGGGATTGGCCTATGCAAGGGATCATAGACGACCTCCCAAAAATCATAACATTAAAGTTATTCATGCAGTGCACTCACTTCTATTGGTGCAAATCCAATTTCGACAATCTCATTCATTACAAATTGTAGCACATAAGTCTCATTTTATTTAATAAAACTCACACCAAATCAATGGAAAGAATACAAATTCCAATCAAGATTCATTCAATTGAATTTCCTTTCTAAAAGCATAGCAAATAACCATTTTTGTAAAATGAAACTTGCACTAACAAATTCTTTTATCATAGTCTACCGATAACATGCATCACAAGCAATTACTCATAGATAAGCATACAAATCCGCAATATGAATACTCCTATCTATATGATGTGAATGACTAGCCTTAGCATCTCTTGAAGGTAACACCATTTCTTTAAGCAAGCGTATCAAAATATTTCACAAATCCAACATAATTCCATACATTTCAATTTCTCAAACAAACCTAATTCTTCAAAGTGAAATAGTTTTAGAAATTCACATGGGAATGTCCTATAAAAGATCCATTCTTCATCCATACATAATAGTTCACTAAAACAAGATACACTGCTAGAGAAATTCCTTCACTCTTCTATTTTTCAATCTTTAAAACCAAATATTGTAAAAAAAACATTCAATAAAGTCTTGGTGTCGGCTAAAATAAAAATAGCACTATACTTGGCTGATGACTATAGATGACTGCACATTCACGTGGCACCAAAAATCTATCTACAGAGAAGTTTTCTCTTTGTTCTATTCATCTATTCTATCATAAGCTTTAATCTTCCACAAAGAAAGGATAGAACCATAATGTTTCACTAATCACAAAGGAAAATTGTAGGAGACCAAGACACGATTTAATATCAAAAGCATATGTCTAGACCGGCTCTAAGCTTTCTCATATTAGCTCAATGAAATTTAAGATCGACATCTACAACACTTCCAATACTTTACTATGAAACATAAACTACAAGTAATCGATATAACTACAGTTTGATCTAGTGTTTCAACTAACGTACTGGAAATCACGAAGCATCGCTACTCAAGATAACATAACCCATTACTTAACTATTACACACACAGCCAAAATATTCATTGAAGGTCTACCTGACGCTTTTCAAAATCCCTTTCCAAGCTTCTTTGATGCTCCTCCTAGCCATTTTGTAATTTGTCACTCTTTTCTCTATTTTTTTTCCTTCGATCCATTACTTACCTTTATCAATATGGCCTTCCATATTATTTTACCACTCCCCATTTACTGGTGGATATACAAGAGAACATTACTCCATGACTTAGAGAATGTCACCTCTCATCAAGAGCACATTTTGGACTCCCAACTGGAAGTTTATTTCTAACTAATCCAACGTATTCACAACACACATGGAACTCTTAAAATTAGTGGGTTTCCTTTGTTGAGTGAATCGTATCGACTCACTATGAGTATCATAATTTCATATCTCAACAAATTCCCCCCACTCTCATAGATGTCAAAGACAACAAGCAGCACATAATGATTCCAAACATCACATGGTTTAAAATCAATATTATTTCTCTTATTTATTAATTGGGTATTTTCCTATAAGCTCTATGTTTCTTTTTGAAAGAACAACAAATTAAACAAATATTACTTTGGCAATCATTATAATCTTGAAATAAATGAAATTCAGCCCAAAGCAAATATCAACAAGCATCAACAATCTTCAACTAAAACTTGATGTTTCTTTTCTTATGCAAATCATGTTATGCATCTTCATGGAGGAGCATTTTTCCATGTTGCTCCCTCCCTTTTATTCTGACAATTTACCCATCACATCATTTCCCTTAGGCAATCCCATACTCGGTGGTTAGTTCTTTCTACCACTGTAAAGAGACCTATTCCTGCAAAAGTGTTCTTTCATTAGCAGCATCATATTCTCTCACAAAATGCATGTTTCACCAAACTAAGCATGGAATTAACCAACATCAATCAATAACATCCACATATTACAATTTCCATAATACATAAGTGTTTTTGCATAACAAGTCTGAAATAGCCATTCATTTCAACAACAATGCAACATAACAAACATAAACCAATCAAAATGAAAATTTTATCAAGGAAGGGTCATGACATCCTCCCCCTTAGGATTTACACAGTCCCTTGTGTACCATCATAGTCAAATTTCAAAACAATAGTTACAATACATTTTCAAACAAAAATGGAAAATATTTTTGCATATCTACTACTTTTTCCCAAGTAGCATTTCTTTCAGAATAATGGTCCCACTAAACTTTGCACTGCTCCAAAGTTCCTTTCCTCATTGATTTGGATCAAAACTCAAGGATCCTTACTGGTTGAACCTCTATAGCCTCTGGATTCACCATATGTAAGTTAGAAAAGTCCCACACATGCTTAGGATTAGCAACATACTTTTTAAGAAAATATATGTGAAAAGTGTTATGAATCTTGGATAGATTGGGTGGTAAGGCAAGTCGATATGCCATAGGACTAATCTTCTCTATGATTTCAAAGGGTCCAAAAAAGTGAGGATCTAGCTTTGTGGACTTGATTGCATTATTTCTTGGATTTACCCTTACAAATATTTTGTCAGCCACAAAAAACTCTTTTGGTGATCTCTTAATATCGACATAACTTTTCTGATGGTCTATATATTTCTTCAACCTTTCTCTGATCACTCTCAATTGTTGCTCCATTTATTTGACCATGTTTTGTCCAAGGATAATCTGATATTTTGTATTGTCCCATGACAATGATATTTTGCACTTCCTTCCATACAAAGCTTCGAATGGAGCCATGCCTATGGTCGAATGATGACCATTATTGTAGGTAAATTCTACTAGATGCAAGTAATCCTCCCAACAAGTTTTTTGATCCATACAATACATGTGAAGCATGTCTTCTAGCACCTAATTCACTCTTTCAGTTTGCCCATTAGTTTTTGGATGATAAGCAAAATTGATATTCAGTCTAGTACCAATGGCACGATGCAAGGATTGCCAAACATTACATGTAAATTTTGGATCCCTATCTGATATGATTACCTTCAAAAAAACATGAAGTCAAAATATTTCTTTGGCAAATATATTAGCCACAACCACAACATCATCCTTGGTATTCTTGGGTATAAAGTGTGCCACCTTGGTTAGTCTATTGACCACTACTAGAATTACATCATGCTAAAACCTATTTTTAGGAAACCCTACAATGAAATCCATCGAAATCACTTACCATTTTTGCATAGGCACATCATGCGGATATAGTAGTCTAGCAGGATGTTTGTGTTATACTTTTACCTTTTGGTATTCAAGGCATTGAGTGATAAACTAATTTATGTCTCTCTTCATTCCTGGCTAGAAGAATGTCTTCTTCATATTCTCCCTCATTTTGCCCCCTCCTAGATGGGCAGAATACAGAGACCTATGAGCTTCATTCATGATCATATTCCTTAGATTTCTAGTTTTAGGAATTACTACCCTATCCTTAAAACATAAGAAACCATCCTTGATGCTAAAATCCTTGTTTTCATCTAGTCTCCTCTCCATATTTTCCCAAATTTGATTGTAGTAAGCATCCTAATTTTGCATTTCCTTGACTTGTTCCATCAAGTCGACATGGATGCGAGATAAAACTACTATATGTCTCCTCCTACTTAGTGCATCAATGACTTTATTCTCTTTTCCTTTTATATAATCAATGCCAAAATCATATTCTATGAGAAATTCCATCCACCTTCTCTACCTAGCATTGAGTAAAGGTTGAGTAAATATGTATTGTAGACTCTGATGATCTATCCTTAGCTCAAAGGGTCTACCAACTAGATAATATCTCCAAATCTTGAGAGCAAACACTACAACTACCAATTCTAAATCATGGGTTGCATAATTAACCTCATGTCTTTTTAGTTTTCTAGATCCATAGGCTACCACTACTTCTTCCTATGAGAGCACTCCTCCCAAACCTTCCAATGATGCATCTATACAAACAGAGAAACTTCCCTAAGGATCGAGTATCTTTAGTATAGGAGGTGTAGTAAGCTTTTGTTTAAGTAGTTCAAAAGCTACCTCACATTTATCTATCCATATAAACTCTTTCCCTTTCCTCTAAAGGTTAGTTATTGGGGAGGTAATCTTGGTGTAATCCTTCACATATCACCTATAGTATCCGGTTAAGCCCATGAAACTTAAGACCTCTATCACATTGGTAGGTGGCAACCAATTCAAAATGGCTTCTATTTTCTTAGGATCTACAATGATCCCTTTAGCCGACACAATGTGCCCTAAATATTGCACTTCTAACACATAAAATTCACACTTGGATAAATTCCCATACAACTGATTTTTCCTTAACAGCTCTAGCACAATCCTGAGGTGCTCGTCATGCTCTATCTTGTTTCTAGAATATATCAAAATATCATCCAAAAATACCAGAACAAATCTATCCAAGTACTTCCTAAAGATGTTATTCATAAAATTCATAAATGTCACTAGAGCATTTGTTAAACCAAAAGGTAAGACAACAAACTCATAATGTCCATAATGAGTTTTAAAGGTTGTCTTGTGAGTATCCTCCTCATGGATTCTCAATTGGTGATATCCTGATTTCAAATCAATCTTTGAAAATATTGTGGCATCTTTGAGTTGATCGAAGAGATATTCGATTCTTGGTAGAGGATATCTTTTCTTGATAGTTTCCTTATTCAAAATTCTATAATCTATACATAATCTCAAGGAACCATCCTTCTTATTTACAAATAGTACTGGTGCACCCCAAGGTGATACACTTGGTTTGATCAATCCTTTCTCCAGTAACCCTTGCAATTGCACCTTCAACTCTTGCATTTCTATGGGATTCATTCTATAAGGAGCTCTATGGATGGGTTCTGTTCTAGGTTGAAGCTCAATAGTAAAGTCAAATTCCCATTTAGGGGGTAATCCAAGTAAATCCTTTGGAAAGACATCCCTAAATTCTTAAAGAATTGGGTGTTTCTCAAACACCTCT
Source organism: Wollemia nobilis (assembly GCA_028583015.1). Taxonomy (NCBI): domain Eukaryota; kingdom Viridiplantae; phylum Streptophyta; class Pinopsida; order Araucariales; family Araucariaceae; genus Wollemia; species Wollemia nobilis. Next base: position 2,802,185 of record JAQPPZ010002410.1, on the reverse strand, counting down.
TCCTTATTTTCTTTATCAATTTCATTTATCTTAACTACATAGACCATTCCTCCTTTCTTTATGGCCTTCTTAAGTTGCATTGTTGATGGTATTTGAGGTTGAAAATTCCCTTGTAGTTTATACACTCTTCGCACAACACCCCTATCATTTGTATACTCAATCCATCTATCCTGAAAGTTGAGTATTGCCTTATGCGCTTGCAACCAATCCATTCCTAGGATTATGTCAAAAGCATGCAGAGGCGCTACATACAAACATCCTACTATTGTTCCACTAGGTAAGGTAATTTTTGCCATAGGGTAACATTGATTAACGGAGTAGGTTTATCCTGAACCATACTCGACCTTCCACCCATGAGCCAAGATTCCTAGTCTTTTTGAAATATCTTTAGCTAAACTAGTGGAAATAAAACTATCTGTAGCACCACTATCAATAAATATTTTAACATTCCTACCAAAAATCTTACCTTTAATCAATAGTGGTGTGGCTTGACCATCAAGATTTTGGTTTCTTGTAGCTGCATAAATCTTGTGTGCATGCTCTTTAGGTTTAGTTTCTTTGTACATTGGTTCTTTTCCTTTTGAAATCATCCTTGCTCTTTGTGGGCAATTGTTGGCATAATGCAGTCCTCTACAAAGATAACATCCTTCTTTTGGTCCTATATTGTATTTCCATTTATGCCTCTCTTCTGCTTTATCTGCATGTGAAGAATTAACCTATCCCTGTGAGGGTCTATTGTTTCCTTTGTCACGATTGTTGGAAGTACGATTCTTTCCTTGGAAATTTTTTCTAAACTTCCATTTTGTGTGGTCATTCCTTCTATCATGCTTAGAGGAATCTTTGTTTTTATGTTCTTTTTTCCACTTAACAAAACCTGCACTATTCCTTTTCCTTAATGCTTCCCTACCCTACTCATCTAACCCTTCATAGTAAAAATAGGGTTTGAGATATGTTTCAGCTTTCCTAGCCAAATCATAGGCCTTTTGCAGAGTAGTAGGTTCCCTCATATCTACTTCTTACCCTATTCTAGGATCTACTCCTAGTATAAACTTGTGAATCTTCATTTTATCATTATAAGTAGGCACATATTTTAGCAACTTGATAAATATTTGATAGTACTTCTCCACTGTTCTAGTTCCCTGTCGAAGCTTAGTGAACTCCTCAAACTTCTAGAAATAGAAGTGTTTTGTGAGAAACCTATCTTTGAAGGCTTTTACAAATTCATCCCATTTTAGATCGATTGTTGTTGCTAGTTTTTGATCTGCACTAAAATTTTCCCACCAATCCAAACCATCTCCTTGCAAATGCAATGTGGCATAGGATGTCCAAGTACCCAAGGAAAAATTCTTCATATTACAATAGGTTTTTATTTCCTTCAACCATACCTCGGCCTTATCCCCATATTCCTCTCCATTAAACTTGGAATATTTAAAATATTTCATATCTTTGCCCAACTCGACCTCAAGTCAAATCCTAGCTAGTTGTGCCTCAATAAGGGGTTCATTTTCTTATCTCCTATTAGGGTCCCTGGCATGTGTTTCCCAATTCAACATGGCATCCAAAAACTATTTTTGTGTTTCTACCTATTCTTGAAGTAGAGCCACTATCTCAGTGAGATTCTCATTACTAGGAATCTCCCTTTCATTCCTAGGGTTCTCTAAATCCACATATGGGTTCCTATCCTCCACATTAGTCCATCATGTGTATGATTTGTCAATGGGGCAACACTTCCTCTTCTTCTCTTTGGTGGAATTGTCCCTAGCCACACATAGAAGAGATAGTAGAAATTTGTTAGCAATTACATCATCAAATTGCTTTACCTACTACTAAATATTTACTCACTCATCTCAAGTAATTCAAGTAAATTTACTTCTAATAGGTATTCTATTGGCAAAGTTCTATTCCTTCATAAGTATATTTTCTATTACATAACAAAGCTAGTTTTGCACAATGAACCTATTCCACTACGAACCATGCTCTAATACCAAAATATAAGCACCCCTAAAATCCCTATATATATATATATATATATATATATAAGCCAACCTATCCCGAAGCTCACCCTTCACTACTTATACAGTCCATTAGCATAAACGCTAGGTGACAACAATTTTTTTTGTGAAAGCCAACCTATCCCGAAGCTCACCCATCTCTACTACTTATACAAGTCCATTAGCATAAGCGTACTAGGTGACAACATGATAACAATATCATCCCCATATTTTCCTTGTGTGAGCTTACCTCTTCTTAGTCAATCGAAAAGAGAATGAGATTTACTCACATAAGTCCATTTATGTGAATGCTCTTAGCTTCTTTCGACACTAACCATTCTTCCCAATGGTTAGCTTATTTATTCTATGATCAATTGAGAAGAACCTCGTTATTCATTGAGGCCCACATAAATCCTTCTATGTGGTAACACTAGACTCACAATGGGTTTTATTTTAAACTCCTTAGGATTTATTCCTCTATCCTTATGAGGTTAAGAATTACCAACTATTAATTTTCTAAATCCCTTCATGAGTAGTCTAAAAGTAAAACATAAGTAATCCAAACTCATAAAGCATTTGGATATTCCCTTAGTCGAATCGGATTCTAACTAATCGTAAAGACTAGCTCTGATAAAACAAAATTACTAAGATCACTCTCAACATGGAACAACACACACAATGATCCTCACATTCCAAAAGGTAATATTAAATTATGAAATAAATATACATTTAAACGGTTCACAAGATATGAATATTTTTTGAAAGCATCCACAAATCATCTCTCTAAAAGATTAAGGATTACACAAGACATTGATCTAATGAAGAGAATTGTGATCTTTATACTCTTTTATAAGATCTTGTTGGCTATAATTATTACATTCCATGGCAATCATAAATATTGTACATTCATAATCGAAAGCTAGAACATTACCCCTCTAGAATAAAATTGGTTGATCACTCCTTCGAGACCTTCCTTTTAACCATCGATATGGGATTGGCCTATGCAAGGGATCATATATGGCCTTAGATAAATAATAACATTAAAGTTATTCATGCAGTGCACTCACTTCTATTGGTGCAAATCCAATTTTGACAATCTCATTCATTATAAATTAGAGAAAAAAAGTCTCATTTTTATTTAATAAAACTCACACTAAATCAATGGAAAGAATACAAATTTCAGTCAAGATTGATTTAGTTGAATTCCCATTCTAAAATCATAGAAAATAACCATTTCTCTAAAATGAAACTTGCACTAACAAATTATGTTATCACAGTCTATCGATAATAAGCATCACAAAAATTTACACACAGATAAGCATACAAATATGCAAAATGAATACTCCTATCTATATGATGCGAGCGGCTAGCCTTAGCATCTCTTGAAGGTAACACCATTTATTTAAGCAAGCATACAAAAATATTTCACAAATCCAACAGAATTCCATACATTTCAATTTCTCAAACAAACCTAATTCTTCAAAGTGAAATAGTTTCAAAAATTCACATGGGAATGTCCTACAAAAGACCCATTCTTCATCCATCTATAACAGTTCACTAAAACAAGATACACTACTAGAGAAATTCCTTCACTCTTCTAATATTTCAATCTTTAAAACCAATGACTATAAAAAAAACATTCAATAAAGTCTTGGTGTTGGCTAAAATAAAAATAGCACTATACTTGGCTGATGACTATAGATGACTGCACATTCACGTGGCACCAAAAATATATCTACGAAGAAGTTTTCTCTTTGTTCTATTCATCTATTATGTCATAAGCTTTAATATTCCATAGAGAAATGATAGAACCAGAATGTTTCACTAATCACAAAGGAAAATTTCAGGAGATCAAGACATGGTTTAATATCAAAAGCATATGTCTAGACCGGCTCCAAGATTTCTCATCTTAGCTCAATGAAATTTAAGACCAACATCTACAACACTTCCAATACTTTACTATGAAATATAAACTGCAAGTAATCAATATAACTACAATTTGATCTAGTGTTTCAACTGACATACTAGAAATCACAAAGCATTGCTACTCAAGATAACATAAACCATTACTTAACTATTACACACACAACCAAAAGATTCATTGAAGGTCTACCTGACGCTTTTTGAAATCCCTTTCCAATATTCTTTGACGCTCTTCCTAGTCGTTCGGTAATTTATCATTCTTTCCTCTGATCCACTACTTACATTTTCTAATAGGGCCCTCAATATTATTTTACCACTTTATATTTACCGGTGGATACACAAGATAATGCTACTCCAAGACTTAGAGCACACAACCTCTCATAAAGAGCACATTTTGGGGGTTACTATAAACTAGAAGTTTATTTCTAACTAATCCAGCATCTTCGAAACACACATGGAACTCTTAAAATTAGTGGGTTTCCTTTGTTGAGTGAATCATATCAACTCACTATGAGTATCATAATTTCATATCTCAACAAATTCCCCCCACTCTCACAAATGTCAAAGACAACAAGCAACACATAACGATTCCAAACATCACATGGTTTAAAATCAATATTATTTCTTCTTTTCATTAATTGGATCTTTCCCTATAAGATCTATGTTTATTTTTTGAAAGAACAACAAATTAAACAAATATTACTTTGGCAATCATTATAATATTGAAATAAATAAAATTCATCCCAAAGCAAATATCAACAAGCATCAACAATCTTAAACTATAACTTAATGTTTATTTTCTTATGCAAATTATGTTATGCATCTTCATGGAGGAGCTTTTTTCCATGCTGCTCCCTCCCTTTTATTCCCCCAATTTATCCATCACATCATTTCCCTTAGGTAATCCCATACTCGGTGGTTAGTTCTTTCTGCCATCATAAAGAGAATTTTTCCTACGAAAGTGTTCTTTCATTAGAAGTATCATATTCTCTCACAAAATGCATGTTTCACAAAACTAAGCATGGAATTAACCAACATCAATCAATAACTTCAAAATATTACAATTTCCATAATACATAAGTATTTTTTCATAACAAGTTTGAAATAGCTATTCATTTCAACAACAATGTAACATAACGAACATAAACCAATCAAAATGAAAAGTCTATTAGGGAAAGGTCATAACACTAGGAGAGAATAAATATAATCAATAGTAAGAGTTATTTGATATTTCACAAGCATAGGAATCATATGAACTATTAGTTTTAACATCTAAAAAGAATGGTAGAGATGATAAAGGATAATGTAAATGCATTCTACAATGTCCTTGTTTTTTCCTCTAGAAGATACAATATCTACTTCCAATACCTTGAATATTACAATATAGTCCTCAATATTGTCAAGTAAGAAGACCTCTATTACAAGAGAAGACCTCTATTGTAAGTGACATACTTTAGTAGTATTAGATTTCCCAAATAAATCACATAATTTTGACCATTCCTTGATAGGGTCACTATCATAGTTGATGTGGGAAAGTAAATCTAGTTTAATTAGGAAAGAAAAAATGCAAAAAACTTCTTCTCTTTTGTGATGGGTTTCTTCATTAAGAATTACTACTTTATATTCTTGAAAGATACACCAAAGGATCTCACTACATAACATTCCAATCATTTGGGTTGACCAAATACTATAATTTCACTCTTTCAGATGAGTAACTAGGGATTTGCAATTCATCTTGCACAATTTGATCTCTAATATCATTCCAAGTCCATGAGTTGATGCAAAAATTCATAAAGCTAAAAAAAATATAAGATTTGAAAATAATAGGATCAAAATAATTTTGTATGCAAAATTTATGGCCTCTACAAGATTTTCCTAATGGACCCAATAAATGAAATCCGATTGCTAAGTACCACTTGGTGATCTATGATTCAGTACTACACTCTACGTATTTTCCATCACATTAACACTTTTAAACCTATGTGATAGCTATAATTGGTTGCTTTTGATTGGTCAATTTTAAAAAAATTGACCAATCAAAATCAACCAGGTATAGTTGTCACATAAGTTTAAAAGTGATAATGTGGTAGATAATCAATATAGTGTACTAGTGAAACATAGATTGCCAAGTGATTGTAGAAAATTCAATTTTACCTTTGTTTTAATTTTTATTTTCTTGTGTCCATTAGGGACAAACTTTTGTAGGTCAAAATTTTTGCATGTAATATTATTTTGATACCATTATATTCAAATAACATGATTAGGAAAGTGAAATCCAATTGCCCACTACAACTTGGTGATTTGTGTTTCCCTTGTATACTCTACTATTTATCGATCATATTACCACTTTTAAACCCATGTGGAACCTACAATTGTTTGCTTTTTATTGATCGTGTAGGTATATATATATATATATATATATATATATATATATATATATATATATAGGTGGATTATGTGGTATGTGAGAGCACAACATTGGCCAAGAAAACTACGCATTCAAGTTTTGTTAAAAAGTCCACAAATAGAAATTGAATGCTTGTTTCCTCCCTACTATGAGCATTTCCTTAACTAATACTCATCCCTTGCACATGTAAATGGAAATGTGTTGCCAAATAAAATTAATTTCCATACTTCTAGAAGGGAATGCCATAGAAACATGGCTTGTGTGAAATTTTTTTATAAGTAAAAATTGTATTAATGCAGGTTTTGAAAGGAATCCCAAAACCTTGTTACAAAAACAACATTATGGAATGTTGTGAAGAGGAAAATGTAAATCAAAGAGGCATCCTACCTACAAGACAAAATTCATAAAATAAGACCAACCAACCAAACACAGATAAATATGCCCCAAAAAAATTAGCCTAGAGACCGCTCACAACCATATTCTTAGAAGCATACCAATAAACAACACCTAGATGACATCCTTGCTTCCATCCTTCACCACTTCCTTCGTCACTTCCTTCACCGCTTCCTTGGCATGAAGGCACCGATAAGGTTGTACACATAACAAGGCAAGTCCAACATGATCTTGGGGTATAAACATGGCAAATTATGATTGGATATTGCAATGGTGAATATAAGGATAGTATTTACCACTAGAGCTTTGAGGAATGAAATATTTGTTCATATTGACCACATAGGAGATATACTTGGGAAAGGCATCAAACCAAGTGATTAAACCATTGAGATTGGTCCCATGATTTGCCAACACATCTGCCACCTTATTTGCTTCTCTTGAAGAGTGTTGAATAATGGGTTCCTGCTGATGAGAGATGATTTTTCTAGCTTCTTCAATGCATCCTTTAACCTTCCATGAGGGAAATTTATTTTTTCTCAAGTAAATGATTATGTTGAGAGAATAACCTTCTATAATCAACCTATTCAGATTCGGTATGATTAAATACAACCCTCTCCATAGGGCTCTAGCATCGATGAAATAATTGGATTGAAAACCAAGACATTCAACATAGGCCAAAATGACATCCCCTTTGTGGTATCTAAATATACCTCCTGCCCTTGCTCTTCCTGGGTTACCTTTGGCTGCACCATCAAAGTTTAGCTTCATCTAGCCTATCGAAGGAGGGATCCACTTGGTGTTAAGTCTGGCCTTGGGAAGGGTGGAGGACATGAAATCCTAGATGGGAATGTTGAAGGAAGATAAGAATTCTAACATGGAAGTGGTGGTTTTGGTGGAATGGGTAAGCTGAGAATTTTATTTGGCACATGAAATGATTTTGTTTGTTAATGAGGCATACCTTGTGTAGAATTAAAACAAGATCCTCTAAGCTACAAAAACCTTAGTAAAGGTGCACTCACTAATAGGATAGATTATAGACAATAGAAAAAGCCCATGATTCCTTGAAGTCCAATAGGAATACCAAATGAAAATAAAAATGTGTCCCTTGCATGATGAAAAATATTTTTTATTTTCCTTTATTTCACAAAACTATAGTGAGAAGGTCTCAAAGTCATTGATCTCCCTACTATAATTCTTACATCTATATTGACTAGCCATCAAAGTAGTTCCATGGTTGATCCTTATATTATCTCTACTATAACTAAGGGACTCAACATAGTCTTGTTTTTAAAGTCATGAAATTGAATCACATGCAAAAAAATAAAGCATGTGCACTAACATAGAAATCAAATTCAAATATCTTGATACTAAAGATAGATAAAGCTAAATTTTTCTCCAAAAAATGAATCAAATTTGTAGGCACAATTCCCTACTTACCTCAAAAAATGTGTTTTAAATAGACCTCTCATAGATTATTGAAAAACATAGGAATATGCTATGAAAAAGGTTTTCCTCTTTAGTTATTTAAAAAAAAAAGCTTATGAAATATCGATGAAAAATTCATCGTAGATCTTGGAAGAAATATTGGAGTCCCCTAGTTAGCTTTTTGTGTAACCAAGTGATGGTTCTCCATATCCACTATGATGCCATGTTGGAATTGACAATATTATCTAAATATGAATAGAAAAAATCCATCCACTCAAATATTATTCAAAAATCATAAAAGGATGAAAGAAAATTAAAGAGACTAAGATTGGGGGTGCCTGTAGGAACCATAAATAATCACTATATTATCCTTAAATAAGTTTTACAATACTTTGATAATAAAAATGAGGAGTGATGGGGGGTATTTATATAAATACAAAAACTCCAATTACATAATAGAGTTTAACCTAAGCTAACATAACAAGAGGGATCAATTACATATAAAGTTTAACCATGGCCCATAGGGAGAATATAATAAAATATTAATATAAATTCAATATATTACATGACGAATGCCCTTAGGCATGCCAATATTGCATCATACAATATTGGCATTGACCATGCATTAGATAACACTTTCAACACATAACTTATAAAAAAGGAATTTTATGATGTCTCATTACCAAACAACTTAAAATTGCTATAGAAATTATAAAAGCTCATAATTATACTACTAAAAGTGTAATCTAACTTATGGTCAAATATGATATTGTATCATATAATATTGTATAGGCATATGAATAATAATTATACAAATGTATGTAATTATTAGATTATTTTATTTTTTAAACCCTTTTGGTCATGGTTAACCTTGCTATAGTTAAGAACACCTTATAACTTCTAGTTAACCTTGATCCGTCTTTCTATGTTAGCTTAGCTTAAGAATACTTATGTAATTGGAATTTTTCTATTAGTACAAATAGCCCCCACAAACCCATCCATTGCATTAGAGTGTTGTGATTCATATATATGGATAATATAGTGATTATTTATGGTGCCTAGGGTCTCACACTATATTTTTCTCTTTCATTTATTTATTCTTTTTTCAATGATTGCTCTTATTTATTTTTTAATATAGTTTTGAAATCCAAAATGGTATAGAGTGGTTCTAGAGCAATGTGACATGGTCATGCAAAAAATTAGCTTAGAGCCTCCAATATTTCATGTATAATTTAGGATTAGTTAATCTTAAAATCTTTATAAGTATATTCAACACAAAATTAGATATGGGAATATTTTTATAGCAACTTATTATTGATTTTTATCAAAATGATTTGAGAAATTCTATTTATTTTGTTTTTATCAAGGTAATTTTGATCACTCATCTTCAAATTTAGTTTATTTTTTGTGCTCTTATTCTCCATGTTATTTGGAAGAAGAAATAAAAAAAAAATTAAATTTTAGCACGAAGAATTTCAAACTTAAATTGGCACCCTTTATGTGCTTTCTTTTTTGCATGCTCCTCTATTTTTTGGGTTCCATATTTTCCTTCTACAATATTTTTTTAATCATGGTGGAAGCATTTCATTCATATCAAACATAAATAATGGTTTTATAGCTAGACAAAGGAGTTTCGAGGTATATGGTATTATGGATCCTAGGTTTGAATCTTCATGGTTTTCTTATAATGTAGAAGTATGTGATAGGGATGTATTGGCATATAAGCAATAGATCCTTTATTATTTTGGATGTCATGTTTAGCAAACTTCATAGAGATATAAGCATAATTAGTTGTACAATAAAATCAATGTAGTTAGTTAGTTCATCCATGTTAAGGTATTTATGGCATGAGAAACCAGGTTTTGATTCCCACTAGGGATCATCACTTTTTTGCTTTGCTTCTATTTATCCAATGAAAGGAGCTAAAAAACAAATGGTACACTCACTTGTATCCTATGAAATATGGGTATGTTGGATATCACAAAAGGTCTAGACTATAAAACACTTAGGTTCAACCTACTACAATAGATATTTAGTCCTCTTGTGATCATATGGGTGTTGTGATTGACATGGTAGCTAATGTAGCATCCCAAAATTCCATACAACCAGCAATTTTATACATATACATATTCAATTAATAGACATATGATATGTAAAAAATACAATTAATTAGGCAATCTAATGGTGCTCAACTAGGCAAAAATTGATTAGTAGGAACCTATAAATCCAAAGACATTACACAGTGGGCTATGATTGTATGTCATTTTCCTAATGTTTGAGGCTCTAGTTTTTACTTTTATTGGGCTATTTGGTCAAATATTCTAAAGGATGTAAATTTTGCATACAAAAGCATAGCCTATTTTTTAAATCACATTTATTTTTCTCTACATAATAGTGACATTATACCATGGGACTCTAATAGTATTGGGGATTTAATTGTATAGGATATTACTCAAATCATATCCTTTACAGACACACTTTATATACCTTCACCAGAAATACCCTTATTGTCATCACCCCTCCTCCCCTCACTCCCCCCACTACCCCAAGCCCCTCTGCTCCCCTTCCCCTAGCTCTCTCCTCCATGCTTCCCCTAGCCCTTTCACTTAGAGGCCCTCTACTCTTGGACCCTCTCAACTAGGCCCCCTTAGCCCCCTACCATCTAGCCCTTCACTATATGACCTTCACCCTCTTATCCCCCATTTACCCAACCCCTACCAAGTCTACATGTAGCTCTAGCACTGAAACGAATATCCAGGAGGTCCCTAGTGATGATTCAAATCTTGATTTCTATACCCCTATTGCTCCTGTGATTAAAACCAAAGCCCCAAAGGTTTATGAGATAAAATTGAGAGTGGGGAAATGCTATTCATACAAAATCCTCCTAAATTAGGGCCCTTCCATCATAAGAGCCTCTTCGTGGCTCAATAATATCAAAGCAAAGTCAGCCTCCCTAGCTAAATCTAGTGAGTCATTTAAAACCATTGATTCTTCTCCAAAAAAATCCAACAACGTTCCAAAAATGCTTGATCAAACAGATATGAAGATTGACAACATCAGTTCTTTGGGAACATCAAAATTTTCAACTGAAAAGAACGTCCTCTATACTATGATGCTCGACCATATAGCTAGCTCTACGACCACCCTCACTATGGTTGCCAAAATAATGAAGTCCTAGTGGATGGTCATCTAGTAGGTGGTGAATGATTTAGAGGCTTCCCGCTTGTAGCTCAACACCATTTTTAATGATGCAGAGGAGACCTGCACTACCCATGGCAATAATTGAAGGCTCATACCCAATTGTAGGGTCCTTCCTTGGGATGGGATTGACCTTAGGGATGGTATCATCCCTCTTACACTGTTGGCCTGACATTTTTTTTTTTTTGAGATCTTTACTTTTTGTAATAGACTCTATTAAGTTGGCTAACAAGCCTGATGTAATCAAGTTACAATTTGCATGTACTAAGGTTTTGGGGACCCTATCAAAACCCTTATATTAATACCAATCTTTTTTATTACTGAAAAAAAATATATTATTCCACTTTGAAATGGAAGGTTACCATATGTTATGCAATCAAAATATTTGATGTAATTTTTCTAGTTATGTAGTTGAATTTATGATAGTTAGAAAAATTTGTATGTCTTTGGAAAGCATTCAAAGAAAGGATTCATATTATATTTAGGTTAATCCCTCTTTCTACTTTAGGATATTGATTCAATTTATTCATGAAGACCTAATATTTCATGGTCTCTCCCTTATTTTATTATTTTTTCCTAGGTACACTTGGATGTTTCTAGTCACTATTTTCATAAATAGGTCCATGCAAAGCCTATGAATATTTGTAATTATTAATATGGTCTAGCCTATGAATATTATTGTGTAGATGCATTTTTGCATCAATGGATTCATAGTTTATAAGGGGGATCGAAATACCTCTTCCTCACATGTAAAGTCCCACTATATAATTTATTATGAGAGGAATATATTATTATTACTTATATCTTCTTTTCTTGACCTTTAATTTATTTTATGAAGGGTGTTGAAATTGTAATATGAATTATGGCCAAGGCCAACATTGTATGATGCATTCTTGTATAAGCCTTTGTGAAATCATTTTTTAAATGTTTTAATTTAATTTATTAATTTATTTTATGTGCAATAGAGAACATGGTTAACCTTCTTATAGTTAAACCCACCTTATAAGTTGTAATTAACCTTAAACCCTCATGTTATGTTGTTTTAGTTTAAACTTATTTATGTGATTGGGGTTTTGATATTAGCACAAATATGCTCCCCCTCCTCCCCCCACTCCATATATTAGAAAGGATTATTTTGGTTCTTATCTATGGATAATTTAGTCTTTATTTATGGTTTCTATGGTTGCCCACTATATACGTTTCTCTTTTATCTTATTTATGCATTTTGTATAATATTTTAATGGATTGATTGCTTCTATTTATTTTTTGAAATATTTGTGAAATCCAATATACACATTAGATACAATAGATTTAATTTAGGACATAATTAACCACATTAGATATGTGACCATGATACTCTCTAAAAAATATTACATGCTCTAATATTTTCTTTGTTAAGGGATCCAAGAGTTTTTTTCCTTGTAGATCTCATGTGTTTCTTTTGTTGTCGTCTTTTTGAGGACCTTTATTTTTTGTAAAAGGTTTGGACATGCTTTCAAAAACCCTTATTTCTAACAATACAAAAAATGATAATAATATATTTTATATGTAACAAATATTTTATTGTTAGTAAAAATTAATTTTCCTTATAATCCTCTTTTCTTTGTTATAAACATCCTTGTTCCATTCAAGTTACATTTTTTTCTTAAATATAATATTTAAATCTTGAATTTGAAGAATAGATTTTTTTATTTTATTTGTGGAAAACATCCCAAAAGGGATGCCACTTTTGGGTGCGACCCAAGGAGGTAGGGGTATCCATTCCGCCAAAAATGCCCAGGACTCGGACCTAGCCTACCACCTTTGACATACTCAAGGAGCAAACAAACACACAAAACCAATTTAAAAATAAGTAAAAAAAAAAACATGCTCCTTGAGTGTGTCAAAAAAAAAGCACAACCAAACACGCACAATAAGATAAAAGAAACCATAACACAAACCACATATAAAAACACAAGAACCACATAAAAAAACACAAACAAGACAAAAAAAACATAACACTACAAAGACATAACCCAAAAAAAACATGAAAAATAAACACAACCAAAACCTTAAAAAAAAATAAAAAATAAAAATAAAAATAAAAAACAACCAACAACAAAAAAAAAACAAAAAAAAAAAAAAACATAGAAAACACTCACACATAAAAACATGAAGTAACACAAACAAAGAGAAACCCAAGAACAAAAACGAAAAAAACACAAGAACAATAAAAAAAAACATAAAAATAAAATAAAAAAACAAAAACACATGAACAAAAAAAAACAACACAAAGAACACAAAAACAAAACAAAACAAAAAAACCCACCTACCTTAAAAAACTAAACAAAAAAAAAAAAAAAAATTTAACATAACAATGACCTATCTAGACTAGAAGACTATTAAGGCAAGAATCAACAGAGAAAACAAAATAAATAATAGAATGAGCTAGGGAACTAAAAAAAACTGAATGAACCAAAGAGAAGAAAAATAATTTGATGCATAGATTTTAACTAATATTTTATTTTTTTTATAAAATTATTTATCTTTTAAAATCTCATTACTAATTTCATCTTATAATGATTATTTGAATTTAGATTTGACAAGGTCAAATTTAGTTTCTTTTTGTTCTTGATTTATATGTAGAAATATCACCACTATTTCTTACTTTAGTCTAGAATATTATTTATTTCATAGTTGATATCAAATGCTTATTCAAGTTTAGTAGCCCTTTTCATTTGTTGTTGAATAATGTTGAGTAAAATTTTCCTTATTATTTTGAATTATTATTACTTGTATTTAATAATTTAATTTTGTAAAACAAAATATTCTTTACTACATTCAACATATCATTTCAATATTTAAAATAATATTTTCTAATTACCTTCAATTACGTGTCATATCAATTTGAAAACCAAAGTTAATGAAAAAAGATATTGTGAGGAAAAACATGCACACTTAAGATCAACTCCACTTTATAAAAGAATTAAAATACCATCAAATTCAATCAAAATTTATATTATTTTAAGTAATATTAACTAAGAAGATACAATGTGTGGAACATAGTATCTATCAAAATATCTTAAGTACTTGTAATATCCATTTCATGATTTTCAATAAACTGCAAAATTTAACAACAATTTACAGTGGCTATCATAATCTACAAAGTTTTGTGATGCTCAAAATAATATTATAAATATTTTTATATTTATAATAGTTCACAGGTATATGTATTTTTATTTTTATTTTTATCTTTGATTATCATATAATACTCATTAGGCTTGAGGATTAAGTTCTTTGTAATTGTTACATTTTTCATGGAACTTTAGCTTCTGCATGTGGTTGTCAACATTGTACTATGAACAAATCTTGGAGTCAATCTTCTAAAATTGTTCAATATATAAAAATATTTACTATATTTCTACTTACTCTTTGAAATAAGAGATCAACCATCATTACTAGGACATTATATCATCTCAACTCAGAGGACACATTCGTATATCTACTTATTGAGGAAATTCTCTCATCTCAACTTATAACTTATTTTTTTGTGTAAGTGAATCATATAAAAAATTAATTTAATTTTATTCAATTTATTAGTAGTCATTATCTATTTGATATGAATGATATTAATATTTTCTAATGCATTTACAAATATTATATTATGCAATTCTCTTAATTTTTGGACTCATGGGATTTTCACTTGAAACTTTAAGAAAATTATTATAAAATATCATTGATAATAGTAACATCTATATAGTATTATCATTATATATCATTACATGCTATTTCTCCAAATTCATGGATTAATTCTTCTCATTATTGTTTGGAGTAACTTTTAAAAATATCTTTGTTATATATATGCGATTGTAAATAAAATTTTCATTCAATCTAACTAAAGGATAAGAATGTCATTTATTAAAATTTTAGTACCCCTTCAATAATACATACACACATACATGGGACAATGACCATCAAGTAATCTATTGGATAATATGCAACAATGGTTCAAAGACAAAGGTTTAAAGGAATACAAGAGCATTCCATTAATAGTCGCATGGGGTCTATGGTGGGCAAGAAATTCTATGTTGTTTGAGAGCAAGTAAATTCTATCTATACAAGTTCAAGCTCAGGTCAAATATTCTTATGGACGCATAAAACAAACCATAAAATTAAAGGTTGTAAGATAGCTTGAAATTTTAACAATGGATATTACAAAGTCAAGATTTTTTGATGAAGCTTATCAAGATAATATAGATAGATATTGGGTAGGAGTGTGATATCAGGATGACAACCATAAATTCAAAATCAAAGTAGATCTTGATGAAGGTACCAATAATGTGGATGTGGAAGAATGGAAGTCTTTGATATTTGTTGAGGTATATTACATTATTTAGTATATGCTAATGTACCCCCATGGTACCTTTATGGCATACTTGAAAATAGTAGATTAGGGTTGAGTCTATATTTTAGAGTGTGATTTATATTTCCCCTTTAATTTAATTTTTAATGTACAAGAAATGCGTTAGTGACATGTAAAAGTGTAATGTGTAGGAAATGCACAAGCATCATGTAAGTTAGAGTGCAAGTGTAGGTTGAGTAAATATGCACAAGTGTCTTGTATGTAAGAGTGCAAATATATAATTTAAACATGTGCACAAGTGTCTTGTATGTAAGAGTGCAAATATATAATTTAAACATGTGCACAAGAATCCTAGATGAGAAGTTCAACTAGAACTATAAGAGTCATGTAGAGGTGTGGAAATACTATAGACTTATGTGTTCATCAAGTATGCAAGTGGTAATTTGATAAGCCAAGATTCACGAGACTCAACATATTGAGAGCAATAATCAAGTACTTGAAGAGTCACATTATTGTGGTTATATTATAGAGACAATGTTCCATAGGATAGCATTGAATTCAATCAAGAATCAAGGATTCATAATCAAATTGTAATATAAAGAGGAGAAATAGATCTTGTACACATTTTGAGCCATTAATATTATAAATTTTTCTTCATGCATAGTACATGAATGATTTAGGCTATTTACATTCATATTTCAATATATAAATGAATGTTATTTGATTTATTATAAGCCTTGATATACATATTAATTTGATCATATTATTCTACTCATAATATTATTATTTAACCTTCATTATTGTGGCCATTTTATATTTTGGGACCTCTATGATACTATGTAATATTTTGAGATAATCTATGACATTTTGTGGTAGTATAAAGGCTTAAAATGTCAACTTGTTAGGACCCCATCCTAAAACTATTTTTATAATTCTTATATGATTATATAATGATCCCCTTCCAACATGGGGACTCCTTTATAATGTTATTTTGTAATACTTTGTAATGGTATGTGGCAAGTGAGGTGCCCAAACAAGTGGGGTCATTTCATTTAACCATTATTAAGAATTTAACTAATATTTAGTAGAAGATTCTAGATCGAGTGACACTTTGTATGTAAGCCAAATCTTGAGCCTTAGATTAGGGTTGAATGAAGTGTATCTTTAAAAAAAATGGGCTCATGAATGAATGAATCTTTTTGAAAATTAATGAAAGTATTGAAGGAGGTTGCTCTCTTAAAGAGGCTTGTGATTTTGTTTTGTTTGTGAGATTGCTTTAATTCAACATTTATATTTTGTATTACAATATACTATTATTGCATGGAATTATATTTTAATTACAAAAATTTATGTGAGTGAGCTTAGTTTTATTAGAAGGTTCCTAAAAAGTATCAGAGCACTTGCTAGGGCCAATTTCTATTGCGATTATGATAGTTCTTGCCCTTCCATTTTGAATTTTACATATAACTTTCTCATATTTTTCATGTTTTGGTTGTTTTATTATTAAAAATAAACAATATTTTTTTGCATTAGTTTATTATAGTAGAAAATATATGCTTGGGGTTTTAAAAATTCATGGAGGAGCTATCATTATTGTCTAAGCTAGATTACTTATAAAGCATCTAGTAAGTGAGGGTGATCAAGCTCCAATATCCAGACCTCAAACAACACTCATCTATGAAATTGACCTTCCATGTATCTTAAAGTATATCAAGAGATCACCTAGGATTAGGATAAATATTTACCCCTAGAAAAGTTTTTGGACATGTATTATCCATAGTACACTACATATAACATCTAGAAAAATCATCCTCCTCTACTATCAAAGAGATAGGTAGTGTGCTCAAGGGTATGCATGGAATTCTCCTTGAGTAGTGGCTTAAACTATTGGTCTAAGCACTATCATTCATCATTTTAGTATAATAGAGGTACTATGGGTAGTACGTATAACCTGTATTAGAATACCCTATTTTTATGAAAGTTAAACCTACACAAACTTTATGTTCTATTGAATGTTAAACTTGCAACTAAAAATATTGTCATAAAAATTGAGCATACGAAGGAGACTTAATCACAAAATTATTTCATGAAATAGACAAAAGAAGTTGGAGATAAACATAACAATCAAGATGGAACTTCATAGAAAATTTGGAAATTGATTAGACATTTTTCATAGGACTGCCCAAACTGCCGAACTCGTTTTGGCCATATCTCACTCATCCGGACTCGGATTGAGCTAAAATTTTGAGGGTAGATGCCTGAAAAACCCTAGAACGTCTCCACCAATTTTCATATCATTTGGAGCAACACAGATCCTAGCACATCCCTATGTGTGAACGATATATTTGGCAAGTGGCTATGCGAGGGTTTCATCTGGGTTGAGTGCAAGCAGCTCCAGAGGTTGGTTTTTAGGGCCTTCGGGCCCTAGCGGCCAATATTTTTGTGGTTTATGCTCAATATTTTAGCAGGAAATGTTGCAGGGGATACAAGATGGGTTAGAAATTTGTCTTTCAATAGATCATACCGTGAACTTGAGTGACAACGGCTTCCAATTTGCTGCACAAAAGAAAAGTGAAAACCATACCTTTCCACGACGTCTAGGGCAAGGATTAAAGAGATCACGAAACAAGTTTCAAGCAGTTGATCAAAAAATGGCTCATATCTCAAGTGAATCTGGTGCTAAGGTGCACCCACAAAATAATTCTACTATGAAAACCCCTCTCAAGGGTAAGAATTTCGAAGACTCAGTCCCAAAAATGAATTTTAGGGATGCCCTTCATGGTGGACAGCCTCAGCCCAATGCTAATATCAATATTAGGGCTTCCCATAAACCTCTAAGAATGCCTAAGATTGATCCCGAGAAAATGGAGTCAGGATGTCTTAAAGCAGCTGATGGAACTCCTATTGTTAAGCTTGATATGGGTAACATTCAGACTGGCATTGAAGATTTGGAAAAAAGAGGACTAATTTGTCGGTTCATGGGTTTTCGTCCGAGTCTATCTACTTTCAAAGTCTGGGCTGCAAAAAGTTGGAAAACTAAAGGTGAGTTACAAATCTCTATTTATCCAAATGGTTATTTTCTTGTTTTATTTGCTAATAATGAAGATAGAGAGAAAACTTTTCAAGGGGGCCCTTGGTTTTTTGGAAGGGCAGGGCTTTTCATGAAGCCCTGGCATACTAAATTTAAAGCCGAAGAAGAGATGCCTTCTATAGCTCCCATGTGGGTTAGACTCTTTGGCCTCCCTATTGAATTTTGGAATCCTACTATTTTTTCTTCAATTGGAAACTCTTTAGGAACTTTTATGATGACTCGCTGATTGTACTCAAAATTTTGAACATATTATTTATGCTCGGATTTGTGTTTTAATGGATTTTGACAAACCCCTACCTAAAAAGATCACATTACAATTTGGGGAAGACACTTGGGAGCAAGTAGTGGACTATGAGAACATTCCTTTTCGTTGTAGAATTTGCCATGAATATGGTCATTTGGCCAGTGCTTGCCCAAATAAAATTCTTGATCAAAAGAAAGAAGATATAAACTCAACGAGGTTTCCAAATACCTAAGAAGAAGAACACTCGAGAAAAACCAGTTATGAAGGATCAATCAAAGTCATCTCGCTAATATGTTTGAAATCCTTTCCACAAATGATGTCCCAAGTGAGGAAGAGGAAATAATGGAAACTAAAATCTTAGAAACACAATTTAAATATGAAGGGAAGAACTCAGAGACAAACCAACAAATCAAAGGTTTTCAACAAAAAAAAAGGAGAAAATTTACACAAGAAAAACAATATTTCAAATGTCAAAACTTCAAATAATGCAGGTCCCAATATAGACTCCGTTGAACCATCTAGTAAAATTTTGGCTATGTACGAGCATTCTTCAAGGTTAGAAGCCATCTCAGATTCAATTGGAATAAGTCAAGAAACAGGGAAAAAAAATTGAAGATGGATTCTAATCAAAAAGTAGGTCGCAAGACCAATCAATATCATATGGTAAAAGAAGGTGAAAAGCTTGTAGAGGAAGGTAAGATTAATGCCCTTCCCAACTTTTTTAGCCCTGGTATTAATGAAGATCATCACTTGGAATATTAGAGGACTCAAAGGGAGTCTTTCAAAACAAAATGAAATTAGAAGAATGATTCGGATAAATCATCCACATCTTGTTTTCCTTCAAGAAACAAAGATGTCAATGGAGGATATGGACTTAATTGCCAATAAAATTTGGCCAGCTGAAAAGTGGTTTCCCTCGGTTCCCAAGGGACTTCGGGTGGCATTGCTTGTCTTTGGGACCCAAAAGAGGTAGTTATTCACCATATGGTTGGCAGTTGGGGTTTGTTGGCTATAGCTATTCAAAGTAGACATTCCAACCAGATTATGCTCTGCATTACTATTTATGCTCCGACTTCTTTGGAGGAAAAAAGAAGACAGTGGAAGGATATTACTCATATTATCTCTCATTTTCCTAAATCTTGGATCTTGATCGGAGGAGATTTCAATACCATCCTCTCTCTGGATGAGAAAAGGGGGGGAAATAGAAATTTGGACAAAAGCACTGACCTCATGAGCGAATATATTGCAAACCTCCATCTTGTGGATATCCAACCAGATAATGGCCTTATGACTTGGTCTAACAGAAGGCAAGGCTTAGCTTGTATAATGGAGAGATTGGATAGGTTTTTGCTCTCTAAAAATTTCTTAATCCATGGTCACATTCCTAAAGTGAAGACTCTTAATAATGCTGGTTCGGATCATTGGCCAACCATGGTGGAAATGTGGAAAACCAATGTGAGTTTCTCTCCTTTTCATTTTCAATTAATGTGGCTTAGAGACATTTCCTTCAGACCTCATGTGCAACAATGGTGGAAGGAAGGTAAACCTAGGCATGGGACTAAGATGTTCTGTTTTGCCAAAATATCGCAATACATTAAATCCAAAATCAAGACTTGGAACTGGAAAGAGTTTGGGGATGTTCATAAAAAAAACATGAAGTTATTGCTCATCTTGAAAATTTGAATAAGAAAATCCATTTAGATGGCCTCACAGAGAAGAGAAGTGCAGATGAAATTAAACTCACAACTCGGTTAGAGGAATGGGAAAAAAGAGAAGAAATCTTATGGAAGCAAAAATCTAGAATTCAATGGCTCAAAGAAGGAGATCGAAACACAAATTTCTTCCACAAATCTCTTCTAGCTCGAAGATCTCACAACTTTATTTCTTCCTTAAAATCAGATTCTGGAGATGTTGTTTATACTTGGGATGGCATGAACTCTATTGTTGTTGATTACTTTTCCAATATTTTTGCTGCTACTCCTCTTGACTCAGCTTCTCAACATAATGTTCTTCAAGCAATCCCTTCTCTTATCACTTCTGAGGAGAACTCTATTTTGACTGCTCCTGTTACTATCAATGAGCTTCAACAAGTAGTTTTTAAAATGCAAAAATGGAAAACCCCAAGTCCTGATGGTTTTCCTATTGAGTTCTACCAAGAGTTCTGGGATATCCTTCATGTTGATTTATTAGAGGTGGTGGAAGAAGCCAAGAAAGCCAAAGAAATTTTGAAGGTTATCAATAAAACTTATATTACTCTTGTTCCAAAAGCTCAAGAGGTTGATCATATCTCAGCTTTTAGACCTATTGCTTTATGTAATGTTCTTCTCAAAATCATTACTAAAATCATGGCAGAAAGGTTGAAGCCTCTTTTGCATAAGATTATTTCCCCGAGAGCAAGGGGGTTATGTGGAAGGACGTCAAATAGTAGATGAGATAGTTCTTGCTCAGGAAGCCATCCATTCCATGGATATGCAAAATTCTCCTTCCATGTTCATTCGGTTAGACTTATCCAAAGCTTATGACAGAGTGGATTGGCACTTCCTTATCAAAGTTTTGAGGCAATTTGGTTTCTCTAAGGATTGGATGGATTGGATTATGGGATGTATCTCTTCAGTTTCCTACTTAGTTCTTATCAATGGCAGGCCTTCTCAATCTTTCCCAGCTTCCAGAGGTATTAGGCAAGGTGACCCGCTATCCCCTTATTTATTCATCATTCTTGTTGAATGCTTGGGTAGGACTATAACCAAAAAGAGGGAAAACAAAACCCTTGAGGGAGTTACCATTGCTCATGGAGCTAGACCTATCTCTCATCTTCAATTTGTGGATGACTCTACTCTTTTAGGTAAAGCTACAGTTAAGGAAGCTTCTAATATTAAGCAAATCATTAGCTATTTTTCTAAGGCTATCGGGCAGTTGATCAATGAAGACAAATCTAAAGTTATTTTCTTTCACTGCTCTCGCTAGACAGGAATCCATGGTCTTGGATAAATTAAGATATAAGAAGACCTCTCTTCCAATCACTTATTTAGGTATTCCCATAAATATTCAAAGGCAAAAAAATAAATATTGGAATTGGTTGTTGGACAAAGTCAAGAAGAAAATTGGAAAGTGGACCAACAAGTGGCTTTCTTCCGGGGGTAGAATCACCTTGGTAAAATCAGTCCTTCAAGCTATTCCTATTTATGTTTCTTCCATTTTGAATATCCCAAAGGCTGTTCTTCGAGAATTGGATCAAATCAGTCATCGTTTCCTTTGGAGTGGTACTAAGGAGAAAAGAAAATGGGCCTTGGTGAAATGGGATACTTTATGTCTTCCTAAGAGTGAAGGGGGTTAGGATTCTGGTCTTCAATTAATAACAACAAATCTTTAGCTGCTAAATTATATTGGAGGATGTTGCATAACCCCAATGCTCTTTGGGCCAATAATCTCCATGCTAAATATGCTGAGAACAAAAGTCCTGAAGACCTTGTTCGCTATCAACTTCCTACCAAAGGTTCTCCCATTTTAGCAGTTCTTAAGACTGGTGAGGATTTGATAAAGAAAAAATTATTTTGGATCATTCATAATGGTCAACATGCAAATTTTTGGACAGATTCTTGGGATGGTCACAAGCCTTTGATAACTCGGTTTCCGATTGGAGGCCTTGGATGGAGGAGCTTCACCGAGCTAATTGGATAAAGGTGGCTAATTACTATCGGTACCATAATGGTAATTCAAATGTTGGTAGATATTGGATCCCTATTGAGGACTGGCCTATTCAAATCCCAGAAAGGCAAAGACAAGATATCCAAGGCATCCTTCATATGAGATCCCTCTCTTGGTCCCATGAAAAAGATTGTTTTGGATGGAACAACACTACTAAGGGTGAGTATTCAGTTGCTCAAGGTTATTTGACCTTATGCCATAATAATCCCAACCATTCTTCTGACATATTTTCTCGATTGTGGGCTCAAAAGCTCTGGCCTAAGGTGAGGTTCTTTAATTGGCTTTTATTGCATCGTAGGGTGCTTACTTGGTGAGCAACTTATGAAGTGTGGTTTTCATGGCCCTTTTAGATGTGAAATGTGTGAAGAGAATGTAGAAAATATCAACCATATTTTTATTGAGTGTACTTTAGCCTCCGAGCTATGGAGGAGAATGGCCACTTTACTTGGCTTACAGTGGTCCAATTTTTTTACTTTTGAACAACTTTGGAGGGATTGGCCTAATCAAGAGGGTGTTGATCATTTTATTAGGCAGTTAGTTTGGATGGGTTCTACCATTCTTCTTTGGAATATTTGGAATGAAAGGAACAACCAAATTTTTAATCAAGATAGGAAGGATATTCACTATATTTGGCAAAATACCATAGCCAACTTAGTTGAATCAGTCCATCAACTCCTTAATCACCCCCAAAACTCCCACCAAAGATGGGATCAAGTGATGCAAAGATTGAAGATTAAACCTTCTAAGGGCAACCAACTTAAAGGGAATGTGAGTATTAGTAAGATGGATAGGACTAGAAATTGGCAACCTCCTCCTAAGGATTTTGGAAAAGTCAATACTCGATGGAGCCTCTAGAGGGAACCCCTGGAAAAGCCAGATGTGGGAGGAATTGGTAGACTTTCGGATGGCTCCCTGGTTTTTACTTTTGCTGAGAATTTGGGTATTCTTTCCAATAACCTTGTTGAGGGGTATGGTATCCTCGGAGGTCTTCAGGAGGCTACTAAGGTTGGATGGGAAAAGGTGTTAGTTGAGTCTGACTCTCAACTTATGATTAATCTCTTGAAGACTCCTTCTAAGAATCATAAGGTGGATTGGAGAATAAAAAGAATTATTGAGAAGATTCTAGTTAATCCAGATGGGATTTTTGAAAGTTGATTACAATCATGTGGTTAGAGATCAAAACAAGAGTGCTGATGCTTTAGCTAATTGGGCTTTGGACAAAGGTGATCTTACTTGTTATGGCCACCCTCCTATATGGTGGGCTTCTCAAATTAGGGAAGCTCTTCTTTCTATCATTTCTTTGGATGGCTCCAGTTCGAAGGTACCTAGTTTCTTCTTGTTTTTTTTTTTTTGCTTCTCTTTGGTTCATTCAGTTTTTTTTAGTTCCCTAGCTCATTCTATTCTTTATTTTGTTTCCTCTATTGATTCTTGCCTTAATAGTCTTCTGGTCTAGATAGGTCATTGTTTTGTTCATTTTTTTTTTCTTTTTTGTTTTTTGTTTTTTTTGTTTAGTTTTTTAAGGTGGGTGGGTTCTTTTGTTTTGTTTTGTTTTTGTGTTCTTTGTGTTGTTTTTTGTTGTTCTTGTGTTTTTGTTGTTTTGTTTTTTTTAATGTTTTTTGTTATTGTTCTTGTGTTTTTTTCGTTCTTGTTCTTGGGTTTCTCTTTGTTTGTGTTATTTCGTGTTTTTATGTGTGAGTGTTTTCTATGTATTTTGTTTTTGTTTATTGTCTCGTTGTTGGTTGTTTTTTATTTTTATTTTTATTTTATTTTTTTAATTTTTTAGGTTTTGGTTGTGTTTATTTTTCATGTTTTTTTTGGGTTATGTCTTTGTAGTGTTCTGTTGTTTTTGTCTTGTTTGTGTTTTGTTATGTGGTTCTTGTGTTTTTCTATGTGGTTTGTGTTGTGGTTTCTTTTATCTTATTGTGCGTGTTTGGTTGTGCTTTTGTTTTTGACACACTCAAGGAGCATGTTTTTTATTTTATTTTATTATTTTTGTTGTTATTTACTTATTTTTAAATTGGTTTTGTGTGTTTGTTTGCTCCTTGAGTATGTCAAAGGTGGTAGGCCAGGTCCGAGTCCTGGGCATTTTTGGCGGAATGGATACCCCTGCCTCCTTGGGTCTTACCCGAAAGTGGCATCCCTTTTGGGATGTTTTCCACAAATAAAAAAAAAACATAACAATCAAGCCAAAAATAGTGATATTCAATCATAGTTAGGATAATGTTTGCCAATGTCAGTAATAGTCTAGTATAAATTCAATTTAAGACATAAATATTTAGGATGGATTTTCTAGTTGCAACTGTCAATAATAGTTACCTATGATAGTCAGAATTCATAGCAAAAAAGACATTCTCAATGATAGAGTTGGAGCAAATAGTCATCAGTATAGGGAACCAATGTTAGTGATAAAACAATATCAGTAATAGATAGTGTAGAGGTAGTGTCAATGATAGAATAGTGTTAATAATTGATAATGTAGATATAGTATCATAAATGGTTTTTTAAAATTAAATCAACTATTGAGTAAACAAAGCCTCTAGGAGAAAAACTAACACTTTCCTTAACAAAAAAAATTTTGGGGTGCCCAAAAATAGTGTTGTGATATATAGCTTATTGTGACCGTCTCATTAAGCTAATTAATTTGGTATATAACCTCCATGCACTTTTCTTGGGGTGTCAAAAAATGTTACTTTGAGGCCTAGTCCATAATGATCATATTTTTCTGATCATTTTGATATACAACACCCAAACACTTTTTTTGGTTGCTTACTAAAAATAGTAATTCCTGGAATCCCTACTTCTATTTTTAGTAAGTCATAAGTAGTGGTTCAGATCACACCAAAAATGCTAGGGAAACTAGAGGACACCAAAAGGAGATATAACAAACCATTTTTTTGGAGTAAATGCATACCATAATTAATAACCTTCTTAGTGACACTAAACAAATGAGGGAAGAAATACAACTTTTGAGAGGTGACTACATAAGCTCCAAAGCTTCATTTGAAGAAAAATTCCTAGAGGTTGATGAAAAATTTAAGGATGGCCTAAAGGTGTGTTGTGGTCATTCCAGAACGTACCCCAAAATTGGGGACCCACCTTTTTGTTTTGATTTTTTGAGTCTATTGGTCTTGTTAGAGCGATAAGGTTGAGATATCGAAACCTTTGAGTTGCAATGCGAGTTTTAAGGTTTTGGTTTATGTTATGCCTTCATGTGTTATTTCAACGTGCTTTGCTATTTTGGCTTATGATGGAGGTTTTGGTTTTAAGTTTTGGTTTTAGTGTGGCCTCCTTGTTCATTTGGAATTACAATAACGTGAAGCCTAGAAGCTTATTGATTCAATTTATAAAAACAATAAAAAATAGAAAAAGAAAAAAATATAAACAAATAAAATAAAATAAAAACATATGTATATATTTCATATATATATATATATGTTCCTCCTAAGGATTTTGGAAAAGTCAATATTGATGGAGCCTCTAGAGGAAACCCTGGAAAAGCTAGTGCGGGTGGAATTGGTAGACTTTTAGATGGCTCCCTAGTTTTTACTTTTGCTTAGAATTTGGGTATTATTTCCAATAACCTTGTTGAGGGGTATGGTATCCTTAGAGGCCTTCAAGAGGCTACTAAGGTTGGATGGGAAAAGGTGCTAGTTGATTCTGACTCTCAACTCATGATTAATATTTTGAAGACTCCTAAGAATCATAAGGTTTATTGGATAATAAAAAGAATTATTGAGAAGATTTAGTTAATCCAAATGGGATTTTTGAAAGTTGATTACAATCATGTGGTCAGAGATTAGAAAAAGAGTGTTGATGATTTAGCTAATTGTTCTTTGAAAAAAGGTGATCTTACTTGCTATGGCCATCCTCCTAGATGGTGGGATTCATAAATAAGGGAAGCTCTTCTATCTATCATTTATTTGGGAGGTATGAAATGTCATAATTTATTGAAGAAGTAAAAATATACAATGATATCACCTATTATTGAGGATTTGGTTTTATGTGTTGGGGAAGTCTATCGCAATATAGGCATCTACAAATTCTAGGTGTAATTGAAGATGATAAATAAGCAAAATCACACATTCACCTGTCATGGATGATGTTGCCCGGCATAAACACTATTTAAAAAAGTACCAATTCACAATGGGTCCGATGAAGATGGTTCCCATGAGCACATTTGAGGGGTTTGGCATTCAGAGTTGTAAATTATATTTCTCGACCTAGTGATAAGAGAAAACGTGGCCGAGAAAGGATATGATAGTCGAAGATGGAGGGACTATGTGGTCGGTAGCATCGTGATAATTTTGAGTATGGTGGTAATATTATTGTGAAATTGGCAGCTTTTATTGGTATGTGAAGAAGTTCATTTGAAAACATAAGGTATACGTTGATCACACATAGTGTAAACTAGTTTATGGTGTGGGTGACTCCCGTAAAATTGAAAGGATAGACGATGATTCAAATGAGAGGTTCAGAAGGGTATATACTGATGACAAAATCCTCCTTTTAATTAATAGTGAGGGCCTAGTTTTTAGATTGTCATCTTGAAGTCAAGAAGTGGGTAGAGTTATGAAGGCTCCTTGTAGCATATATCCACTAGAGTAGGGTGCAAGTTAGTCCTAAGAAACAATAGAGTTGACGACCTCAAGATTTATTTTGTAGATCACGACACAAATTTACTCTCCTTGAAAGGAAGCATACAAGACACAAGATGTTTCCCTCTAGAAGAACACAGGATATGGGTCACAATGTTTATGAGTATGAAAGCATAAAAAAAGTGTTGTATACCACCTAATCAATAGCAAGATGAAATATTTGCATGTTGGGCATTTTGCATGGTGTATTTTGTAATTTT
Organism: Wollemia nobilis; assembly: GCA_028583015.1. Lineage (NCBI taxonomy): Eukaryota > Viridiplantae > Streptophyta > Pinopsida > Araucariales > Araucariaceae > Wollemia > Wollemia nobilis. The sequence continues at coordinate 2,774,611 of JAQPPZ010002410.1, read as the reverse complement.
GGGAAAAGTTACTAAAAGCATGGAGGAATGAGTCAATATAAAGCTATGAAAATGTAGGCTAGAGCACGACATGGATTCTACATGGCTACGACCAAGCAAGGTCTACGTATGGCTTGGTGGATAACATGAACAACATATTTAACCGACTGCACGATGAGAAATAATATAAGTGAGATGGCAGTCTATTTGATCTTATAGAGGAGTAAAGTCTATTCTATGTTGGACATAACCCCCATGCATCAGGTTGGAAACATGTGTTAGTAGGGAAGTGATAAGGGTATATAACACCTTTATAGCATATATAGTGATGATTATATTTTTCATAAACTGGTAAGAGACAAGGCCAACATCATGGAACTAATCGATGCTTTGTGGTAGTATTTTATAGAGTAAATAAAGCCATTATAAAAGATGTTACTAAAAGATAGAAAGGAGGTAACTATCATCAACTAGGCAATCCATTAGCAAGGAAGGCAAAAAAGTGAAAATAGGACACATATTATGAAACAAAGAAGAAAATGGGTCTTTCTGAAAACAAGCGAAAGGGGAACGAAAAGCCAAAATATAGAAGGAATAATAAAATCGAAAATGAAGAGGCCTTACTGAAAGATTTAAAAACTAATTAAAACAAAGGCATAGGGGTTGGATATTCTTGGAGAGGCCAGAGGTTGGACCTTTTTGGAGGCTAGATGCTAGATTTTTGCCATATCATTAGACTATTTTTTACCACATGAGGCCAATTTGGGGCATATTTTTCTACATTTGTATGTGTGACATTGAAGACCTATTTTATGAAATATAATGGAGATATTTCAATTTTTAATGCATTTTTATGATTAAATTGGTCTTATTCTCTGCATATTGCACCATTTCCTTAGAATATTGCATTGCATTAATTGTTTGGCTACGTGAATTTAGGTAACACTAAAGCTGGTTTTTATGAAGAATACCAATGATTGCAGGGTTTGTGGAGAATTTTTGAGTTGTAGTATTTGCTTTATTTATAGATTTCTATATTTATTTTTCTAACCCTTCTTATTGCATATATATTTTTTTGATTTTTTGAGTCTATTGGTCTTCTTAGAGCGATAAGGTTGAGATATCGAAACCCATGAGTTGCAATGAGAGTTTCAAGGTTCTGGTTTATGTTATGCCTTCATGTATTATTTCAATGTGCTTTGCTATTTTGGATTATGATGGAGGTTTTTGTTTTAAGTTTTGGTTTCAGTGTGGCCTCCCTGTTCATTTGGAATTACAATAACGTGAAGCCTAGAAGCTTATTGATTCAATTTATAAAAACAATAAAAAATAGAAAAAGAAAAAAATATAAACAAATAAAATAAAATAAAAACATATGTATATATTTCATATATATATATGTTCCTCCTAAGGATTTTGGAAAAGTTAATATTGATGGAGCCTTTAGAGGGAACCCTGGAAAACCTAGTGCGGGAGGAATTGGTAGACTTTCAGATGGCTCCCTAGTTTTTACTTTTGCTTAGAATTTGGGTATTATTTCCAATAACCTTGTTGAGGGTTATGGTATCCTTAGAGGCCTTCAAGAGGCTACTAAGGTTGGATGGGAAAAGGTGACAGTTGGGTATAACTCTCAACTCATGATTAATATTTTGAAGACTCCTAAGAATCATAAGGTTTATTGGATAATAAAAAGAATTATTGATAAGATTTGGTTAATCCAAATGGGATTTTTGAAAGTTGATTATAATCATGTGGTCAAAGATAAAAAAAAAAGTGTTGATGATTTAGCTAATTGTTCTTTGAACAAAGGTGATCTTACTTGCTATGGCCATCCTCCTAGATGGTGGGATTCATAAATAAGGGAAGCACTTCTATATATCATTTCTTTGGGAGGTATGAAATGTCATAATTTATTGAAGAAGTAGAAATATACAATGATATCACCTATTATTGAGGATTTGGTTTTGTGTGTTGGGGAAGTCTATCCCAATATAGGCATCTACAAATTCTAGGTGTAATTGAAGATGATAAATAAGAAAAATCACACATTCACCTGCCATGGATGATGTTGTCTGGCATGAACACTATTTAAAAAAGTACCAATTCACAATGGGTCCGATGAAGTGGTTCCCATGAGCACATTTGATGGGTTTAGCATTGAGAGTTGTAAATTATGTTCTTGGCCTGGTGATAAGAGAAAAAGTGGCCAAGAAAGGATATGATATTCGAAGATGGAGGGACTATGTGGTTGGTAGCATCATGATAATTTTGAATATGGTGGAAATATTATTGTGAAATTGGCAGCTTTGATTGGTATGTGAAGAAGTTCCTCTGAAAACATAAGGTATACGTTGATCACACATAGTGTAAACTATTTTAAGGTGTGGGTGACTCCCGTAAAATTGAAAGGATAGACGATGATTCAAATGAGAGGTTCAAAAGGGTATAGACTGATGACAAAAGCCTCCTTTTAATTAATAGTGAGGGCCTAGTTTTTAGATTTTCATCTCGAAGTCAAGAAGTGGGTGGAGTTAAGAAGGCCCCTTGTAGCATATATCCACTAGAATAGGGTGCAAGTTAGTCATCAGAAACAGTAGAGTCAACGACCTCAAGATTTAGTTTGTAGATCAAAACACGAATTTACTCTCCTTGAAATGAAGCATGCAAGACACAAGATGTTTCCCTCTAGAAGAACACGGGATATGGGTCATAATGTTTATGAGGATGAAAACATAAAACAAGTGTTGTATACCACCTAATCAATAACAAGATGAAAGATTTGCATGTTGGGCATTTTGCATGGTGTATTATGTAATTTTAGGAAAAGTTACTAAAATCATGGAGGGAATGAGTCAATATCAAGCTATGAAAACGTAGGCTAGAGCACAACATGAATTCTACATGGCTACGACCAAGCAAGGTATACGTATGGCTTGGTGGATAACATGAACAAAATATTTAGCCGACTGCACGATGAGAAATAATATAAGTGAGATGGCAGTCTGTTTGATATTATAGAGGAGTAAAGTCTATCCTATGTTGGACGTAACCCCCATGCGTTAGGTTGGAAACATGTGTTAGCAGGGCAGTGATAAGGGTATAGAACACCTTTATAGCATACACAGTGGTGATTATATTTTTCATAAATTGGCAAGAGACAAGGCCAACATCATGGAACTAATCGACGCTTTGTGGGAGTATTTTATAGAGTAAATAAGGCCATTATAAAAGACGTTACTAAAAGATAGAAAGGAGGTAACTATCATCAAATAGGCAATCCATTAGCAAGGAAGGCAGAAAAGTGAAAATAAGACACATATTATGAAACAAAGAAGAAAATGGGTCTTTCTAAAAACAAGCAAAAGGGGAATGAAAAGCCAGAATATAGAAGGGATAATAAAATAGAAAATGAAGAGGCCTTACTGAAATATTTAAAAACTAATTAAAACGCAGGCACAAGGGTTGGATATTCTTGGAGAGGCCAGAGTTTGGACCTTTTTGGAGGCTAGATGTTGAATTTTTGCCATATCATTAGACTATTTTTTACCACATGAGACCAATTTGGGGCATATTTTTCTGCATTTGTATGTGTGACATTGAAGACCTATTTTATGAAATATAATGGAGATATTTCCAGTTTTAATAAATGTTTATGATTAACTTGGTCTTATTTTCTGCATATTGCACCATTTCCTTATAAGGTTGCATTGCATTAGCTGTTTGGTTGCGTGAATTCGGGTAACACTAAAGCTGGTTTTTATGCAGAATACCAATGATTGCAGGGTTTGTGGAGAATTTTTGAGTTGCAGTATTTGATTTATTTCTAGATTTCTATTTTTATTTTTCTAACCCTTCTTATTGCATATATATTTTTTATTTTTCAGACATTAAAATAAAAATAAAAATAATTAAAATTTCAAAAAATAATTGCACGTCTGTGTAGAATGAGCTTTAATGTTTTATCTTGTACATTTATATTTTCATTTTGAAGCCAATCCAAATTTATAAAAAAAATTCAAAGTTGTTTTTTTTAGGCATTTTATAATTTTGGATTTTCATAATTTTGCATTTTAAAGGTAAATTAATTTTCAAGCTTTGCATGTTTGTTTTGCAAGCAATAAATTAGTTTTCCTTAATGAAAATTACAATTTCATTATAGGGAGTTGATTTATATGGCATTCCAATAGGCCATCATTTTTGGAATTCAATAAATTCACCTTTCTTTATGAAAATTCTGATTTCATTAAAGAAAGATAATTTATACATTATATCAAAGACTATGTTATTGAAGCAGTAAATTATTCGTTCTTTATGAAAATTATGATTTCATTAAAGAGAGATATTTTATAAGGACATTTTAAGGCCATTATTTTAAAGCAATAAATTATTGTCTCTTTATGAAAATTAATTTCATCAAAGAGGGGTGATTTATTTTATTATATCAAAGGCTATTGGCATTTCTTTATGTTCAAAGTAATATCAAGTGAATCATTTCATCATTTAAGTTTCCAATTTAGAGATAGATTTTAATCTTCTATTTCATGCTTAAAGTTCGGTTTAATGCAAGATAAAAACTTTTTTAAAATCTACTTAATATAAGGAAAATAAAAGTTATCTAAATCCTTCAAGATAAAATGAACTAAGGGTTTACATCATGGTCATATGAGGTCCGATCACATTCTATTTTTCTCTTTAAGTTTCATGAACAATCATTAGCATAGCATAGTAAAATAAATCAACATAGGCCCCTTGTTAATAGTTACATTCAAATCACTAAGGTATTCCTAGAACTTATTTGACATATCTTCACAAGATTATAAATACACATGTGCAATGCTTACATAGCGGAACCTTGGGTAAGTTGTTTTATTTTTAAATTCTTTGCAAGAGAGGGTTTTGTGATCAAAATCCTAAGGGTGAGTGTGGTTTTGTAAAAGGTTCAAATTACCACTCAAAATTTTGGTGCTAGAAGGAGGGCATGAGTTGGTGTTATTTTATTTATGCTAAATTGTTCATTATTGTTTCAAATGCTTTTGAATTGTTCATACAATGAATAATGTGATTTGGTGTAACCATGAGAGCTTTGAATTGCTAAATGTTTCATGTCCTATTGATTGTTATATTTAGGCCTCCTTTAGCACTCAACATTTTGGTGCTAGAAGGAGGGCCTGAATTGGTTTACTTTATTACTATTTAGGTGCTAAATTATTCATGTTACTTGAAATATTTATTTAAAGACTTTGGTTTGGACTAACGGAATTTTGTTTACATATGATCACTTTCATTGATTCCAATGTTCTCTAATTTATGATGCTTTAATGCTAACCTTGTTGCAAATTGGAAAATATTCTTTGATGCCATAGTTTAATTGATGCATACCTTTTGGTTGATGCTAACTATTTCTCTTGTTTGGGAATATTTTTTATTGTGAGGAATTGCTAACAATAATTTGTTGTTGTCATTGATAATCACATTACGACTTAATAAAATGGCTATAAATGTTGGAAAGTGGTATGGGGTGTATGGTAATCCTTTGAACATTGGAGGAGATGCTCATGACTTACCCAAGAACATAGAGGAATTTTTGCCCAAGTTTAAACACAATGGCACAATATTAGCTAAGGAGCACATTTAGTCCTATGTGGATACCCTAATTAGATGAAATGTCAAACATGAGGATGTGGCTTGTAGATTGTTTCCTTAGATCCTAGATGATACAAAATTTGATTAGTAAATAAATCTACCCGATGGATCTACTACATCTTGGGTCCAATTAGAAACTTATTTTATAAATCATTTTAGGTTGCCCATAGATCCTACCATGATTTATCATCAATTTTCTTCTTGTAGGAGGAAACCTAATGAGCCATTGAGAACATTCAACATAATATTTCAAAATCTCTATGCAAGATTGATTGCTCCTTTTACTATTGTAGAAAGTACTGCCCTTCAAATATACTTTGGGTAATTGGATCCCTTGCCTACCATGTTCACTAGGACAAATCCTTTGGTCACTACTCTTACGTTAGCCTACATGGAATCCATGATTGTAGAACAACAACTAAGGTCGTAAGGTTTTGGATGGAGCAATTACCTATGGTAGGACAAAAAGGGGCTTACAATAAAATATCGATGATAAACCAAGCATGGCCACAACAAAATCCAATGTTGAATACTTTTCCCTACAATAATATTTATCCTACCATACTCACTTATCCTCCAACATATGCTTATACGAACACATCTACCCATCCAACTACACCATTATGGCTAGAGAACCATTTTGTCAATCATGGATCCATAGCAATAGGTGTTCAAGTTTTGCCTACTTAGGTCAATATAAATAATCATACCACTTCTACCACACAAGCCAAGAAGCTTGTGGTAGAAGTAAGAAACCTAAAGAGGTTGGCTGAGAAGTTAAGTAGAGATATTGTTCTATTACAAAAGTAAGTGCATCAAAGTACGCTTCCAAATCATCCTAGGAATCAAGGTCATGATAGTAATCTCAAGGATATTCCATGTTATGCCCCTTTAGCTAATGGAGAATGTCTAGATATGCATTAAATTGAAGTAAATATATTTTCAAACTTCTCTATGAATTCAAAGGAAATCATTAAAGTGGATGATCAAGAAAGCCAACATGAGCCACTAGAAGTAGTTGAAAGCAAGTGTGAAGAAGAGTTTCTTGAAGAACTTGAAAGTTACGAGGAGGATGCAATAGATTTTCATCCCATCGATTTAGATGACCATTATTATAATTGTATGGAAGGGTATGAAGAATAATTTTTTTCTCATGCTCCTACTGATAAAATTGCTATTGACAGGTAGGATGTTGGAATCGCATGAAAATTTAGAAATCCTTGTACAATCAAAAGATGAAAAGTCTTTTGTGGAAATAGAAGAGGTTCCAAGCTCCAATAATTTTGAATATGAGTTTATTGAACATCTTGCTAAAAGATAAAATGATGATAATGACTCTACTATTCTAGGCAAAGAAAGATACTCAATCACTTTTTTCCTATTTTAGATGCCAAAAATTGAAAGCATTGTTTCACCTATTGGCTCTACAATATCTATGCCATCTCAAAATGAGGAAATTCTAGAACCTAAATGGTTTGTATTTGATATAACCGATTATCCAATTGAAAATGTTACTAAAACAACTCAAATGGTTGATCAGGAGCATGTGTTATGCGACACATCCCTAGATAGACAAGACTCATGGTTTGAAAAGGATGGACATGTTTTTAATTGGATGCCTAATTTTGGTGTCTTTGATAAACAAGTCATGGAAAAAGAAGAAATACTACATGACAATGATGATCAAGATCATGAGAGAAAAGAGGAAGTTACAAATCCTCTCCAAGTAATGGTAAATGATAAATGGAAATGTACCAAAGGTAAAATCTCACCTTTTGTGTTCCAACATTTGAAATCCAAGTGAAGGTTTACCTAATTGGTTGTTGGATTCAAATGCTATCAATGATGAAATTCCATTTGTGGTTGATGAATAATTTGAGTCAATTTCTCCTCACACCACTAATAAGAATTCTTTGTGGAATGAGAAAGAAGTTGATGTGCTTGAAGTGTTAAATCAAGTTCATAATCAATTAATTATTGAATCTAGGATACAAACATATGATGATCCTCATTTAATAAATATCCTATATGCTTGCAAGTGGTTGCATAAGTTTGATTGACCTAAAAACATGGAAAATTATGAATTGGATTCAAAATTTATAGAAATAGGCTCCTATTTGCAAGGTCTAATATCTGAAAAGGAAAGCCTAATCATGAATCAAGTTGTGAAATTTACATCCTAAGGTATAGACAAGAAATAATTGAAAATTAATTATTGTCTTATCAATTTGATTATTTGAAACTCCTCTATGGGATTACTAATGGAACTAAATCAAATTGGTGGGATGAGAGAGGCAAGCTGAAAATTGTTGTGTGGTTTAGCCTAATCTTGTTTATGTTGGATTTCTATAAAACTTGGCATACACATCATGTTATATATATTTTAAAATGCGCTAATTGTGTTTGGGATCCAAGGAAGTGATAGATCAAACTTTGTACCATATTGTACCATATTGTACATTTGTATATAGTTTTGGTTTTGGCTTTCTATTTTTTTGTTATTGTCCTTAATTGTGGATTTTATTTTGCTTGTTTTTTAGTTTGCATTAGATTAAGTTTTGGTTTATATTTTTTATTTTGTATTTTGGGTTGTTCCCTTGTTTTGAGGTGATATTTCATGGTCGCTAACTAATGGCCTCTTTCTTGTTTTTGTATTCCTTTGTTAAGTAGGTTGGAATACCTAATCTGAAAGCAAGTGAACTTGAGAAAAAGGGGATGAAGTATTTTGTGATCATGCTCAGATTTTGGGACTAGAATGGTGGAGAGTGGAACAATAAAACATTTTGCTAAAGCTCCACATGTAACTCACATATTAATTTTTGGAAGTCTTGAAGGATGAAGTTATCTTGTTTTGAAAATAAAGGCAACAATTTAACACATGGTATCTCTATGGTTCCTAACCCTAGTGATACATAAATTATTGCAAAGATATAAAAAAAGAAAGAAAATGAGCATTGAAAAGCTTAATCAAATCAGTCACAAAGTCTAGATAAACCCTATCGAGGCTATGGATGCTTGATCAATAGTAGGGCTCTATCTAGATATAGCTCGATTATAAGAAAGGCTTTACAAAGTATTAAGAAAATACAAGGGTGAGTTAGATAACCCTACCAAGGCTATAGACGCCTAATTGGTAGTGGGGATCTATTTGTAAAATATTTCTTTTTATGAGCCATGTGTCATAGCCTAAATGTAAACCAGATGATGGAATCTGAAAGCTTTTCAGAGATGTAAAATAAATCACTTTTGCACAAACTAGGCAAATGCAGATGGATTAATTATTTTTATTTGAAGCCGTTGACCCCACCTTCTTGGGGCACCATTAAATAATTTATATTTTGCTAATATTTGATGTTCTAATTTCAGATTGGCTTCTTCACCCAAAATACTTAGGAGTATTTTCCAATAGAGTCACCATTTATTGTGGACATTCTGCAACGTACCCCAAAATTGGGGACCCACATTTTTATTTTTATTTTTTGATACAATTGGTCTTCTTCGAGTGATAAGGTTGAGATATCGATACCCTTGAGTTGCAATATGAGTTTCAAGGTTCTAGCTTGTTTCACCTATTGGCTCTAAAATATCTATGCCATCTCAAAATGAGGAAATTATAGAACCTAAATGGTTTGGATTTGATATAACTGATGATGCAATTGAAAATATTACTAAAAAAACTTAAACGGTTGATCAGGAGCATGTGTTATGCGACACTTCCCTAGATAGACAAGACTCATGGTTTGAAAAGGATGGACATGTTTTTAATTGGGTGCCTAATTTTGGTGTCTTTGATAAACAAGTCATGGACAAAGAAGAAATACTACATGATGATGATGATCAAGATCATGAGAGAAAAGAGGAAGTTACAAATCCTCTCCAAGTAATGGTAAATGGAAATGTACCAAAGGTAAAATATCACCTTTTTTGTTCCAACATTTGAACTCCAAGTGAAGGTTTACCTAATTAGTTTTTGGATTCAAATACTATCAATGATGAAATTCCATTTGTGGTTGATGAAGAATTTGAGTCAATTTCTCCTCACACCACTAATAAGAATACTTTGTTGAATGAAAAAGAAGTTTATGTGCTTGAAGTGTTAAATAAAGTTCATAATAAATTAATTATTGAATCTAGGATACAAACATATGATGATCCTCATTTAATAAATATCCTAGATGCTTGCAAGTGGTAGCATAAGTTTGATTGACCTAAAAACATGGAAAATTATGAATTGGATTCAAAATTTATAGAAATAGGCTCCTATTTGCAAGGTCTCATATCTGAAAAGGAAAGCCTAATCATGAGTCAAGTTGTGAAACTTACATCCTAAGGCACAAACAAGAAATAATTGAAAATCAATTATTGTCTAATCAATTTGATGATTTGAAACTCCTCTATGGGATTACTAATGGAACTAAATCAAATTGGTGGGATGAGAGAGGCAAGATGAAAATTATTGTGTGGTTTAGCCTAATCTTTTTTATCTTAGATTTCTATAAAAATTGGTATGCGCATCATGTTATATATGTTTTGAAATGCTCTAATCATGTTTGGGATCTAAGGAAGTGATAGATCAAACTTTGTACCATCCTATACCATATTGTACATTTGTATATAGTTTTGGTTTTGGCTTTCTATTTTTGTGCTTTGTCCTTAATTGTGGATTTTATTTTTCTTTCTTGTTAGTTTACATCAAATTAAGTTTTGGTTTATATTTTTAGTTTTGTGTTTTGGGTTGTTCCATTATTTTGAGGTGATATTTCATGGTCGCTAACTAATGGCCTCTTTCATGTTTTTGTGTTCCTTTGTTAAGTAGGTTGGAATACCTAATATGAAAGCAAGTGAACGTGAGAAAAAGGGTATGAAGTATTTTGTGATCATGCTCATATTTAGGGATTAGAATGGTGGAGAGTGGAACAATAAAACATTTTTCTAAAGCTCCACATGTGACTCACATATTAATTTTTGGAAGTCTTGAAGGATGAAGTTATCTTGGTTTGAAAATAAAGGCAACAATTTAACACACTCTGTCTCTATGCTTCCTAACCCTAGTGATACATAAATTATTGCAAAGGTATAAAAAAACGAAAATGAGTATTGAAAAGATTGATAAAATCAGTCACAAAGTCTAGATTAACCCTATTGGGGCTATGGACATCTGATCGATAGTATGTCTCTGTCTAGATATAGCTCAATTATAAGAAAGGCTTTACAAAGTATTAAGCAAATACAAGGGTGGGTTAGATAACCCTACCAGGGCTATAGATGCCTAACTAGCAGTGGGGCTCTATTTGTAAAATCTTTCATTTTATGAGCCATGTGTCATAGCCTAAATGTGAACCAGATGATGGAATTCGAAAGGTTTTCAGAGATGCAAAATAAATCACTTTTGCACACACTAAGTAAATGTAGATGGATTAATTATTTTTATTTGAAGTCATTGAACCCCACATTCTTGGGGCACCATTAAATAATTTATATTTTGCTAATCTTTGATGTTCTCATTTCATATTGGCTTCTTCACCCAAAAATACTTAGGAGTATTTTTCCAGTAGAGTCACCATTTGTTGTGGCCATTCCACAACGTATCCTAAAATTGGGGACCCACATTTTTATTTTGATTTTTTGATACTATTGGTCTTCTTTGAGTGATAAGGTTGAGATATCGATACCCTTGAGTTGCAATGTGAGTTTCAAGGTTCTTGCTTGTGTTATGCCTTCGTGTGTTATTTTGGTGTGCTTTGTTGTTTTGGCTTATGATGGAGGCTTTGGTTTAAAGTTTTGGTTTCAATGTGGCCTCCTTGTTCATTTGGAGTTACAATAATGTGAATCTTGGAAGCTTATTGATTCAATTTATAAAAAAAATAAAAATTAATATATATATATATATATATATATATATAAATAAAATAAAAACATATGTATATGTTTCATATATGTATATATGTTTTAATGAAAAAAAAGATAATAAAAAGAGAAGGCGAAATTTGATTAAAAGAAATATATTCCTTCTTGATAATAAAATAGTATATTAATTAAAATAAAATATTAACAAAAATAAAAAATAAAAAATAATAATAATTTTATATATGTAGATCTATTTATATGTTTAGATAGTAAATTTTTTTTAACAAAGCAAGTGGGTGCTTGCCCTATTTTATCTTGTATACATTATCTTATTCTCTTTTAAATTATATACTCTATACTATTATCTCTTTTGCTTATACATTATTGCTTTATGCTATTCTCATTGGGTCTGTTTCATTTGTGTATACAGGGTGGATCATATCTCCGAGGACCTACACGGATACTAACTTTGAAAGATGTGGATTGTACCAAAATACAAGACCATCGACGCGGATATGGCTCAACGATAGAGGCCAATGGGTGGTGATTGGGATGTCAAGAAATCATGGCAACCAATAATGGTAAAGCGATTTTGGGTATTACAAGGAGAGGCATTGTATAGTCAATGATGGTTTAAAGAATATCATGTTCTAGAGTAAAATCCGATTGAGAACCTATTGAGATGAACGGAATGCTTATGTATCATGGATGGAATCGATAAATGAGGGCACCACACTGCTCACTAGAGATAGGATAGCGTATGGCAATGTGGATGAATGTGATTTTATTGCATCGGGTGACATAGCATTTGATCGTAGCAACGAGGCAGTCAAGCAGTGAAGAGTGTTCCAATGGTGAGAGTTTATGAGAAGGTATATTTGGCTATAATGGAACACACAAAATGAATTGGATGTCGATTAGGGGAGTCATCGTTGACTCGACAATGATTGAATAAGGGGAACACGTTAATTTGGATGACATGTAGACCACCATGTCGAAGAAATCATCTTAGCATCAATTATATTTCACACATGTAGACATTGATCAATGTCTTGTCAAACTCACATGGGTATGGGACTAGCGAAGGATGATATAAACCAATGGAAGTGGATATCAGTGCTGGCCCGAACGCTCATCGATGGACTGAATAACATGATTCACATTCATTTTTGAGGTATGAAATGTCATAATTTTTTGAATAAGTAGAAGTATACAATGATATTGTTGATCATTAGGGATTTGGTTTGGTGTGTTGGTGAAGTCTATCACCAATATAAGCATTGGAAAATTCTAGGTGCAATTGAAGGTTATAGATAAGCAAAACCCCACATTCACCTTCCATGGATGATGCTGCTTGGCATGAACATTATTTTAAAAAGTACCAATCCACAATGGGGTTGATGAAGACAGTGTCGATGAGAAAATTTGAGGTGTTTGGAATTGAGAGTTGTAAATTATGTTCATTGACCTAGTGATAAGAGAAAACATGGCTGAGAAAGGATATGATATTCGAAGATGGAGGGACTATGTGGTCGGGAGTATCGCAAGAATTTTGAGTACAGTGGAAACATTGTTGTGAAACTAGTAGCTTCGATCGGTATGTGAAGAATTTTCTTTTGAAAACATAAGGTATAAACTAGTCTAAGGCATGGATGAACCCTATGAAATTGAAAGGATAGATGATTATTCAAATGAGAGGTTCGGTAGGTTATATAGTGATGACGAAGGTCTCCTTTTAATTAATAGTGAGGGCTTAATTTTTATATTATCACCTCAAAGTCGAGAAGTGAGTGGAGTAATGAAGGCCCATTGTAGTATGTATTCGTTGGAGTAGGGCGCAAATTTGTTATCAACAATAGTAGAATCGATAACCTCAAGATTTAGTTTGTAGATCACGGTGCGAATTTGCTCTCCTTGAAAGGAAGCATGCAATATGCATATGTTGCCCTCTAGAAGAATGCAGGATATGGTTCACAATGTTGACGAGGATGAAAATATAAAATGAGCATTGTATACCACCTAATTAATAGCAATATAAAATATTTTCATGTCAGGCATTTTGCGCTGTGTATTCTATAATTTTGGGAAAATTTATCGAAAGTATGGAGGAAATGAGTCAATATCAAGCTGCAAAAATATAGGCTAGAGCATGGCATGGATTCTATGTGGCTATGACCAAGCAAGTTCTACCTGTGACTTGGCAGATAACTTGGACACCGTATTTGATCGACTACACAATGCAACACAATATAAATGAGATGGCAGCATGTTTCAACTTATAGAGGAGTAAATTTTGTCCTATGTTGGACATAACCCCCCATGCATTAGGTTGGAAATATGTGTTCATAGGGTAGTGATAAGGGCATAAAACATCTTTATAGAATATATAGTGATGATTCTATTTTTCATAAAAACCAACAAGAGACAAGGCCAACATCATGGAACTAATAGACGCTTCGTGGCAATATTTTATAGAGTAAATAAGGCCATCATAAAATACATTACTAAAATATAGAAAGGAGGTAACTGTCATCAATCAAGAAATCCATTAGCAAGGAAGGAAGAAGAGTGAAAACAAGATGCATATTGAGAAAAAAAGAAGAAAATAGGTATTTTCGAAGACAAGTGAAAGGGGAACAGAAAGCCAAAAGATAGAAGGGATAATGACATAGAAAATGAGGAGGCCTTGCTGAAATATTTAAAAATTGATGAAAACGTAGGGGTTGGATCTTCTTGGAGAGGCCAGACGCTAGACCTTGTTGGAGGCTAGATGCTATATTTTTGCCATATCACTGGATTATTTTTCACCACATGAGGTCAATTTGGGGCATATTTTTCTGCATTTGTATGTGTGACATTGAAGACCTATTTTCTACAATATAATGGAGATATTTCAAGTTTTAATGCATGTTTATGATTAACTTGGTCTTATTTTCTGCATATTGCACCATTTCCTTAGAAGTCTGCATTGTATTATCTATTTGACTGCGTGAATTCGAGTAACACTAATACTGGTTTTTGTGTAGAATACTAATGCTTGCAAGGTTTGTGGAGAATTTCTGAATTGCAGTATTTGTTTTATTTCCATATTTTTATTTTTATTTTTCTAACCCTTATTTTTGCATTTATTTTAATTTTTGGACATTAAAATAAAAATAAAAATAAATTAAAATTCCAAAAACAATTGCACGTCTTGTGTAGAATGAGCTTTAATGTTTCATATTCCATATTTACATTTCATTTTGAAGCCAATCTGAATTTATTAAAATTATTCAAAGTTGCTATTTTTTTTAGGCATTTTATAATTTCGGATTTTCATAATTTTGTATTTTAAAGGTAAATTAATTTTGAAGCTTTGCATGTTTGTTTTGCAAGCAATAAATTAGCTTTCCTTAATGAAAATTACAATTTCGTTATAGGTTGTTGATTTATATGGTATTCTAATAGGCCATCATTTTCAGAGCAATAAATTCACATTTTTTTATGAAAATTTTGATTTCATTAAAGAAAGGTAATTTATACATTATATCAAAGGCTATTGTTATTGAAGTAGTAAATTATTCCTTATTTATGAAAATCATGATTTCATTAAAGAGAGATAATTTATAAGGACAATTTAAGGCCATTATTTTAAAGCAATAAATTGTCGTCTCTTTATGAAAAATTATTTCATCAAAGAGGGGTAATTTATTTTATTTTTTATCAAAGGCTATTAGCATTTATTTATGTTCAAAGCAACATCAAGTGAATCCTTTCATCATTTAAGTTTCCAATTTAGAGATAGATTTTAATCTTCTATTTCATGCTTAAAGTAGGGTTTAATGCAAGATAAAAACTTGTTTAAAATCTACTTAATCTAAGATAAAAGCTATATAAAATCCTTCAAGATAAATGAACTAATAGTTTATATCATGGTCATATGAGGGCCAATAATATTTTATTTTTCTCTTTAATTTTCATGAACAATCATTAAAATAGCATAATAAAATAAACCAACACAGACCCCTTGTTAACAGTTACATGCAAATCACTAAGGTATTCTTACAACTTATTTGACATATCTTCACAAGATTATAAATACACATGTGCAATGCTTACATAGCGGAACCTTGGGGAAGTTGTTTCATTTTTAATTTATTTGCAAGAGAGGGTTTTGTGATCAAAATCCTAAGGGTGAGTGTGGTTTTGCAATAGGGAAAAATTACCACTGAACAAGGTGTTTGAGCATTGTGACATTGACCCACTAGGTAGAGGAAAATAAATCCATAAGGAAAGGGAAGTATCTCACTCTGTTTTTGGACATAGATACTCCCTTTAAGATGCTTAAATTAGACTTTACTAATTTCAATAGAAAGGACACTAATGGGTGGTTATGTCAAGTAGATTAGTTTTTCAAACTTCACAATGTTCATAAATATTTGTAGGCAACTATGAAATATTTCAAATTTAAATTTGAAATTTTATAGTGGTATTAGTGGTTACAATATAGAATTTCCAACCATTATTAGGAAGATTTTGAGTCATAATTACTCACTCTTTTTGGACCAAGTAAGTATGAGGACTTTAGAGGAGCATTAAAAAAACTTAAGCATACCTCTAAAATACGTGACTATTAGATCCAGTTTGAGAAACTGGTTAATAAGACCAAGGGGGTGAATGAAGGATTTTCTTAGAGTTTTTTTATAATTGCCTTGAAATATGATATTAGGGTAGAGGTCAAGATTTTCAAATCATAAACCATGATGCATGCCATTAGATTGGTTAGATTGGTCGAGGAAAAATATTTTGCTCCAAAGAGGCAACCTAAATTTTTGTAGGCTAAACCCACATTTACTTCCAATTTCAAACCTAATATTGGCACTAAATACACTCCCTATAAGTGCTTTATTATAGAAGAGATAGATGCCCAATGCACATAAGTCTTATGTTATAATTATGATAAAAATATTCACCTATGCATAATTGCATCCAAAAGAAGCTATTTTTGCTAGATGTAGAGGAGTCAGTAAGAAATAAATAAATTGGTGATGAAGCAAAACCATTGGAAGAACAACTTTATGATGAGTATGAAACACAAGAAGAACCACAACCAATTATTTTTATCCATGCTCTTGCAAGAATTACTATTCCACAGATGATGAAAGTAATATGCTATTTGAAAGGCCAATGTCTTACATTTCTCATTGATTGAAGTAGTATTCACAACTTTGTTAATCCTCGAGTAACCAATCAAGACAAATGTTACATACATACATGCAAATTATTTGAAGTTATAGTGGCAAATGGTATAACTTTACCTTTCAAAGGCAAATTTTGCAATGTTAAGTTCAAGATAGAGGATTATGAACTCAAAATGAATATGTTTACTCTTCAAGTAGGAGGATGTGATATTGTGCTAGGAGATCAATGGTTAGGTGGTTTGGGTATCATCACATGGAACTTTGTAGAGTTATGAACTTTGTTTTCACAGAATGGTAGGTCCTACACTCTGTGTGGTTCACAATAAGGATATCCCTATATTTTTAGTTCAAACTGTATGGATAAGTTAAAAAATATTCCCATGGGGTAATCACTTAGATATTTTCAATACAACTACCCACTTTAGTAGAGGATAAATACCAAAAATATTTGTAACTTGTTCTAACTAATAATGATGTAGTATTTATAGAACTGATAAAATTACCACCTTGATGTTCCTATGATCATACAATCCCATTGGTACCATCTAGTGTGGCACCTAACATCAGACCTTACCAGTATCCCTTTACACTTAAGTAAAAAGTAGATAAATTAGTACAAGAATTATTTAAATTATAAGTCATTTGGCCTAGTAATAGTATTTTTTCTTCTCATGTCCTATTGGTTCAAAATAAATATGGGTTTTGGTAGTTGTGTATATATTTTTGTGATCTCAATAAGCTCACCATCAAGGATAAATTTCCTATCCTAGTGGTAAGTCAATTATTGGATGAGTTGTATGGTGCTATGTTTTTCTCAAAGTTAGACCTTCACTTGGGTGACCATCAGATATGATAAAAGGAGGAGGATATTTCTAAAATAATATTTTGCACTCATGAGGGCAATTATAAATTCTTGGTTATGCCATTTGGCTTAACAAATGAGCCTCATGAACAACATCATTGGCCTATTCCTTCACAAATTTATTTTAGTTTCCTTTGATGATATTTTTGTTTATAGTTACTCTTGGTAGAAGCATCTCATCCATGTAGATCAAACTCTACAACTTCTGGCTCAACATCAAATTTATGCTAAGAGGTCTAAGTGTTCTTTTGGGTTACCCAAAGTAGAGTATTTGGGACATATTATCATCAAAGATAAATTTAATGTTGACCCTAAGAAGATTCAATCCATTCACAATTGGTTGAAGCCTCACACTCTTAAGGGCATTTATAAATTTTTAGGACTCATATGGTATCACCAAAAAATAATTTGAACTATGGCAATATCATTGATCCCTTAATGGCCATGCTAAAAAAATATTTTTTTTACTTGGTTAGGCCCAACTGAGTAGGCTATGTTTGACCTAAAGAATGGTATGATAACCACTCTAGTATTAGCAATGTTTGGTTTCTCCAAACCACTTATAATTGAAAGCGATGCTTTCGACAATGAGATTGGCACCATGCTTATGTAGGAAGGAAGATCATTGGCCTTCACTAGTGAAGCACTTTTAGGTAAAAATTTGGGTAAATCAACTTCTACATGCGGTTAATTACTGGCAAACCTATTTCATTGGGCATCATTTTTCCATAAAAACATACCACCAAAGTATTAAGTACTTATTGGAGCAATGGGTTACTATCCCTAAACAAAAAGGTGGATATCTAAACTCATGGGCTATGATTATGAGATTACATATAAAAAAGGCAAGGAGAACATTGTGGATGATGCACTCTCTTACCAAATTGAGGCTTAGAGTATGTTATGTGTTGTCTCTTCACCCATACCTTAGTGGATTAATTCTTTCATAGAGGATGTGCTCAAGGACTCAATATTGCAAATATAAATTACCACACTTTAATAGAGCCTACCTCATATTTGGGATATACTTGGATGGACAAGATTTATAATATATTCATTGTCTTATTGTTCCCCAAACTTCTCAACTATGAGAAATCATATTGAAGGAAATGCATGCTTCACCAATTACAAGTCATTCTAGGTTTTGCAAAACTTATCAAAGGATTAAGTGTATCTTCTTATAGAAGGCAATGAAGGATATTCGAACTATTGTGGTAGAGTCTAACATATGCCAATTAATGAAAGGAGAAACAATGCATTCCTAAGGAAAAATGAGAAATGATGCATTACATGGAAACTCTTTAGCCTTTGCCCATTCTATGCCAAGTATGAATTATTTAATTTATAGGAAAATAAAAAAAAATGAGTTCAGCTATCATCCATAAATGGATGGTTAAAAATAATTGTAAACAAGTACTTGGAGATATACATTTGTTGCTTCACCTCTGATAATTCTACATAGTGAGCGAAGTGGCTTCCTTGGCTAAATGGTGGTATAGCAATTTCTATCACATTTCAACCAAGGCTACCTCTTTTGAAGTAGTTTATGGTCAGCCTCCATTAACACCGTCCTCCTACATTCCAAGTATCTCCAAGGTCCATGTTGTAGTTCTTTGTCAACTAAATTTGGATCTCAAATTGGCTTAGAATTGTATACACTAACAAGCTAATCAACATCATTTTGAGCATCAATTTGAAGTAGGAATATCATTTTTATCTACTTGCATTCATATAAATAGTCCGTACTCTAGCTTCATAGGTGCCAAAAGAACTAGCTGCCAAATACTATGGCCCCTATCAGATCTTATAGTGGATTGGTGTAGTGTCCTACAAATTGACCCTACCATCTACATCAAAGCATCATCCTATTTTTTATGTATCCTATCTCAATAAGGTTGTGTAGAATTAGGTACATTTTCAATCTGTTTTACATGAATTCAATTGAGCACTATTCAAAATCATGTCATCACTAAGATTCTTGTTGAATGACATGGACTACAACCAAAATATGCCACTTGGGAGTCTCTCTAGTAGCTACAATACCATTTTAATTATCCACAACATCGAGGACAAAGCTTTTTGAAGGAGAAGGGAATATTAGGACCCTATCCTAACACTAATTTTGTAATTCTCACATTCCAATGTGGGGATCCCTTTATAATGCTATTTTTTAATACTTTGTAATGGTATGTATCAAGTGAGGTGCCAAGATAAGTGGGGCTATTTCATGTAACAATTATCAATAATGTAACTAATGTTTGATAAAATATTATAGCTTGAGTGACACTTTTCATGTAAGACAACTCTTGAGCATTAGGTTAGGGTTGCATGAAGTGTATATTTAAAAGACATGGGCTCATGAATGAATGTATATTTTTATAAACCAATGAAAGTACTAAAGGAGTCCTCTCAGATAATCCTATGATTCTATGTTGTTTTGTAAATTTTCTTTAGTTCTACATTTATATTTGGATTGCAATATACTATTTTTGCATGAAATTCTATTTTAATTACAATATTTATGTGAATGAGTTTATAATATTTCTAACACAACTATAGTATCATAACTACCACCAATATATATCTAGTTTGATAGTGTTATTTATTATCCACCATTATTCATTAGCTTTGTCAATTTTGATAAAGTTAATTTAGAGTCTATCCACTTTAAAGGTAGTGATGGCTTGGACTCTATTTTTAAATATTATATTGAGTAGAGCAAACTAGGGTCTTTCAACTAGGTTGAAGGAAAACAAATGAATACCAGGACTCAACTATATTAAAGATAAGGTCCATATTAGAAGAGAAGTTGGACATTGATTGATAGGTAGAACCAATCCAGAAGGAATATTGGTCATCCATGGAAAGAGTCACCCTGACATTGATTTGAAGATTTGAAGAGATTATATATTGAATATTGAGGTTTAATCAACTTAGAAGATAGTTTATCATTTACGAGCATGGAGTGTCACCCTAAAATTAATTTTTTATATCTAGTAAGGAGGATAATTATATTAGGTTCTTAGATATGACCTAAGATATTGAAGATTTCATATTTTAGAATTCAAAAAATATAGCAGAGATAAGTTACAAAAATTTGAGAAGTTTCCTACAATATATAGAGAAAAGTTTCAACTTTTTAAGAATACAAAAGAAGAAGAAGAACCAGGTCATAGAGTTATTTGACCTTAATATATTTGCAACAATATTATGAGAGTTTTAAGAAGCAATCCACATTTAATAACATAAGGTCTACATTGAATAAGAAAGACCTCTATTGAATATAATAGGACTAGAGAAGTCTCCATTGAGTATAAGAAGGCACATAAGCATTTATTAAAGTTTAATAGAAGAAGAAGAAATATTTGAAAGCATTTTGATATAAAATAGGTTTGTGATAGAAGAACATGACCCATATCGAAAGAAAAGCCTAAGAAATAGGTGTTTATAGAAAAAGGTCTAAGATATAATATTAAGAGAATATAAGCATATAGAAAAATAAAGAGGTCAATATTGCTAAAGATTAGACTTATTCAACCAACTATAGAAATAATATAGTGAATTTATTTAGGCAACTCTAGAAATAAGAACAGAGATACCCATTTCATAAAATTACTAAAGAAGAGTAGAGAGGTCAATCAACCAACTCCAACAAGATGATCAAAGAGGTTATTCATCCAACTCCACCAAGAAGATTAGAGAGGTCATTTGGTCAACTCTAGCAAGAAGAATAGAGAGGTTATTTGACAAAATATAAGAAAAGAGAGAAGAAAATCCCATTTTAGCTATATAAGAATTAGCTATTTAACTATAATAGTAGAGAATTCAACCAATATAGTAGTACAATAATAGCATAAAATTGATTTTGTTTTTTGGGTGGGAAAATTTATGAGCAGGCGAGAGGCAATGTTCTATGGTTTGTGGAGCGAAGGAAAATCCAAGGCATCAGGTGGGTTGTCGTAGTGTTTTTCTGGTTACTGTGGATCTGAAGGAAAGTCTGCTACCCTAGGAGGGCCCAATGGGGACTCCTCTAGATCCTCTCTCTGGGAGAAAGAGCTCTTACGCTGAATTGCTAAAATAAAATTCTTCGTCTTCTAATGACAAAGCTTAGAGAAATACTCTTCATACGCTCTTCAAGAACACTAGAAATATCTCAACAACACATCGAGTTAATGGATGCCTTTCGCAATCCGCCTCAAGACCCAAGATTGTCATCGAGCCAAAGATGGTCGAAGACACAATCATATACAAAGCCAACCATGATCTGATATGTAAATTCATGGGTATTTGCCCTACCCTAAATTTCTTGCATACCTGGGTTAGACAAAACTAGGAGCCTCATGGTGAGTACTCCTTATGGTTTATTAGCAATGGGTATTTCATTGTTAGTTTTTCTTCTCTAGTCGATAGAAAGGGGCTTTTGAATCAAAAAGAGGAACCACGGTCCGTGGTTATTTGTTCAACCCTAGAGAGTGGGTTTCAATCCTCATATTGAACCCACGGCTGTCCCGGTTTGGATCCGGTTGTATGCTCTTCCAATGGAGTTTTGGGGTGAGCAAGTTCTGGAAATGATCGATAACTCCCTCGATAGACATCTGAGCATCTCCAAAGACACCATAGAAGGAAACACAGCTATTTTTGCAAGAATTTGTGTGGAAATGGATATTAGCTAGCCTCTACCAGCAGAGGTGGAACTTGAACTAGCAGGACTATCTTGGATCCAACCTAGATTATGAGGCTCTGCCCTTCAGATGTAGTGTTTGCCACAAACATGGGCATTTGTCCTGGTTTTGTCCAAATATTTTGAACACAAAAATGGAGGCCCCGCTTGGAATTCCAAATCGCCCCAGGGAGGGTAAATCTACTCTTACCAAAGAACCATCCAATACTCCTCAGGGTAATGATGTTTAGAAATATGGCTTTGAACAGCCCAAAAGAAGGAGAAAGGAAAAGAAAAATGGTAAGGAGCAATCACAACTCAAGCCAGCCAATAGGTATGAAATTTTTAAGACATTAGTGGACCAAGAGGATCAAGTCATGGAAGGAGTGGATGGGAATATTGAGGATAGTAACATCCACGCTCATGCTTCTCCTTCATCTCCCCCCGTCATTGAACAGGTGATTGAGTACACTGAGTTACCGCAATCAGAGAATGCAAGGGCATTGATAGTGCACTCCCAAGCATAGCCAATAATCAAGGATGTCAGCATGGGAATTGTAGAAAAGAATAGAGAAAGGCCAGCCCTAGGGATAACTCAGGTGGAAAAGAGATCCAAAAATAGCAACTCTCAAGGAGCGGGCATAAAATCAAATAAGGACCTACTAGCAGTTCAAGGAGACAAGCTGATCACTGGAGGATTGGTGAGGACAATTGATTCTTAATGTTCTCAAGGTTTTTAATGATTATTAAATCATGGAATATTAGGGGTTTAAACAGTAGAACCCATCAATCTACTGTTCAAATACTCTTAGGAAAATGCAAAACAAATTTTTTGCTTATCCAGGAGACCAAAATGTCGTTAGATCTTATGTGTAAAATAGTTAACAGAATTTGGAGGGGTGCTGGTCATATGGGTGTGGTGGCCCAAGGTGCCTCAGGGGGGATTTCCACTCTTTGGAACTCTCCGGAATGGTGCGCAATAGAACATATAGCCTGGAGTGGTGTCCTCACATCTCATTTTAGGAATAATGTCACGGTGAACATGTTTTAATCACAAATTTTTATGGGGCTCAAACCCTTGATGGCTAGAGGCTTCAATGGAAAGCTGTGCATAACATGAGGACCTCAAGGGAAGATTTAGACTAGATTATTGCTAGGGATTTTAATGCTAAATTATCTTCTAGAGATCAGGAAGGAGGAACCCCAATTTTGGACCCAGGGGATCGACTTCTGATTGCCCAAGTCCAAGATTTTCACCTAGTGGATATTAAAGGCCCTAGACCCAACTTTACTTGGAATAACAAGAGGAGGGATCCACATAGCCAGAAGGTAATGCTAGACCGTTTTCTGGTTTTAGAGGAGGAATTCGTAAAATGGGATACAAAATTCCAAATTTTGGAGGGCCCGATTTCATATCACTTTCCCATTTTGTTGGAGGGAGGGATTATGACAGGGCAGCATCACAAACCTTTTAAATTTGAGAATTTTTGGTTACAAAAAGAGGATCTTCGAAAGAAAATTCCATAGTGGTTGGAGGAAGGTCGTCTACCTTTTGGGACAATAATGTTTATATTCCACAAACAACTTCATTATGTCAAAGCTCAATTGAAACAATGGAGGCAAGCTAACAAGACAGACTTCGGATCCAAAGAGCTCCTTTGGTGGCTAGATGGGATGAGGTTCAAAACACTTTAGGGAAGGAACAATTATAGAGCAACTCAAAGCCGAGGATGATGCCTTGTGTAAAGCGATTGAGGACATTGATAACCAAGAGGAGACCTACTGGAAACAAAGAGCAAGAACCACTTGGTTATTGTAAGGTGATAGAAATACCAATTTTTCCATCGGTCCCGCTAGGAGACAAATGAATAACATGGAAACTCTTCAAGATGAGAATGGACATTCCTTTGATACTCTTCCTAGTATGCATTCCCATTCAATGGATTATTTTCTAAACTTTTTAAGGAAAGTATGGAGCAAGATGTAGAGGCTCAAAATGAAGTGATTGATGTCATACCCTCTTATCTCTCAAGAAGAAAATTAGGCCCTTATTAAACCCATTGGTAGAGAAGAATGAAGAATGTGGTCTTTGGAATGAGTCGGGAAAACTCCGGACCGGATGGCTTTCCAATTGAGTTTTTTAGGCCTTTTGGGATACTTTGGATGAGGATGTTTTGGTCTGTAGAGGAATCCGAGGTAATAAAGAATGCTTAAGGCATTAAATCATACCTTCATCAATTTAATTCCAAAAGGGGAGGAGGGGTTCATATTTTAGATTATAGACCTATTGCCTTATGCAACGTGTTTATAAAATAATCACAAAGGTATGGTTGAACGGCTAAAACCTCTTTTACATAACATTATCTCCTCGGAGCAAGGGGTTTTGTAGAGGGTAGGCGGATCTTGGATGGGGTGGTTCTTGCTCGGGAGGCAATCCATACAATGCAAATTTGTAATAATGAATGTTCATTAAATTAGATATGTCAAAGGCTTATGATAGGGTGGAGTGGGTTTCTTGTCAAAATGATGGTAGCCTTTGTTTTTCTCGGTTGGATAGATTGGGTCATGAGTTGTGTTCTATCCATATTATTCGGTTTAATCAAGGGTCTTCCCTTGCAACCTTTTGGAGCCTCTCGGGTCTTCATCAAGGGATCCTTCTCTCCCTATCTTTCCTCATTTTAGTTGAAGGATTAGGTGACTTTTGGAGGAGAAGACATCAAGGTTTGCTAAGGTATCAACGTGGGTGAGGTTTTGACTCACTTACGTTTGTGGATGATCGATTGGTTGGGTGGCGCTTGGGAAGCAAGAGTGATCGGAGATACTCTTAATGTCTACCTTAGAGCTTCAAACCAAGTCATCAATGATAAAATCCAAAGTGGTCTTTTTTAATCTTGATCAAGGCTCTAGGATTTCTAGAGATCTTGGGATTCACAGACTTCTCTTCTAGTGGTTTACTTGGGGGTTCCTTTGCATTTAAAAAAACTAAAAATGGATATCTGGAAGGATCCTTTGGATGGTATCAAAGATAGAATGAATCATTGGTCTCACAAATGGTTAAGCTATGGGGGTAGATTAACTTTTTTATAGTCAGTCATTCAGGCCATGCCAATTTACAAATTCTCTATCCTGGCTACCCCTCATAAGATATGGAAAGAGCTAGAAAATTTGGCTAGAAGATTTTTATGGGAAGGAGCAAAAGGAGAGAGGAAATGGGCCTTAGTTGGTTGGGATAAAGTTACCCAGCCCAAGGTAAAAGGAGGGCTGGACCCCGAGAAGATCCAAGTTCAATAATAAAGCTTTGGTCGGAAAGCTATCTTGGAGGTGGATTTCCCAACCAACCTCCTTATTCATAGAATCCTAACTAGTAAATATTTGGGTCATGTTAACCCTAATGAGGTGGGTCATTTCCCTTTGGATGGCCCTGGATCCCTAGTGTGGCAGGCTCTCAATCTAGGATCTCAGGTGGTTAAAGATCGATTATTTTGGAAAGTGGGGAGAGGGGAGAAGGATCGTTTTTGGACAGACTCTTGGGATCAGTATCCACCCATCATTGTTAAATTAACTGAATTGCAACCAATAAAAATTGCCATAGAAACCAAAGGATGGGTCCACATTGACAGTTATTTCATCACTAGTCAGCTAGGGGAGTATAAGTTTAAGAAGTTTAAGAAGCTGGAGGAGTGGCCAATTTCAATCCCTCCGGAGTTGGCACCCATCATGACTAAAATCTTGTCAGAAATATTTCTCACAGGTAGATACGAGGAGGATGAATTAGCTTGGGGCTATGGGAGCCTTGGTGTCTTTACAGTGAAGGATGGATGTGAGAAGATCCTCCCAGAGCCTCCCCCCCATTCATTCCTAGTTGAGGATTGGAAAAATATTTGGCACTCCAAGGGCTGGCCGAAAGTAAACTTTTTTGCCTGATAGTTTATGCACAATGGAATTCTCTCTTTTGAAAATCTCAGATGTAGAGGAATCATCGGTCCATATCAATGTGTTTTATGCTACAAGAACGAGGAAACAGCTGATCACTTGATGTTTGAGTGCCCTTTCATGCGTCAGATTTGGAAGCGTTGGCTTTCTCGCTATAAAATTCAAGTTAATGGTGACTTGAATCGGACTAATATCTGGAAAACATGGAATAGGGGTAGATTTAAATCTAAAGCTCTTCGAATTGGTTGGGAGCTTGGACTAAACTTCATTTGGTGGCAAGTGTGGTTGGAGAGAAATGCGAGAATTTTTAGAGAAATTTTTTCCTCGTTAGATGGAGTTTGCCGATTATTTGGAGCAAGGTTCTGAATCTGTTGTCTATGCTATAAAGGAAACTCAAAGTTATTCTTGGGCCAATGGAAGAGGGAGTTAAAAAGCAAGAGGGATAGGACAGAGCTAGTTGGAAACCACCACTAGAAGGCTAGATTAAAATTAATACTGACGAAGCTGTAAAGGGCAATCCGGGTAGTGCCAGAATTGGAGTGGTTTGCTAGAATTATGATAGATCAGTGCTATATTGGGAACTACAAGGCTTGGGAAGAGCCACAAAAAATGAAGTAGAAGCCATAGCTATTAAATCTGCTTCTATTTGGGCGGACCCAGGGCCACAGGAGGATCATTATTGAATCAGACTCTCAAATAATGGTTGGAGCTCTTGATTGCATGAGAAACTTTGCTTTGAAAGCATGGAGGTTGAGAATTCTTGTCTCTCAAATTAAGGAATTATGGAAGGAATTAGATGATGTGATCCCAGTTTATGTGAGTCGATATTTAAACAACGCGACCGACTTCCTGGCTAAGATGGGTGTTGAGAAGGAGGCAGGGGTTCAGCTTCACAGTGATATGGCTATTGAGGATGAGGTGATCAGGCAGGGTCTAGAAAGGTCCTTGAACAAATGATAAAAGAAAAAGCAAAGGGAGGGAAGTTTTTATGATATCATGATATGTTGCGCCATCGCGGTCACTGGAGGAAAGTTGTCGCAATATCACGACATGTCACGATATCGCGACATGTTGTGCCGTCGCTGTCGTTGGAGGGAAGTTGTTGCGATATCGCGACATGTCATGATATCGCAACATGTTGCATCATCACGGTCGCTGGAGGGAAGTTGTCATGATATCGCGACATGTCACGATATCGCGACATGTTGTGCCATCGTGGTCGCTGGAGGGAAGTCACGATATCGCGACATGTCACAATATCATGACATGTTGCACCGTCACGACCGTTGGAGGAAAGTTGTCGCGATATTGTGACTTGTTGCACCATCGTGACTACTGGAGGAAAGTTGTCACGATATCATGACGTGTTGTGCCATCGCAACCGCTGGAGGAAAGTTGTCGTGATATTGTGACATGTTGCGCTGTCGCGGTCACTGATGGAAAGTTGTCGCGATATCACGACATGTTGTGCTGTTGGAAAGTTGTCATGATTTCGCGTCATGTTGCACTGTCGCGACTGCTGGTGGAAAGTTTTCATGATTTCATGACATGTTGTGCCATCGTGGTTGCAGGAAGAAAGTTGTCACGATATCGCGACATGTTGCACCATCGCGATCGCTAGAGGAAAGTTGTCACAATTTCATGACATGTTGCGCCATCACGACTACTGGAGGAAAGTTGTGACAATATTGCGACATGTTGTGCTATCACGGCCGTCGGAGGAAAGTTGTCACGATATCGTGACATGTTGCACCATCGTGGATGCTGGAGAAAAGTTGTCGTGATATCGCGACATGTTGCGCTGTCACGGTCGCTGGAGGAAAGTTGTCGCGATATCATGACATGTTGTGTCGTCGCAGTCATTAGTGGAAAGTTGTTGCGATATCGTGACATGTTGCGCCGTCATGGTCGCTGGAGGAAAGTTGTCACGATATCGCGACATGTTTCTTTTTTGCGGCCAAAGGAGAGAAGGTGTCGTGATATCGCAACATGTCACGTTTTTGGGACCAGTTGCATCATCTGTTCATGCCGATCCCCTGCTAGCTAGTTATTGATTTAGGATATTTGGATCCATTGCAAGTCTACTTCTTCTATTGTAAGTTTGTGTTCTCTTTGAATTCGGTTGGGAAGAGTCTTTTCCCATATTGTAATTGATCTTTGTTTTAATACAAGTTTTTTCAATTTTTTCAAAAAAAATAATAGCATAAAATAAAAATAATGTTGTATTCAAAGGTAAAGTGGTAAAAGTAGTTGTTGTATAGAAGAACCATAGGTCAGAAACCCTATGAATATACAACAACATAGAATAAGGTCAACCTAAAGATCAAAACCATAACAAATATTAGTAATATAGTAGAATAATTTGTTATATCAAGGGAGATCTATACAATGAACCAATGAAAGTAGGGATTTCAGAGAAATAAAGTATATTTTCTAGCATTCAAATGAAGAAACAAAGCTTCCAGGATTGATTGACAAATAGAAGTAATGCACTAGTATTCAATGTTGTAGGAAGATGAAACATCCAATGTTGGATGAAGGTGAAGCATACAACATTAGAAGAAAGAAAAGCATCCAAATATTTGACGAAGATAAGGCATCCAAGCGTTGAAGGAAGGAAAATTATCCAAGAATTGGAGGAAGGTAAAGCATTCAATATTTTTGGAAGGCAAAGTATTCAAAGCTGAAGCATGAGGAAGGAAGAGATCTAGGCATGTGCATTAACATCATGTAGTCAAATAGCTCAATACCTATGACATAATAATTTAGTAACATGTTGAATTTTAGAGCTTAAATTGAAGCACTTCTAAACACATGTAAAGCTCCACATGGATGGTATTCATAATTCAACACACCCAATCTAGATTCATCTAAATAGAGGTGTAGCAAGAAATCATATTGAATCATGCATCAAGGTAGAATGCAATTCAAATAATGTCCGTAAGCAAGCAATTCAAAACGGTAGTGTGCAAGTAGAGCATGATACATAAATCAAAGTGCCTAAGGGGGAATATAAGGTTAGATTGCAATTTAATATTTAATTAGGGTTTTATGGAGTTATAAAGTGTCTATATAGTGTAAAAGGCATTTAATTAATTTAAGGAGTTATAAGTAGAGTTATAAGGTTTATTTTGGAATTTAAGTTTTTATTAAAAAGATGTAGATTAATAAGGATGTCTACTTTGTTAAGTTTTTTATTTTTATATTTGAAGTATTAAAAATCTACAAGGATTCTTTTTTGAGCAAATTTGAAAATTAAATATTTGATGTTTTTGAATTTTGTAAATTTAAAATTTTGGAGTTAAAAGGTTTTCAACATCAAAGGATTAGAAAGATAAAATTTGCAAAATTTATATTTAAGTTTCTAAACTAGGGAGTTATAAGGTTTACTACTTCAAAGGTTATTATTTGAGTTCTTATAATTCTTTGAATGAGTTCCATTATGTCAAACAATAATATTTTCATTGCTAAATCTCATTTTTTGAAAGGTCCAAATTTTACATCATAGAAGAACAAAATGAAATCAATCTTAGTTGTAGAAAAACTCTAGGATATAGTTAGTAGAACAAAGACAAAACCTAGTGAGGATGCAAGAGAAATACAAATATTTGAAGAAGGTGATGCAAAAGCACTTATGTTGATAACATTTGGAATAATTGATGAAATTCAACCATACTTAAGTGGAGCAAAAACTTCTATAGAAGCATGGAATACTTTATGCAAAATATTTGAAGGAAAATACAATGCTACTAAACCCTAATTGTATTTATTAAAGGTTAGTAGTGGAGAAAGTATATAACTCTTTCTTTGTAATGTAGCAAATATAAAAGAAAAATTATTAACTCTAAGAGAAAAAATAGAAGATAAATTTCTTGTTCAAGTAACATTAAGAGAACTTCTAGAAATCTACAAATATCTAGTTGCATATTTGTAAGTCTTAAGTAAGTAAAATATATTTGATGACTTAATCAATATTCTACAAGAATGTGAAGTAGAAAACTTAGTCAAAGATGAAATGACTAATAATGCCTTGGTATCTAAATATAATACACAAGGTAATATTACTTCAAATTCAAGATACATATCTAAATGGAATTCAAGATATTGTCAAATATGTAAGGAAAATGGCCATAGTACGAATTTCTATAGATAAAATCGAAGGAATAGGTATAAAAAATGTTATATGAATATGAATCAAGGTGGTCAAATAAGAAAATCATTACCACAGAGGCAATATCAATATCAATATCAATACAATACTCAATGATAACAAAAATTTTAGCCTCAATACCCACAATGCCAATATGATTCTCTAAATCAATATAGTCATCAATAACAACCTTAACTATAGTATATACAAGAAAATCAAAAAGGAAATTTAGATCAATAAAATTTTGAAATTCAAGAATTACAAGAAATATCTAAAGAAAATGAATTTAAATCTCTTTCAATAAAATTTTTGATCATTACTATGTTTTGAGTTGTACTGGATATCTATGAACTTAGGGTTTTGAGTTTGGAAAACAAATAAGGAAGCTAGAATAACTAGTTTTTTGGTAGGATTTTTTGGTTCTAATATTTGCCCTTGGTCTAGGGTAATGACAGACGATGCTTAACCCCAAGGTACTTTATGAAATCTCTAATGGTTGTTGCTTCTTTATTTACTCTAGGTAATGACCCTTTTTCTCTATTTTCACATCCTCCTCCCATTGATCAAGGGAAGATAGATTCAATGATTCAATCTCTTAAACCAACAACCAGGCTACACACTCAACAAAATATGCATGCTCATCCTTCCAAAGGTACCTTCATGCCCAAAATAGATGTGGCCCCTATGGTTGAGGTACCATCGTCTTTAACTTAGAACCTTATTCTTACCTTATCTTTGTAGGCTTTAGCATACAAATTCGTGGGTTTATGGCTTAGTACCACTACAATATAAAAATGAATCAACATGAAATAAGGATCAAAAGTCTCTTATTACAAATTTATGATGGCAGAAAGAGGTTACTTTGTAATAATTTTTGTTTCCATAGAAGATAATAACACTATATTTCATGGAGCGCCATGGTTTCTTGGTTTTAGACCATTATATATGAATCCTTGGACCACAATATTTGACCCATAGGAGGAAGAACCTGAAGAAATATCATTATGGGTAAGACTACATTTCTTTCCTCTCTGCCTATGATATAAACCCACAATGGAGAACATAGAAAATGCCATTGGATCCTTTATATATTGGGACCTCCCTAAAGCCAACAATGCCATCTGTGTACTAATATGCATGCAGGTTAATATTAAAAAAGTATTACCAGAGTACATTAGAATCAAGGTGTTAGATTAGGAGGTACATAATCAACCCCTTGATTATGAACACATCCCATTCAAATGTTTACCTATCATGAGCATGACTATTTATGTAAGAAATATCCAACTAGAGTGACACAGGAGGAGAAAAAGGATAAGAAACAAATCTTCCAAGAAATTTGAAAAAAATAAAGAATATCAAGGAGCATAAAAAGACAACTACATAAAAAGCCTACTCCTTAAAAAATTTAAAAAATTCTCTATTCTCAGTTTAGAGGAGGAGGAGAATCCAACTATAGCATCAAAACTAGATCAAGGCACATCTTCCCAAGATAAATGAGAAGACACTCCATAGACTCCAATGGAAAAAAACATAGAGGATATCCTAGGAGAAACTCAGACAAAGGAAAAATATCCTCTAGAAGAAGAAGTAGAAGAGGAGGTTGAAGAAACACAAACTAAAAGAGTAGTCATTCAAAGAAGAACCCAAGCAACATGATCTACTATGAAAGAGGGGAAAAAAATTAGTAGTTAAGAAATGAATAGGTCCAAAAGGAAATACAAGATAAAACGTAGGTCAACATATTAGAGAGCTTTTTTAAAAATAAGAATCCATCTAAAAAATGAACTTACTCTCATGGAATGGGAGGGGATTAGGTAGTCCCATAAAAAAACTACTTAAAGTCACTAATTCAAAAGCATCATCCACATGCAGTCTGTATTCAAGAATAAAAATTGATAAAAAAAATAGAATAATGGAATAAAATATGGCTACAGTATACAAAAATCATAGTATATGTGGCAGGAGCTTTAGGGGGTCTGATTCTAGCATGAGACCCTAAAATATTAACTTGCACCAATAGGCACAAACATAAAAACTAGATAGTAGCTAAATTTGAAATGACAAATGGATACCCCATAATAGTTGTCAAATTTTATGGGCCAAATCATCTAGAATAAAATAAAGAGATATGGCAACATATTTCTCAATGGTTGACCATTGAAAAGCCCAAAAACTTAATCATTTGTGGAGACTTGAATATGATAGTCAGACATTAGAAAAAATCTGGAGGAGTTCGATCAAAAATCATGAATAAGGAATTACTAAAAATAATTATTGTTTATGAATATCTCCAAGATGTTATCCCAATAAAATAGAAATATACTTGGACCAATAGGAGATATGAAACACATTTCATAGTTGAAAGGCTTGACAGGTTCCTAGTGAAATAAGATCTATTGGTTCATTTTCCACTCCTCTCAAGCCACACAATCCAAATTTCTATATCAGATCATAAACCCATCATATTAGACAGTGGACAAATCCTTTTGGAACCATCGAGAATCCCCTTCAAATATAATCTGGATTGGATAACTCATGAAGAATTCATCACTTTGGTTGAAAATAGTTGGCAACAAAAATTCTTGACAACCAATCCCCAAGAGATATGGGAAACAAAAATTCATTATCTCAAAACAACTATACAAAAATGGCTATTAAATAAAACTAAATTCAAGATAGAAAAAGTCATAATGATTCAATAGGTTGAATAATTAGAATCAGATAACGAAGACTCTCCTCATTTTCCACATAAAGAGTATGCAAGGAGAGAGCTACAACAAATTATGTACAAGATATATGTAGAAGAAGAAGCATAGTGCAGTCTCCACTCAAGAGTGACTTGGTTGAAAAAAGTGGCAATAACACATATTATTTCCATCTCAAGACAATGCAAATAATTAGAGGAATACAATTATAGAAATTGAGCACAAAGGGATGAAATATATCGGGAAAGAGCAAATAAAAGAGTTGGAAAACAAGAATTTTTCTAAGCTATTGACCAAAGAACATGGGAATCTTCAACTCAAGAGTTTCTTTTGACAAATATTCCATCAATTCTCAACAAAGAGGACAAATAGGAAATGAGCAAACCACTCACAATGGATGCATTAGAAGAAGTTGTCAACTCCTTTCTGAAGGATAAAGCTCTAGGTCTTGAATGGGTTCACCAATAACTTCTACCAACAATATTTTCATCTTATTCATTAATATCTATTGAATATGATTGAAGATGTCAGCCAAAATGGTAAAATATTGGGTGCTATCAACTCCATTTTTTTTGCATTAATCCTTAAAGAGAAAAATGCTATAATATTTTATATTTAGACCAATCTTAGTGTGCAATTATTTTTCTAAAATTATCTCCAAAATCATAGCTAACCGGATAAAAAATAAAATTGGAAAGCTTATTTTTGAAGAGCAAGGAGGATTCATCCCCAAGAAACAAATATATGACAACATTATAATGGTTCTTGAAGCTCTCCACACTAGATGGAAATATTAAAAGAAGCATATATCCATTAAGTTAGATATGACTAATTCTAGTGATAGGGTAGATATTCAATTTTATGAATAGGTGTTAGTTAAGTTTGGATTTCCCCTTCAACTTACGATATGGATTGGAGCATGCATCACTACCCCTTGGATCTCCCCATTGATCAATGGGGAACCTTCAACCTTTTTCAAGGCTTCTAGGGGCATCATATAGGGCTACCATTTATCCCCACATCTTTACATCCTGTTAGGAAATATTGTAGGGATATATCTTAACAAGCTAAGAAGGGACCAAAAGATCATAGATATTAAGGCAACTATAGGATACAAACAAGTTACTCATGCTCAAATTGCTAATGATACCATTCATATGGAATAAGGATCAAATAAAACTTTGAGGCAGATAAAATAATACTTAAATGGGTTCACACAAGCCACTAGAGCATTAATTAACATAAAAAAACTAATTTTTCATCCAAAACACCTTAGAAGCTGAAAATAGAAGCTTCAATTTAATCCTTGGATTCAAACAAGGAAAATAACAACAATTTAGGTATCTTGGAGTCCCAATGGGTTTCTATAAGAAGCCTAAGGATAGCTAGAGTCTAATGCTAGAAAATTTGATTAAGAGAATTTAAAACTACAACAATGGTTGGTTGAGTTTGGCAAGTAGAATAGTGTTAATTAAATCTATTCTATCCACTCTCCCAATATATCAGCTTCTTATTTATCATGCTCCTAAAATAATTCTTTATATGATTGTTGAAATAATCAAAAAATTTCTATGGCATAGAGGAAGGTAAAGCAAATTGGGACACGATCACAAAAGCTAAATACCATGGTGGCTTGGGAATCAAAAAAATAGAAAACGTAAGTATTGCCTTAGGTGCCAAATTTTTTTGGAACATGCTAAAGTCACTCCAAGATCCTTGGAAGAAGATATTATCAATAAATACATGAATAGCTCTACAAGCATGCAACTATTAAGAAAAATGAAAAACCAACCATGTGCATTGTTAATATGGAAGCATATGGTTGAGGCCAAGTCAATAATTATAGATAAAAATTCTTGAATCCATGGATATGGCAACAAGATTAATTTATAGGAAGATTCAATCCTTGGCAATCCTATTTTACAAGAAATATGTAACCCTAATATCTAAAACCAACTACAATATTTAAGAATTAATAATCTTAGTGACCTTATAGAATGGTTAGAAGAGGAACCTATTTGGAAATCTCTTCCTCTCCCTATGCATCTCCAAGATGAATGAGATTGTTTTAAAAGGCTGAATACTAGTATAAGATCCATCTAGATGTATATGTCAAATCAAATTATGTAGGGGGACATAAGAAGTATAGAGGAGTATACAATCAAACATGGAGTTCACTCATAACTGGTTGGAACAATAAACAAAAAATTATCCTCAATTTGGAAAAAGAGAATTCCACCTAAGATACAAGTCTTCACTTAGCTGGTGCATCAAAAAAAAATCTTAATAGGGGATAACTTGTAAAAGAGGAACATAGTGGGACCTCATGTTTAACCAAGGTGTTTAAGGGAGAGTGAGACCATCAATCACCTCCTATTTGAATGCCCAAAAGTGATAGCTATCTGGTTGGAAATTACTAACATATTTGGTTTGGTCTTTTCATGGAGATTAAACATTGATATTTGTTTAAACCATTGAAGTAAAAAGTACAAAGGAGGCCTAAAAAAAATCCTCTAGTCAAATTTATATGGGAATAAATTCCACACAATATAATTTGGCACATTTGGCTAGATAAGAGCAAAGGATATTTTAAGAGAAAGAAAACAAAATGGGTGCAATAATAGGGAGAATCATTTGGAATATCACAACTAATGTCAAAGCAAATTTTACTAAAAAAAAAATAATTAGACTTGACTCCAAAAGAATGTCATATGATTAAAATTCATGGTCTCCATGCATTCTTGACAATAAGGTGCCACTCTTTTGACTTGGAAGCTCCTGTCATCCACTACTCTGCATTGTTCTTTGATGGAGCATCAAAGTCCAACACAAGACAAACAACAACAAGAGAACTGCTCCTTGCTAGCCCAAGGAAGGTTCTAGTTAAATTTAAAATCAATTTGGAAATTAAATCTAACAATTTGGCTAAAATCCTTGGATGTGAGATGGGGATGAGGCTCATCGTGATAGAGGAAATTACACACTTTTCGGTGTATGGAGATTCAAAACTTGTCATGATAGCACTCTCTAAAAGCAAAGATCTTCAATATTTATAGTTGAGGATTTTCCAGGATAGGATCAAGCATTGGGAAAACAATATGACTAGCATCAAATATTCCCACATCAGGAAAAAAAATTAACAAGGATGTAAATGCCCTAGCTAATGAGGTAATTAACATCGCTCATCTCTAGTGTAGAGTTACAAAGAAAAAAATATATATATATGGAGGATTCCTGTCATGGGGTGAAGAACTACTCTAATGTCTAATGCTCCCTCTTTGCGTACTTTGTTTGCTTTGTCTTTTTTCTATTTTTTGTTTGCTTTCGATGTTTAGTATTGTTGCTCCTAGTATGTTACATAGTTATTTTGTTATGGTTATTATAAGGCATCCTTACCTACTACTATATTTTTTCTATACTAAGCTCTACCTTTGGCTTCTTTTCCTGCTAGGTAACTTTATTTCTATTTTTCATGATTATTAATTCAGTTTTATTTTAAAAAATAAAAATTTTGATCAATGAAGATATATATTTTAGAGATACTAATATTGCAATTGCTATATAACATCAAGATATGGGAAAATAAATTTAGGAAGATGACATGGAAATATCAAGACTAAGATAGAAAAAAAATATATCAAAAAGCTAAAGAAGAAGAAGATCAAGAAAGCACATAAGAAGAAAGAAAAAGAGATATAAACAAAAAGCAAGTACCTAAACAAGAGACTGGCGAATTATCTACTAAAAAACAATATAAAAAACAAATATGGAGATTGAGGATGAAGACCAAGATTGAAGACTAAAGTCTTAAATAACCAAATAATATAATATAGGGTGTGTTGAGGTATATTACATTATTTAATACATACTAATGTACCCCCGTGGTACCTTCATGGTACATTTGTAAATAGTATATTAGGGTTGAGTTTATAGTTTATAGTTTTATTTATATTTTTCCTTTAATGTAAGTGTGAATGTACAGGAAATGCACGTGTCATGTAAAAATGTAAGGTGTAGAAAATGCACAAGTATCATATAAGTTAAAGTGCAAGTGTAGGTTGAGTAAATGTGCACATGTGTCTTGTATGTAAGCATGAAATATGTAATGTAGATATGCACAAGTATCCTAGACTCAAAGTTCAAGTAGAAGTGTAAGAGTCATGTAGAGGTGTGCAAATACTATAGAGTCAAGTGTTCATCAAGTATGCAAGTGACAAGTTGATAAGCCAAGAGTCATGAGACTTGGCATATGGAGAGAAATAGTCAAGTACTTGAAGAGTCATACTATGGTTATATTATGGAGATAATGCTCCATAGTAAAGCATTGAATTCAATCAAGAATAAATGATTCATAATCATGTTGTAACATAAAGAGGAGCAATACAACTTTTATATATTTTGAGCAGTTAATATTATAAGTTGTTCTTCATGCATAGTACATGAATGATTCAGTCTATTTATATTCACATTTTAGTAAATAAATGAATGTTATTTGATTTATTATAATATTAATATTATTTATTTGACCTTCATTATTGTGTTTATTTTATATTTGGGGACCTATGTGATACTATGTAATATTTTGAGATAACCTATGATATTTTGTGGTAATATAAGGGCTTAAAATTTAACAATATTTTTGTTAAGAATGGTAATGGAATAGGGAATAATAAAACTTCAAATATTCATGACTCAAAATTGGTGGTGGATTGGGCTTTAGGTAGGAATGCAAAATTTGATACTTAAGCCTTATTATGAACAAGTGAAATTACTAGAAGCATCATTTAAAGAGATATCTTATAAACATATTTATAGAGAACTACATGAGGAAGTAGATGATCTATCAAAAATTAGCTTGGATATTCCAGGTGGTACTTGGTTAAAGAAAGTGGTGTATGGGACTGTCATTCCACTGTAGTCTATACCCTTTCGATAAGTAAGGTCATATTTAAAAAATAACTAATGGCTATAGGGTTGATGTACCACAATAACACTTTATACAATTATGGAAGGCTTGCAACAAGTTGTTATTATTGTAACATGTCTGATTTAATCAAACTTAATTAAAAGTATAAAATACCCATCTCATTGTAATTTTTTCAAACTCTAAAATAAAAGTTAATTTTTTTTTATAATATTTATATCTCTATCTATATATATAAATATATATAAATATATATTTACTTAAACTTTGAAAAATATATTGTAAAATATCACTAATAATAATAATCTCTTTTATTATCTAACTTAAAAAACAACTATTATTTATTAAAATTATTTTAAGTTTATAAAAATAATTTAAATAAAAAAAAACACGTAAATATTAAATTTGATCAAATTTACATAAAAAATGCTTGATATCCTTTTATACAAAGTTTATAAAAATAGAACTTTCAACTTTATCCTAACCATAATAATAAAACTCATTTATAAATAAAAGG
Source organism: Wollemia nobilis (assembly GCA_028583015.1). NCBI lineage: Eukaryota > Viridiplantae > Streptophyta > Pinopsida > Araucariales > Araucariaceae > Wollemia > Wollemia nobilis. The sequence continues at coordinate 2,736,208 of JAQPPZ010002410.1, read as the reverse complement.
AAATTTATTTCAGTATTATAATCTAATATCTATTAAGAATAATAAACTAATTTATATAACTAAAAACATGAAAAAAAAAATCAATTTTGATCAAATTTACATCCAAAAGGGCTTGATATCCTTTTATACAAAGTTTATAAAAATAGAACTTTCAACTTTATCTAACCACCAAACTTCTTCCAACAACAACAATAAAATTCATTTATGAATAGAAGGAAATTCAATTTAACATTATAATCTAATATCCATTAAGCATAATTTTCTGAAAACGCAATTAAAACCAAATGCATTAAATTTTATGAGAAAATGTTTCTTTATCCTTGTCTCATAAATGAGAAAATTAAGCAAATAAAACATAAAAAAATTAAAGTATAATTAAAAGAGATCCCATCACTTGATGAAGAGAAATAGAAATGAAATTAAATGATAACCATCTAAGATAAAGATTTGGTAGAAGCAATCCGTGTGATTTGAACCCTAAAAATAATAAAAATAACGGGATTTATTTATTTATTTTATTTGGTTATTGTGAGAAACACCAGGCTGAGCAGTCTTCTTTCAACCATGACTCCTCGTAAAGCGAAGAGTTATACCTATCAATATAGAATATAACACAAAGCCACCACACCCACCCCTCACCACGCCTCGGATTGAACATTGAACCTCGTAAAAAAAGCTAAAACCCCAATTGTTGTGCTGCACCCAGATACAAAAATAATGTAATTATGGCCAATTCTCGTGGCATCATTCGTGGTCGTTATATACTTTTGTTTATTTCTAAGTATCCAAATTTCTTGATCTACTACCATACTAATAAAATTAATAAGGTGAGTTGGATGAAACTGTCTTAATCTCAACGCAATATTTGCTTTTTATTGATGCTTGATACTAAATATTGTTAACATAATATGAAATACCCCTTTCTATGGTGGTGGTTATGTTGGTTGGGTTGTATTTGCTTTTTATCGATGCTTGCTGCTAAATATTTCTAACATAATATGAAATACCCCTTTCTATTGTGGTGGTTATGTTTGTTGGGTTATCAGTAAAGGAGATTGTTTGGAACTTTGTACCATTGACATTATAGAACGAAGGGCAAAACGAGGATGTGGAATGAATTGGCTAAGATTTCCGTAAAAGTGTCCATCATTATAGAGAAGTCGTCTATCCAAATAAAACGGCCAAACACATAGAATGTAGATAAGTTACGCTCTTCATTCCTCACAAGGGTTATCATGATTAGTCTCAATTTTGACTAGTGTTATTTTACGGTGTTTTTTTGTGCTTTCCCTTAATAAAATCTTTAAAAAATTCTTTACCCACCATCAATGAAAATAAATTATTTGGAAGAGTGTCATTATCAATCAGTTAATAGTTCAATTTTTCTTCAGAGCATTCGAGAGGCTTTGCAAAACTGCTCCAAGTAACCTTTTTGTGGTGATAAGGCATTGAACTGAAAAGAAAAAAAAAAGAAAAAAAAATTATCCGCAAAATGATTATTCAGAACAGGATCCAGAAGTACTGCAATCCCGTTTGGCAAGGCCCTTTCTTTGAAGGGCATGTGGGATTGATGTCTTGAGAGATTTTCAAAGAAAATTGAGTTATGTAAAAATAATCTCATATCCTTTGCTAGTAGAATAATTATTGTTGGAAAAATATTACAAGTTTGTCATCTTTATTATTCTTCGTGTTGGCTTCCCAATGCTTCTCATTTTAGAAGATTGAAAAGGCTTATTAGAGGCTTTCTCTGGTCTAATTTCAATGGCTCCAAGAGAATGCCTTCTATTTTTAAGGAGGAATGTGGTCTGGGTCTTTTGGACATTCAAGGGCACAATAAGGTGTTGGCAGCCAAATGGGTGGTCAGAGCATTGGAAGGGGATGATCCTTGGCAAAGGCTCTTGAGATATAGAATTCGGAACTGTCTTCATGTTGATGGTGTTAAGGGGGATTTTCATATTGAGGATATTATGGGTCATCCTGTTCAATTTAAAATACTGGGTTTATCCTTATTAAGAGGGATTGTATCCTTATCAAGAGGATATGGGAAGCATGAAATACGGTTGGCTCTACGGTTTATTGGGCATATATGGAAGAGCTTAGAGGTTGGGTGCTTCCATATAGGTCTATTTGGTTATGGAAAGACAATGGGGTGTATGCATAGAACCTTCCTCGTCTTAGATGTAAGAGGTTGGTTAAGAGGGGAATTAAGAAATGAGCAGGTTTGTGGGATTGAAGAGCCGCTGATTGGATTAAGTTGGAGGATCTTTGCAATAAGTTTAAGTTGAAAGCTTCTGATAGGGATGCTATTGTTTAGATTTATTTTATTCTTCCCTCTGAACAACAATATAAGTTAAATGGTGGTTTGCTTGGTCCTATTTGCGTGACTGGAGGTGGAACTTTCAGTGGAGCATCATTTCTTACAAATTCACTAAGATTTACAAAACTCTATTGCATAAGACTTCTTTGCATATCCTGTTAAATAGACGTTGACACATTTTCTGTCTAGAGAAGAAGTGGAAGAAGAGGCTAAAGTAGGTTTGAAAATTCAAATTATCTGCTCAGCTCAAGGTTTTTCTTTGGCTGCTTATTTTCCAAGGTATCCATTGCAAGACAAGGTTGGCAAGGTGGATGAATATCTCAGACCTCTACGATAGTTATGGTAGAAAAGAAATATTTAAACATATCTTTTGGGATTATAGTGTAGTAAGGAATGCTTGGAAAAGATTGAAGTGGACCTATTATCCTATCCTAGGTGATAGGTGGAGTTGGAAATTGGTTCTCTTGGGAGATGCCTTTGGCTACCTTCAACATTTTAGAGGGGTGTGGACTATTATTAGAGCGACGAATTTGTATGCTATTTGAAAGATGAGATGTAGTTTAGTTTTTGGAGATGAAGTTATTCCTGCTTCTGAGATTGTATCCAATGTTGTTATTGATATTCAGTTCCAATGTAAAGCCTTTAAGAGGCTTATAATCAAAGATCTCAAAGAGTGCTTTGCTCACAAGAACAAGTCAGATGGTTGGATGTCCTGGAGCAAATTTTTATAATTTATTGTGATGACTTGTATCTTTATTTTTTTGTATTAATATAAGAATTTTTTTTTAATAAAATAAAATAAAATATTCAAACCATAAGATCAATGTTTTTTGTATGTTACTATATGAATTATTTTTATATTTAAAAACTTGGTAAAAGTACTAACATAATTTTTTTTGTCTTGGGTGCTTGGATAGGAAATGTCAAAGTATGCTCACTGAATTTTTTATAGTTTTCAGTCAAAATATGCTCACTGAATTTTTTATAGTTGTCAGTCAAAGTATGCTCACTGAAATTTTTATAGTTGTCATCTCTAATTATATAGTAAAATAATGCTTTTATAGGAAGTAGATGGCATGCCAAGGAAACTAGAAAGATGATTAATTAAATTATGAATAAATTGCAATATTTTTTGAAATATATAGGAAGTTGGTTACATTCATATTATTTTTTAATAACTATCAAGTATAAGGGGCTGCTTTCAATAAGTTTATACCACCTAGTTATTATATTTGGGATTCATATTCTCATAGTTGTGGGTGTACTCTCATAGTCCAGCCTAGTTATTGTATTTGGAATTCGTACTCTTATATTTGTGGGTGTACTCTCATAGTCCTAGATTTGGAGTGCAATCAGATGATTCAGAACAGACTAGTACAAATAAACATGCTCCCAAGGTTTAAACTTAAGTCTTTCTTTATAAGTGTATGATCAGACAAGTAACTATCAATCCACTAATCCTTGAAGATCAATAAATTATAATACTATAAATACTTTGAAATCTGTCTTTTTTATTTTTTATTTTTTATTTTTATAAAAGGTACCCTAAGAAAACATATAAAACATTAAAAATATCTAACAAAATAAATTTATATAATTGAAAAATATCTAACCAAATAAATTTATATAATTGAAAAATTGAAGTCATAATATATATGGGAAACCGAAAGGGAAACTCCAAATGAAAATAAGACCTTACTGTGTTTAACCAAAGTGGATGAATGTGTAATTCAGACGTATAACAGTGCACAAAATTATTCTTATGGACCGAGACATTCTTTGAAGCATGAAAGTTCTGTCTAAAAGTCTTCCTTATTACATTGAACAATGTAGATCTGCCATTAAATATAAATAGTCTCTTCTTAAGCATTTATAACATACCCTAAGATGATTGCTTAGTCTTCCCTAGCATTGATTGGCACAAGAATTTTTTTTCTTTAAATAAATAATGCAAGTAAAGGGGATGGTCATTAAGTTCGAAAGCGGTGAATCTAGGAAACAGTAAGTGCCATCATACATTTACATATGCACGACTAAACTGAAGTGTGTGAGAACGATCGAACTGATGAAACTACTCATAATAGGTCGCTCTGATTCAATGTTATCATTACCAACCTCCAAGACACCTACTTAATCTGCGTTAGGGAGAGATCATATGCATTTAACTCTAACAAAAATGTCAGAAAGTCGTGTAAGATTGGACTACCTCTAAGGCCTGATCCAATAAAATCAGTATCCCGTGGCTTGTTGATGATCTAAGTAGCTTCACCTCTCTTGTCAATTCCATAGTCAGCCTCTAAAGCTAGTACATCATTCGTTCCATGGAGAAAGTAATGTCTAACTTGAAAAGTTCAAGGGAGCGTTTTTTATAAGGAAAAATAAAATAAACCTAAAAATTTAGAAAAATAATAGTGCTACGAAAAGATAGTGGCAAAATAAAAAGAGCGAGTGCAGCATAAAAATATAAATCTAAAGATAAAAAAGCATAATTTATTAGTTTAGAAAAATTACTCGTAATAATTATATACATTGTTGTATTCAATATTAGTTGATATATTTATCCATCCTTACTTGGGTGGATTATTCAACTTATATATCCTACATTGTTGTATTAGATTATATGGAGTAGTGATTATGAATTTAATAGTCAAGCAATATCATCAACAAACAAGAGGATAAGCCATTCAAAAAATTAAGATATATCCAGAAATATTGTATTGTAATCAAGCAATTGAATCAATGAATTAAATTCAATATAATATAGTAGCAATTCTCTTTTCAATTATGCATATTTTTTTGATAAATCAACAATTGGTATTAGAGCACTCAATTTTTAAATTTTTTAATAGAGACAATTTTTTTATGAAGAGAGAGGTTTGTATTTCTTGAGCAGAGCTTGTTTGATCTAAACTTGAGTGCATCCATTTGTGGTAGGTAACGCTTTATAGAAGTGAAAATTTTGAAGAGAACAAAATCTAGTAGCAATAGTAGTTTAAGATAGTTACTAGCAACACCAATTTAAATCTTAATTAGTCTTAAAGTCCTCCATTTAAGTGGGATAAATATGTTTTTTTGGAGCATTGATTCAAAAATAAATTAAAAATGTTTGATTCTATCAATTTGACATTAAGCCTAGTGTTGAAGCTAGGATCTCTAAGCACTCATGAAGTGGCTTAGGATGATGTTGGAGCAATAAATAGAAGAAATTCTACATATAAATCATAGGTTGATTCAAGGAGGAGTCAAAAGCTTATTAGTAGAGCAACCTCAATCTATGGAGGTCTTATATTTGATTGCTAGACAATCCATAATTTTAGCATGGTATGAGAGATGAAACAAATATAAGAGTAATAAGAGAAGCCCTATAAGAGAAAGGGTAATATTAGTAGGATTATCCCCAAAGGATAAAGAGAGTGATGAGAATCATTGGCAAGGTCCCACACATGAGAGAAGAAACACATAGATTTTTGTTGTAGAAACAATAAAGTGAACCTCACAAGAAATTATCTACTCTATTACACATGATAATTGCAACAATTTGTTATCCATATAGTCTAGAAGGATGAGAACGCTATCATAAGGACACTTTTTATTGATCCATGAGATCAAATCCATGTTGAAGAAGAAAATAAAGTCACTAGTAAGATGTTCAAAATATTTGAATGTGAATGGATGGTAGTGTAGGTGTATCTCTAATATCAATTTGAAGAGAAAGTTTTGTTCAAGAAATTAAAGATTGCAACATTAAGAATTAAGGATAATGTTAGAAAAAGTAAGGTTTAATGTGAAAAGACACAAGAAAGTGATTTTACTAATGAAGAAGGGTATACGTTCAATAAAATACAAAAAAAAAAAAGTTAGCATATAATCTATTAGTTTAGAAAATTTATTTGTAACTAGTATATATGTTCTTGTATTCATTTGATATATCCATCCATCCATCCATACTATGGCATATCATCTAACCTATGCATAGACCATAGCTAGATTAGATTATATAGAGTAGCAATTATGGATTTCATAGTGGTGTAGTAGCATCAAGAAACAAGAGGACTAGTCATTTGAAATATCAAGATGTATTGAAGAATATTGTATTGTAATACAACAATCAATAAATTGGAATAATGAATAAAATTTAATGTATTATACTAACAATTTGTCTTCTCTTTTCTGTCCTACATACATTTTATAGCTAGCATTAGGTATTAGAGCAAGGTTTATCTATGAGGATAGAGGTTCACATTTCTTTAGTAGAGCTTGTTGAATCTAAACCTAGGCACATCCATTTATGAGAGGTCATGTTTTATAGAATTTTAGAGCTAAAATTGTGAAGGGAGCAAAATATAGTAGTAAAAATTATTTAATATCGTTGCTAGCATTAATAATTTAAATCTTACTTAGTTTTAGAGTCCTTTGTTTAAATGGGAGAATTATTTTTTAACATTAATGCAAAAAAACTATAGAATATCTGGTATTGACAATTTGGTATCAGGTCTAGTGTTGAAGCTAGGATCCCTAAGCAATCATCGAATGGCTTAGAGTGATGTTGTAGCAATATGTGAAAGCAATCCTACATCTGAATCATAGGCTAGTTAGCGGAGGAGCCACAAGTTTATTGTTAGATCAACTTAAATGCATGGAGATCTTAGATTTGAGTCTTAGCTAGTCCATACTTTTAGCATGGTATGCTAAAGAAAAACATGAGGAGTAGGGTTATACGTAAGGGCTCAGCCCCAAAATGTATTTATAAAAATTTGATGAATCTGTTTTGAAATCCAAGCAAATAGTGTCCAAAAGCATGTAGAAGGTTCACTATTATTAAGGGTAATGTTGGAAATTTAAATTTAAAATGATCAAATTATAATAAAGTTGAGGTGAATCAACCCCAAAAAAAAATTTGCACCCAAAAGTTTTTTGACTGATAGGTCGTGGTCAAAGTTCCCAAATATTAACCAATTCTAAATTTTGAAAATCCTAATATTAGCCAATTTGGCTATATAGCTGCTATGCATAACCCTAATGAGGAGTAGGAGAAGGGCTAGAAGAAAAAGTGCAACAACAACTATATCCCCTAAGGAGAAAGGGGGAGTGATGAGAACCATTAGATGATGGTTGTATGTGGTAGAAGCAAGGTCTTACACATGAGAGAAGAAAAATAAATATTTGATGCATAAACAAGAAATAACATAGTGAACCTTGTAAGTAGTGATCTCCTCTACTAGTTATCCACACAATCCGGTAGCATGAAAAATTTACCATAACAACAGTTCTAATTGAGTCATGGGATCAAACTCATGTTGAAGAAGAAAATAAAGTCACAAGTAGGATGCTAGAAAATATTTGAATGTGAATGCTTGTATGTGCAATAAAGTTGAAGGAAATTTTTGTTCAAGAAATTAAAGATTGGAACATTAAATGTTAAGGGGAAAATGCTATAAAAATTAATGTTTAATGTTAAAAAGCACAAGAAAGTAATTTTCTTAAAAAAAAAAAAAGTTAAAAAAATATAAAAGTAAATATAAACATGACATAATAAATTAAAAAATAAAAATTTTAAAAATCCATTTGTAATGAGTTTATATATTCTTGTATTCAACATCTACCTATTCATCCTCAATTAGATGCATCATCCATCAAATACTTAGTGGATCATCTTAGGATCATCCATAGTTAGATTAGATTATATAGAGAACAAATCATTCAAATTATGAAAATGTATTGAAAAATATTATATTGTAGTCAAACAATTAAATTAATAAATAAATTTATTAAAAATGATTTATTTTTTTTTTTTCTATTAAAATTATGTTTGATTTATTTCTTCTCTTGTTAAAGTTTTTTTTTTTTTTAATTTAATTTTAAAACCAACATTTGGAATGAGAACATTCAAATTTTACAAATATATCAGGAAAAGATGAAGACTTGTTAGCAAACGGAAACGTGAAATTGTCTAAACAAGTTATAAGGCGTACCCACCAACACTGTTCTTAGCAGCTGTTCGATTTAAGATAAAATTTTCTATTGGAGGTTCATCTGAACCCATTTAAAAACATTTGACGATGATGGGCACACCACCAGCTACAATGGTACGCACTAAAACTACAGTCCATATGCTATGGAAAAGATAACCTAGATGGACTTTATGTCTAAATAACATTAAACTTATCCTTTCAACTTTCCAGAGAAGTGCGTTTAAACAGAAAACTCTTTGAGCTGTCATCCTTTGAAATTCTTTATGTTCTCAATGTAAGCGACACCTCTTGCGTTTCAAAACTTTTGAAGAGGGGTCTGACTTTAAGCTTAAAACTTGCTAATATTATTTGCACAATTTGAATTTTTTTCCTTATCCTCTTTGTTTTATTTCTTTTTGTACACCTAGTTTTTGCTCCTTAGATCTAATAGTTCGACAGTTGTCCTAGATTCAACAACGAGGTTAATCCAAGTTTACAACGCATATATATTCAATCAATCAGCGTGAATAAAGCCGAGATAATCTTTACTATTGGTTCTTTCTAGGTACAATTTAGAAAAGACAACTTCAAGGATTCTTTTCCTCAATGCGTTTTTATTTTCCATGCGAGAAAATTGATTAGGTCTCTTCTCCCGTTCTTAAGTTTTAACCGAAAGATGATTATCCCAGCTTTCATCTCATAATACCATAAGAAATTCCAAAAGAAAAGTCGTAGAGAATTCTTCATATAACTTACCTGGTTGAGAGAGGAACTAAATCCTCATGTTATTGGGAAATCAATGTCAGCGCGTTAGCGCATCTCTCTCTATTCCTTTTGATTGAAATTAGCAGGCTTTTTCGTTGCAGACATAACAAAACTTCATTAAATTTTGACCCACTATAATGCTCGCTTTTTCAACGCGATTTATATAAACTAACGTATAAAAGAACAGTGACAGTCAAACGTAAAGATGAATCTCCACAACGAAACATGGAAAAATACGGACGGATAGATTCACATTAAAATTATTTTTGTTGATCATAATACATTTGAACCCCTCTCTAATTCTCTCTCTTTCTATATTAACCCCTCTCTCAGAGAAGGTAGGACATGTGCTGTATTGTTCCAGTTACCCACCCATTTATCAGGTTGGTGACAAAAAAAATTAGGAATAGCACAGAGCAAATTTGTGAAGGCAAAATTTAGGAATAGCACATAGCAATTTTGTGAAGGCATTTCTGTTTTGCGTTCTTTGTAATGTTTGCAAACAATTTGCATAACTAAAAGCAAATGCAAATACTAGAAATATGTTCATGGGCGGAGTCTTGACGGAGAAATAAAGAGAAAAACTTCGACAAACAAGAGGTGCCATGTTTATCTTTTCATGGCGTTGATGTTAATTTCTTTTTCAAAGAATGTTTAAACCTTCAATGTATATTTTCAAAAGAAAAAATATACAAACATTGAATGCAACATACCTAAAATTGAATCCGAAGCGGTCTCTTTTTATTTGGGACAGTCCATCAGACAAAATGGTTCTGGCCGGATCTGCTACACGAGCCTCCTCACCTTTACACAATGAATAAACGTTAAGAAATTTGTGTTGATATTAGATAAAACCAGTCACTAATTTCTATATATAAAGTTGTTTCTAGTGATTCGTAGAAATAGGTTATGGTTTTTCAAAATGGTCACTTGGGCTACAGACTGGCTGTATACATGGAGTTTTGCTCGAATACTTTTTTGTTTTATTTTCTGGACAAAAAGGAAAATCTTTTAGCTACATTTGGATTTTTCTTTCTCTTATAGCCTTGATGCTTCAAAGATATTATTTGCAACAAGAGCTAAAAATGCATCACAATCTTTTGCGGTAGTAGTTCTGCGAAATCATGACCTGAACATTTTATATCCCCGTTCAAGCTCATCGATTTGTGGGCTCCTTTCAACCACATAATATCACTTCATTAAAATTTAAGTTACATAGGAAAACTTAAAAAAAAAAAAAATTGTAACTGTAAAAGCCGAAATCAAATTTCAACTACAACCACAGAGAATCAAATCATCAGTAACCCAGTAATAATCAATACAATTTTGTAGCCTTCAAACAACAAACAAAGAAAGCAATGGATCTGTATGGTGCGAGAAATTCAATGTTCACAGATCGAAGAATGAGATAAGAAGTGACATTGGTTCGGCTCGACCTCATCAGAATGAAGATAATTATGATCTAATCTGGTTGAGACGAACCAACATCACGTCTTATCGTCTTCTTCTGAACCGTATCACATGATTTTAAGCCGCAAACGAGGCCATTGCAGACACCTTCTTAACATTAAATTTATTAAATTTCACACGAAGACCGACCAATTACTTATACTATACTACCATACCAGATACAATAAGCTGTTTACCGGTTACAGTTCGTGGAAAACAAAACCGGTTTCTTACACACAGATTCGGACGTAGTTGGAAAGCAGAACTCTGTTCAGTGAATAGAATTTAACATAATATTAATATATATATATGATTCAATACATACAAACATGGCGGACATGGGTCCGCTCTTTCAGGAGTTCTATCTTTTAGGGCAAAGGCGAGAACAGTGATTTAAGTTAAATTATTAGAGGTTCCAGGTCGCCTGTTGACCCGATGGGACATAAAGAGAATAAAAATTGACGTGAACCTTATCACATATTTGCAAACGTGACATTATTAGAACCAATCTACACCTTACGAAATCTAGGAGATTCTATGCAAGTTTAGGAATGCTATAGATTGGTAGGTGATTGTTTGGTCAGAGGATACTTAGGTTAGTAGTGTACGTCAGATTCATTCATTATGATGGTACAAATGACAATGAGGATCATGGTTTACTTCATGTTCGGCTAAAAATAATGAAGCCCAATAGATTTTGTAGAAGCCGGCCATGTGATTTGAACCTGGGCTTGTCAATTATTAAAAATAGTGAGGTTCTTTCCTTTGAACCCTGCCCCCATTAAGTTTGGTGAATTACTAAAAAAAAGTTGGTTATGTGGTTTGGTGGAAGCGGCCCATGTAGTTTGAACCCTGCCCCCAATAGGTTTGGTGGAAGCAGCCCATGTAGTTTGAACCTTGCACTTGTTAATTACTAAAAATAGTGCTTTTTATCAGTTACTAAAAATAACACAATTGTGACCAACACTCCCATGTGACCCACAAATATATATAATTTTATAAAAAAAAACTCTACCAAATAACTTTTGTTTCCCTTAACATAATTTAATTATAAAAGTTTAATTTTGCACTGGTTAAACAAAAAAAAAAAAAAATGTGAGGAAAGTTACCGACCGTTAAATCACATTGCAGTCTTTAAATCATGTTAAAAATTTCATTGAAAACAAATTTAATAAAATAAAAGAAATAAAATTGCAAAGGTTGTTTTATTATTGGTTTTCTTTATATTCGAAGTTATAAAACATCAAGTATACAGATTATAAGCTAATTAAAATTTTTAATTTTTTTAAAATAGGTATTCAAATATAACGTATGCTAGTATGTTTGAATAGTTTTATTTTAGTTTAATTGAAAATTTTGTTTTTTTTGTTTTTTTTTTTTACAATGACAATAAACATTGTTAAACCATTATAGTTAATTCTATCAAGTACCCCCCCCCGCCGGCGGGCCGGGGGGCGGGGCGGGCCGCCCGGCCGCCGCCCCCCGCCCCGCCCCGCCCCCCCCCGGCCCCCGCCCCGGGGGCGGCGGGCGGCGGGGGGGGCGGCGGGCCCGGGGGCGCCCGCCCGCGCGGGGGCCCCCCCCCCCGGCCCCGCCCCCCCCCCCCCCCCGCCCGGCCCCCGCCCCCCCCCCGCCCCCCGCGGGCCCCCGCGGCCCCCCGCCGCCCCCCCCCCCGGGCGCCCCCCCCCCCCCCCCCCCCCCCCCCGCCCCCCCCCCCCCCCCCCCCCCCCCCCCCCCCCCCCCCCCCCGCGGCGGCGCGGGGCGCGCCCCCGCGCGCCGCGGCCCCGCCCCCCCCCCGGCGCCCCCCCGGGCCGCCCCCCCCCCGCCCCCCCCCGCCCGGGCCGGCCCCCCCCCGCCCCGCGGGCGCCCCGGCGGGCCCGGGCGCCCCGCCCCCGCCCCCCCCCCCCCCCCCCGCCCCCCCCCCCCGCGCGGCCGGCGCCCCCCCCCCCCCCCCCCCGCGCCCCCCCGCCCCCCCCCCCCCCGGGGTACTATCAAAAGAAATAGTAATAGTATTTGCACAACTAATAATCCTTTTTAATGTAATGTTCAAATAATATTATTACATTTATAAGATGGTAAAAAATATTGAATATAATTGGTTGTTTTATATTTTTTTATATTATATTATTTTTATGTTGTATTAATATTATATAGAATTGAATGACAATTATATATATTTTTAATTCAAAATATTCATTAACATTAATGTAATTTTTAATTTTTAATTTTTAATTAGTTTGTAAAAACATTTTTATTTTGATACAAACATTAAAATGATACTATGATCTTAAAAAACTATTGTTTTCTTATTGAATTTGAATTTGACTTTTTATGTTAGATGTTATATTTTCTCATACTATTTTTTCACTTATTTTTTCACTTTAATGTGTGGTTAATGCATGTGAATGCATGTGAGTGAATTTTAGGTGGCGTGATTTTTTTTACAAAATTCCAACGTCTCCTAAAATACCCTTTTTAAAATTAAGTCTTTAATTTGCACCCTAATTTCTTCTTTTTTATAAAAGTAACATCTAATGCATATGAGGTGCATGTAGAGGGAACAAATAATTAATTAAAAAATAAATTGACAATAAAATTTATGAGATAAATAGGTCATCAATTTCTCTTACAAGTTAGATTATTTTTGTTGTTAGGTTACCTAAATTCCCATTATCATGGAGGAAATTGTATTTTTCTATGTTAGAAATTGATCATCAAATTGTATATTTATCATTTTTATCACTCTACACTAATGTAACTAATTGATGTACAAGCTATAAGGAGATACATTTAATATCTTGTATGTTTCTTATTGATAATGAAATAATTTTTTTTGCTTTATGATATTTTGGTTGTTTTTATGGAGTACTTTGCACATCTTGGTAAGTACATTGTGATCATATTTCATGACATTTCTTATCCACTACATGTCAATATTTTAGTGTTGAAGGGTTGAGCACTATGTCATGCCCATTAAATATTGTGTAGGATAAAACTTATCATTAGTGTATTCATTGGTGTGGTGATAAATACACCATTTATTAGGCTAATACTTTAATATTTGTTTTCTTATTTTATATATTTGGCCTTCTTTTATTCTACTACTTCTATGTGTGGCCTTCCTTTTTCTACTTATTACCTATATTATACTTTCATAGTAATGATTCTTATTATATAAATTAGATTTTTTTTTCTTACTATTAAATTTTTATTTAATCTTGAATAAAATATTATAACGTTTAAAGCAAGATATATTCATAACCGAGGGTATCCAAGTAGTGTTATTACATGTAATAAGATATATCATTATATTTAGGTCACTTTGATACTTGAGGATTTGTTGCTTCTCAATATCCTTGGAAAAAAAATTGAAAATAAATTTTAAAATGCATTACTATATTATTTAATAAATTAATATTTCTCCTATAATAGTTATCCACCATATATAACAATCATCATACATGCTAACTATTGAAAAATGTCCCTATTCATAATTTTTTTTTAATAGAGTAAAATCATTGTTTTTGAAATGGATTGAATCCTTTTATAAATCTTCTTATACCTTTTTATAATAACTTACCACATCTATTATTTCTTTTATTCTAGCTACATCAAGACTCCCAAAAATTTAGTAAGTTTATTATAATAGGTCTCCAATTTATTCTTGGTGAATAAACATGCATCATACTCCAATATCATTACATTCATAAGCTCCAAAATATTGAACCCTCGATAGATAAGTCCATAGATATTTAGAAAATGGATCCCTACACAAAAATCCATAAATCCTTACAAAATGGATCCCTTCTCTCTTGGGACCTCATTATACCATCCAAAAGCCACAAGTTCACTAGAAAATGAGTCCCTCAATGTGCAAGTGAACAATAATTCTAAATTTGGAACCTTTTGTAGGGGATGATGAAGCTCAAAAAAATTCCCTAGTTCTTTAAAAAAGGAGCCCTCAGCAAATAAATCTGCAAAACTCTAGAAGATGGATCCATCAACATATGCAGGTCATCTAAAAGGGAACCTTCATCAAATCCATTATAAATATTATAGCTACACACTAATAAATTCCAATGCTCTAAAAATGAAATGGCCCCACTGCATACAATTCCACAAGTTCACTATGGATATTCTAAACCTAGGAACTTTCACCCCTTAGCTTAAATTTTAAAATGCACTTCTTCCTTTCTCATTAGATGGAGGACATCTTGATGTATACTATCTAGTAGTATCCATATTTTACCTTCCTCTCTAATAGCACCCATGTTGACTATCCAATCGACCATCCATTTCCTTCTCTATAGGTATGTACCATTTGAAATCCATCCAATACTTTTAGTTATATTAGTGTATATATTACTATGTCTACTTATATCCGAATGTCCATTAACTTTTTGTTAAAGCAATTAATAATATTCAATGAGTCTCCCTCAATTATTGATCTCTTATCTCCCAAGTTTTTTACCATATTTACTCCTATCAACACTACTCTATCTTTAGCTTGATGACTAGTCATTATGCCCAAGTATTCACTCATAGCTCTAATCATCATTCCCTAGCCATCCCTTAACACCGATTCTCCTTTAGATTTTCCTACATTTCTTTTAGAAGCTCTATCAAAATTTTGTTTCATCCATGCTTGTATTGGTGGTTACCACATGGTCAAGCTCCTCAAATTTCCTTGGGGATTCACTTTCCACTCAACTAGACTTAGGTTCCAATTTGCACTTACTTTAGCTTCCTATTATAACTCTTTACTCTCATGCACTTTCAATACTTTAAGGTTATCAATTATGGACACTATTATGTGTTCTCTATTCCTAGTTTTAGATTATTTCTCCTCTTTAAAAATCCTTCTATTTCTCTCTATCCAAACTCCCCATGCACAATGAAAGAGAATGAAATTCTAAATTTGATTTAGACTTAGACCTTTAAAAGGCTTATCCCATTATTCTATCCATCCTTCTATGTTATTGAGTATCACCCACACCACCCTCATCTTATCCATTATATCATACTATATTTTAAGGAGTAATTACATTCTAACAATATATTATTCACTGATTCCTTATGATATTCACAAAGGTAACATCTATTAGGGAATTGGAAACCCCTTTTATGAAGGTTATCTATTGTTAATATCTTGTTTTGGGTTATTATCCAAAGAAAAATTGCTAACTTTAGAATGGATTTCCTTTTCCATAATAATTCCCATTGAAATCCCTCCTCAAGATCTACATGTGATAGATCATAGACTAATTTAATAGTGAACAACCCTTCTTGAGTAGCTCCCAATACTATTGTATCCTTAGCCAAATTGGGGCTTACATAATATGCTCTTAATTTAGTTGTTATTTTTTGGATCTTGTCCTCATACTAATTATGTATTTTTAGCTCCTTCTATCTCACCTCTCCTATTTCCAAATAATTGCTCACTTTGTTCCCATAATTTTATTCTAGCTCTATCTTGATACTCACTAACACCTCATCGTTCACTAAAGGGTATTTCTCTAACCATGCATCTTTCCAAAAGTGGATAGAACTACCATTCCCTTCCTTCCATTATGTACCTTTCCATAGAGTCTCTCTACCCTTCACTATGTGGTTCCATAATGAAGATCCTTGAGAAGGATATGGTGTGGTAAAAAAATTTCTCACCTCTTAGTTGTCAATATTTTTATCTCTTAGAATTCTTTCCCATATAGCATGTCAATCCTTCGGTAACCTCCATCTCATATTTATTTCCAAGACCTTGTTCTTATGTTTTATTCTTAAAAACCCAAGTCCTCTAAGTGATTTATCCTTCCATACTTTCTCCTAAGGTATAAGTGAAATTCTACTCCTCTCCTATGTTCTTGATAATAGTGATTTTTTGAATACTTTCTATTGTATTCGATACTTTGAATGAGATCTAAAATACTAATAACAAATATATAGTGAGTGCTTAGAGGGTACCCTTGAGAAGTTGTAGATTACCTATCTAAATTAGTAAATTTTCCTTCCATATAGCTAATTTACTTTTTATCTTTTTAATCAACACATTCCACATTTTATTTGTTCATGTTCCAGTGAACATTGGCATACCCAATTAAACACAAGGGAGAGTTGAAAAACTACACCCAAGCTCCATTGCTATTCATCTCTAATGATTATCATATGTGTTTTAAAAAGTACCTTACTCTTGTTCATGTTTATAATTTGTGGGGATGATTTTTCATAGAGATTTAGTATTCTCCCTAGTTCCTTTGCCTTAGCTATAGAGGGTCTCTCTAACAAAATTGTGTCATCCATAAATTGTTGGAGTAATACCTTATGTGGATACAAATGGTTTGAACCCCCTTAAAAATCCCACCTGCTTTGTTGGTCCTATGCATATTCCCAATGCTTTTGATATAATTACAAAGAGATATGGTGATAGAGGATCTCCATGCATTAAACCTTTGTTGCTTATAAATATTTCAACTAAATAATTATTCATTAGAATTAAGAACTAAGGTATCTCCACCCCCCCCCCCCCCCCCCCCCCCCCCCCCCGGCCCCCAAGGGGGGAAAGCAGGAGAAGGGAGTGGTTGGCCAACCGGGTGAAGGTAATTACTTCCAGGTAAATTTAACCTTTTACTAATGGTAATTTTACTCCATAGCAATTATTCATCAATCTTCTCTAGCATCTATTGAATCCAAATTTTTTTAGTACTCTATCTAGGAAGTGCCATGAGATCTCGTCATAGGATTTATTCATGTTAAGATTTAACACCATTACCTACCTTTTACTAAAGTCAAATAAATGCATGGTCTCATGAAGTCTGATCACTCCACCCAAAATTTTCCTACCTCTCACAAATCCCCCTTGTTTCTCTATAATGATCTCTAGGAGAGGAGAATTTAGTCTTAGTACAATCACTTATAAAATTATCTCATAAATGGCATTACTTAGACTAATTGAACTAATGTCCTTAAATCCTTTCTATCTTGGCTTCTTTGGAATGAGCATTAGGAAATTATTATTGTATTATTTTTGCACTTTTTCTAAATGGTGTCACTCTCCTACTTCTACTACTACATCCTCTCTCACTATGTTCCAGAAGGCTTGAAAAAAACCACTTGAAATCTATTAGGTATTGGATATTTATTGTTTCCTAATGAGATGATTGCTTCCCTAACCTCGTCCTCACTCACTTCTTTGACAAGTCTTACTTTCATGTCTCTAATTAGAATCCTAGGGATATGTTGAATTAATTTATCCATAGTTTCATGATAATCATCCCTATTCTTTGTTAACAATAATATGAACAAATCCACCACCCCTTGTTTAATTTGACCTTCCTCTCTAATTACTGCTCCATCATTTTCTAGATTTTAGATATTCTTGTTGCTTTTTTGTATTTTACAGTAGAGACATGAAATAATATTGTGTTTCTATCTCCTTTTATTAGTCATTTTTTCCTTGAATTTTATCTACAATATGTCTCCTCCCTTCCCATGGTTGTGTGCAATTATGCTTGGATAACGTTTTCTCTATTAAAAAAACTTTGGTCCATCCTATTTTACTTATTTCCTCTTTAATTTGACTCAATTTCTACATTACTCTCTCCTTTTACTTGAAGTTGTTGTCAAATATCTCCATGTTCCACCTTCTAAATTCTATATTCACATGTTTTAATTATCTAGAAACCACATACATCTTAGATATTTTGATTATATGCATCCACCATGTTTCCATTTCCTCATAAATGCTTGGGTGATATAACCACATGAATTCAAACTTAAAGGGGCTATTTCTCTTACTTTCCACTAGACTACACCAAAATATATGAGGGTTATGGTCTAACCTTGTTCTTGGTAGTGGTTTCAAACTATACTCATAATTTTTCTAAAATCACTATAGGAATTGCAAAATCCTATCCAACCTCACCTAGATCAAATCTTCCCCTAGACTCCTATTATTCCATGTGAATGCATCGCTTCTCAAACCAACATCATAGATATTTGATGTTGATATGAATTTGATAAGGTCTTCCATAATCTTAATGAAATCCTAGGAACCTTTATTCCTCTCACCTAGTCTTAATGGAGTGTTGAAGACCCATATCACTATCCATAATAACCCCTTGACCTATTATCCTATTTTTTCTAGCTATTTTTATAACCCCTTTATAAATTAGAAGAATTTACCAAGAATATAATCAACAATTAATTTACACTTTGAGAGATGACTTCTCCCTCATAGAGGCTAGAATACCACATAGTTAAAAAGTCTCTTCAAGCTCTTTTGGCTCCCTCATAACACCTCTTACCCTTTTTCTATATTCCACTATATATGCTTTCCCACCTTGCATAACATAATTTTATTTCATACAATAATATGATCTCTGGTTTATGGTCCTTCAACATGGATCTCATAAATCTATGTTTGATAAGGAAATTCATTCCCCTAACATTTTTTGATATGGTTTTCATGTTTTACTTCTTGTAATAGGCTTCTTCCAACTCAAGACTATTGTTGTTTGCTTCTCATTTTTCAAATCCTTTTTATTCTATTTAAGTATTTTTCCTTCAATGATGGCCTACTCATGTTCTTTCTCTCATCTACTCCTAAATGCAATTGCTTCTTATCAGTCATTTTCATCCTTAGATTTGGTACCTTTCTAGAATATCCTTCATCCATTTTTTCTTGATTGGTTGTACATGACAACTTCAAAATATGAATCTCCATGAGCCTCCATCTCCTCCAATATTTCTTTCTCTCCATTTGATCCATCATCTCTTCCTCCTTGTTATTCCCATTATCTCATTGTAATAAATAGGTTGACCTTTTTGGACATCATGGCTTTCTATGGTATGAGGTTCCTCTACTAGAATCACTATTTTATCTTTGTTCATCTTTATTTCCTCTCCACTAATACCATCTTCCGTTACTTCTTCCTTATTAAGTTATATCTCCCTCCTCTCGTCAACTTGCTTCTTATTAAAATATTTACCCTTATCATCAAATATTTATTCCTTTTTTCCATATCAAACCCTTTTCCTATCCTCATGCTTGGTAGGGATTTTTCTTTCAATCCCTCTTTGTCTGTTTGGGTAGTTCCTTGCTAGATGACCTAATTTTGTATAGATTATAAAACTAAAGGGTTCATTTTAATTAATTATGCTTTGATTCCATACTCCACATCTTGACACAAGGTTGATCTCCTTTGGAAGTGCTTGTCCTAATTCAACCATAACATAAATCCTAGAAAAAAATACTCGTTTCTTCCTTTGGTGACATAATCCACTATGAGAAAGTGCCCAAATAAGCTTGTTATAACTTCAAATACTTCCTCCTCCTAGAATTATAGAGTCAAACTAGTTAGCCTTACCTATACTAGGGCCACTTATATTCCTTTTGTGTTAGGGTTGAATCTATAAGCCCACTTATTGAGATAAATGCTAGATCTACCCATGAACCATGGGCTTATAGAAGAGATATTTGGTAGTCTTCTTCATTGTTAAAAGAAAAATGAAAAAGACCTTCGGGTAGAAAGGATAATTCTACATTATATTTAACTTTATAGTGCTAAGTTGTGCACTTCTTAATATGCTCTCATGTTGGTATTGATGCTATGAAATTTTCTATAAGAGTTTGATTAAATATAATTTGTGATATTTTATAGAATTTGTTAGGAATATTAAAAAATATGTCTTCCTCCTTTGTTTTAGAGGTGATAAGTAGCCTTTATTCATTTTTTTCCTCCCCACTTTGCTTAACTTTCAATCTCTATACCCATGTTTAACTGTACTTCTCCAGCTTACTACTCTCATGTTGTCACTTAGGGTTCTTCTCCTATGTTGTAGAAGCTTGAACCACACACTAATCCAATTTTGTAACTCCAACTATGTTTCCATACACCCCACATTTATCGTTGTCTCATCATCACACCTATAACTCATTCCTCACCTTCAACATTTCATTTCCTATCTCAATGTTCATCATGAAGTTTTAATTGATCGACTGACACTTTTTTGGACTATGGCTTCGTATCATATTATGGTTAATATCACTAACCATAAAGGTTTTCTAAATGAGTACCATTCTCTAATTACCAATAATATTTATCTAGGGAATAACTACTAAGAATCTAGCCATGGGTTTACCTCTAAATAATAGTTCTTTTTATATACTCTTTGAGTGACCACTATGAATTGGGTGTGGGGTCGTTGACCTTTTTTACTAGCAAAACAATTGAACTAGTTACTCTTGAGTTCTTATGGTACTCCTTAAAATGAGTTCTAAGGAAAATTTCCCAAGCACTTCCTCTACTTAAGTGGTAAATACTTACACCCAATCTTATAAGAGGTTATTAGCCTAATGTAGGTGCTTACTAAGCACCAAGAATAAGAACCAAACTAGCTTTTGTGGTAGAATAAGGCTCTGGAGCTTGGGTTTGTTGATCTAGTTTAGTTTTTAAACTAAAATTTGTTAGTGAAAACTAAGAATAATGAGTAAGCATGGTGCAAATTTTAGTTGGTATTTACACAAAAAATTCTACAACAAAAAACCCAAAATATAGTTCTACAAAATTTGAAACCTCTTACACCAATTTCCCTATGAAAAATTATCTGGTCTTTCTTGGTGAACACATGGATTTTACACTTTGTTTAATTTAAATAAATTGTAGTTATTTTAATTTTCAATATTTTAGATCCGATGCAAAAACTAAAAGAACCACTTAGATTGCTAATCTTCATGATCTTTCTGTATACCCCCCATTTTAGTTTCTTCATTTTCTTGAAACTAAATGTTTTCAAGAATTACCTATGCAACTCTTTTATAGTCTTTTGTTTGGTAGTAAGATAAAGAAGTTAAAATGAGATAATGTTATATAATTTGAAGTATAACCACTTATATTGTGTTCTTTAATAGTAATATAATCTTATAATAACTTATAAACTCTCAATAAAAGGAGTTGTTAATCATTGCAAGAATTAATCCATGACCTTCAAAATTCATAAGAGATAAATCAAACCAATGTGAAGGGATCCTTTAGACTATCTATAAATAAAATATGCTTTCTAATATGGATTGCAAATATTTCACCAAAAAATCCCCTTTCATAAAACTCAAGTTGAATTCATGACCAAAGAGTTTTGATGACACTGCCAGGATATTTGTAACTACAACAATAGAGGCAATGAAGCCTCAAATAAGGTTTAATCCAAAATGAAATACAATCCCAAAATGATGGATCCTAATTATTTATATAGTTTATCTATTATTGAATCCAACAATACTCTAATCTACGACCAAAGACTTTTGATGGTGCTATCAAGAATTTTGCATTTGTAGTAATGGAGATGATGAAGCCTCAAAGAAGGCTTCAACCAATGTGGTAAATGACATCAAAACAATGGATCTCACTTTTTTCACAACTTTAATAAAACCTTACAACATAAATTTTGTCCCCGTCTTTTACTTTTCATTGGGTCACATTGTCTCATAACTATTTATCATAAGAATAATAATTTTCAATAGGTTAAAAATAATTTTCTTGTAATTAAAAAACTTACTCATCAATAAATAATGGTATGATTGGTCTAACTAAATTTCTTTACTAATAAAACATTACATTTTCCTTCCAATGTGAGAATATCAAAATTCTTTCACATCTTTAAGGGGTTGTTGATCTAAATAGTTATATGAAGGATGTAGGTGGTGAGAAGGATGTAAAGCCTTCTATTTTTAGTCACTTTAAAGCATAGAAAATATATCATACATTATTTGATGTCATTGCTTTAAATACATTCTCAATTAGTAATTTCAAAAATTTAGAATCTATTGTCTTGATGATTCATACAAGCTAAGGTCATTTTCATATCAAAATAGAAAGGTAATTTTAGCAGCTTAAAATATTGAACTAGAAAAGTGAAGAAACAACACAAAGAAAAAATGGTTGATTAATCAAAACTTTGATCCTTTGATACCATGATTATGTCTACTTGGATATTATATCTAGATAGAGATAAATATTGCTCATTTTCAATACTATCATATATTTAATTAAATATTTATTTCATTATAGTGAACCTAGCCATTATCTTATTATATCCTCTCATAATATATTTATATTATATTAAATTCTAATACTATCGTATGTATCATACTTTATTAATAATATATTAAAGGGTTATTTAATAAGGTGGGTATGAAGGGTTATGACTCTTTGTAATATAATCCTTGGATAAGATATATATACATCTCCTTTCTAAAGAGGAAATTCATATCCACCTTCTTATTAATTTTATTTTACATATTGAATCTTTATAGATTTTATGTAATAGACCCGTTGATCCATTATAAGTTGTATTAGATCCATGCTCTTGAACATAGTTCAAATTAGTCAATAACTAGAGTTTTTTGGGATTATAACCTTTACTTATTTTGGCTTGTGGCCAAGACAATTTTTTTTTATGGCAAAAAAAAATCTAGTAGATATTTTCAATTAATTTTCATTGGTTTTCATGTAAATAACTTAGTGGTCAATACTTTTTGATGTAGGATACAAAAAGGTATAACTTGAATACAAAAGGACGTGATCCAACATAAAAAAGAGGTATGTCACAATATACTCAAGGGTGTGCACCAATATATTAAAAAATACAACTATATATATAAAAGAGTATCACCCAAGATATAAAAGGGTGCATCTTAATATTTCATACCATGAAATCAAATATTCAAAAAGGTGTAAATCATGATATTAAAGGTTTCCAACCAATATATGAAAGGGTGTGATCCAATAAATGGAAGGGCATAATTAGATAATAAAACGAAGCAATTTGAGATACATAAAGTTGCAACCCAATATACCAAAGGGTGTAACCTTAAAGTTCAAAGAGTGAAACCTAAGATTCAAAAGGGTCTCGTCTAAGATACAAAATGGTGCTATCCAAGACTCAAAAGAGTGTGAGATAAGATTCAAAAGGGTGTGAGCTAATATACAAAAGGATGTGACCTGATATATGGAATGGCATGACCAAATATAACAAAAGGGTGTGACTTGATAGACAAAAATTGTATTTCAACATACAAAAAGGTGTTATTAAAGTTTTAATGAGGTGCAAATTGTTTAAATTTTATAAGAGACACAAAAAATGATAAGGGGTATAGATTTACATTATTTAAAATATTATGCTAAAAATATATATTTTACTAATTTTTGAGTTAATTTAGCATTTGTTAATTTAATATTAAACATAGGTCATATTATTTTACATTAAATTTCTTATATAATTTTAAATATATGGTTAAATTTATTTATAAAGTAAATCAAAGGTATATTTATCAATAAATTATTTTAATACTTATTGAATAATTATGGATTTTAATTTTAATACAAGTCAAAGTACTTAAAATTATGACAAAATAAACAATTTGATAAAGATGAAGGATATTATGATGAATTATTTAGAGTGGATAGTTTTGAGTTTTCTTTTTTCTTTTTTTCTTTTTAATTCTTTTTTTAATAAGTTATTTGTGGTTTCTATTACCAGGATGGGGTTGGGTTACTCCCATAAAAATAATAAAATATTACATATAATATCAGTTCAACTAAACCATATATAGCTTACATTTTATCAAACACATTCTTATTCAATTACAACCAATTACTAAGAAAATTCGTAGATATGGAGGTTTGAAAAGCAAATATCCAGAAGGTAGGGTGGTGGAAAGCCTCTTACTATATGGAATAATGGAATCAACATGTGCAAGACTTACTACAATGGAAACATCCCTAAGAATGGCTAGTGAGGGGGATAAAGGAACTAAGCAAAAACTATAGAGATATGTCCAAAGACACCCAATTTAGGATGGTTATAAGAGGGATATACTCGGATGGATAGGAAGCAAGTTGGGAATCTATAAGAAAAAGGAGGGATACAAGGTAGCCTATGGATATGAGATTGCACTAGCACCACTTTGATGGATATTTATTTGAAAAATGAAGGATGGACAAAAATTAATATTTTCTTATGGTTGATTAACTATGAAACGTGCTTCACATTTGATAATTTGAGAAAAAGAGGCCTCTATGGGACTTTCAAATGTGTTATGTGTGGGAAGGTAGAGGAGACCTTGAATCATATTTTTTTGGGTGTTCTTTTGCTAAAGATATATGGATCAGTTGGTGGGGGAAGATGAGGCAACATTGAAAAATCTTTGGAATCCAGGAAATATTTTATGAGCAATTGAAATAATTTAATTTTAAGATAAATAATGAAAATGGCATGGAAGTTAGGACCTAGCTTCATATGGTGGTAGTTATAGCTATAATTAAATGCACACATATTTAGATCAAAATACAGAACAAATAAGAAATTATGGGAGAGGATTATTGGTAAGGTAATGAAAACACTATCTATTAGATTACAAGAGAAAACAAACATAGAAATAGAGGAAGTGACCATCCTATGAAGCTTTGGAATAATTATAAGAGAAAACCAACTAAGGGTTGGATGAATAGGTGAGATTTATTTGAAATATTGAGTTGTCATTGATGTCAAGGGGTGCATGGTATTCAAGGCAGAAATATTCTTCAAGGGTGTGAAGGCTACAAGGTTGGACAATATATCAATTGTGTCAAGAATGGACTATTGTGAATTGCAAACAATGGACAATTATTCAAGGTAAGGTATATCTCAAAGCAAAGGAAAATATTTTTCAAGAAAAGGATTATAATATTTAAATATTATAAAGAGAATATTATAGGAGGGAAAAAGGTTTTAAAAGTTGCTTAGATAAAAAGAAGGATAAATGTTTAAAAAGTTGCTTGGGACAAAAAGTTTTAAATATTATAATAGGGAAAAAGGTTTAAAAGTTGCTTGGACAAAAAGAAGGATAAAGGTTTGAAAAGTTTCTTGGGACAAAAAGGTTTAAATATCACAAGAGAGGGATAAAGTTTTTAAAATATAAATATTTATAATATTTGAATTCTAAAATTAAATATTATAAACAAAAGAGTTTGAAAAATAAAAAGGCAATAAAAATTGAAAATAAATTAATCGAAACTTTCATAATGAAATTGAAGGAAATGGAAAGCATATATATATATATATATTTTTTTTATATATATATATTATATATTTTTTTATATTTATATATTTATTATATATATATATATATATATATATATATATATATATTTTTTTTATATTATATTATATATATATATATATATATATTTTTATATATATATATATATATATATATATATATATATATATATATATATATATATTTTTATTTTTTTTATATATATATATATATATGACATTATTAAACCTTGAAGGGGAATGAAGGATCGCAATTGAAAATCCATCATTGTGCATGTCAATGACAAGAAGAAAATGCAAAGGAGAAGACAATGAAGATCAAGGTAGAGACAGAAAAAAAGAAATATCACTCTGCACCTAAGGTTTTATTTTTTGGGATAGCCTAGTTGGTAGTGTGGCTTTGCGTGGAGTGCTGCTGGGTAGGAGGTCACGGGGTTGAATTTGGTTGACGCCATTTTTTTTTTAATGAGAAAGAATTAGATAAATATCA
This sequence comes from Wollemia nobilis, assembly GCA_028583015.1. Taxonomy (NCBI): domain Eukaryota; kingdom Viridiplantae; phylum Streptophyta; class Pinopsida; order Araucariales; family Araucariaceae; genus Wollemia; species Wollemia nobilis. The sequence continues at coordinate 2,710,146 of JAQPPZ010002410.1, read as the reverse complement.
CTGCAAGCACCTTTGGTTTTTACTGTTAAGGTAGTATAATTGGTTGTTGTCTTTGCATGGAGCGTTGCTGGGTAGGAGGTCATAGGGTCAAATCAGGTCGATGCCATTTTTAATGAGGTTTTGTTGTTGATAAAAGCACAAGGACATAAATATATATTGGGAACCTTCCTTTTGGTCTTAGTTTTTGTGGTAGCACAACTGGTCACAAAGCACTTGGGAAAGCATTACATTTTGTGAGGTTAGGGGTTCAATTATCAGCTATGCAAAGACACATGTAAAGGAAGACTATCATCATTGAGGTAGATTTAGAGGTATGGTGATTTAATTCCTTTCTCAAGGGTGGATTTATTTGAGGAAAAAAATTTTTATGTCATATGGTTGCACGTATAAGGATTGATTTGATGTGCATTAGTGTTGATTGAAATTGGGAATAAATGTGTCAATATTATAGGTCAAATTTATGAGTAAACTTGTGTGTTAGTCTTGATTGAAATTGGAAGCAAATGTGCAAAGATTATAGGTCAAATTTGTGAGTAAACTTGTGATTGGTTTTGATTGATATTGGGGGTAAATATGCAAGGGTTATAGAATAGATTTGAAAGAAAATGTTGTGCATTGTTCATGATTAATTTTGGGAGTAGATCTAGAGGGTAAATTTGAGTAGGTTTTGGAGCAGATTTGAGTAGGCCTTCTTAGTAGGATTGTGAGCAGATTTGAGTAGATTTTGTGAGTAGATTTGAGCAGGTTTTGGAGCATATTTGAGTAGGCCTTTTGAGTAGGCTTGTGAGAATATTTGATCAGAGTTGTGAGCATGTTTGAGTAGTGTTTGTGAGCAGGATTGAGTAGGTTTTATGAGAAAATTTGAGCAGAATTGTGATTAGGATTTGGAGTAGACTAAAGTAGAGGAGATTGGTGTATCTTGTGAATATAGGTCCATGAACCAGAGTATATGGGATTGATGTCTCCTGTGGATAGAGGTCCATAAACTAGAGTAGAGGGGATTGGTGTCTCCTATGGATTTGGGTCCATAAATATTGTAATAGGGAATTGATTCCAACTAAATTTGTTGAAGAAATTTATGAGAAAAATTTATCCATGGATGTAGCCCACATTGGGTGAACCACGTTAAATCTATGTCTCTTATGTGTATGGTGATTTGTGCATTGTTTTATTATTGCAATTGATAATATTGGATGATATTGGTTTGGAAAAAAGTAAAAGTTTTATCTTATACTTTTTATCCCCTCTCTCAATATAATATTGTGTTCTTCAATTGGTATCAAAGCAATTTCCTTTGTAAGATCCTAAAAACTTGAAGGAAGATCTTATAGGAATATAAATGGCACATCAAGAAGGGTTTTCATCAAATAGAGCTCCATTGTTTTATGGGACTAAGTATGCTCTATGGAGTGTGAGGATGAAAAATTACTTGATGGCACATAGATATGATATATGGAAATTCATTGAGAATGGGTTCACACCACCTACAACTCCTCCTATAGATGCAAGTGGCAAGAAACCATATGAAAAATAATGCCAAGGCAATGAATGTAATTTTAAGTGGGTTATGTGAATTAGAGTTTGTGAAATTCATGCAATGCACTTAAGCAAAAGAAATATGGGATAAGTTACAGATAACATATGAAGAAGATAATAAGGTTAAAATGGTAAAATTTCAAACCCACAGGAGTAAGTTTGAAGACTTGAGTATGAAATATGAGGAAGATATTACTAGGTATCTACTTTGTTTTGATGAGGTTGTCAACACCATTCATGGACTTGGAGAAAATATTGAAGACTCCAAGATTGTTCAAAATATCTTAAGATCACTTCCTATGATATTTGATGCAAAGGTTTCAACAATAGAAGAGATGAGGGATCTCAACATCTTAAGTATGTATTAGCTACATTGTATTCTCACAGCCTATGATACGAGGATAGAAAAAGATCAAACATCCAAATGAGAGATAACATTCAAAGATTAAAAGAAGGCAAAGGATAAAGTACGAGAATCAAGTGATGAATCAAGCAGTGAAGAGGAGGTTTACTTTGTGAGAAGAAATAAGAAGATTCCAAGAAAACAAAAAAATATGTAGACTATGAAATGCTTTAGTTGTGGTAACATTGGTCACTATGCAGCTAATTATCCACAAGATGAAAATAGTAGCAATGAAGAGGAAAAGGAATACAAGAAATAGAAATAAAAAAATATCAAGAAAAAATAAGGCATGGTCAAGACAAGCACGATAAGATCTTTCAAAGGCACAAGAAAAGTTTTTATGTTGAAGAAGCAGCAGCTTTTCTAGTGATAACGATGAAAGTCTCTTCGATAGTGAAAAAGAAAAAATTCTATTTTTGGCCATAGAAGAGAAAGAAGATGCTCTTGTTGTCAAATACCAAGTAGAAGAGAAAGAAGATGCACCTATTGTCAAAGACCAAGAAAAATAAAAATAATATGCCCCTATTATTGAAGACCAAGAAGAAGAGAAAGTTTCATAATATGAAGAGGAAGCCACAATTGATATGGAAGAGGAACTTGTTATTGATCTTGAAGAGTTGAAAAGGGAGAATGTAAGATTGAAGGCTCAAGTAAAATAATATGAGAAAACAAAGGCAAAGCTTCTACAAGATCTCATTGACTTAGATTTTACGGTTCAAGAGGCAAGGAAAGTTGAAAAAGGTATGGCTGAATAGTTAAAGGTAAAAGAGCTATAATATGAAAGACTAGAACATGAAGTTGGAATTATAAGGAAGGGAAATGCAAATTTTAATAATAATATATATCAATTTAGGAAAATCTAAAAATATTTGGATGATATTATTGAAACACAAATATCTCCATTTATGAAGATCATACTTGGCTTTGATGAAGGTCAAGAAGTAAAAAAATAAGAGTCAAACTAAAAATAAATAGAAGAATCAAAGAAGGTATTTGAAGAAGAATCTAAGACTTGTACTGATGAGTTGATAAGTGGAAACATCAATGAGGAAGAAAATAATGCACCATCAAGGAACAGGGACCAGAACAGAAAAATCAAAGAAAGAATCATGCAACCATATCCTCCAAGGCAAGATGAATACTTCTTCTAGGGTTATTGCTTCTCAAGTAATCATTTTGGTCACAAAGTTATACATTGAAGGTTTCATGGTAAAAATGATTATGACTTCACCAAGAGAAACTTCAATTCATTATCACCTTTCAAGGACTAAAAAATCATGTGTTTCAATTACAATAATTTTAGGAATAAAGCTAAATGGTGTAGAACAAAGTTTTCAAAAATTCCAAAGACAAGCAAGAAAAAGTATGCTAAAAATATTCAAAATGGTATGACTACAAAGGTGTGGAAAAACAAAATCGAAAAAAGAAAAAGAGCATTGTATGTTGGGAGTAGTTTTACTCCCATATCAAAATTGATCACCTCAAGTAAAGGAGGTTGTGAGGAGGTTGTGCTAAGTGTCTTATTTTTAGCCCCAAGGATCCATTGGCCATTTATGTCAAATGGGGAGAATTCAGTGAGGGGGAGCAGATTTGGAATCCAGTTGCACTAGCAATTTTTTTTTGTAGGGTTGCCATCAATGAAAAAGGGATAAATTGTTGGAAATATTGACTTGTAATTGATGTCAAAGGGTGCATGGTATTCAAGGCAAACATATTCTTCAAAAGTGTCAAGTTTACAAGGTTGGACAATATATCAATTGTTTCAAGAATGGACTATTGTGAATAGCAAACAATGGATAAGTATTCAAGGTAAGGTATATCTCAAAGCGAAGAAAAATATTTTTCAAGAAAAGGATTATAATATTTAAATATTATAAAGAGAATATTATAATATGGACAAAGGTCTAAAATTTGCTTGGACAAAAATAAGGATAAAGGTTTTCAAATTTGCTTGGGAAAAAAAGGTTTAAATATTATAAGAGGGACAAAGGTTTAAAATTTGCTTGGACAAAAATAAGGATAAAGGTTTAAAAATTTTCTTGGGACAAAAATGTTTAAATATCACAAGAGAGGGACAGAGTTTTAAAAATATAAATATTTATAATATTTAAATTCTAAATTTAAATATTATAAACAAAAGAGTTTTAAAAATTAAAAGGTGCCAAAAATTGAAAATAAATTAAGTCGACCTTTCAAAATGAAATCGAAGAAAATGGAAAGCAAATATATACATGGAATTATTATACCTTGGAGGAGAATGAAGGATCACAATTGAAAATCCATCATCATGCATGTGAACCGCAGGAAGAAAATGTAGAGGAGAGGACAACAAAAATCGAGGCAAAGACAGACAAAAAGAAATATCACTATATGCACCTAAGGTTTTGTTCTCTGGGATAGCCTAGTTGGCAATGTGGCTTTGTGTGGAGTGCTTTTGGGCAGGAGATCACAGGGTCAAATCTTGTCTATGCCATTTTTGTTGGGTTTTTCTAAATGAGGAAGACTTGGATAAATATCACTACGAGTGCTTTTGGTTTTGAATGCTAAGGTAGTATAGCTTATTTTTGGCTTTGCATGGAGCGTTGCTGGGTAGGAGGTCACGGGGTCGAATCAGGTCGGCGCTATTGTTGATGAGGTTTTTTTGTTGATAAAATCACAAGGACACGGATATATCGAGAACCTACCTTTTTGTCTTAGTTGTCATGGCAGCACAACTGGTCACAAAGCACTTGGGAAAGCATTACATTTCATAAGGTCATGGGTTCGATTCTCATCTATTGCAAGGGCACATGCAAAAGAAGACTATCATCATTGAGGTAGATTTAGATGTATGGTGATTTAATTCCTTTATCAATGGTTTTTTTGTTTGAGGAAAATATTTTTGATGTCATATGGTTGGAGGTATAAGGACTGATTTGATGTGAATTAGTGTTGATTAAAATTAGAAATAAATTTGTAAAGATTATAGGTCAAATTTGTGAGTAAACTTGTGTATTGGTCTTGATTGAAATTAGGAGTAAATGTGCAAATGTTATAGGTTAGATTTATGAGTAAACTTGTGCATTTGTTTTTATTGATGTGTGGAGTAAATATGCAAGGGTTATAGAATAGATTTGAAAGCAAAAGTTGTGCATTTTTCATGTTTAATTTTGGAAGTAGATCTAGAGGGTAAATTTGAGTAGGTATTGGAGCATATTTGAGTGGGCCTTATTAGGAGACTTGTGAGTATATTTGAGAAGGTTTTGGAGAATATTTGAGTAGTCCTTTTGAGTAGGATTGTGAGTAGATTTGAGTAGAGTTGTGAGCAGGTTTGAGTAGTGTTTGTGAGCAATATTGAGCAGGTTTCATGGGAAAATTTGAGCAGAGTTGTGAGCAGTTTTTGGAGTAGACCAGAGTAGAGGAGATTGGTGTCTCCTATGGATAAAGGTCTATGAATAAGAGTATAGGGTATTGGTGTCTCCTACGTATAGGGGTCCACTAACCAAAGCAGAGGGGATTGGTTTCTCCTATGGATTGGGGTCCACAAACATTGTAATAGGGAATTGATTCCCATGAAATTTGTCGAAGAAATTTATAAGAAAAATTTCTCTATGGATGTAGCCTACATTGGGTGGACCACATTAAATATGTGTCTCTTATGTGTGTTGTGATTTATGCATTGTTTCATTATTTTAATTGATAATATTGGATGATATTGCTTTGGAAAGAAAAGTAAAAGTTTTATCTTATATTGTTCAACCCCCTCTCAGTATAATATTGTGTTCTTCAATATTTTTTTGAATAACATAGAGTGGAGACTGCCTCCCAAAGAGTGGGTGAAATCTAACACAGATGGATTTTCTACTAAAAACCTTGGAAAAGCTAGTTTTCGTATGATTATAAGGAAGTGAAAGGTGAACAGGTGTACTAGAGAGCAAAAGGTATAGGGGAGAAAAAAAATAATGAAGTAGAAGGAAAAGTGATATTGTCAGCATTAATTATAGCTACAAATCTACATTTATATAAGCTATGGATAGAGATAAACTCTTAGGTATGGGATATAATCTTCAATCTGATAAGACCCTTCCAAGTGTTGGAAATTGGGGAGAGAAGGAAGGTGGAAGCCGATCAAAATATTTGGAAAGTTTTTCAAGATATTTTTGGTATACATATCAAGTGATATGGAAATATGGTGGCAAAGTAATTAGCAAAATACGGAAAATAACTAGAGGAAGAGCATTATGTAGACTCTTATATGGAAAATCAAAAAAGTTGGTGCCAAAGAATCCAAGGGATGCAAGAGGTGATACATGCATATAGTAAAATAGGAAGATAATATAGTGATTCTAATGGATCTATCAAAGTTATGCTATGGAGCAATGGCCTAGAAAAAAACAAATGATAAGTTATCCTAGCGTCAAGATGGATAAGCAAGTTTATTGGTTGATTACCATAGGCTCTTGTGTCTTCATCCTTAGGCTACTATTGTTCTATTATATGACACTACTACCAATAGACTTAGAGTTGCCAATGTGGATGGGTTTTAAAAATAGAACACACATAGCCATAGTCATTTTATTAAGTATGTCTAGATTAAGAGAAAATAAGCTTGCACCCCTAGAACAATAGGTATGTCAGACATGTTCAAGATGCCAAGAATGACTTCAAAATAGTATGAAGATAGATGGATGGTCTACCAAAATTTAGATGAATGAGTAAAATTGGAATTCAATTCAAATAATGTTGATGTGTATGGATAATTGCATTATGGTGGGACCTTAGGTGATGTTCTTCAACAAACACACCTCTATAATGTTTTTATGTGTAATTTTTGAGCTAGGAAGGAATGGAGGAGACTTTTCTTTCTCCCTTGTTTCTTGTCTAGCTAATTTTACTTTGTAATACAACTTCTATTAATATAATTTATTTTTTAATTTATCAAAAAAATAAAATTAAGGACTAAATTCTAATTACTCCAGAATTTTTCTTTCAAAAAATTTCTTAATATTTTATTTAGTTAAAAAATAATGGATAGCATAACGAGTGATGACCCATGGTTTAGGAACAAGTATCCTACAAATAAGGCCATTGAGTGAGGATTTTATCTTACAAAAATAAAAATTAATAAAATTCTTCTACTATAGATTAAGATTTGTGGGATTTCATAACAACTTATAGATAAGAGTATTTAAAATATTTCTAATACTATAGGTAATTTAATCAAGGAGGTACTATCTACAATGGATAAAAGTGTGCTTTATATAAATGGATATATGTTTCCTTGCATACTTTAACACTTAAAAAAAGTGTTAAGAACAAATATTAATAAATAGAATGGGATCAACAAGTTGATTTTATAATCATTACATTCTTATGATATAAATAATATAATATTTGACACATGGCAAGAGACTGCATATTAAAAACAATTAGGAAAGAGATGCTAATTTTTAATCATGAAAAAATATCAATATAAACCAATGAGATCATATTTTAGTAGAAATTGGATTTCATAAGGGATTTTCCACTCCCAAAAAAGTGGTAAATAATTCCCCTTTGGATCATCATAAGAAAATTACCTTAACAATTCACTCAAATCAACCATTAGAATAACTTAAGAAGGATGCAAGATGAATAACACAATATGAAAGTTCAAATTCAAAAGTAGTTAAAGGTGTAAAGGAATAGTTGAATCAAATTAAGGATAAATAACATAGAAGAGGTCAAATTTAGTCTAAGTAAATCATGTTCATTATCCTCAAGTAGTAGATAAATATGTCCTTGAATAAATGTTAAAGCATTATAGAGTTTATCCACTACATTTTAAATTTTATTATCAACATAATAAAGAAAATGTTATTGAGGACATCCATGGTGATCTAGGATTTGTAGGATAGTATAAAGGTAAAACATTAAATTGTAACATAATTATAACCTATTTCATGAGTCCAATTTCTTAAAAAATATGATATACTCAAATTCATCAAGGAATAAATGTCATGCCAGCTGAGAATTAAAGGAAGTTGTAAATTGATAAAAATATTGTGAATGGAGTGTAAAATATGAATATATTTTTTGTTTAAAAAATATATACATGTTAAATTATGTATTTTAGTAGAATTTGTACTTATTTTTTAATGTTATTCATGATTTTCTATATGTAATTAATGGGTAATTTCATATAACATGAGCATTTTGACAAGACATTCTATGAATATGTCTTCTACGTGAAAAAAATGTAAGGAAACATAAAATTATCATAATATTCTTATGAATATTTTAATTATTATTCATTTTCAATTGAGTATATTTTTTAATAAATTTTTGTGATTCTATATGATGGGGCACAAAATATCAATATATTTTTATAATTTTATAGATAATGGAAGTAGACATATAGATCTAGGGAAAGTACATGAATTATAATTTCTTGTGTTTGAAAACAATTTGTACTTACCTAAAATGAGAGCTTATTTTTAACTTATACATACCTTTAATAATCAATAAATGAAAAAATTGGAACTATAATAAATCTAAATTAATTTTGTATATATTAAATATACTTTCTATAAACTATCTATACACAAATTCTCTTGTAAGGTGGCATGAGTTAACCCATATGAAACCTCTAAAATTGTACTAGTGATCCTATAAATAGAAAATTGATATAAATATGATATATAAGTATGTCGTTACAATAAAACTAAATAATATTTCTTATGCATTCAAGATCAATGCTTAGATATTTTTGCTTTAAATAGGAATATCTCTAAAACCATAGTCCAAATCTACATGAAAGAGTTGATGTTGGGATTTAATATTTTGAAAAGAAGAATCTTCTACTCTAGAATCTAAGAAAAAGGTAAAATACCTAAATTGGAATGTAAGATATCAAATGGTGCATACAATATATCTAAGAAAGAATAAATAATAGGCAAAATAAATAAATAAAAATCATGTTTTTTGAATAAATATACATTCAAAAAGTTGATTCTAAAATCATCATGTGATGGTTCTAATTGAAGTAATAAAGAATACACCAAAGTTTTTATAGATCTGTAAAGAGACTCATCTAGATCAAATATTTCTTTCATCCCTTATCATAGTTAAGTGTTTATGTAAAAATAAATATCTTCTCTTCTTTCTATTTATATATATAATTACATGATTTATTTATTTGCTTCCAAGCTCCTATAAAGACATCTAATCTATAAAATAAATATTTTTGGTTCTAATATCCTAATGTTGAATGAGAGGATAGATTAAAATATATCATATCTATTTTTAGATATGTAGAAGTGTACTATTGTACCCAAGGATTTCATTATGTTCTTTATAAAAGTGTAGTTTATGAATATTATATAAAGTGGTGGTCCATGATTGCATAGAGTAGAGATTTATATGAAACATGATTTTTATAATGTGATCCTTTAGTAATGATTTTATTTAGTCTATATAGTTAGGCACACAAATTTACCTTTGTATTTTGGATTTCGTTAACCGCTAAATTAATTGCATGATTGTTCTTGTGCAAAGCACTCTCCAAATCATCATGATTTATTTCATGTTCCTTTTGATCCTTCCTGGAAAGATCATTGCCAAGTTTAAAAGTATCTTCAAATCCTTCTTATGGGTTAGTCTAGAGATGAAAGGCAAGTTCCACTTAGCTTCATGGGAGCAAGTTTATCACCAAAAGAAGTGTGGTGGTCTAGGTTTAAAAAAATCAAGAATATGAATAAGGTATTAGTTGCTAAGTTGGGGTGGAAATTCATGTCTAATAAGCGACGGGGTAGGTGAATATCCTCAAAGTGAAATATAATTTTATTTATTTTCTTTTAGACCTATTTTTTGTAGGAGGTTCTCTATTTTGGCAAAGCCTTCTAAAATCTAGAGCCTTCCTTCATAGCAGTAGTAGTTGGATTATTGGTAACAGAAATTTCATAGATTTTTTTAAGGATCTGTGGTTGGGAAAAAACCCCTTTCTTCTAACTATATATTTCACCATCTCAAGCCAACCACCCATGCCTTAGGCTATGTTAAAGTTGTTGAGTTCATTATTTATGAGAATGATCATAAATATTGGTTTCAACTCCCAATGATGTTTGGTTATTTGGATATCCAACAAGTTTGGTCTTTCATTGCTATGGAATTACAGTTTCAGGTTCTTTTATCTGAAGATGTCAAAGACAGGATCATTTGGGCTAGTTATAATGAGGGAGGTTACACTATCAAAGTGGCTTATAATTTTCTTGATACTAACATTCCATATTTATTTTTGGTCAAGAGAATATGGCCAAAAATTTTAACTCCTAAATTCAAGCTTTTTTTTTGGTTAGACAACTTTAATAATATTCTTTCTATTGACAATTTTCTTAAGAGAGGTATGTAAATTGTTAATAAAAACTATTTGTGTGAAGCTAATTAGGAATCATATACACATTTTTTGTTCTTTTATCCCTTCTTTTGTGACACTTTTGTCTACATTTTGGATAAGTTGGGGGTGCAATGGGTGATGCCTAATTCCTTAGAAAACTTTATTTTGCAATGGACCTTCCCTTTTAATATCCCATTTCTCAAGTGCTTGTAGAGCTTCCTCCTGCCACATATTTTTTGGTGCAGTTGGACAAAAATAAATGCTAGAGATTTTAGAAAGTACAAAAGATATTCTCTTTGAATATGTCTTAGTATCTTGTGGAGTTCAATTAAGAATTTTTCTAACACGTTTCCTGGCCTAAGGAGAAATTGCCTAAATATTTCTCTTACTGAAGTTCTATTAGAAGCTAAGTTAGGTTTCTTTAGGTTTGAAACTAGGTCTCGTATGCCGAATCCAAGGAATAATGTGTGATGGTCACTTCCCCTAATGGATGGCTCAAATTGAACTTTGACGAGGCTGCAAAAGGCAATCCCAATATTGTTGTGGTGGGTGGCATGATTAGGAACAACATGGGTGAAGTTATTGCAGCATATTGTGAGCATTTATCATCCCAAACTTCCTACTTTGTCAAGGCCCGAGCTACTTTCCAAGGCATTAAACTCCTATTTGATATGGGGACTTTGAATATTGAGATTGGAGGGGACTCAAAGAATGTGATCAATATCCTTAATTCCACTGTAGATCCAAATTGGAATGTGGTAAATATGATGTGGGAATTGAGAAAGTACCTCCAAGGTTTAAACCAATTCAAGGTGGCACATATTGTGAGGGAGGGTAATTCACTTGCATATTGTTTGGTCAATATTGAAACCAACCTTTTTGGCTTTACAATGTGAAGAAATAAATTCCTAGTGTATCTTCTAAATATTATGAATTTTGAACTCTCTTGAAGTCTATTAGGGATCCAATCGATGTCAAATAAATATATTACATGACCTTATTTCAAAAGTGTTGGCACTTATGGTAATTTGAATTGTTGGAATATCACACCCTATGATTACAATGTTCAATTGGTCCATTGGTGGCCTAGTTTCTACTTGAGGATAATAATTCTCCATCACATCTATTCTAGGTATATGGTGTTGTTCACATCCTTCAATAAATGCTCTATTTCAAATTCAAACTAGAATAATGGCACCCATTTTGATATTGTCCTTCTTGGTAGATGGGTTTCAAATACTCCTTGGTGGAGGGTCTTAGTTGGTAATCTAAGCTGATGTATGAACCACTTATGGGGTGATGATGTTTTATTTTTTCATGAACTATATGGGCTGATTGATTTCCTCATATCTGGTGCCCATTTCAACATTTTTTCTATGTTGTCAAGGTCAGAGAGAGTTGGTTCTCTCTTGTGAGTCGCATGGATTCGAAGGTTGAGGACTCTTCCTTTGTCCTCATTTACCAAGACTTTGATCCTATGGGTTGGCATGACTTGTTTCCTTTCTTCCGAGTTAGGTTGGTTGTTTTGCATAGTTGTGTCTTTTGGTATATCTCCTATGGTGGAGTTGATGTAAAAGGTTGAGGTATTCCTTTCAAAATCCTCCTTTCATAATAATACCAAAAACAAAAACAAGAATATATTGGTCAAGATGGTATGACAATCATCCTTGCATTTTGTATTTGTTAAAAGGTGATATCATATATTAATATTTTTTGAAGCACCTTATGTTTCAAAGGTGTCATGAGGATGCTTATTAGGTGAACAATGACACTTGGATAGGATCACAACCTAGGTCACTCCTCATCCTTGGTATGTAGTTTAAGTATCATAATTTTATTAACTATAGCAAACAAATTTTCTTATATATGAATAGAGTTATTTTCAATAAGAACATATCAAGTGTCACAATTTCCTTCACCAGATATAACACAAGTAGCATGGAGGTAAAATCACCCAAATCATTTTTTACCAAGTGATGGTAATAAATTTACCTATTTTTTCTAAGGTTTTGAATTTTTTTATTCTTCTAATATTGAGTACTAATCACACCCACACTTTAAAATGCTATAAATTTACTCCAAAAAACCCATGGATGTGGTAATTGATAAGCTAGTTCACTTCTAGTATATCTAGGGTTCAAATTCACTTGGTGACACTATTGCATGTTTTTCTCATAGTATGCCTCTATTCCAATTATAGTAGATGATGCTTAGGGTCATTGGAATGATGATTGATTATTTTTTGCTAAAATTTGAGTAGATTTTGGATGCTCAACATAAGGCTTGTCTTCCTATTGTAAATCCTTTTCCAACCATTAGGAATAATTATTTAAAGACTTATTGATTTCTTCATAATTTAACTACATTCTCTTGTTTATAGTCTTATATTACATGTTGAAGACATTCTTATGGAAATATCAACATCTCAGTCTTGAAAGTGCAATAATGGATTCACATTCATAAAAGGGTTTATTTAGTTCATGAATACTAGTAAGATAAGATATCAAGATTCGTTGCCCAATTCGAGCATTCATTTTGATAGGGGAATATGTGTCATATTTAGTGTCTTCTCTCCTTGCACTCTTAGTTTAGATTATGGGGGGACATTATAATATTTATAAATTAACCTTACTAATCCAATGTTGATAGTGATAGTTTATATATTAGTGTTCTTATTGTAGCTTATATACAAGTGCAATTATAATTTTAGGTGAATTATTTGTGTAATCCTATGAGAAAATTTATATAATCCTATAAACACCATTTATGTAATCCTATGAACATCTTTATATATACCTACAGGTAGTTTTAATGTATTCACCATAAGCAATATTGGTTAAGCAACCTTTGTGGTTAACCTCAATTCGATATTTTAATACACTTAACATGTTGTAATTTAACCTTCAAGTTAGGTTATGTTAGCTTAAGGTTAATATGTTCTAACTTAACCTTCAAGTTATGTTATGTTTTCTTAAGGATAATACGCCTATTTTAATGGACTTTTTGATTCAAGTGGAGCTTTGGTGGAAGAAAATATTGAGGATAAAGGTGTCATGAAAGGTTTTGAAGATTTATTGTAGGGTTTCAAGGGTTCATAAGGCATCCAAGGTGCTCCTTAAAACCTTCCTTTAAGCATCGAAGGTGTGCAAAAGGATGTTCAAGCAGTTGTGAATAATCATTTTTTGTTTGGGTCAGAGGATGATCGGGTGTGTAAGGAGCCTTTGCTCAAGTTTTTTGAAGGCATCGATTAAGGGAACAAGATGCAGATCAATGAATTATTTGATCCTGATTTTACTAGCGATAAAGGGCATGGTGCAGAATCATTGGTGAATGCTCCACGGAAGGAAAAAAATATGATTTCTAGGGTCGTTTGGAGCCCTATGCTTTTTAATGAAGCCTCTTATTTGAAATATCATGTTGCATTTCTTGAGCTACCCTGTAAGTCTTCGAAGGGTTACGGGTTTGAAGGTCTACCTAATGGAAATAAAGCTTGCATGTCTAGAATGAGTATTGGTAGTACGAGGTGCATTGGTGAAGGCCTTAAAGGGGTTGAAAAAATATTTGTTGAGGTTGCTAAGAGTAAAGTTTTGAGCAAAGGGATGATAGTATATGGAGAGGTTTCTAGTTACCCTAGTGATGATTTTTTGAATATGAAGCTACCCAAATTGATAGAATAGACTCGATACTAGCATATATGGGTGATGATGAGTTCACATTCATTGTGGAGGAGCATGAAGAATACATGGCATGTAGGATAAATTTATTAAATAATGGGGTTATTCTATTTTTCTTAGGACAATACCTTTCAAAGTGTATTTCCAGAAGTGGGTCCGGTTAAAATAGGATGCTAAAGGAGTGCATGTCCAATTGTAATGGGGTTAGGAGGTAGATATATCTCATGCTTTTTAATATTTTAGATGCTCCCCGATATGTGCTACAGTTTGGAACTTGGTTGATTGCTATATTTGTGGCTTTTGTGCAATAATGGCATCCAAAATTTTATCCCAAAGATGTGTCCAAGGCTAGGTATCCCCTTTGGATAAATTGTGTGGCTATGAAATCAAAGTTTCGTGTTATGTTGTGATTAATGGCTCAAAGGTTTGGAAGAATTCTTATTGAACCTGCAACAAGCATGTCTTTCAAATTTAGTCCTAGGATATGTGTTGAAGTAGATCTACAAAGAAAGTTGCTTAAGTCTTTGAATATTGTTAACGAGGAAGGGGTAATTTCTCAAGAGCTACGTTACCTGAATCTTTCTAATGCTTAATTTTTTTATCAATATCGAGAAAACCTCATTCAGGTTTACCCTCATAAAAACAACAACAAGTGAAGGTAGAGAAGACCAAGAATGTTTCAGGAACCTCTGTTATTAATGGGAATGATAAGAAAAGTAGGGACAAAAATGATGAGCCATAAGATATGGAGACTGATTTGGGTAAAAAATTAGTGGTTAGTAAGGGGGATTCATATTGGAGGATTTTTTAGAAAAGTAGAGAGGATAGGCCTTCTAAGCTAAAAAAGAGTTCATTTTATTCCTAGGGGAAATCCAATGAAGAAACTATTACTTCCAAGGACAATAACCATCTTAATCAGTTGATAGAGGTCATTAGAAATATAAGTGAATATTTAGATGCCCTTGATGGTAGGAGGAAAAGCAAAAGTTCAGCTATAGATAGGAGTAGGTCTTCCAAAGGAATGTCTACTCAGCTTAGAAACCGATTTGAGGCTTTAAATGATGTTGTTTCCTAGTGAAAATTGAATTCAATTCATGGAATGTTCGAGGAATGTCAATTCCCCCCAAAATATATTTGATGAGTAGTTTTTTACATAGTGTTAGTACTAATGTTGTGTGTTTACAAGAGGTGAAGGTTGATGGTTTTTCTCTCCATATTTATCTATATAAAATTTGGAATGGGATTTGGTGGTCTTCTATGCATGATAGAGGGTCAGGTGGGGTGGTCCTTGCTATTAAACCTTGGATGGCTACCTCGATGGTGGAATAGGGGGAGGATCCTCAGGATAGAATATGTTGAGCTACGTTTTTTGTAGCTAGTAAGGTGATTGAAATTTTTATCTGTATGCTCCTAATACCTCTAGTGAGCGAATGATATTGTGGGATTGGATGCGACATAATTTACCTGATGCACATTGGATTTTTGGATTTGACTTTAATATGGTTTAATGGGATGGGGATAGAAAAGGTGGTCAGGGAAGCTGTATTTCTAGTTCTAAAAAGGAACCGTGGAGCATTTTGAAGGTTTTGCTTCAAATTTTTGATGCTAATTTTAGAAAAAAATGTTTGGAAACGAGGGTATGGTTTACCTGGTCTAATAAAATGAGAGGTGGTGATAGAATTATGGCCCAATTGGATAGGATTTATGTGGACAACAATGTTTTTACATGTGTTGGTAGAGGAAGAAGGGTTATTTTTCTTGACTTATCAGCCACTGGATATGATCATTATCCAATTAGCTCTTCAATATTTTTGCGAGCTGCTACAATGATTTATAAGAAGCTTCCCTTTAAACTTAATGTTTCTTATTTAGATTCTAAGTCTTGTAGAGATCTTATCAATTGTGTTTGGAATTTGGATCCTTGTCCAGTTGATACTGGGTGGATTAGTTGGTGGGAGGGAGCTATTGAACGTCCTATGAAAGTTTTGCATGGTTTGGGAAATCTGATTTCTAGGAGAAGAAAAGGAAGATTAAAGCAGCTTAGGAAAGATTTGAATAATTCTAGAAAAGCTCTTGAGGTGGATTCTTTTAATTTTCAAATTCAAGAAAGAGTTGTTGATTGGGAGCATGAGATTCATTATTATGAGGATTATATTAATAGAGGGGCATGAATTAGAAGCATAATTCATTGGTTACAGTAAGGGGATGCTCCCTCTCAATTCTTTTTTAGTCATATTAAGAAGAAAATTGCCTCTGAAATAATTACTACTCTTCACACTTCCAATGATAGGTTGGTGGAAGATGATGATGGAATTAGGGCTGCTATTGAGGAGCATTTCTAGAATATTTTCTCTGCTTATCCTGGGTTTGGAGGTTCTTTCTACTAGGGATGAAATTAAAAGGAGTGTTCCAAAAAATTGTCTAGTTTTGAGAGTGATCGTGTTGCATAGGGTTATGCATAAGGGATCAGTCCCAAAATGTATTTATAAAAATTTGACGAATCAGTTTTGAAATCCAGGTGAATAGTGTCCAAATGCATGTAGAAGGTTCACTATTATTAGGGGCAATGTTGGAAATTTAAACATAAAATGGTCAAATTATTATAAAATTGAGGCGAATCAACCCAAACAAAAAATTGCACCCAAAATTTTTTGGCTAATGGGTCTTGGTCAAGGGTCCCAAATATTAGCCAATTCAAAATTTTGAAGATCCTAATTTTAGCTAATTTGGCGATAAATAGACACTATGCATAACCCTGGTGTTGCGTCTCCCTTTTCCAAGGAGAAACTATTTGAAGCCCTTTTAAAAATAAAATACGATAAGTCTCCAGGTCCAAATGGTATCATAGTGGAATTTTACAAACAATTATGGAATGTTTTTGGTGATGATTATACTCAAATGGTGTAGAAGATTTTTCATAGAGGTTATCTTTCACTTGTTGTTAATTAGGGGATGATTAAGCTTATTCTGAAGTGCAATAGGAAGGATACTATGGGGTGTTGGAGGCCCATTACCCTGTTGAAGGCTTTGGCTCTTCGTTTCAAGGATATTGTTGCTCAGATTGTGAAACGTGAACAAACTGGTTTTGTGAAGGGGAGATTCATTTTAGATACAGTTCTCATGGCTTGGGAGACTTTGAAGTGGGCTCAAGAAAATGGGTAAAATGCGATTATTCTCAAGATTGATTTTGATAAAGCATATGATCGAGTGGATTAGTCCTTTATATTTAGTATGTTGGAATGGCTTGGTTTTACCAGGCAAGTTGTTGATAAAATTGGAGTTCTTTTCACTTTTGCTTCTTCTAAAGTTGTTTTTAATGATAAGATAACTAATAATATTAGCCTCTTCAAGTCCATCAAATAGATTTTCCATCTTGGTTCTCTTAGTTTTATGGTTTTAGTAGATGCCTTGGGTTATATGTTGGAGGAGAGAGGTTGTGTTGGTTTGATTAAGGGAATTGATACTCCTAGAGGTTATGTTCTAAATAATCATTTTGTGGATGATTCTCTATTGTCCTTTCAGTTTGATGCTATGTCCCTTACTAATGTTAAGAGATTTTTTGATCAGTTTTACAAATATTTAGGAGATATCATTAGTGAGGAAAAGTTTGATTATTGGTTGATTGGTAGTGACTCTCTTCCTACTAATTTTTCCCCTGGTTGGCGACGGGTGAAGGTTGGTGAGATTGTTAGGTACCTAGGAATCCCTTTTGGTAAGTCTCTTCATTTGAAAAATATGTGGGATTGGTGTCTTTCTAGATTTGAAAAAATATTCAGTTTTGAAAAAACAAACTTATTTATTTTGTTGGAAAAGTGGTCATTGTTGGGAAGGTTATTCAAGCTTGTCACCTCTACTATTCCTCTTGTTGGCTGTCTAATGCTTCACAATTTGGGAAGCTTGAAAGACTTATTCATGGGTTTTTATGGTCTAATTTTTATGGATCAAAGAAAATACCCTTTATATCCTGGAAATTTTGCATTGTTCCCAAGGATGAAGGAGGTTTGGGTTTATTGGATATCCAGATGTAGGGTAATATTTTGGTTGCAAAATGGGTGGTTAGGGATTTGAAAGGGAATGATGCTTGGAAATATTTTAATGGTTTAGAATTTAGAATGCTCAGCATGTTTAAGGTTTAAAATGGGCTTTTCATATCGAGGACATTGTGGGTCATCCCAGCAAGTTCAAAATCAAAGGTTGTATTCTTGTTAAGAGGATTTGTGAGGCATAGAAGACTGTTGGTTTAGCTATTTACTAGGCATATATGGAAGAACATATGGGTTGGGTTCTTCCATATAGATCTATTTGGATTTGGAAGAAGAATGGGGTATATGCTTTATAACTCTCTCACTTCATATGTAAGAGGCTGATTAAAAAAGGGATTGTGAAATGGTCAGATCTTTGGGATTCAGGGGTTGGAGGTAGGGCCAAGTGGACTGATTTATGGTGGGTTGTCGGGTCCCATATGGCATGATTGGCATTGGAGTTTTCATGGTATTATTACTTCTTATAAATATAGCAATATTTATAGAGCTCTTATGCCTAAGGTTTCCTTGCATAATGTGTTGAATAGGCTTTGGGGTATTGTTTGCCTTGAAAATAAATGGAAAACAAGACTTACCTAGATATGGAAGTTCAGGATAGTTCCTCAACTAAAATTCTTCTTATGATTATTAATTTTTAAAGGTATTCACTGTAAGGTTAGATTGACAAAATGGATGAGGATTTTAGATCAACGTAGTAGTTGTGAAAGGAAGAAAACTATCAAACATATATTTTGGGACTACAAAAATTCAAATAAAGTTTGGAAGAACCTCGAGTGGACATATTTCCCTATTCTCGAGGATCGGTTTAGATGGAAAATGGTTTTATTTTGTGATGATTTTGGTTGTCCTCAACATATGTTGGGTGTTTGGACTACCATTAGAGTAGTAACTATGTATGCTATATGGAGGGTCAGGTACAATTTGATATTCAAGGATGAAGCACTCAGTGCTTCGAGGATTGCTTCTAGGTCTGTTATTGATATCCATGATCAATGTAGAGCGTTTAAGAGGCTAATGATGAAAGACATTAAGGATTGTTCTGCTCAGGATAAATCTAATTGTTGGATGTCCTTGAGTAGATTTTTGTAATCTTTGTATCTGCAATGTATTATGAATTTTTTTTAGTAATATAAGTAGTATTTATTCAAAATAAATAAATAAATAAGAGGATTTTGAAAGGTTCCCCACAACCTTTTACAACAGAAAGGTCAAAAGGCCAAAACATCAAAATCTGACCATCCAACGGAAGAAGCAAACAAAACAATGGAAAATACCAGAGCCAACCTAAGGAATAGAACAAAGTCCCGAGGAGAACCGATAAAGTTCAATCCCAAAGCCCCAAGATCATTTCCAACAGTCGTCACTCTACTTCAAGGGCCAAAAATATAAACGACTCTCAATACATTAACATTTGTCATAAATGTTGGTGTCTAATTCATTTTAATATTTAATAATAAAATTTAATTCTTTGTTCCATAATGATAAATGTTACAATGACAAGTCCTTGATTTTTCATTCAGGATATTGAATTTTAAACGGTAAAGGGAACCAAAACTCATCATAAAAAATGTATGTGTTTTACTCAAATTTTTGTGTCGAGATGGTACAGTGGTAGGTTATTGGATTAAAAATCCTCACTTTAGCCTAATTTTTTTTGTTTGTCTCTAAAAAGGCTACTATAGTGGTAATTTCTTGATTTTTCTTGCAAAATATCAAATTTCAAACCCTAGTATGAGGGGACCATGACCCTCATAAAAATGCACACCTTATCCTAATATTTAGTTCACAAAGACAGCTAGTAGTAATGGATTTTTTTTTTTAATGGAAACTTAGGTTCAATAAGGGGATAGGATTTTACTATAGGTTGGGTAATAGCTTTGGGTTTTCTTTGGGAAAAATAGGTTCAAACAATGACATACACAAAAGAGGATAGGTTAGGTTGATAGAGGAGTGTTTCTTATAGGTTTCGTAGATGCCTTGGAAGGTTGGGTTTTATTACAGCTAGTAGTAATGGCTTTGGTTTTTTTTAAGGGAAACTTAGGTTCAAAAAGGGGATAGGCTTTTACTATAGGTTGGGTAATGGATTTAGGTTTTCTTTGGGAAAAAGAAGTTCAAATAATGACATACGTAGAATAGGATAGACCAAGTTGATAGAGTGTTTGTTATAGGCTATCTGGGAAAGTTGGTTTTTGTTGACTTTGCCTTACATAACAGACTAGGGTTTACAGTGGTAGTAGTGATCGAGTGTTTGCCATTAGTTGCTCCTAGGTTGGTAGTGACCTAGTGTTTACTAAAGGTTGCCCTGGTAATGGGTTTGAGTTTTCTTTGGAAAAATTAGGTTCAAACAATGACATACCCAGAAGGGGATAGGTCAGGTTGATAGCAAAGTGTTTGTTATAGACAACATGGATGCCTTGGAAGGTTGGGTTTTTTTGACTTCTTCTTACCTAGCAGGCTAGGGTTTACAGTGACTATAGTGACCCATAGTGACTGAGTGTTTTCCAGTAGGTCTCTCCGGTTCCATGCCTTAAAGAGTCAAAGGTCTATTAAATTCATTTTATCCAATAGATTAGGTAGTGAAATAAGCTGCTCAGTGACGGTGTTACTACGGATTCCTTATATAACAAAAAAAAGGATATTTTCTAAATTAAAGCCACATAATTTTAAACCATCAAACTTGTGCTTAACATTAGAGATAAAAATTTTAACTTTTAATTATGAGAATATGCATTTCAAAACCATACACTTAAATAAATATGATTCATGCTTGTTCATGCAATACGTTTATATTAATTGGACAACATAATCATAAACATATGTAAAAATGAATATGGGTTCTACCCATTTTATGAAGTTGTACATCAAATCTGACTTTTAGTATTATTGATGCTTATTTTAATATAAAGAGATAAGCCTAATATCATTAAATTTTAATTAATTTTAAATAAATTATATGAACATTAAAATAGTAATAAGCTAAATATTCAATGGTCGACAGCAAAAGTAAAAGTTTTTTTTTATTAAACGTGCAGGCAGGGTTATGCATAGTGGCGAATATTCACAAATTGGGCAAATATTTAGATTTCCAAAATTGTAAATTGGTGAATATGAGGACCCTCGACGTCGGCCCTTTCGCCTAAAATTTTTAGGACCAATTTTTTCTTAGGTTCAATTTGCCACAATATATATCCAAACATACGTATATTTGTACTCGTTGAAAAGCTCTTTTCAAGCCAAATCTAATGGTGGTGTTCTTATGAAGCTATAAGATGATTTAATAGGTCAAAAGTGGCCCCAAAGTTGACCTTACATTTTAGGAATTTAAATACCCCAAATTTTGGTATAAATATGCTCGATTTGATTTGCTTAGGATTATTCATGATTCACCTTGATTTTAATTAGGATTCACCATTTTTTCACAAATACATTTTGATTCCAACTCCTTATGCATAACCCTACATGCAGGATTTATTCTACACAAAGAAGAGTGACATATTTTGTATTTTTTATAACTACATCAATAGATTAATAGCCATAGGCCCAACTTTGTGAAATGATATATGGTTTAATTTTAATTAGATGAAGCAATGGGATTCAAGCATTTGACCTTTTATTTTTTATTTTTTTTGAAAATTATTACTTATATTAATACAGGAAAATAAAAATACAAGACATCACAGTAGATTACAAAAATCTGCTCAAGGATATCCAACCATCTAACTTGTCCTCAGTAGAGCAGTCTTTGAGATATTTGATTATAAGCCTCTTAAAGTCTCTACATTGAAACTGAATATCAATAACAACATTAGACACAATCCCAGAAATAGGAATAGCTTCATCTTGAAAAACTAAATTGCATCTTGCCTTCGAAATAGCATACAAATTCATTGTTCTGATAATAGTCAACACCCCCCTAAGATACTAAGGGCAGCCAAATGCATCTCCCAAAAGAACCAATTTCCAACTCCACCTATCACCTAGGATAGGATAATAGGTCCTCCTCAATATTTTCCAGATATTCCTTGCTACAATACAATCCCAAAAGATATTTTTAATAGTTTATTTTCTACCACAACTACTACAGAGGTCTGAGATATTCATCCACCTTGCCAACCTTGCCTTGTAATGAATACCTTAAGCTAAGAATATAATGGGAATTTTAAAACCTGCTTTAGCCTCTTCTTCCACTTCTTCTCTAGACAAACAATGTCCCAACATCTATTTAATAGGATATGCAAAGAAGTATTAGACAATAGAGTTTTGTAAATCATAGTGGATTTATAAGAAATTATGCTCCCCTCAAAGTTCCACCTCCAGTCATGCCAGATAGGGACATGAAAACTAGCATTTAACTTATATTGTTATTCATATGGAAGAAGATAATGAATCAAAATAATAGCATCCCTATCAGAAGATTTAAAATTAAACTTATTATGAATATCCTCCCATTTAATCCAATCAATGACTCCTGAATACCAAAGATCTACCCATTTATTAATTCCCCTCTTAACAAACCTCTTACATCTAAGACGATGGAGGTTTGAGGTATACACCCCATTGTCTTTCCATATCCAAATAGACCTATATGGAATAACCTAGCCTCTATGCTCTTCCATATAGGCCCAATAAACCACAGAGCCAACTACCTTCCATGTTTGCCAGATCCTCTTAATAAGGATACAACCCCGTATTTTAAATTGAACAGGATGACCCACAATATCCTCAATATGAAAATCCCCCTTAAATACCATCAACATGAATACAGTTTTGAATTCTATATCTCAAGAGTTTTTGCCAAGGATCAACACCATCCAATGATTTGACTACCCATTTGGTTGCCAACACCTTACCCTGCATATGAATGTCCAAAAGACCCAGACCACCTTCCTCCTTAGTAATAATGCAATAGTTCCAATAGATAGAGGGCATTCTCTTGGAGCCATTGAAATTAGACCAAATAAATCCTCTAATAAGCCTTTCCAGTCTTCCAAACTGAGAAGCATTGGGCAGCCAACACGAAGAATAATAAATATGATAAGCTTATAATATTTTTTCAACAATAATTATTCTACCAACAAAGTATATAAGCTTATTTTTCTAGAACTGAATTTTATTTGCAAATATCTCAAGACACCAATCCCACATGCACTTCAAATAAAGAGCCTTACCAAACAGGATTCCAAGGTATCTAACAATTTTGCCATCCTTCACCCATCGTCAACTAGGAGAGAAATTATATGTAAGAGTGTCACTACCAATCAACCAATAGTTTTATTTTTCTTCACTAATTATGGCTCTAGAGGCTTTGCAAAAATGATTCAAGAAACCTTTGATATTCTGCAGTGAAAAGGCATCCAACTGAAAAGAAACAAGGGAATCATCCACAAAATTATTATTCAAAACAGGACCTCCAAGAGTATCAATCCCTTTTATTAAAACCTCACCTCTCTTCAATTCCAACATATAACCCAAAGCATTAGTATTTATAACAAATATAAGGGGAGTAAGAGGGCACCCTTGTCTAATAGAATTGAAAAGACATTTGATTAGTGAGCTTACTATTAACTACAACTTGAGTAGAGGCACAGTTGAATAAGACCTTGATTTTATCCACTACTCATTTTTTGAAGCCAAAACATTCCATCATACTAAAAATAAATGACTAATACACCCGATCATAGGCTTTGTCAAAGTCAATCTTAAGAATAATAGCTTTCTGCCCACTTTCCTATGCCCATTCCAAAGTCTCCCAAGTATTCAAGACCGTATCAAGAATGAACCTGCCCTTGATAAATCCTATTTGCTCTCGTCTCACAATCCTAGCAGCAACATCTCTTAAGTGAAGAGCCAATGCCTTAGCCACAATCTTATAGGAAATATTTAAAAGAGTGATAGGTCTCCATCCCCCTATAGTATCTTCCTTGTTAGCCTTCAGGATAAGCTTAATTAGACCTTAATTAAGCATACCGTAAAAGGAGCTTTTCTCAAACACTTATTGAATCATCTTAGTATAGTCATTACCCACAGTATCCAACAAAACTTTGTAGAACACAACAAGAATTCCATCAAGGCTTGGATAAATGCCATCCTTCATTTTCTTAAGCGATTTAAATAATTTATCCTTTGAAAATAAATCAGCTAGACGATCATTTTCATAACTATATACCTTCTTAGGAACACACTTCTTAAACTCTTCTCTAGCTTCCAAAACCTCAAGACTCAAAGGCTAAATGGAAAAAATATTACAAAAATGATCTTCAATAGTTGCTTGGATGCTATCATCATCTTCCACCAATATATCATCAACAGTACAAAGAGCAGTAATTCTATCAACAACAATTTTATTTTTAATGTGACTAAATAAAAATTGAGAGGGGCATCTCTTTTTGAAGCCAATAAATCTTGCTTCTAATACGGGCACCTCTACTAATGTAATTCTCATAGCACCTGATTTCATGTTCATGCTTAGCTTCTTTCTCTTGAAGCTGAACATTAAAATAATCACCTTCAAGATCTCTTATGGCTACCTCCAAGTCCTTCCTGAGCTTTTTTAATATTCCATTCCTTCTCCTAGCAACCAATATACCCCAACCCCTCAAAAAATGATAGCTGCTTCCCACCAACCAATCCAGCCAGAGCCAATTGGGCATGGCTCCAAATTCTAAATACAATGAATCATGTCCCTGAAGGCTTTAGAATCCAGATGAGAAACATTAATTTTGAAGGGAAGATTCTTATCCACCATAGCAGCTCCACCAAAGAAAATGGAAGAGATAATAGAAAAATGATTATAATTGGAGGTCGAAATATCCATAAAATAGCTCTGCTCCCTCGATCAATACATGTAAACACATTTATTTCCATATAAATCCTATCGAAACAAGACATGATTCTATCTCCCCCTCTTCTCTTATTAGACCAAGAGAACCATCCTCTAGATTCCAGAGACATTTTCCTAAAATTAGCATCAAAGGTTTGTAAAGAAGCCTTCAAGCTACACCAAGAGTCCTTATCGGCACCTGTAATACAACCATTGTGCCCCCCTTCATGATCTCCATCCCATTCCATTATATTTAAATCTCACCCTATGATCTAATTAGAATTGGGTAAATTTATCTGCATCCAATCCCATAAGGTAGTCCTCTCACTAGAAGAATTAGGAGCATAAACAAAACAAATACCAATTACCTGGACAACAATCATGAAAGTAACCAAAAAAATCCTACCAAATGGGTCATCCCCCTAATCAATCAGCAACATAGCTAGCCAATACCTGACAACAAGGACCACCCCCCAAAACCTCTGTCATGAGAAGAAGCCCTCTAGGCCCCAGATAAATTGTTATCCATACAACTATGGAGAGCAAAGCCATCCACCTTAACCTCCTGAAGACAAACTACATCAGCACTAACAGAATGCAAAAAATTACTAACCAAACTTCTCCTAGTGGGAATAGACATTCCCCTGACATTCCATGAACTGAAGTCCACTTTCATTGAGAAACCTCAGTATTAAGGACTTCAAACCAATTGATGATCTGTGTAGACCTACCAGTTGGAGATATACTTCTTTATAAATTTGAGCTTCTATTATTATTTCTACCCTCCATAGCCTCCAAGTCTTCATTGAGGTTCCTACCAATATTTGATATTTTGTTAGCCCAAGGAGTATCCTTGGAGCCAACATGAACCTCTTTGGATCTCCCCCTAGAGGAAGAGGAGCCCTTCTTAAATTTAGAGGGTCTATCTTGTGATTCCTCTACCTCTCACCTCTTCTAAAACAACTTCCAACTAGTGTCTCAGGGTTATGCATAAGGGGTTCAACTCAAAATATACTTGTAAAAAAATGGTGAATCCTAATCAAAATCAAGGTGAATCATGGAGATTCCTAAGCAAATCAAATTGAGCATCTTCACACCAAAATTTGGGGCATTTGAAGTCCTAAAATATAAGATCATATTTGGGACAAATTTTGACCTATTAAATCATATTATAACTTCATAAAAACACCACCATTAGATCAGGCTTGAAAAAATCTTTCCAACAAGTACAAATATGCCTATGTTTGGATATATATTATGGCAAATTGACCCTAAGAAAAAATTGATCCTAAAAATTTTAGGCCAATGGGCCGACATTGAGGGTCCTCATATTCGCCAAATTCTAATTTTAAAAATCCTACTATTTGCCCAGTTTGCTAATATTCACCACTATCCATAACCCTGCAGTGCATTCTTTGTTACCCATTTCCGGGTTCCCTGCATCCATCTCCATTTCTTGAGTCTCCTCATTAGTATCCTTGCTAGGCTGAACCTTCCCACTGGCTATAGAAGAGTCAGGTCCCATCACACCCTTCTCATTTTTTGCCTTTTGAAGTTTTCTCAAAGGACAATCACGGATTAAGTGATCTTGAGACTAGCAGAAAAAGCAAGCATTAGGTAAATTTAAATAACAAAACTCCTATAAGATTACCCCTTCTTGTGTGATGATTTTCAAACATTTTGGTAACTTCCTTTGCAGGTCAAATTCTACACACACCCTTGGGCTAAATCAAAAATATATGCTTGAATAGAGTTCAATAAGAATCCATCCAAATATTTGAGCCATGTAATGTATCATACCTCGAAATTCTAATTTCATGGCAACAAATTCGATCCAGAGAGGATATCTAGCCTGTGAAACATATTTAGGATCAAAATTTGGTTGCCATGATTAAGCAAATGCAACCGAACCTGCAATAGACCATGTCCCAAATTGTAACACAAATTTTGTAGCTTTTGGAGAATAAAAAAGAATAGAAATATAATGCCCTTCCAAACCCCAGTAGGATTGCACATTTTGCGAAGAAAACATAAAATAACTCCGTTTCTCAAGAGGTTATTCCTTGCTACCAAATACTCTTCATGTTCATTTGCCATAAAAGTAAACTCATCCTCACCTAAATCTGCCAACATGGAGTCCATTCTGTCTAATCTGATAGCCTCATCCTCCAACAAATCTTTGTTGTATAAATCCACATTTGCATCCAAATTCTTTGCTCAGTCCTCCATTTTTTTTTACCTTCGCAAAACATTTTTCTAGCCCTTGCATGGTTGAATCATGATTGAAAAATATTTGGGCATCTATGCTAACCCGTGTTCCTTCAAGATGATTAACATCCTGTCTACTCCCGCTATCAACCCATTTAGTACCTCGTATTACTGCTACATTGGAGACTGAAAAAATGCCCTCTAAAAAATTTTCACCTGTCGGGCTCCCACTTGTTTGGCAACCAATCGTCTTTGCATTATTTTCAAACACCTCGACACCATTTTCTTTGCATTTCTCGCCCTATGAAGAGACGCAACCAATCGAGTCGTTATCATTTTCAATGCCATGCAACTTTGACACAATGCCAGAGTCATGTTTGAGGCTATATTTTGAATCTTTGAACAAGGGATTAACAATCCCTAATGCAAATTGCTCGTGATTTAATGATAGTAAATCCTCGTATCACCTTTCAAGTGAAACCCTTCCTCTCAATGAATCAATATCCTCGGTTTCCTTTAGCTTGAAATCACACAAGTAATCTTTATCACCAGACTTGTTGATGAAAAAATCTACTCCCTCACCACCTAGATCAAGCACAACATTGGATCCCAATTGAGATCCTCGTCCAGCACCTACGTAAACCCCTCTGCCTTGACCTCTCATCTCATGCACATAATATTTAATTCTTGTTCCCATCTCAAAATCTAGGGTTTTGATTCTATTTTTTTTCACACCGTAACATTCGATGCAACCAAAGCCATCACTTCTCTGTTTTGAAAAAATCCTCACCAGGTTATCTGACCTTTTATTTTTAAGAAAATTAATATATATAATATCAATATTTCTTGTATATATTGGTTACAATTTAAAGGGTTGAACTCCAGTATTATCATCTAACGAAATCATAGAAATTTTAGACTAAATTTAATTTTTTTAATTGTTTGATTTTAACATAATTAGTTAGAATGTAATAGATTTTGCCTTTAAAAAGATATAAAATTATTTTTATAAATTTTTACTATATGATGGTATTATGTTTATTACTTTTGTTATTTATGACGGGTTAGTGTTTATTACATGTGCCTTGTGCCTTGTTAGTGGTTATCTTGTTGTTAATACTTTTGAAGTTGGATATTTATAAAATACTTTGTACCTTATGCTTTCACCAAATTTTTAATGTTAGTTGTTTTTTTTTCCTTGCCAATGAAGGTTACTTATCTTGCAATGTTATTTATATTGTAATGTTGATGTTCCTTTCATCTCTTCGAAAACAATTGATTGGAAATTATGTGGTCATTGAACCTAAATATTTTTAAATCCTACCTATGTCAATTGTCTTTCAAACCTTATTTGGACCAAGCATGCGATGGGATTGTCCTCTCTCTAAGCATGTGTAATGCATAGAATTAAGTAAACCACACATTATAGAGGAAGTCAACCATGACAATGTTATAGTAATTGATGATAAGTGGTCAATTATAAATGGACACATTGCTTTGAGAGTTGTGAACAAGATATTGAACTTCATAGTATTTCGGTACAATGAATAAAATCACACCAATTCAAATCATATAGCAAAATAATTAAAGAGGAAAAGAATGAAAAATAACACAAAGTAGTGAAGAGTGATTAATAAAAGATAAATAATACCTTAGACATCTAGATAAATGATTAACATTGGATCACATTGATGGATTATATTAGGTGGATGAGGTATATAACACCTCTATAATTAGTTTTTAAATTATATAACCTTTGAGTAATATAAGTTTAGTGTAATAGTTTAGTTAGTTTTTATCTCAAGGTTAAACCATAGGACTATATATTAAATACATAGATAATTATTAAACATCATTTAGTGATTCTATATTTACATATTCTTACATAGTATAATATCAGCCTTAGCCAGATAAGATGAGATTAAATATTTTTAACAACCACCATAACCTAAACTAAGGGTCCCAAGAGAGAACAAATTCATGATTGTAACATCCTTCTCTTAATGAAAGATCTACTACATTGATGCACTTCCATGTAAAGAAACTCTTAATGTAATCCATTTTACAATCTCCTTGAACCTTATATCGTTGCATATACCAAGCCTTGGAAGATGACAATTCCTTTTACAACATCTGCAAGTGAAAATCTTCTTTTGAGACATTAAATTATCCTTGGATCATCTCATCGTAATTGTCACAAATATGAGAGCCTTTGTAGAATCCTATTTATTATAAAATCCAACACAAATCCTCAACGTCTCTTGAAAAATAAGAAGAGAAATAGATGATAAATGTATAGATATTGGATCTTCCAAATGAAAATATAAATAGTATTTTAGTCCAAGATGGAAATTATAGGAACACTTTTTGAACCCTTCTTATTTGTACCTCTAGAAGAAATTATATTTATCTTTAGTACCTTAAATCCAATTTTTCCTTCATTAAAAATAAGCCAAAATTGATCACTTCCAATAATCTCTATATGCTACCATTTCATTATTTTAAATGAGTGCTATTAGTCTTAAGGTAAATTATAAAATAAGGCATCCTTCAACTTGCATCAATTACCTAAATAAATGCTTCCAACCTAAAGAGCTAAAAAATGTATAATTTTAAAAGTGCTCAAAAAATTTCCATATGATGATGTTGCTTCCTCTAAAAGGTTATATGCATTCATCCTCAAGATATAAAAATTATTAATGCTACCAAACTTGAGGTATCAAACAATGAACTAGAGAGTACCACTTATGACAAGAATAGTATGTAATCTACCACATGATTTCCATCAATCTACCACTATATAATATCTATATATATTCAAATTCTATATTGAATGGTTTGATTGGATGACCATATACATACATATATACATACATGTATGTTTATGTATGTATTAGGGGTATCCATATTAGACACTACTTTCACCACAAAGGCACCATAGATTGTAATACAAAATTAATAGGTATATTAGGGTTTGAACCTATTCCTCGTAGGTGATAAACATCAAAATATATACAATTTAGGTAGGTTACTATTCCCTTTGGATAATATATAAAATAAAAATTGATAATATAAATACAAGTGCCATTACAATCTCTACAAAGTGGACAATCTCGAACATGATAAGCACAAAAAATTGTTACATCTTGCTAAAAATTGTTAGGTTAGAATATGTTATTACTACATTATTTTACCTTGGTTAGATTATTCGCTAAATATCTTATTTATCAAATATATTTTGGTTAGCATTGTTGAGCAAGGTGCAGCAAAAGCATTGCAAAAGTATTGTCATTGTTGTCAACACAGACAGATTGATGCAGTTGATGCAGTTCAGAGGTCGATCGGGATCAAGTACAGTGATTTTCAAGGAAAACGAAGTGACCCAGATTCAGAATTTTGCAGAAAAAGACAAGTAAGAAAACTGTCGCGATATCGCGACATGTTTTCTGTCGCGATTTCACGACAAAAAGGAGGAGAGAGAAAATGCAGCCGAAAATGTCACGATTTCACGACAAAAAGGAGGAGAGAGAAAATGCAGCCGAAAATGTCACGATTTCGCGACAAAAATGAGGAGAGAGAAGGTGCAGCTGAAAATGTCATGATTTCGCGACAAAACAGAGGAGAGAGAAAGTGCATGAGAAAGTGTCACGATATCGCGACAGTTTCGGAAGAAAAGCACTAAGGACGAAAAGTGTCACGATATCGCGACACGTCGGGTTTTCACGACCCGAAGAAGAGAGAGAATGTACGGCAACAAAAGTGTAGCGATTTCGCTACATGTCGGAGTTTCACTGGCAAAAGCAAAGAAAAAGCACTAAGTCAAGAAAGTGTAGCGATTTCGCTACATGTCAGACTTTCACGGGCCGAAGCAGAGTTCAGATGCCAAAGAGCAAAGGTGTAGCGATTTCGCTACAAGTTCGAAATGCAAGGCGCAAAGGTGTAGCGATTTCGCTACAAGGTCGAAACGCAAGACGCAAAAGTGTAGCGATTTCGCTACAAGTTCGAAATGCAAGGCGCAAAGGTGTAGCGATTTCGCTACAAGTTCGAAACACAAGACACAAAGTTGTAGCGATTTCGCTACATGTCTTGATTTCGCTGGTGCATGAAGGGAAAAATGTACGGACGCTAAAGATGTCACGATTTCGTGACACGTTGCATTTTCGCGGGCGAAAAGCAAAGAACAGCGCTAAGGCAAAAAAGCGTCACGATTTCATGACATGTTTCGATTTCGCGAGGCTTGCGGAGGAAAGTGTACGGAAGCCCAAAGTGTCACGATTTCGTGACATGTTTCGATTTCGCTGAGGCTTGCGGAGGAAAGTGTACGGAAGCCCAAAGTGTCACGATTTCGTGACATGTTCCATTTTCGCGAAGGCAAGCGAAGGAAAGTGCAGGAAAGCAGAAAGCGTCACGATTTCATGACATGTAAGGTTTTCGTTGTTGCATGCTGAGTAGAGAACAAGGAGGCAGAAAACGTCACGATATCGCGACATGTAATGTTTTTGCGGTTGCATGCAGAGAGAAGGTCTAGGAGGCAAAAAATGTCATGATGTCGCGACAAGTCAGGTTTTCAGGGTCAACAGTTCAAGATAAAGTCAAATAGGAAGAAATGTCGCGATATCGCGACAGGTAACAGTTTGGAGAAAAATCCGAAGAAGCATGCACAGTGAAGTGTCAAAAAGGCGAAAAGGAAAATCATGCACAGTTATGTAAGAGCTAATTTGTAGTCGTGTGATGGAAAAGCACTAAGGAAAATTCATGCAACCAACCAAGGACAAGTTAACTGGAGTTACAAAAGGAAGGTATGAAACAACATATTAAAGAAAAGAATGGTTGGTCGGTGATGCAGGCATGGTGACAAAGGTGGGTTAAAGAGATTCTAAAAACAAGAAATTTGGGGGGTGATATCGAGAACATGGAATTACGTAAGAGAAATTAAAAATTGAAAAAGTGCGTAATCAAGAAAGTGTAGAAAGTGAAAGAGAGAAGTTACGTAGAGTAGAAGAAAGAGAATCGGAGAGCATCGAAACGCGAAAAAGGCTGTCGATACATAGAAAAGGATGTCGAAAAGTGTGAGAGAAGAATGTCAGAATAAGACAGAAAGAAAGCGGCTAAAAGGCAGAGCGATCGAGAGAGGGTTTGACAGATTGATCATAGCCGAGATTGCATGGAATATTGGAGGGAAAATTTGAGCCGTTTCAAATTGAGCCGTTCAAGGAAATCAAGTATAAAGACTCGAATAGGTACAGTAAGAGAGGTTACTGCAACCGTGGTTATTAGTGAAAAACAAAAGAAAAGGTTGAGTAAGAGTGTTGCATGAAGTATAGCAAAAGAACAAAAACCTGAATGTAATTTTTATTGAAAAATCAGAAGAGAGGTTTTAGACTGTGAAAGAAGATATTGAGATTCTAACAATTCTCTTTATGCTTCTGTGAGATTAAGTTGTATGAGCTATAGACCAGTGAGGGTCTTGCAAAAGAGAAGACATTTTTATGTCAATTTTTTTTTAAAATAGAAATTCAAGTTGGTGCTTGGTAAAAGGGGTTGGTGCTCCTATCTGTTGTAGCAGAAAAATCAGGGGTTGGTGCTCCTTCCAGTGGGTGCTGGTAAACTATTTGTAAAGATTGAATCCTTGCAAAGACTGGATTTGGATTGTAGTCCAAACTAGTCATTATTTGAGGAGTAGCCACATCGGTGAACCTCGTTAAATCTTGTGTTGTGTGATGCTCTTGTGTTATACTTGCTTTATCTATTTTTAAGCTTGTATTTTTAAGTTTTAAGAGTTGCAGATTCAAGTTTTTAAATAGTTACACTGATTCACCCCCCTCTCAGTGTCATTGTGAGATTAACAATTGGTATCATAGCAAGGTACCTGAACAAGCTTAATCAGCTAAGGTGATCTTGGAAGATCCACAATGGCCGACGGTGAAGGATTCTCTTCCAACAAAGCTCCTTTGTTCGATGGAACAAATTACTCTTTCTGGAGACTCAGGATGCAGACATATCTGTGTGCACTGGGATATGACATCTGGGAATCCGTTGAAAATGGATACACAATACCCTCTGTTCCTCCAACAGATGCGGCTGAGAAGAAAAAGTTTGAGAACAACTCAAAAGCCAAGAATGCTATTATGTGTGGATTAGTAGACAGTGAGTTGATACGCATCATGAACTGCAAATCAGCAAAAGACATATGGGACAAACTGCAGAGCATTCATGAAGGAGACAACAAGATCAAGGAAGCTAAGCTGCAAACACATCGTGCCCAGTTCGAAGCATTAAAGATGACTGATGATGAGAACATAGAAGCCTATATGCTGAGAGTAAATGGAATCATTAATGCAATAAGAGGACTCGACGAGGAGATGGAAGATGCAGTTGTTGTGAAGAAGGTACTAAGAACTCTCCATAAAAGATTTGATGCAAAAGTTTCTGCCATAGAAGAAGCTAAAGATTTAAATTTTTTCAGTATGGATGAAATGCACGGTTCCTTAACAGCATATGAAATGAGAATTGGACAAACTAAGCCCTCAGACAGAGAAGCGGCTTTTCAAGCACAGAAAAATACAAAATCTAAACAAGAATCTGAGGAAGAAGAATCTACAGATGAAACTGAAGCAAACTTTGTTAGGAAATTAGTAAATGGAAAAGGAAAGTACAGGAGGTAAGCTACCGTTCAAGTGCTTTAACTGTGGAGGCATCGGGCACTTTGCAAGCAAAATGCCCAATGAATGAGAAAAACAAAAGTGATGAAGGGACACACCAAGAAAGAAATGTCTGGAAGAAGAAACCACATTTTAGAAAAAGGAACTTCAAGAAGAAAAGTTTCATTTCCAAAAATATTGACTCTTCTAAAGACAGTTCCAGTGAGGACTCAGAAGAAGAAACTGGTGAAGCATTGTTCATGACTTTTGAAGAACAAAGAATAGAGGAAACCCAGGAGTGTGAAGAAAAATTAGAGGATGAGGCTGAGGTAGATCTGGAAGGTGAGTTGGTTGCTGCACTTGAAGAGTTAAGTGCAGAAAGGAAAAAGAATAAAAAGATTTCAAGAAAATTTGAGGATGCTAGCGAATTAATAATCAGTTTGAAAGTACAAACTAAAGAATTTAAGAAAAAGTCTAAAGATTTTGAAGCACAGCTAACCATGAAAATAGATGAGTGTAATAAGCTAGAAGAAGACGTAGTTAGATTAAGGATGCAGCTAGAAGAGATGAATCGAAAATTGAGCTGTCATCATAAATTTGAAGACAGCTTACGCAAAGCTGAATAAAATGTTAAATAATCAAAGGCCTACAGGCATCAAATTTGGTTTGGGCTTTGATGAAGGAGAATCCTCAAAGGACTCAAAGGCTGTTACTGTAGAACCAATAAAGAATAAAGACAAGATCAGAGTTGATCAAGAAAAACCGTATCATGCAAAAGGAAACAATAAGGCCAAGCTTGAAAGGAGTACTGCAAATGATGGATTCACCAAAGTCACATATCAAAGAAGAAGAAGACCCATGGCTCCTACTACAACATGGCAACAACCATTACCCAGGTACACTCGTTCCTTTTCTGGTTATTGTTTTAAATGCAATGCATATGGTCATAAAATCTCAAGTTGTAGATATAATGTAGAACAAAGAAATTTTACTAGTAGAAATATTTTTTCACCTTTGATAGATTATGCTGTAGAATGTTATAACTGTCATAACTTCGGACATATTGCAAGAAATTGTCGTAGCTCTTTTGCAGGAAATAAATACCAGGGAAGAAAGTATCAATCAACTGGATTAAAACAAAACAGAAAATTTCTCGAAAAACTGTCACAAGCCAATGAAAGGGAGAAGGTAAAACAAGTGACCAGATCTGCTGTCAAATCTCAGTGGAAAGAAAAGGAACAACCGAAGAAAGACAAGGAATCCCTAATCGTTCAAACAGCTCTCAAAGCCCAAAATAAATCTGCACCTTGGATTCTGGACAGTGGATGCTCCAGTCATATGACAGGAGACAAACAGAAGTTTGATAAGCTACAGACATACGAAGGTGGTTCTGTAAAATTCAGAAACAATGATGGAGCCAAGATAGTAGGAAAAGGATCAGTTAAGTTAAGTGACGGTAAAATCAACTCTAAAGAAGTCCTTTTTGTGATGGGTTTGAAGCATAACTTACTAAGTGTAAGTCAAATTTGTGACAGAGGTCATGAAGTGATTTTTAAGGAGGGCTGTGAAGTAAGAAAGACAAAAAATGGAAAGTTAATAGCCACTGGACTGAGAACTTCTGGAAATCTGTATACACTCTCAGAGACTTCAGAAGGAGCTTGCTTGGTTGGTCAGGAAGAAGAAAATTGGTTGTGGCACAAGAGACTCGGTCACATAAGCTTTGATAATCTGGTAAAAATCAGCTCAAAAGGGGCAGTAAGAGACATACCAACTATTGGTAAACCTTCAAACAGTATTTGTGAGTCATGCCAAAAGGGAAAACAAACCAGAGCCACTTTCAAAGCAAAAGAATACTTCACGAGCAAGCCTTTAGAACTAATTCACACTGATTTATGTGGACCCATGAGAACGAAAAGCATAAATGGACACAAATATTTTATGCTATGTATAGATGACTATTCAAGAATGACATGGGTACTATTTCTGAAACTTAAATCAGAAGCCTTTGAGATGTTTAAAACTTTCAAAAATCTTGTTGAGAATCAATCAGGAAAAAGAATTAAATGTTTAAGATCAGATAGAGGAGGAGAGTTTATTTCAGATGAGTTTACAGAATACTATGAAAAACATGGGATCAGAAGACAGTTTTCGACAGCAAGAACACCTCAGCAGAATGGAGTAGTTGAAAGAAAGAACAGAACTATGCAGGAAATGGCAAGGACCATGTTAACAGAGAGCAAAATTGTTGACAGGTTCTGGAAAGAGGCAGTTCATACTGCAGTCTACATTCAGAATAGGTGTATGTTGAGGCCGCATGAAAGCAAAACACCTTATGAACTGTGGTTTGGCAAGAAGGCTACAACAAAATACTTCAAAGTATTCGGCAGCAAGTGTTACATTAAACGGACTGAAGACAATCTTGGCAAATTCGAAGATAGAGCTGATGAAGGTATCTTTCTTGGTTACTCAACTAAAAGCAAAGCCTACACATGCTACAACAAAAGACTGAAGAAAATTGTGGAGAGTGCAGATGTTAAGGTCGATGAAGGTAGGAAACAAAAATTCAGCCATAATGAAAACTACCCGACTTATGAAGAATTTATTGAAGAAGATGAAAATCAAGAAAAAGAAGAGAGACAGAAATCAGAATCAGATGATTTAGAAATAGAAGAAAACAGGAAATTCAAAACAGGCAGCTGGCAGAAAAATCATCCCAAAGAGCAGATTATTGGGGACCCTACAGTTGGCATTCAAACAAGAAGAAGAGTAGTAAATAACTATTCTCTGTTATCCAGCATTGAGCCCAAAAACATTATTGAAGCAAGCACAGATGAAAGCTGGATGGAGGCAGTAAATGAAGAACTAGATCAAATTGAGAAAAACAAAACCTGGGAATTAGTACCAAGACCTGAAAATAAAAACATAATAGGTACTAAATGGATATTTCGAAACAAACTGAATGAAGACGGACAGGTTGTGAGGAATAAAGCAAGATTGGTCTGTAAAGGATATGCTCAAGTTGAGGGGATTGATTTTGAAGAGACCTTTGCACCAGTAGCCAGACTTGAAGCTATAAGACTGTTTTTGGCTTTAGCAGTTCATAGGAACTTCAAAGTTTATCAGATGGATGTGAAATCAGCATTTCTAAATGGAAATCTTGAAGAAGAAGTGTATATTGAACAGCCTGATGGCTTTCAACTCTGTGACAATCCTAACTTTGTTTGCAAGCTGAAGAAAGCATTGTATGGCTTGAAACAAGCACCTAGAGCTTGGTATGCAAGATTGGACAGCTATCTCACTAAGCAAGGATTCAAGAAAGGTATGGTAGATAGCAATTTATATATCAAAACTGAAAATGGCAATTTCATTGTCCTTGTTGTTTATGTAGATGATATAATATTTGGGAGCAGCAATGATGATTCATGCAAAGACATAGCAAACAAAATGCAGAAAGAATTTGAAATGTCTATGATCGGTGAACTTTCATATTTCCTTGGATTGCAAGTTAATCAAACCGAAAAAGGGATTTTCATTTCTCAAATTAAATATGTGAAAGAAATGCTGAAAAAGTTCACAATGGAGGATAGTAAACCTGTTAGCACTCCCATGACAACAAGCTGCAAGTTGAGCAAGGATGATAAATCTCCAGATGTTGATCAAACAATGTACAGATCTATGATTGGGAGCCTGCTGTATTTGACAGCCACAAGACCGGATATCTTACAGGCAGTTTGCATGGTTGCACGATTTCAGGCTAGTCCCAAAGAGACTCATGTGACAGCTGTGAAAAGGATTTTTAGGTACCTCAAGGGTACTATGGAATATGGACTATGGTATCCAAAAGGAAAAGACTTCACTCTTTTTGCATATTCTGATGCAGATTGGGCAGGATGCATTGATGACAAAAAAAGTACCAGTGGTGGAGCATTTTATCTTGGAGATAAACTGGTAGCATGGCACAGCAAGAAGCAAGAATCAGTCTCTCTATCCACAGCAGAAGCTGAATACATTGCAGCAACAACATGCTGTACACAGATATTATGGATGAGACAAACACTAAAAGACCTTGGTATTCACTTCAATGAGCCAATTTCGGTTAAATGTGATAACACTAGTGCAATCAACATCTCAAAGAATCCGGTCATGCACTCCCGCACCAAACATATTGCAATCCGGTATCATTTTTTGAAAGATAAAGTTGCAGAAGGAGAGGTCAAATTGGAGTTTGTTCCAACTACAGAGCAAGTAGCAGACATATTCACAAAACCATTGCCCAAGGAAGTTTTTGAGTACCTTCGGAAGAAGTTGGGAGTAGTCACACTACCCAAGCACTGACTAGCTATAGGGAACACATTCTCAGGGGGAGCATTCAAATCATTTATGCCTGAGAATGTTGTGCATAGACTCAGGGGGAGTCTGCAGCAGCCCTTTGGTATTATTGGCAAAGGGGGAGAAGAAATTGAGCAAGGTTGCAGTGTGTTGCCAACAATTCCAAAGGGGGAGATTGTTGAGCAAGGTGCAGCAAAAGCATTGCAAAAGTATTGTCATTGTTGTCAACACAGACAGATTGATGCAGTTGATGCAGTTCAGAGGTCAGTCAGATCAAGTACAGTGATTTTCAAGGAAAACAGAAGTGACCCAGATTCAGAATTTTGCAGAAAAAGACAAGTAAGAAAACTGTCGCGATATCGCGACATGTTTTCTGTCGCGATTTCGCGACAAAAATGAGGAGAGAGAAAATGCAGCCGAAAATGTCACGATTTCGCGACAAAAAGGAGGAGAGAGAAAATGCAGCCAAAAATGTCATGATTTCGTGACAAAAATGAGGAGAGAGAAGGTGCAGCTGAAAATGTCACGATTTCACGACAAAACAGAGGAGAGAGAAAGTGCATGAGAAAGTGTCGCGATATCGCGACAGTTTCGAAAGAAAAGCACTAAGGACGAAAAGTGTCGCGATATCGCGACACGTCGGGTTTTCGCGACCCGAAGAAGAGAGAGAATGTACGACAACAAAAGTGTAGCGATTTCGCTACATGTCGGAGTTTCATTGGCAAAAGCAAAGAAAAAGCACTAAGTCAAGAAAGTGTAGCGATTTCGCTACATGTCAGACTTTCACGGGCCGAAGCAGAGTTCAGATGCCAAAGAGCAAAGGTGTAGCGATTTCGCTACAAGTTCGAAATGCAAGGCGCAAAGGTGTAGCGATTTCGCTACAAGGTCGAAACGCAAGACGCAAAAGTGTAGCGATTTCGCTACAAGTTCGAAATGCAAGGCGCAAAGGTGTAGCGATTTCGCTACAAGTTCGAAACACAAGACACAAAGTTGTAGCGATTTCGCTACATGTCTTGATTTCGCTGGTGCATGAAGGGAAAAATGTACGGACGCTAAAGATGTCACGATTTCGCGACACGTTGCATTTTCGTGGGCGAAAAGCAAAGAACAGCGCTAAGGCAGAAAAGCGTCACGATTTCGTGACATGTTTCGATTTCGCTGAGGCTTGCGGAGGAAAGTGTACGGAAGCCCAAAGTGTCACGATTTCGTGACATGTTTCGATTTCGCTGAGGCTTGCGGAGGAAAGTGTACGGAAGTCCAAAGTGTCACGATTTCGTGACATGTTCCATTTTCGTGGAGGCAAGCGAAGGAAAGTGCAGGAAAGCGGAAAGCGTCACGATTTCGCGACATGTAAGGTTTTCGCTGTTGCATGCCGAGTAGAGAACAAGGAGGCGAAAAACGTCGCGATATCGCGACATGTAATGTTTTCGCGGTTGCATGCAGAGAGAAGGTCTAGGAGGCAGAAAACGTCGCGATGTCGCGACAAGTCAGGTTTTCATGGTCAACAGTTCAAGATAAAGTCAAATAGGAAGAAATGTCGCGATATCGCGACAGGTAACAGTTTGGCGAGAAAAAGCCGAAGAAGCATGCACAGTGACAGGTGTCAAAAAGGCGAAAAGGAAAATCATGCAGCCAGTTATGTAAGAGCTAACTGGAGCCAGAATTGCAGTCACAGTGACAGATGTCGAAAAGCACTAAGGAAAATTCATGCAGCCAACCAAGGACAAGTTAACTGGAGTTACAAAAGGAAGGTATGAAACAACATATTAAAGAAAAGAACGGCTGTTGCAGGGCCGTGATGCAGCATGGTGGCAAAGGTGTAGATAAAGAGATTCTCAAAAAATAAGAAATTAAGGTTGCGTATATCGAGAAATGGAAGTTGCGTAGAAGAGAAAGATGGACGCAGAATTCAAAAAGTGACGAAAAGGAAAAGTGAAGAGGGCAACGAGATAGAAGAAAAGAATCGAGAGAGCATCGAAACGCGTAAAAGGTGTCAGATACGAAAAGGATGTCAGAAAGTGCCAGAGAAGAATGTCAGAATAAGACAGAAAGAAAGCGGCTAAAAGGTAGAACGCGTCAGAGAGGGTTTGACAGATTGATCATAGCCGAGATTGCATGGAATATTGGAGGGAAAATTTGAGCCGTTTCAAATTGAGCCGTTCAAGGAAATCAAGTATAAAGACTCGAATAGGTACAGTAAGAGAGGTTACTGCAACCGTGGTTATTAGTGAAAAACAAAAGAAAAGGTTGAGTAAGAGTGCTGCATGAAGTACAGTAAAAGAACAAAAACCTGAATGTAATTTTTATTGAAAAATCAGAAGAGAGGTTTTAGACTGTGAAAGAAGATATTGAGATTCTAACAATTCTCTTTATGCTTCTGTGAGATTAAGTTGTATGAGCTATAGACCAGTGAGGGTCTTGCAAAAGAGAAGACATTTTTATGTCAATTTTTTTTTCAAAATAGAAATCCAAGTTGGTGCTTGGTAAAAGGGGTTGGTGCTCCTATCTGTTGCAGCAGAAAAATCAGGGGTTGGTGCTCCTTCCAGTGGGTGCTGGTAAACTATTTGTAAAGATTGAATCCTTGCAAAGACTGGATTTGGATTGTAGTCCAAACAGTCATTATTTGAGGAGTAGCCACATCGGTGAACCTCGTTAAATCTTGTGTTGTGTGATGCTCTTGTGTTATACTTGCTTTATCTATTTTTAAGCTTGTATTTTTAAGTTTTAAGAGTTGCAGATTCAAGATTTAAATAGTTACACTGATTCACCCCCTCCCTCTCAGTGTCATTGTGATATTAACAAGCATTAGTTGTTAGTTGTTAGTGACAAATTGCATATTGTTGGCTATAAACTAGAGGGATATTATTTGAGTGAATATTAGGGCTATATTTAGCCTAAGTTAAATATATTTATATTCTTTGATGATTAATACAATGGCTAATGTTCGTATTATTATCAATGGTATCATAGTAACTTGTGAGCAGGATTTGCTAAGATGGGTGAAGGCAGTGATTAATACAATGGTTACGATTGCTTAATCTTAAGATTTCTTGACATGATTCTTGAGGTGACTGGACCAGACCATAGGGGCACAAATCCCAAGATGGGACCCCTTGAATAGAAAATACCTGACCAGACCAAACCTCAACACATTTCCCAAGGTGACAATAGATGGACTCCAATGCAAATGACACCCCTGGATGGACTGACACCCAACTCTAGATTTTGGACCTGATAGGACGATGTTGGAAAAATTTTAGACTCCACATGAACCCTACAGATCACATATAATCTTAACTCTGACTAGTATGGAAGCCTAATGATAATCTACACTAGATGATAGGATCTAATATGGTGATTGATTGCTAAATTAAGGATGACATGAAATCTCACCTAATCGCCACCTAAAATATTACATGCTCTAGATATGACTATCGTCTAACACACAAATCCTGATCACTGATAGACAAGAACCACCTGCACATGTCCCCAAGCATGGATCCTGAGGACCATCGTCACCTCGAGCATGGATTATTAGGAACTAATGTGGACCCTTACAAGTATGGCATGTAGATCGAGGCACACATGGTGGACACCTAATTCTTGACGTGGTAGCACATAAATTGATGTGGGCTATTGATGTGGCACTATTGACCTAGTGAGCTACTAGCATAGCACTACTAACCTGGTGGCATGAACTCCAAGGGCTAACATGGTGATCCAACTCACGGTGTTGACATGTCGTAGTGTGATTTATCAATCCCTGCATTGATGTGGTGTCCTTTGGTTTGTTGGCATGGGTAGTAAAATCTCCTCCATAGTCTACCCGATTACCCAAAGGCAATCAAATTTCAAGGTAAGCGGTTGAGGTTTTAAAAACCAAACACGCTGCAACAACATGAATGTGGGACGAAAGTCCCATTTTTTTCTCTCGTCTTGCAGCGGAGGATAAAACAAAGGAAACATCGTTCCCTTTACATTCTATTAAAGGTAGTAGCCCAAACAGTTGGAGAATGGGTGCTAGGTATGTGAGGTCACGGGATCCATTCCCACACACACCATAGATAAACTTTTTGCTACAAAAATATAAAAAAATTACAAAAAAAACAAAAGGTAACAAAAAATTTATTTTGCAATTATTTTTTATTTTTTCAATTATTTTTTTAATAATTTGATATTATGCTTAATAAATTCTTTTAAATAATTATTTTTTTAAGCATATATTTTATTATTATTGAAATTAGTTGATTAAAATTTTGATTGCAAACATAAAACAAAGCAAAAGGAGCACACTTTTTTTGCAAACTTTGAAGACCAAAATTGTGCAATTTTTTTCTCAAAAGGAGGGATACAACACAATAATTGTACATGTTTTTTGCAAACTGAAAGGGGATCTAAAAATTCCAAAACCTTGTTTATTTTGCAAACAAAAGGGAAGACAAACATATTTGTATTTTTTTTTACAAAATTGTAACACAAAATGGGGGAATATTGAATATCATTATTTTTGCAAACTTAAATAAAAATTTTCTTGCAAAAATTATTGTAATAAGGTGCATTTTTTATTGCATTCAACACCTTAAAATTGACATTGTAAAAATAGGTGCATTTTCAGTGGAAATCGACACCTATATCTCAAAATTTATGGGCACTTTTGATTGTATGTTGCATTTAATTTCCTATTTTTTGCAATTACATAATAAGTTAAAATTCAAAATCACATAAGACCCCAAATTTGAAATCCTTTTGTGCAATTTATTTGCACAACAACGTTTGGTATAAACGGTACCTTTGGCCCACACTTATAGATAATATTTTTGTGCCTTGGGAATATTTTATCTAATGCCTAATACAACTGTAACAATGACGTGTGAGTTTGTTCTCTATAAATCATCGAGGAGAAATAAGGTAGAGCCAATTTTATTTTGATATTCACTCCATGCTTTACCCTAATTCACTCTTCTTGTTTGGCTTAAATTCCTCAAACTAATCATCCTTATTCAAAAGGATTTTTAGGTAGGTGCCATTAAATATCTTTTTGGTGAATTCCCTTTCATGTACTCTTTGTAGTATATCTAAAGGGGGACCATTTTGGTGAGATAAATAACCTTCATAATGGCTTCTATAAACAAGTATCTTTTAGAGACACAGTTGCTTAAAGGTTCCAATTATGCTCCATGGAAAACCAAAATGAGAGCCATTCTATAGGTTGAATAATTATGGGATATAGTGACAGACACTATAAAAATACCCACTACAATAGGTGCAGATCAGACAACATATGATAAAAATTCCAAAAGGGCCCTCATGCTCATCTTACTTTCTACCACAAATGAAATTCAACCTCATATTTTTGATAAGGAAGTAACTACCATATATGAATGGAATAATCAATCCACCATTCTTAACCTTCAATCACAACTTCATAATCTCAGTATGAAGTTAGGTGAAACTGTAGAATTGTTTCTTTGTAGAGTGGCAGAATTGAAGTTAAAGTTGAATGCTTTGGGATAGATAGTATAGGATGAGCTCTTGACTTTGGTCATTTTGTGAGCTTTACCAGATTCCTACAAGATTTTGATCACATCCCTTCAAGTGTCCATGAGACAAGTTACTTTTGTGGAGTTGGTAAATTTACTTCAAACAGAGAAGGCAAATCAATTTCAAAGAGATGAAGTGTCAAATAGTGTTGGACATTTTGAGTAAATGAAGTTGTCATTGATTTCAATAAGGAATGGTAATTCATGTCGAATGTCAGTTTCAGTGAGCAGTGCAAGAAGAAGCAATTCCACAATCAGTGTAGAAAGGAAAGCCCGCTTTCAATTGGTGAAAACTCGGTTCCAAGAAGTCAAATGTGGTCCAAAGTATAAAGGAGGCAAATAAATAATATTATAATATTTGTTATAATATTATAAAGGGAAGTTTAAAATTATTTATAAATTAATTTATTAATTAATTTACTTAACTTATAAGTTATTTAAATTAATTATTAATTAATTTTTAATATTAATTATAAGTTAATTTATGTTAATTTTAAATAACCCTAAGGTGGGTTATTAAGTCGCAATTCAAAAATTTGAATTCGACATTGAGCACCGACGTGGGGAGCAAAGTAACCAAGTGTGTATAAAAAGGGGATTTCCCCACCTTAGAAAATCTACTTCATGCCTTCAATTTTAATCTCCATGCTTGCGAAAAATGTGCAAATTATTCTATGTGATTAAGAGGATTTTAATTTGTTTTAAGTGTTAAGAACAAGCAAAAAATTTTAAGTCGCCAAGGAAGGACCTTGGTCACCAAGCACTTGCTAGCACAGTTGGCAACCTCGACG
This sequence comes from Wollemia nobilis, assembly GCA_028583015.1. Classification (NCBI taxonomy): domain Eukaryota; kingdom Viridiplantae; phylum Streptophyta; class Pinopsida; order Araucariales; family Araucariaceae; genus Wollemia; species Wollemia nobilis. The sequence goes on along the minus strand of JAQPPZ010002410.1, from coordinate 2,665,808 downwards.
AAGGCAAGGCGTAAGGGCAGCGATCAGCGCAGGTTCGAATCCGCGATAGAGTTGGTTTTTTGTTTTGTTTGGAGTTGACGATGAACGTTGGTTGAAAGGGAAGGAAGCTGCCCTTCATGTGGGTGCTTATAGCCCATACGGTGGGCACAAAAGTGCTAAGGTACTTGGTGCTTGGGGAGACAGTGGTTTGAATCATGCTAAAACCCTTTTGGGTAGAAGACAAAGGTATGTAATTCGTTGGTGCCAAAATATTTAGAGGGAATTAGTTGAGTAATTAAAAATTAATTTTTGCATAAATTTATTTGGTTTGTAAGGTTGTAAGTGGAGTTATAATGTGAATGTAAAATAATATTTTTGTGATATTTTCTTGGGTGTTTGAAAAGTATAATAAGGATTGTAAGGAAATTATTTGAAGTTTTGTGGTGTTGGATATTATTTTAAAGTTGGAGATTATAAGGTGTATCCAAATAATTATTTTTTCATGTATGATTTTATGATTGCTAATTTCAAGAAGGATTAATAAGGTGTATTTGGGATTGATTATTTTTGTGTTTGAGAAATATTTTGAAAAAGAGTTAGTGTGATATTTTGTCATCTAACCATTGAAATTAGAAAGAAGGGAATTGTGATTGAGACAAGTTTTCTAAGGTCACTTCTACATCAAATAAAATGTATGGGCATATCCTTCTTTGGTTGAAATTATTGATTGATATTTTATGAAAACAATATTGAAGTGAAAATGACTTTATTAATTTTTCCTTTTTGAGTGTGTTTTGAATAAATGCTTCAAGGTTTTCTGGAATAGAGATTAAGTAAAGTAACCTTGTTTGATAAGCATTGTTATTGAAGTGATTGGTTGAGTGAAGAACTTTAACTAGAGTTTGCAAATATTATGAGTATCATTTTTAAGTGAGATTGGTTGATAATCCTTGTTGGAAAAATTTGAGTGATTGTTCATATGCTTGGACAAGGGTTTTTTAGCAAGGATTATTTCATTGAGTGATTCGTTGAGTAGATTTGGTTGAGCCTAGTTAAGTGGATGTGTTGATGTGATAGTTCAAGTTCTATGAAACAAAATGTTCTATATTATGAATTGATTTGAGAAATAGGTTGAGTGTTGATGAATGTGAAACATATTGAGTCTCTAAAAATTCTCTATATGTTTCTATGATAAAAGAGAGATTGAAAGTGATTGAGAGTTTATGAGTCTGAAGCATATTGAGTCTCTAACAAATCTCTATATGTTTCTATGATAAAACAAATATTTAAATTGATTGATAGTTTATGAGTGTGAATCATATTGAGTCTCTAACAATTCTATATATGTTTTTGTGATAAAATAAATATTGAAAGTGATTGATATTTTATGAGTGTGAAGCATATTGAGTCTCTAACAATTCTCTATATGTTTTTGTGGTAAAAAGAGTGATTGAAAGTGATTGAGAATTGTGGTAAATGTGAAGCATATTGAGTCTCTAACAATTCTCTTTATGTTTCTATGAGATTGGAAAAGTTCTAGTGTGGACTTGTTGAGCATATTGAGACAAGTCTTGGTGAATACTTGATGAGCAGATTGGACAAGTTAAAGAGAGGACTTGTGAACAAATTAGTGTGAGCTTTTATGGAAGATTACAAGGTAGATTTGAGATAATTCTTTGAGAAGACTTGAGAGCAGAGTTGATTGATTTATTTGTTCAAAACTTGAGTTAATGTTTGGGGCATTTACAACAATGTTGATTTGAGATTAATTCAAGCTTTGTGTTAAGGCTTGAGGATAGATATTGAGGATATATTTGTGCTAGACCGAAGGACTATGTTTAGTGTAGATCAGAGGACATAGATTGAGGATAAATTTGTGCTAGATCGAAGGACTGTGTTTAGTATAGATCAAAGGATAGATATTGAGGACATATTTGTGCTAGATCGAATATTGTGTTTAGTATAGATTTGAGGACATATTTTGGTATAGATTTGAGGACAGGTTTTTGCCATACTAGAGACATAGATTGAGCATATTTGTGATAGACCAAAGGACTATGTTTAGTGTAGATTTGAGATAGAGCTTTGAAGGTGACAAAGTATAGAGGACAACAATCTCTAGTGGATAGAGATCCATTAGCTAGGGCAATGAGGATAGGTGTATTTAATGGATAGAGATCCATTAGCTAAAGTATTGGGAGCAACATTTATTCTAGAAGATCACCAATCAGAGCTAAGGAGAAAGGATTTATCTTATGGATAGATATCCATGAAATTTATTAGGTGATTGGTGTCTCCTTTGGATGGAGATCCATAAAAATTGTAATAGGGAAAGTATTCCCAAGAGATTGATTGAGAAAATTTTAGTGAAATATTTTCTCCATGGAGTAGCCCACATTAGATGAACCACATTAAATTGGTCTCTCTATTGTGTGTGATGATTTATGCATTGATTTGATTACTTATATTGATATTGCCATTGATTATATTGGATAACATTATTTGGGAAAGAAAGTTTAAAAGTGATCTTATATTGTTCCCCTCCCTCTTAGTATAATCTTGTGTTCTTCAAATAGTGCACTTTACTCAAACAAATAGGGTTCAAATAAAAAGGGTAACTTTTAGAAGGGGGATCATATTCCAAAGGTAAATGGAAGCAACATCAACAATCACAAAAGAAGTATTGCAAAAATTGTGATATGGACAACCATGACACCAATAGGTGTTGGTTTAAGAATAAGGGCAAGAACAAACCACAATAGAAGAATAAGCAACCAAAGGGATATATTGATATTGAGGAATCATAATCATATTCTGAGAGAGCACACAAGGTGCTCATAACTCATACATATTATGTGGTATATTGTCACAAAGGATATAGTGTGGTATATTGATTCCAGGGCCAATAAACACATGACTGGTGAAAATTAGTGGTTTGAGATATTTGAGGCTAGAGAAAGCAAACCATTTACCATAGTTGATGATAAGACCTATAGATTCTGTGGTGAAATAAATGTTTCTATCACTCTTCTAGATGGAAAATATCACATTCAGAATGTCCTTTATGTTCTAGGATTGGAAAACAACTTGTTGTCAGTTCCTCAAATCCTGTATAAAAATATGGTTGTTAAATTTAGAGTTTAGGATGGAAATAAGTGTTGCTATATCACAAATAAGGGAAAACACATAGCAAAAAGTTCCTACAAGAATGTCTTGATTACTTTAGATGTCATTTCTACACCTCATGTTGCCATGGTAGTAAACACAAAGGAGGCCACTCTCTTTGGCATAAGATATATGGACATCTAAGTTATAGATATTTACTTGAGTTAAGTAAATATGAAGTTGTGAAGAACTTCCCAACCTTTCATATACTTTTCTAGTTTTATCAGATTTCTTAACAAGGAAGCAACATCGAGTACCATTTTAATTAAGCCCTTCACAAGCCAAGCGACCATTGGAGTTGGTACACACAGATTTGTGTAGTCCTATGCCAAAAATTTATGGGGGAAAGAGGTATTTTTAGTTGTTCATTTATGATCACTCATGAAATTTAGAGGTATTTATGTATTTTTAGTAGTTCAAGAAACTTGTTGAGAAGGAATCAATATGTTACATAAAGAACCTTCACTTAGATCGAGGGGGGAATATACCTCAAATGATTTTTTATCATTTCTTATTTCACATGGGATTAAGAGGTATATTACTATATCCTATACTTCATAGTAAAATAGAGTTGCTAAGAGGAGGAATCGTTCCATTATGGAAATAGTTCACTATATGCTTAAAGGAGCAAATCTTGAGCAATAATATTGGGTAGAAGTTGTCACAACAACAACGTACCTCCTATATAGAGCATCCAAAAAAGATATTAATGTAATGAATCTATAAAGAGCATGTATTGGTAGAAATACCTCCTTTTATCATATTATAATTTTTGGGTGTAAGGTATTCATGCACATTCCAAAAGAAAATAGAAATAAGTTAGATGATAAATGCTTGCAGTGTATTTTTCTTGGCTATGATGAGTATTACAAAGGCTATAAATTTATATATCCTAGAACCAAGAAGATACACATCAATAGAGATGTGGTATTTGATGAAGCTTTCCCACTAGATAACACATCTTCAGTATACTTGTATTATCAGGAGCCTAAGAAAGAGACTCCTCCCCCATAGAAGAAGATTTCAAAATGGTATACTAGAACAATGAGAGACTCAAAGGTGACCACACCTCCTGATATTACTTTAGATCGATCTCGTACACAGATTATGACTCATTAGAAGAGAGTAGAAGCATTGACTTTAGAGGTTGAAAATATTTTCCAATACTTTGAAGAACTTTTTGTAGATGCAAAGTAAGATAGAGGAGAAGATATGGATGTGGATGATGATAAGGTTTTTATGTCTTCCTATTATGAACAAGAAACTACCATGGTCCAAGATGCACCTAGTGAGCCTCAGTGGAACGCATCTATGGATGCATAAAACTTGTCTCACATCACGAATAACACTTGTAATCTTGTTGATTAAGGAAATAATACCATTGGCTGCCAATGGGTTTACAAAGTTAAATACAAGGCAAATTAAACTATAGATAAACATAAAGCCCATATTATTGCAAAGGGTTTTGCACAAAAATAAGACATTGACTATGAAGAGAATTTTACACAAATTGATCAAATAACTACCATTCGTGTTCTTTGTGCTATGGCAGCATAGTACAGATGGAAACTTCATCAAATGGATGTTAATATAACTTTATTAAATGGTGATTTGAAAGAGGAAGTATACATGACTAAACTATAAGGATTTATTGTGGAAGGCCAAGAGAAAAATATTTACAAATTGGTTAAATACTTGTATGTATTGAAACAAGTCCCACGAGCATGGCATATAAATATAGAAAATCACCAACTGCAACATGGATTTAAGAGAAGTCCTTCGGATGCAAATCTCTATTTTAAGAAAATTGGTTCTGAAATAGTGATACTTGTACTCTATGTAGATGATCTGATTATCACTGGTAGTTTAGATAAGATGATTGACATAGTGAAGGATGACTTGAAAGAGTCATTTGACATGATAGATCTAGGACTTCTCCACTATTGTCTTGGTTTAGAAGTGGAACAGAAAAAGAATCACCTCAGAGTGACATAGATGAAATATGCCAAGACATTGATTGAGAAATATCACATGACTAATTGCAAGCCTAAAGCAACTCCTATGGAAACTAGGCTACAATTATTGTGATATGATGATTCTCCATGAGTAGATGGTACTCTCTATCACCAATTTATTGGGAGCCTCATATATCTAACAAACACTAGGCCAGATATCACTTTTATTATGAATTATCTTTCAAGATTCATGCAATAACCTAAGGTTAGTCGTAGAAAAATAATGAAATGTGTTCTTCACAATATTTGTGGTACTATATAGTATGGTCTAGAGTATAGGAAGAATGATAAATTCTTCTTACAAGGGTACATAGACTCTGATTATGCTGGATCAATAGATTATAGAAATTCAACTTTTGGATATATTTTTTATCTTAGATCTGGTCCTGTATCTTGGCATAGTAAAAAGCAACAAGTGGTTGCTTTATCTTCTACAAAGGTAGAATATCGCATAGCACAAGGATCAGTGTGTGAGGTGATATGGTTGAATCGCATTTTGGCAAGTATGAATCTTCCTAATAAACTTTCAATACACTTGTTTTGCAATGACTAAGGTGTTTTGAACCTAGTCAAGAATCCATTACATCATGAACACACCAAAAACATTGACACTCAATATCATTTCATTTGTTGTAAAGTTCCAAAATATAATATATAACTCTAGTACATTCCCACCAATGAACAGGTTGTAGATATATTCACTAAGGCACTTGCATGTGTCAAATTTGAATTGTTTTGCAACACTCTTTGTATTTTAAAATAATGTAATAAGGGGGGATGTTAGGGTAGAATATGTTATTACTACATTATTTTAAACCTAAGTTATATTATTCACTAAATATCTTATTTAGTGAATATATTTTTTTTAGCCTTAGTTGTTAGCAACAAATTGCATATTGTTGGCTATAAACTAGTGGGATATTGTTTGAGAAAATATTAGGGCTATATTTATCCTAAGTCAAATGTATTTATATTCCTTGATGATTAATACAAAGGCTAATGTTCACATTATTATAAAAAACTAATGCATCATACCCTGGCTAATAATACACATGCCTTCATCATGAGCAATATATCCCTTCCACAAGAAAATCAATCATTAAACTCTAGTAAATATACAAGGTTTTTTTAGAGGGAAAGAAAATGGATATATTTAAGCACTTGATCCATCCTTCCAATGAATCATATCCACCTTATGCTAAACAAGAATGCTACTTATATTAGATGAAACAAATAGCCTTCTCCTCCTTAAATAAAGGAGTAACCCCTAAAAATAAAAAAATAAAAAAATGGTAAACATTGCAAAAATATACCACAAGGAATTGAACCAAGAAACTATGGTGTCTAAAATACTGATAATATCCAAGAAAACTAATGGACCTTAGGTAAGAACTATGTGGAAAATGATTCTTAAAGAATTTTGTTCCATCTATCTTCATTGGCTTCAATAACTAACTAAAATATTAAATATCTAGGATCAAATGTATTCCCCATTCCATAAAATAACCCAAAAAATCACATAGCATTGTTGACATACCAAGATGTAGGGAAATGAGGTGATTGGCCCTGGCCAAGCCAATAACACTAATTTAATATCTTAAATTCATGGATAAGAAGGGAAACTTTTTTTAAGAAAAATGAGGGAAGCAAAATTTGAATTTTATCCTTAAGATATTATAATCCTTGGATGAATGGTCATGGATTTGGTAAATTTTTCTTGTTTTAGTTGTTATATCAAATTTCAATATCAAAACATATGGAGGAAATTCACTCTTATAATAAAATTAAGAAATAAGGGATTCAAGATAATTCTTTACATGGATAAGTGATAGTGATCTACTCTAATATACTATATTGTATTTCACAATACTTTCTCAAAATAAGGAAAAATATCACATCAACTAAAATCATATAGAAAAATAATTAAAGACTAAAATAAAAAAGATCTTACATTCATGAGATGAAGGATGCCCTTCAATACACACATAAATTATTGAGATAAATTCATATTGATGGATTGGATAGGGTGGAAGAGGTGTATAAATACCTTAATAATTAATTCTAATTTATGCATATATTTTAATGACATAACATTATGGTACGGATCTAATAATGATAATTTTCACAAACTTAAACCACGAGATCATTGACTAAATTTCCATAGAGTTAGATGTAATTACATCATAAAATTTTACCTATTTTTAATTGACAAGTGTGTGCTCTTTCTAGTGATTTTAAACATATTATATATATGTTTACTATGATGCCTCTTAAATCCCTTAGGCTATTCACAATAGATCATATAGTTCTTATAATAAACAATGAATGAATCAAATGATGTTACACTTGAGATGCATATCGTATTTTAAAAGGGTATGCAAAATAGTTTTGCATTTCAATTCACTTTGTGGATCCTCCTAGGAGATAAGAAGCTTACCAACTAATAGGATAACCATTAGGTTGAATTTATATAAGGACATTAAATCGTATGTGCTAAAGGAGTACACTTTAAGTAAATTCATAAAAAGGATATACTAATTTTTGAGATTCAAACACCAAACCTCTTGCAAAGAGGAGGAAAAGCTAATAGTTGCACAACAATAAATAAATAAAGTTAGTTTATCTTAAGGCCATATGGTTCCTTCAAATACTTTAGGGGTCACATGTGCTTTCCTCTATGTGGGTCATAGGTATGGACGCTCAAAATTCACTTTATCTCTTTCAAAATGGAAAAAATAGTGCTTCAAACCTATAACATGCTTGCTAATATCCTAGTGTTTTAATATTACATAATTTTTCATGATATAAGTGGAGTTAACTCATAGTAACTTTTGGTAATGTATGAAATATATATCTAAGCAATTTGGTGCATGAAACATATTTTGAAATACCAAGGATTTTTAACACTAATGTTTTAAATTTAAACATTTTTTTTTTTTAAATTAAGGAGAGAAGATTGCTTCTTTTGTCACTATAAATGGGTAATTATTTTAAATGATTGAAAGATATTTCATAGAATTGGCTCTTATACCATGGAATTTGCAATACTTTTTAATAAAAACTCTTAAAGTATTCATCATCACAATGCCATGCAAAGAGTAAATAGGAAAATTAACAAGAGTATACTAAATATAATATAAAAAGAGAGATAAAAAATAAGAATAAGGGTTGGGTTCCTATAGACACCCCCACATTCTCACATCATAAATTGATATAATGGATCAGTCATTGGGTATATTTACAATGATACCTAATCCCTAAGTAATTGCTAACCTAAGTTGACATAACCTAATTTTTAGATTAAATTACAATATACTAAATTTAGTAAATACATTAATTACAATATAGGTGGCTTAACCAATGTTATAATGGGTAAATACATTCAAAACTATCGATAGGTTTATATAAAAATGAATGTAGGCTTACATAGAAAGCACTCATAGGTTTACACATAGAATGATTCTAGAGATAGATAGAATATACCTATATGATTACATATATAGTAACATAAGAATGTATATAGAATATCTATAGGTTTACATAACACTTTCTTGTAGGCTACTTCAAGAACACTTATAGACACTTTATCATTTTTTATCTTATCCTAATAAGGTTATATTATAGATCTCTATATACTTTGGAACCATTATTTGTAGGATACAAAGCCCAATAGGAAGATTATGAAGCTAATTTATTGATTAAACTATATAGTCAAGATTAAGAATAAAAAGGTATGTTAATAAGATCTAATTGTTCAACAAAGTGTGTTTATTGTAATTCAATAAAGGAAAATTGACCAACAAATCCTAGACTATGCCAAGCTAATATAAAGAATTTTCTTTAATGTATTGGAAATCTAGAACTAAATCTTATCTATATTTTTATTATAGAGGAGCCATTAGACATAGTACATATAATTTTATTTGTAAATTATTGTTGAAAATGCTTCATTAGATTGTTTTGAGCATTGCTATGATATTTTATTTTGGTTTATACTTCTTTAAAACAGGTCAAAAAATTATTTGCAAGCTTGATATTTCTTATAAAAATATATTTTGATTTGTTTCACAACTTTTGGATTTTATGTTTCAATTCTTTATATGTATACTATATTGATAATTAATATAATTTTTTGATGTGATAGCATCTTCTTGGTGGAAGTAATAGTTGGAAAACCATTTAATCGTCCTCCCCAATGCATAAAAAAGGATATGAAAGTGCAAGAAAAATATAGTGGACATAGAAAAATACAAAATAGACAAAGGAAGTGAAAAAGAGTGTCAGGATGAGTAGAGATAAACATATGCAAAGGAGAAGGGTGATTGAGATAAGAAATCAAGCTTGAAGAAGAATATGAAGGATAAGGAAAAGGGTCTTAGAGCTCTTTGCATTATCATCCAAGATAATTGTTTGTTTCATGTTGTTATACCAACACATTAATAAAAAATATATAGTCACATTTCCCATTTACCTCAATATTTATATGAATGTTGAATGTGTAGATTGTTAAAGTTGTACATTGGAAATTTTTATGTGTAGGTCTATATGTTATCAGAGAAAGGTAAAACAAGTTCTTAACCAGGAATCTAAAAGTTTAGAACATTGAGTACTGACCAAAGAGGATAAGAAGTTGTGAATCAACCTTTTCATCATGAAGGTCTATGAGAACTATATCAACAAATGAAATTACCATATTATAAGAGAATTAATTGGTCAATTACTAATGGTGTCAACTCAAACAACAAAAGTTATCATCTTGTAAAATTACAATGAGTGTGATCTTACCATATCAATGAATGTTGTTCATATAAATGAACACATCATTCAATTAGGAAGGATTCATGATTCAAATCAATTTCCATAAAAAACATAGAAAATATGTCATACCATAAATCTATAGACTATCGAAAAATAAACTAAAATATCATATAATGCATTTTCCATACTAATGGGTTGTCATACAATAGACACCACCATACAATGAAGATATTAATTGTCATACAAGGATATTCTTTGAGTTGTATGAGTACTCATATGTGTCATTCACATCATTGTTTCCTCTTAAAATTTATGTGTGTATTCATGTTTATGTTAATCTATTAGTCAAAAATATATAGAGATACCTATTACTATAGTTTTGGTTGCTTCCAAGCTCAATGATAGGTGGAAAACAATATTTTTTGATCCTCATGAAGTGCTTTAAGTACTCAAATCTTGAAATCAAAAGCTTCAAAGCCCAACAAAATACTTGTCTAACACATCATCCACCTCAATATATCTTCTATTTTTTGGTTGACTATGTTTTATACTAATTTTTCTATGTGTGGTAAGCTTGATTCTATAAAGTACTTGCTTTGACCAAGATACAAACGTTTGGAAGGATATCTCTATCGATTGATATACTTTGTTTGAGAGAAAGCTAAAATGGAAGGAAGCTTTATATGACCCCTTTGCTAAAATTGGTAAATCGTTTTAGAGGATCCTCGATAAAAGCGAATGACTCACATGAACGTTGACAGAATATGTTTTGATATCTTTTTGTGAACTCTTTAATATCTTGAAGGCTAATCTAAGGTATACGTATATGTCTCACTCAAACTAATATTAGTTTTACCTTAATTTTTTATTGTGTAAACTCTCTCTTATATAGTTTTTTCAAAATTATAAATTTCCACTTTTATGAAAACAATAATAAATTTCAAAAAAAAAGATAACACTTAATACTTAAAAAAAAAAATACATAAAAATTATAACTAAACATTTTATATTTAACTACTTATGTAAATATCATAAAACTATAGTTTCATACATTCAAAATAATACCTTTAAAAATTTGACAAGGTTTCTCTTATATTTATTTTAGTTATATAAAAAAAATATTACTTTGTATCATAAATCTTATACTCAACTCTTATTATTACTACTATAACCTACCATCCTATTTTGAATTAAATAGGATGACTAATTATCATATAGATATGTGGTGAGCCATCAACCCATACTAAAATAAAAACCTTGGTTAAACATTAGCTAACATAAAAAAATCCTTCGAATCGGTTCTTAAAATTTTAATGTTATTATTAAATTAGTCTTTAAAATCTTCATTGTTACTTTGAACTATTAGTCACACTACTGGAGTCTATTCTTTATGCGTGGGGCCAGTCAAATGCTAGGCTACATTAAATGGCAGGAAAAATATTTTTTAATTTGTACGGTATAATGCAAGATCATTTAACACCTCAGGTCAAAAATGGGGTTCTTTATAATTTATTAATTATGATGGTTTACTTCATTTTATTTTATTGTTGATGGAAAATATTAACTTCATAAAAATATATAAATATAATCTAACTTTTTTATAATAATACTAAAAAAAAATTAATATAATCAACCTTTTCTTAACAAAAAAAAATTGGGTCTCTATATAATCTAATTAATGAAAGCAAAGGCTGAGGATTAAAGATTAAAGATTTAGAGGTACACAGCATTTTGTGGCTCTAATTAATGAAAGCAAAGGCTGAGGATTAAAAATTTAAAGGTACACAGCATTTTGTGGCCCTGAACATTCTGTTCAGCATTATCTAAATAAGAAACCATTCATTTCGAACCTTGTAGTAAAATAGGATTATAAGTAGCTTTATACCATGCATGAGGACCAAGTAGAAAGCGAATTGGGTTCGTTTCAGCCAATGTACAGTCCCCCTAGGCAGGCAAATATTACCTTCTAGCATCTTTTCAAGATTGGAAAATAATACCGCTAGGTTGGATATCTAGCACAGCTTTTAATAACATTCTTCTCATGCACAACATCTATGGTCCTTGGAAATAAGGAACTAGCGTTTGCATCATGTTTATATATATAGTATTATAAAAATATATATTTTCAGAGATTTTTTTTAATAAACATTCAAAATAATATAGGGTTACATGGTGGGAATATGACTATGGGGTCACATGGTGGGAATGTTGACCACAACATGTTGTTGGTGAGATAAAATTTAAAACATATTATAAATGATTGAGAATCATAGGCCTAACAAAAAAATATTGAATTTAAAAAAATAATAATAATAATTTAATATAAATTATAAAAGATTGATAATCATAGGCCTAACAAAAAGATATTGAATATTTATAAAAATAATAGAAAATTTTCAAGGAGGACGAAGGTTAAGATTATAAATGTAAAAAGACAAGTTAAAAATATTATTTAATTATTATGTATAAAGAAAGTTGAAAAACAAACAAAACTACGACTGTTAAGAACTGTTAAGAATTGATAAAACCATAATATAAGTTCTTTTATAATGGTTTTTTTAATGTATGAACATCAATGTTTTTATAACTTTTTTTTTTTTTGGTAAGTAAGAGAATATTATAATTAACACCGGGTTTTAACTGGTTGACCCAAAACCATTTTACAAAATAGGGTCCACTGACCAACTGGACAAAGGCCAAGCCCTAAAAGTTTAAGCGACAACAAAAATGGCCAAGACCTACTCTTCCAATAGAATACGGCCAAACTAAACTATGGAAGCCTAATATTATGGCCATCAGAAAAGAAAGACGCAAAAAAGAACTAACAAAGACAAAAACTAATCATGCAAGCACCATGCAGAGTAGCTTGTGCCCATATAAAAATAATAGAATATGGTCAAAAAAAAAAAAAAAAAAACATCCCATAGAATGGACAGCCAAGAGGCCAAGCAGTCTTCCTTGTAGTCCTCATCTAACTTCTTATCATCGTTCTTGCCATCATATTTAGATTTTGCCTTTGACTCCTTGTGCCCCCGGAGCTAGCGGCTATAAAACGAGAAGATTTAAGGAATCACACAAATCAACGATTGCACCGATGAGGCCGAGACAGGACTCTTCAAGCTGGTTGATACTTGTTGGAGGTGATGAAATTGTCATCTTCTCCAAGACTATTATGGTGGGGTGTGGTGCCTCATTGTCAGGGATCTCCAACACTTTGTTATTTCTTGCTAGGGCCTTTTTGCGACATCGAATCCAAACACACCTTGGGAAATACTTGAGGCCAAAGCAGATTTTTCCCATGCATGAATTTGTAGATAAAAAACCTATATCAGTGCCCCACCAGTGCCAAAAAACACTAGTCACATGAACAAAAAAAACAAATATGACAAAATCCATTATAAGGTTCAAATTTTTTTTTTTTAAAAATGCCCCCATTTTCTGTCATTGATCCACTTTGAGCCTTCCAATCTAAATTTTTTCATTATCTATCACCATTGAGACTGCATGAGGAAGATTTTCAGTCCACGTGATCAAATTTGCTGCTACAATGCCTTCATTTGCCGACCTATCGGCTGCCATGTTTGCTTCCGGAAGGTATGCAAAATTATGGCCTCGGGTCGGTCATGAATTAGAGCCCTTGCTTCATGGATGTAGTCATCAAATCTCCAAGGAGCTCTCTTAGTGTTCTTTAGAAGATTTATAATAATAAGAGAATCACCTTCCACCAACCGTTTCCCTGGATAATTCTCTGCCACCTTGAGGCTCCTCCAAAGCTGCCCTTGCTTCGACCACATTGTTAGTTTGAGCTCCAAGATGTTCTGCAAAAGCTACAAGCACCTCACCCTTGTGGTCTCTAAGTAAGCCACCGACCCGACTTCACACGGGTTGCCCCTAGATGCCCCATCAAAATTTAACTTAATCCACCCTAGGGGGGGTGGGGTCCATGTGATCATGGTTCTAGGACAGACTTGAGGATGATTGAGGCCATCGGTGAGAGGTAAGTTTAATGACCGGCCTAATGAAGCTTCAAAAGGATTTGGAGGTCTAGATGCTGGAGGCACTAAACAAGTATTCTCATTAGCATATGCTAAAATTTTTGACGGGACGAGAGGATGAGTGAGAAACCTTATCCAAGAAGGCCCGACGATTCCTTTCCAACCATATCTGCCACAAGTAGTGATGAAGGCGGATCTTCCACATATACCTAAGACGCCTATTCAAAAATGGGGAAGGCCACTTGGACAAATAAGTCAAAAATGGACTGAGGATGGACCCAATAAATATGAAACACTTGTAACGAGACCTAACAAGATTGAGACAGAAAAATTACAATACCGAAACAAATGATCAATAGACTCCCACTCAGACATACAAAGATAACACCTATTAACAACAATCACACCTCTTTTTATTAAGTTATCCATGGTGAGGATCTTATTTTGGATGGCCGGCCATGCAAAAAACCCAACCTTCGGAACAATGCTTTTGGGCCAAACTTCCAAGTGAGGGAAAGTAGGTTCATCATTATCAATAAGCATCGGATAAGCGGTCTTGACGAGAAAATTCCCCATTGTCTGAAGCTTCCCGGATAAGCTGGTCCTCAAGAATGCCAGAAGGGAGTAAAGACTGTTTTAATTCATTCTCCAGTATTATTGATGCCCCTGGTAGATCATTATTCATTATTGGCTTCCATACCCTTCTATTGTTTGACAAAGTAATAAAATCTGCAACTTTGGTACCAAAAACTTCAATTGTCCAAGCTCTAAGGGTTGAAATGATGGGAGTCTGCGAGAGAGGGGATAGTCCTTTAACCATTTGTGGTCCCAAAAATCAATGTTTCTTCCATTTCCCGGTTTCCAACGTAGCCCTTTGCTTAGCAAGTTTTTAGTTTGAAGGATTGATTTCCAAAAAATTGATCCCCTGGGAGGAAAGGAATAACTTAAGAATTCAATTTCTTGCAAATACTTTCTTCGATTATAGTAATCCATTCCGCATTTGCATTTGTCAAAAGACGCCATGCTTGTTTGGCCGGGAGGGCCATGTTTAAATGTTGTATTCTCCTTAGCCCAATACCTCCAAACTCCCTTGGTTTGCAAACCCTATCCCAGGACACCAAGTGAAAGCGGCTGCTTAGATTCAGAACCAGTCCATAGGAACCTCTTCCGGATCTGTTCAATTTTAGTGTAGACACTTGTAGGAGCTTTAAAAACAGAGAGAAAGTAGACAGGGGATGCTTTGAATGGAAAACTTGGTGAGAAGCGCCTTGCCGGCTTGAGATAACAAATTCCCTTTCCATCCGACCCGACTTCCTCTGAATTCTTTCAATTACATTAGTCCACATGGAATCGGTAGCTCGCTCTGTAAATAAAGGAAGGCCTAGGTATGTGGATGGAAGAGTAGACACCGAGCATCCAAGAATCCTAGCAATCTTAATCCGCACTACGAATGGGAGTGTTAAAGAAATAAATTTTACTCTTTGAAAAATTTACCTTTTGCCTCATGACATCCTCATATAGCTCTAGAATATGTTTTATGACCTTAGCCTCAAAAACCGATGCAAGAGTTAACAACAAAGTATCATCCACAAAGCTGTTCATGTGTAGCTCGCTGTGTTTGTGATGATGCTTTAATTTCTGAAATAAGACCAATATTACAGGCGGCTTTGATTGTCCTCCCAAGGGCTTCAGCCACAATGATAAACAACATGGGAGAGATAGGGTCACCTTGCCTTAGGCCCCTTTTACTTTGAAAGTATCCAGCGGGAGCACCATTAACAAGGACTGAAAACCAAGGTTTCATAAAACATCCTTCCAAAAGCTTGATCCATTCATGATGAAAACCAAATTTCCGAAGAATGGCAGAGACAAAACTCCGGTTTATGCGGTCATAAGCCTTGTTCATATCCGGCTTGAGAGCAAAAGCGAGGTTTTTAGTCCGGACTACCGAATGGAGGGCTTCATGAACTGTTATGACCCCATCAAGGATGGACCTTCCAGGGACTGAACTGCCTTGACAAACATCAATAAACATAGGAAGGATCTTCCTCATTCTATTTGCAATTGCCTTGGTCAAAATTTTATAAACAACATTACAAAGGCTAATAGGTCTAAAATCCATCATAGATCTAGGAGTAGGAATCTTTGGGATTAAAGCAATAAAAGTGGAGTTAAAACTTCTTGGAATATGCTTTGTGGACTGAAATTCCTTGATAGTAGCACATACATCAAAACCTACAATATCCCAAAAAGCCTGAAAAAAACGAGGTGAAAACCCGTCTGGACCTGGAGATTTATCAGGGTTCATTGAGAAGAGGGCCTCTTTGATTTCTTCATCCGTGAAAGGCTTAATTAACTTCCCATTCAAGTCATCAAAAATTAAATGAGGAATATGGTAAAGCATTGATTACGAAGCTAAGGCGAAGCTGAAATGTTCTTCTCCTAAAAGATTACGAAAATAGGAAAGCGCTTCATTTCGATTTCATTAGGACTAGAAAGGAGTGATCCATCATCTCTAACAAGTTCTTTAATTCTATTGTGGCTTCTGTTCCTTAAGGTAGATGCATGAAAAAATCTTGTGTTGGCATCACCTTCTTTTAGCCAAGTAGCTCTAGACTTTTGCCGCCAAAAAGTCTCCTCGCGAGCTAGAACATTATGGTACTCGGCAAGGGATTTCTTTTCATCTGCTTGTAGGGAAGGGTCTGGCAATCCCTCTTCAAGTTTTTTCTCAATGGTTGATAACCTTTCAGAGATGGCTTTCTTGTTTTCAAAAATATTTCCAAAAATTTCCTTATTCCAGATCCTTAGATTTTCTTTCACCACTTTAAGTTTATGTGCTAATCTGAATGAAGGCACATCACGACAAGAATGCTGCCACCACTGAGAAATTTTGTCTCTGAGATCAGGGTGGTGCATCCACATAGATTCAAACCTAAAAGGCCTTTTGAATTTTGGAGTCTCTTCAATTTCTAGTAAAATCGGGTTGTGGTCAGACCCAATGCGAGGCAAGGACAACAGATTTGCATCCCCAAAAGATTGTATTGCTTCTGGTGACAAAAAAAACCTATCAAGCTTTTCCATTATAAGTTGATTTCCAAACCTCCTATTGCTCCAAGTAAATTTAGCATTTTTTAATTTGACATCCAATAAATTGTTGTTGTTGATGAAATCTTGAAAGTCCTCCATACTTCTTGTTGGAATTCCTACTCCCCCTTTTTTATCAGAGGGGTAAAGAGGGGTATTAAAGTCCCCCGCCACTATCCATGGGATATCCTGAAAAGCTTCCTTGAAATGACTGAGTAAATTCCATATATCAGCTCTCCCAGATATAGAATTAGGGGCGTACACATTTGTTAATATCCAAGAAAGGTCATTAACCTTATCCTTAAAAATAATGCTCATTACCCTTTCCCCCAATTGAATAACCTTGCCTTCCACCTTCCCTCGGATTCCGGATACAAAGAAGACCACCCGAGGTTCCATTGGCTTTGCAAAAAATTGCTTCTCCATTTTTCCAGATATTGAGGGCAATTTTTCTAGACAAAACTTCATCGACTTTAGTTTCTTGCAAAATAAGAATAGTGGGATCAAAATCTCTTCTTAAATATTTGACTAACCGCTGTTTAGGAAACTCTCTTGTAACGGGATCAAAGTGGGATCTTAAATGTTTTTATAACTTCAATTGAACGATTTTACGATATAATTGGAAACTCTCTTGTAACGGGATATTATGTAATGAAGAGATATGAAGAATGCATGTTAAGCATTTGAAAATGTAAAGGAATTATAAATTTAGTGTATATTATCTTATGAAATGAATTATTGACATCTAAAATATTTGGTTAGAAGATTTTTTTAAGTTTAGAAGTATTTTTGTTGGAAGCATCATTTTCTTGTTTAGTTGGAAAAAAAAATTCATTTTTTTTTGTTTTGTTTTTAGATGGTCCTTGCAAAATGTCTTCTTGTTTAGTTGTTCTGAGATAGTTTTTTTTTTTCTGTATTTATTGTAAAAGGTTTGGGAATCCTTTCAAAACCCTTTTCTTCAACCAATGAGAAAAATTTTTTTATGTACAATCAGTTTATTAGATGATGTTATTTTAAATTTTACATATAACACAACAAATAATATATTTTGCATGCATCTTTCAAACAAAACTAACTATCATAGTTTTTCTTTTCTAACTCATTAGCTTTTAAAACACAAGAAAAATAAAATTTAAAATTCTCTAGACATAAATCTAGATGAATAAAATTACAAAATCATGTACATGATTGATAACTCTTCATTCATGAAGATATTCGGTTATTTAAACATGGAATAATGTAAATTTTTTCTCTTTAAATTGATTAAAATGTATTTTTTTTAATTCTCTATCCACCAATTTTGAAAAATAACATCAAAGAATTACAAGTATAATTAACAAGACTGTGTACATAGTATTGTTTTGTTATATATAATAATTTTCTATATTTTAATCTATATACATATAAATTAATTTTGTATTAGATATAGAAGGGGTTTTGAAAGGGTCCCCAAACCTTTTACAACAGGAGAAGCCCTACAAAACATGGCCTAATACCAACAATACAGGGACAAGAACAATTATAAAGCACTACAAATGGTCACTCATCACCAAGTGAACAAGCTACAACTTGATACAAGAAATAAAATTAGAATGATTTTGGTGAGAATCCTACCAACCAACACTCCCACATGGTTGTTCTACAAAACCTTTCTTCATAAACAGTAAAATATTATAAAACATCAAGAAGCATGCATCGCTAAATCTAATTAAAGAATGCCTTCAAGAAATTTTTCTCTTGAAATAGACAGACCATTGAGACTTATACCCAAGTTTATCATAAGGTCAACGTGGTAGTTTCCTTCTTTGAAGATATGCTTTATCTCCCTATCCTCTCTATCCTAAATAATCCACCTAGATTCCATAATCACAGCCTCAATGTTTCAACCAGAATCGAATCACCTTTGACCAAGTTTATAATATTAAGCAAGTCTCCTTCAATGAAAACTTTTTGGTACCCCATCTTCTCCACAAGTAGGAGATCTTTGTAAAGGACTCTGGCCTCTACAATATGGCAAGTCTAGATATCTAATAATTTAGCGTACACCAAGAGAAACCCACCTTTGTCATCCCTAAGCATCCCACCAATGCTAGCATTACCAGGATTATCCTTTTAAGATCCATCAAAGTTTAAACCAACTCATAGAAGGAGGTTCCCACCTCACAAGGGCTTGGGGATTAGTATTAGGGAGACTAACAACCCTATTGCTCTGTTGAAACCTAATTTTCCTTTCAAGCTTAGTCTCTTCAAATATGTTCTCCTCCAAAGCTAGAGTGGATACAATATCTAGTGTGGAATCCAAGGCTCTAGTGAAAATAGAGACAAGATCTCTTTTGTTATTTTAAAAAATTCTACTATTCTTCTTGGTGTAAACTCAGCTACAAGAGACCAACAAAATGGACTCCAATCACATAACACAAATGCAATAATGGAAGAAAACTGTCAATTGATATTCTTCTCATTCCTGAATTCACACCCCTTATACAAAAGATTACAATCCATCATATAGCAACCAAAAACCAAAGAAACCCTAAATAAACCCTAAAAATATTATTTTCTAAAAACTGCTAAAAATATATCTTTTTCCTAAAAATTGCTAAAATAGAAATGAGTCGGATTGTGCCCAAATTTTGTGCACACATCCCTCTTACAATAATTAACCTTAATTTAAAATATTAGATCTCAAATTATGGTATAAAAAAAAACAATTAACTTCTAATAGCCAAAAAAACCTAAAAAACCCGAGAACCTATTCTAAAAGCTAATTTTGGGGCACTAGATGCTGGAGTTAGGTCCCGAAAACATGATTTTTAGAGGTTCAAGTGCATGAAATATGGCCTGATGCATAACACCCACATGGAACCACATGTTAAATTTCAAGGAAAACAGGCGTACAATTCACAAGTTATGGCTCCGGTAAGGTGCATCATTCTCCTATGGTGAAAAAGAACTTAGCTCCTGCGAGTTCAGCTGAATTAAAATCCTATAGATTTTGGTTATCAATTTTATTTAGCTCTGACTCTAAAACCCAAGTGTTATCTGACTGTTGTAATCCTTACCACTAAACCAAGAATTTGTTGTAGCTCCCATGTCTGGTGGTGATCACCTTCTTATCGAGCACCTGTACAACTCTATATTTTTTCTTCTTAGGCATCTGTCATGCCCAATTTTTTGTCTCCTGTAATTTGCTATCCTCCGTAGTACCAAGATACTGAAATAAATCAAAAACATTAAAAATGGGTGAAATTTCAAATTCATTAGATAGTTCCACTTTATAGGCATTATCATTGATCTTCTTCAAAATCTTGCATGGCCCAATTTTCTTAAGTTTTAGTTTTTTATATGTCCCCTTAGAAAATATTTCTTTCCTAAGATGAACCATGACCATATTACCCTCTTCAAACACTTTCACCCTTCTGTGTGCATCAGCAAACTCTTTGTAGTGAGCATTACTACTCTATAATTTTTCCCTCACTAACTCTTGCACTTTCTGGATATGCTCAAAAAATGCTTCTGCATCATCACTAACTTGTTCCCCAATTGGTAACTCAACCAAATCTAATACACCTCTAGGATTTTGACCATAAATAATTTGAAAAGAAGATTTACCTGTTGACCTGTTCACTGAACTGTTGTATGTAAATTCAGTTTGTGACAAGGCTAAATCCCATTTTTTTGGTTTTTATTCAACTATGCATCGTAAGAGGTTTCCCAAGCTTTTTTTCACTACCTATGTTTACCCATCGGTCTATGGGTGGTAAGCACTACTGAACTACAACATGGTATCCAAATTTTTCCACAACGTCCTCCAAAAGTGACTCAAGAACTTAGTAGCCCGATCAGAAGTAATAGTCTTTGGAACACCATGCAACCACACAATCTTGTCAAAGAATAAGACTGCAATCCTAGTTGCATCATTAGTATTTTGACAAGAAATAAAATGCACCATTTTGTAAAATCTATCTACCACAACAAAAATTTAATCCTTACCCCTCTGTGCCTTGGGCAACCCCAACACGAAATCCATACTCAGATCGGTCCATGGTCCTGTAGGAACTGGAAGTGGTATATACAACCCTGTATTTTTTGCATGGCCCTTAGCCATTTGACATACTCTGCATATAGATACAAAATTGATTATATCTCTCTTCATTTTTGGCCAATAGCACTTCTCCTCTACAAGAGTGGTAGTTTTGGCTACTCCAAAATGACCAGCCAAACCCCCACTATGTAATTCCCTCAAGATGTTCTCTCTCATAGAGCCATTGGGAATGCATAATCGATTACCCTTAAAAAAGTAACCATTATGTAAAAAATACTCTTCAAAAATGGTACGGGACTCGCCCCCTACCACACTTTTGCACTATTGCACAATATTCCCAAAATCTACATCATATTCATACAGATCTTTAATCCCCTCAAATCCTACCACTTCATTCTCCATAGTGGTCAACAACAAGACTATCCTCAATTCATCAACAACCTTATTCTATTTTCTTGACTTGTGTTTTAGGACAAATGCATACTATTGGAAAAATGAAACCCATTTGGCATTCCTACTATTTAAATTGTTTTGAGAATTGACATACCTCAATGCTTCATGATCAATAAACAACACAAACTCCTTTGAGATTAAGTAGTGCCTCCAATGTTGCAATGCTTGCACAATTGGATAAAATTCCACATCATATGTAGAATAATTATTCCTTGCATCATTCAGCTTCTCACTAAAATATGCTACAGGTCAGCCCTCTTGACATAAGACACCACCAATTCCAACAAATGAGGCATCACAATCAACCTCAAATACCTTACTAAAATCTGGTAACACTAGAACAGGGTCTTCTAACACCTTCTTCTTCAAGAGTTCAAAACTCTCTATTGCTATCATAGTCCATACAAACTCTTTCCCCTTCATGCACTCAGTTATAAGGGCAACTATACTATTGAAGTTCCTGATAAACTTTATGTAAAAGGTAGCTAGTCCATGAAAGCTCCTTACTTATGTTATATATAGTGGAATAGGCCATTGTAGAATCACCTTCACTTTCTCATCATCCATCCTCATGCCATCTCTCGAGATTACAAATCCCAAAAACACTAAACTATCTTGAAGAAATCTACATTTCTCTTCAGGTTGACATACAATTTCTCCTTCCTGAGCACGTCTAACACTAATTTCAGGTGTAACAAATGGTCTTCTTCACTTTTACTATAAATAAAAATATCATCAAAATACACAACCACAAAATTACCATTATATTCTCGTAGTACTCTGTTCATCAACCGCATAAATATACTGAGTGCATTAGACAACCCAAATGGCATCACCATCCACTCGTACAATCCATATTTTGTCTTAAAATTTGTCTTCCATTCATCCCCTTCTCAAATTTTGATCTGGTAGTAGCCACTCCGCAGATCAATTTTACTAAAGTATTTAGCTCCAGCCAATCCATCCATCATGTCATCCACTCTCGATATAGGATACTAATACTTTATTATGATTTTATTTATGGATCTATTGTCTACACACATTTACCATTCACCATATTTCTTCGGGGTCAGCAATGCTGGAATCGCAAATGGAATCATACTCTCCCTAACTAATCCCTTCTTTATCAACTCTCTCACTTGCCTACTCAACTCTGCATTCTATTTTGGGTTCAACTAATAAGCTGCTTGATTTGGGAGCACTGATCCTAGAATCAAATCCATGTGATTTTGGATATCCCTTTTTGGTGGTAGCCCATATGGTAACTCCTCTGGTGTGATATCTTTATATTCACTTAGAAACTTAGCTGTTCCTGTAGGCATAACCACTTCCTCTTTTTCTATCTTCCTAGCTATTAAGGCATAATAGAAGGTAGCGTCCCTGATCTCTGAAAGAAACTCCTTCAGCATAAACAATCTCTCACTAGGCCCATCCTCCTTCAAAGGTACAAGAACTACCTTTACACCATCCTTCGAGAATGTATAAGTATTCTTTCTCCCATTATTGTTAGTATCCCTATCATACTACCAAGGTCTTCACAATAGAATGTGACATGCATCCATCGAGATCACATCACACCACACTTCATCCTTGTAAGTGCTCCCAATTGAAAATTTAATTAAACACCTTTGATCTATTGTTACCTCATTCTCCTTCTTAACCCATGAGATACGATATGGATAAGGATGTTTTTCACATTTCAGGTGTATTTTATCAACCATGATATTTGACACCATATTCTCACAGCTACCACCATCAATGACAATGTTACATACCTTCCCTCCTGATGTACACCTTGTTCAAAATATGTTCATTCGTAGCCAAGAATATTCACCATCTATGGTCTGCCCCTTTTCTTTGCTCTGCACCATCTATTTCTTAGGAGCAATCAACGTCCTCCTTATCATAAGTGCTTCCCCCATGTTAGCAACAACTTCATCCTCATCCTGCTCTTCCATCTCAACCAGATTGACCCTTCCTTGTCCTCCTTGACCTCTTTCTTGGACATCACATTGGGGACACTCAAATGCCCTCACCACATCCATAACAGGTATATGACCTCCTCGGATCATTCCTATTTCGTCCACCATCGTAACCTTTACCTCGTTGGTATCCTCTTCCTCTAAGATTTTGTCCATATTCTTCTTGTTTAGCAGGTATTGAGGATTCTCCCTTGAGAAAATTAGATCCACTTCGACCCCGACCTGAATAGGGTGTGAATCCCTTCTTACCTCTTCTATTAATACTTTTCAATTTCTCCTCCGCCTTGAGGGCCATTTGATATGCATCGTCCACTATAATAGTGCGATGCATGCTCATCTCATCTTGAATAGCAAAACTTAGGCCATTTACATATCTGGAAGCCTTTTGGTCCTTCGTCTCATTGTGCTCCACTCGAATGGATAGCTTGTAGAATTCATTAGTATAGTCCTCAATGCTTTGATCCTTTTGTCGAAGATTTTGAAATATATGAAATAGGGTTTGGGAGTAGTCTACAGGTATAAATTTTTCCTGTAACTTCTTCATCTTTGTCCAATCCCTGATCTTTTCCTTTCCATTCCTCTGTTGTGTAGTTTGTAAATGATCCCACCAAATCAATGCATGTCCCTTAAAATTTGTGCATGCGAGCTTAAACTTCTTCTCTTTAGCAAGATTACTCCATTCAAAATATTTTTCTAGGGTATTGATCCAATCGATCAACTCCTCCGATTTCAATCCACTAGCATACTCAGGAACCTCAATATTAATCCCATCTCGATTCCCCTTAAGACCCTCTAAAGCTCGTATCAGTCAATTTTCAAAATCATGCCCTTCTTCCTATGGGCTCTCTGGTTCTCCTTCTGCGTGGACCTCAAATCCATGTTCCTCAGGTATATTTTCATCATCAGATCCTTGATATGCACGTGCCCTAGGACGTCTCTCTCCCATGTGATCAATCACACCAGTCAGTCGTGCTATTTCTGCATTTAGATCCTCAATATGCCTATTCATCTGGGTATATATTCTAGGTGGCATCTTCCCTTCACTAGTGAGATCACACCCATTCTAATACAAAATGGTGTAAACTCAGCTACAAGAAACCAACAAAATGGACTCCAATCACATAACACAAATGTAATAATGGAAGAAAACTGTCAATTGATATTCTTCTCATTCCTGAATTCACACACCTTCTACAAAATATTACAATCCATCATATAGCAACCGAAAACCAAAGAAACCCTAAAGAAACCCTAAAAATGTATTTTTTCTAAAAACTGCTAAAAATAGATCTTTTTCCTAAAAACTGCTAAAAATAGAAATGAGTCGGATTGCACCCAAATTTGGTGCACACATACCTCTTACAATAATGAACCTTAATTTAAAATATTAGGTCTCAAATTATGGTATACAAAAGATACTAAACTTCTAACAACCAAAAAAACCCAAAAAACTCAAGAACCTATTCTAAAAGCTAATTTAGAGGCACTAGATGTTGGATTTATGTCCCAAAAATA
The DNA here is from genome assembly GCA_028583015.1 of Wollemia nobilis. Classification (NCBI taxonomy): domain Eukaryota; kingdom Viridiplantae; phylum Streptophyta; class Pinopsida; order Araucariales; family Araucariaceae; genus Wollemia; species Wollemia nobilis. Next base: position 2,640,820 of record JAQPPZ010002410.1, on the reverse strand, counting down.
TGATTTTTGGAGTTTCAAGTGCATCGAAGATGATTCTTATGCATAACACGCATGCGGAACCACCTGTTAAATTTCAAGGTAAATGGGCATACGGTTCACAAGTTATGGCTCCGACAAGGTGCATCACTTCTCCTTCCACACCCACCAAAAAAGATGTAGGAAATAGAAGTTCCAAAAATATTTCAACCATGGAGAGTAAAAAGGAGATGACCATTGAGCATATACATCAACAAGAAAAATCAGCACCACCCAACTCAATCCCAAAAAATAAAAAATAGAGTTAATAAATTCCATAGAGAACAAGCATTGAAAGAATAAATGGATTGTCTATTCCTCATTAGCACCACAAAGGTAAAAAAAAATTGACATCAACAAACCTATTTTTTTAATATTTTTAATGATAAAAATTTTATTCTAAGTTGCTAACTAGAAAAATATATTTACCTTTAGTGTTAGACCCTTAATCCATGCTTTGAAAGGTGGGACCCATAGAGGAGTCTTGACAACCAACAAATTGTAGGTATACTTTATTGAAAAGGATACATTATATTTTTGTGCCAAAAATATCTCATTCTCTTTATTTATCTATTTAATGACTAGAAACTTCAATTTATTAGCAATAAGAATCCAAAATTCAAGTTTCACATTGTTGAGAATAGTCTGTTCTAATGAATCAAACCTTCAACCCATTGACCACCTTGATATATTTAACCACCTTATATCCAAAGATCAATCTGGACCTAGGCTTCAAATATGATAAATTTGGAATCTACACAAGGATTTGGTTTATTAGCCAAATATATTTCTAGAAATCAATCTTAATTCCATCATCCAACCTCCACTTACAACCTTTGGAGACTAGCACCATTGAATTTGGAAAACTTAACCAAAAGGCTAAACTAGAAGTTGATAGAGGATAAACAAGTTAAAAATCTTCTTGTCTCAAATATTTGGCTAACAAAATGTTGATCCAACTAGTTTTAGTTTGAATTACCAACTTCCGTCCCTATTTTCCAACTAAATTCCTATTCATATTCTTGATGTTACAGAGACCTAATCCACCATAATTTTTTAGGTTTGCATACTTACTCCCATCCAAATAATTAAAATTTTCTCTTCTCATAATACCTAGACCAAAAAAGTGACTTCTAAATATGTTCAATCTTTGAAAGAATCTTGTTAGGAACTTTGAACATAGAGAAGAAGAAAGTTAGAAAAGTTTGAAAGTAGAATTTACTAGGGTAGCATTTTTCACTTGATTGAGAAGGAATCCTTTCTACCAGACCAAATTCCTCTACAATATTTCCACCATAGGTTCCCAAAACAAATCCTAGATCCTACCCTTAACAAAAGGTATTCCAAGGTAAATATATGGGATGACATCCATTTCTCAATCTAAGATGCGAGAAATTATCCTCTATCTCACTAAGGGAGTATTTAGAAAGATGAATATTCTTTTTATATAATTTATCTTTTGCCTAGCTATAATTTTAAATACCTCCAATATTCCTTTTAGCATATTTACTTGGGGAACTGAAGCAATGAGGGAGAGTAGAACATCATTTACAAATTGGTGATGATAAATAGGATGCACTAGTAAAGTTGACTTAATACCTTCCACAAAGGGTTCTAACTTGATAGCCCTACTTAGAGCTTCCACCATTAAGATATAGAGGTAAGGGTAGAAGGGGTCCCCTTGGCTAATGCCTCTCATAATTGAAAAATAACCTATTGGGGACTCATTTATTAAGAGTAAAAACTTGGCAAAAGAGGATAAATTTTATCCAACTTCGGAAAAAATAAAATTTTCCAAAACCTTTACCAAAACATCCCATGAAATCCTGTCACAAGCCTTGTTCACATCTAATTGCAGGAAGAGACTAGCTCTGCTAATTTTATCATCTTAATTAAGGATTTCATGAAGAACTATGATATTATCTAGGACTTGTCTCCCTGGCATAGATCCACTTTGGGCTGAATCAATCAAGGTTGGAAGAAAAGATTTTAGTTTGTTAACAAGGGCCTTTATCAAAAAAATTTAAATAGTGCTACATAATTTGATGGATCTAAAGGTACCAAAATCCTTTGCACAAACATTCTTGGGGATCAGAGTTTAAAATATAGAATTCACTCCAAACGGGATATGATTGGTGTTTTGGACCTCCTAAAGGGCATCATAAATATCCTTCCCCATAATATGCCAATACTTATAGGAAAAGAGGGGGTGAAACCATTAGAACCAGGAGCCTTCATTCCTTCCATCACAAATATAACACTTCTAACTTCCTCATCACTAAAGGGATATATAAGGGATTGATTCAAATCAGTTGTGACAAGGTTTGCAATACTACCAAGCAACTTATTTTGGGCTTCCTCGTTACAAACCTCTTCTACCCTAATCATATTTTTGAAAAAATCCAAAAAACCAACTTTTATATCGTAAATGTGAGTAGCACTAGATCCATCAACTTTTTGAATTTCTCTAATCCTATTGGTACTTTTGTGCTTCAAGGCCATGATGTGAAAAAACTTGGAATTTTTATCTCCCTCCTTTAGCCAAAGTGCCATGGACTTCTATTTCCACAAAATTTCCTCCTTGGCAATAGTGTTATGAAATTTGGCCAACACCTCTATTTATTTGTATCTAATATCATGAGATTGATTTCCAATTTATATCTCAAATTCAATAGCTTTCAATTGTCCTTTTAGGTCTTTCTTATTTTTAAAAATATTCCCCAAAACCCTTCTGATCCATTCTTTAAGGTTGTTTTTAAAAACTCTAAGCTTCACCACTATTTTGGAAAGGCCAAAGCCTTGGACTCTTTTTGGAAAGGCCAAAGCCTTGGACTCTTTTTGACCACAATTTTCTAATTTTAGTTTCCAAATAAGGATGAAGGCACCACATTACCTCAAATTTGAATGGACTAAGGAATTGGATTTCTTTCTAATCCACTTAAAAACATAAGGGGTTATAATTGGAGCCATTTCTAGATAGATAACAAAGAGATATATTTCCAAATAGTAGAAGGTACTCCTTGGAGTCAAGAAGCTTGTCCAACGTGATTTGGATGATTTGGTTACCCACTCTCTTGTTGCTTTAAGTATACCTTGAACCCTTCAACTCAACATTTGATGGCTCATTACCATTCACAAAATCTGCAAACTCTTCCATGCTTTTCAATATTGGGGGGTTTCCTCATTTTTTATCTAAAAAATAGAGGGGAATAAAATTCCCTCCTAGGCAGTACATTTCTTGAGCAAAAATCCTTATCATGGAACTCAAAGTTTGCCAGGACAAGTTATAACTAGGCTTAGAGATTCATGCATATACATTAGTCATAACACACCTTTTATTACTTTCTCTATTGTATAAGAGAATATTAATAATCCTATCCAAGGAAGAAATTACAAAGCCCTCAAACTTGTTGACATCCTAGAGTCAAAGGAGGCCCCTAGAGGAACCATTGGTTGGACTAACAACAAAATGGGCTTCTTTCCAAATAATTCTTCTAACAACTTCTACATATTGACCATCCAACTTGGTTTATTGCAAGAAAATGATATCAAATAAAATTTCTTTGTGCATGGAAGCGACCACCCATTGTTTATAAATCCCATTCAAGACCCTAACATTCTAAGAAAGACAATTCATTTATGAGATTTAGAATTCAATTTCTTTTCCCTAGATACCCCATGGTTACTGTAGCAAAAATATTCTAGTTTTAGTTGTTTTACTCCTAAAACCTTAATTTTTCAAGTTTGAGTAGAGCTTTATATCCATTCATGATCTCATAATCTATTTCTCTCTTCTCATAGACTTGTTAGGAGGACTTCCTAGATTTTTCTCAACACCAACCTCCACGTTACATTTTATTTATCTTTTGGTTTTAGGACCCAAAGAACCTTTCTATATATAGGTCTTTGGGGAGCTAATCAAAGACCCTACCTCAGGGGTCACTAACTAAATCATAGGATTATCAAGAGCAGAACAAATACAAATCCTATCAAAGAAATTATGAATAAGAGTCTTAGAAATAATATTTTTAATGATATCCAATTAATATACCTTAGTAACACCAAGCTTTGAGGTTATGTTCTTCTCCTTATATGCCTTATCAATTACCACTAGGTTGGCTAGGGTCAATTCTGAGGGTTAAAAAATATCCTCCACTATAGCCTTCAACTTTTGAACCTCGTTCGTTTGGGGCTAAGCTTCTCCTTTCCCCACCTTTGAGAAATTACCATATAAATTCTTTGAGGGCACTCAACTCAAGTTCTCCTTCTACATCTATTTCATTTTTTCATATCTCTTTTCTTTATTTACGTATACCTTGAGGAAACATTGGTTCACTTGGAGATCTATTTTTCTATAGAAAATCATTGGGTTGACCTATTTTCATAAATAATGGGTTGGTCCCAAGTATCCAAGAACAAGATAGGCTTGATATAAGAGGGAATATTTACCTCTAGATCTTTCATAACACACATTCTTGCATACACCATTCTTTATTTAGCTTTGGTTATTATATTGATAATAAGGAGATCCTCCATAGCCTTGGCCACATATCTCAACCCATATTCATGCCAAATATAGTAATAGAGGATAAGGAGACAAACCCACATAGACACATAGTTAATCCTTTGTGTATAAGGATCAAAATTCAATTCCAACTTCTGTAAAAACAAACCTCTTTTACCATACAACTAGGGGTCTTTCCCTAGGATACAATGTGCATATTCCATGTAGTTTAATCTAATATAAAAGTATTTAGGGGTAATTACAATTTCCATAGAGCCTAGATGTTTCTAATTCACTAGTTCCCATATTTAAATTGAATTAAAGTCTAGCCTTACCACCTAAAACTTTTCCATAAGGTCACAACCACCATCATCCATGGTGAACTTAACTAGTTCACTCGGGATGCTAATGGTATTTCCCACAAGGGATATATTACAAATAGGTTTTTATAAGGTCTCCCTCACACCTTTAGATATCATCATAGCATACAAAATATAAAGGCTTGAGTTTTTAGGTGAAAACTATGGGACATGACAATGGGACCTAGCCTCCAACTTATTGTTTGATGATCCATGGCTTCCCAAAGGACCCATGAAGCCAATACTAGGACCTCCTACAAACACACCATCTGGTCAACCCATAACTACCATATTTGTATCCAATCCAACTACCACCTCCACATATTCTGATAGCCCTCACTACTCTTTCACAAACCCATGCAAACTAGATTCAAAGTCTCCCACTCCTACCATTTCCCACCTTGATCACCACCATTCAAATTATAGATTCCAGTCCTCCATCAAACCCTTGTATACATTTGCTACTCTTGTAGGGTTTTTGAAGTTGCTACTCAAATATTGCTCCTCCTATGAAACCTCCAGTTCACACACCTCTGATTCTACTACTCCACTAGGGTTATCATCATTGCTGCTTTGCTAGGGTTACCGTCAATAAAACCTACACGTAAATTGATTTTGAAGATATATTTTCACTCATGTTTTAGCATGCATTAAAGTGGATTTCCCTTAATTTTTATGATCTTTGAAATCATAATTATTTTTCATTTTATTATATCCAATATCTATATCTTTCTTGTAATTTGACCTATGTTGTTTGGGACTAGATTTTTCCATTTGTACTTCATATGGATCATTTATGTTTTCCATCTAACATACCTTAATACATGACTATTATTATATTTTAGTCATATAAATCATACACACTTTATTACGACATGCATTTTCACTTCCAACATACATGAAAAAAATATTTAATGCTTTATATGAATGACACTTGTGATGTATCATATATGAGAAACAAGTTTTCCTAATGAAGTGTTCAATAAGAAATATTTAAGCAACACACTATAGATCATATTCTTCCACATTAACATATATTAAAATGTCAATAAATAAATCCATAAAAGTTTAAAATTTTTAATAGATTGATTGGACTACTAAGCCACTCACTAAGAAACTCCTAGCAAGTATATTTCTTACCATTCTTCACTACACCAAAAAAGGGTTTTAACAATGGTTTTTAACCACCCTTAAATACCTTTAATGGTATTCACCCACCATCTATGAAAACATCGTAAAAATTCCATGTCATATGATGTCAGCTAAAAATCACCCTCGTGAAGCTCTTAAACCACCCTTTTAAGGCTATGAGGGCGATTTTAAACCACCCTCTTAGTCCTAAGAGGGCGATTTTAAATCACCCTCTTAGCCTTAAGAGGGAGGTTATAAAACACCTTCTTATCCCTAAGAGGGCAGTTATAAAACACCCTCTTAGGGCTAAGAGGGCAGTTTTAAACCACCCTCGTAGCCCTAAGAGGGAAGTTTTAAACTACCTTCTTAGAATAGGGTAGTTAAAAAATATAAATCAACCTCATAGGGCTACGAGGGTGGTTTATAACCTCCCTTATATCCATAAGAGGGTGGTTTTAGAATAGGGTGATTAAAAAATATAAAACACATGACATTAAAGCATCCAATATAGTGGACTATGAATAGAGTCACCTACACAATTAAGCCAATGCTAACATCAAATTAATATATAGTCAATACCCTTCTACACACAAGTACATTTTTACAAATTCAGGTATGACTAACTTATCCGCATTTACTTACACAAATTTACTTTATGCATCGTATCTAGAAATAGTTGAATTGGATGTCCTGTAGTCTACAAGAATAAAAACTTAAATTGATTTTAGCCTTCTATCTAGTATTTCAAATAAATAAGTTGTGTCAATTGTGGTATTAAGAAACAAATTAATACAAACACAAAGGACTATTGACACAAAATATGAAGATTACCTAGCAAAAATAGTGCTAACTCTCCACAAATTTTAAATCCTTAGCATATTAAGAATACCGCAGGATAATCCTATTTTTTTTTATCAAACATGAAACTAATTACTTCGAATAGTAACATCGAAGACAGGTCGAATATAAACCATGTGCATATATACCTGTATTACCAAAAACAAGTAAAAATGAATCATGTGCACATATGAACCTATAATATACAAAGACAAACTCTAATAATCCTAATTATCAAATGGAAAATTCAAGTTAAACTAGTTATCATCACCAAAAGCAATGAATACTAACATAATTAAATATAGATATGAGACAAATGTATGCTGAAGAATTGAAATATGGACCTCTAATCACTATAAAATACAATTAAGAGACTGGAAAATGAGAGGGTTATGGATTTTTAGTATGGATTGCCTCACATTCACAAATTTGTTGAAATCAACTTGAGTAGCCTTTGATACATAGATCTTTACTCAATATATTCAACAATGTAAGAAAAACTACGTGTGAATATAGCCTGATGCTTATGTTTAAATATAAACCTTATCTCATCTCTTTGTTCATGCTTTGATGGATTTGTAAAATGCATACTCATAGATAACTAAACATTTAGTTTGCATCTGGACCATGTTATAAATAGAGTCTATTCCATCATTTGGGTTATGTAAATGTATATTCCAAGATACATACTTAGATTACTTTAGGGGTAAGTTATCTAGTTACTTAATGCAATGTAATAAATGCACAAGTGTCAATGTGCAAGTTGTACATGTGCAAGTTGTCCCTTACATATTTAGGTAGAGTGTTGACCAAGTATCCTATTTTACCTATATAAGGAAGGCCTCCCTGTTAGATAGATATAGAGTTGGGGGACATAGTCTGATAGTGTATCTTAGTGCTTGGTAGTTTTATAATGGCGTGTTCATTTCCTCCATAGCTACATTGTATTATTTTATGTAATTTTTATTTATTGCATATTTTAATCATCTAGTAGATTTACTTTCTTTCATATTATTCTAAATCTTGTGATTGCTATCTCCCAGTGCTCGTCACATCAAAAGCTAATAGTGGTATCATAGCCATGGTAGATCTAGTTTATGTAGGTCAATAGGAAAACCACCATTGTCATTGAGATTGAGTCTTTTGTTAAACTGACGCATTGTTGGACCAGACATTATCAAAAGATATCAGAAGAGTCTAGGTGATAGAATTAGGGAGAGCCAAAGTGAGGACTGAAAGAAATCTTAGTTCCAAAAATATTGAGATTGCATTTGACTATAGTTTTTCCATAGAATTACAGGAAAAACTCGTGAATACTAGGACTCAACATTCAATCCACTAGATTGACAGATCATCTAGTGAAGATCATCCAAAAAAATTAGAATTTTGCTAACTATTACATAAAGTTTCTTTTGTTGCAAAGAATTAATTCTTAGAGGATTGAGACTCCTACTACAATAGAAATATAGGATACTTCAACTTTGTTGCCCAAATTTTGGCATCCCTTCATAGTTTAGAGATTAGTTCTCCAGAAGAAGAATACTACAAAAGAAGACTTTCAATGAAGATTTGTGGTGAATTTAGGAGACTAAATATCTCCATTGTTGAATCGAATAACTTCACAAGTTGAAGAACAAACCATAGAAGTCTTGATATAAATATTCCATAAAAGACTTGAAGAAAAGGCCATAGGAGCCTTGAAGGAGAAGCCACAAAATTCTTGATACTAAAAATACCATAGAAGCATTGATACTAAAAAAAGGCCACATAAGCCTTGATAAAAGGCCATAGAAGCCTTGGTACTAGAAGAGGCCACAAAAGCCTTGATACTAAAAAAGGCCATAGAAGCCTTGATCTTAAAGAAGAATACAAAGATAATATATGATTTAGAAGTAGACTAACTATTTTAATACTAATACTTTTTTGTAGGGAAAGAAGATTCAGTGAGTTGGAAAACTTCCTACAAGAAATTTAGCAAGGGGATATTCTTCAGAATCAACTTAGCACCTGAAGCAAAATCAAAGATATCAGTAGAAGATCTCATTGAAGAACTTCCAGTCGAGGAAGGAGAAGGAGAATAATGACTAAGTGAGTCATTCTCAAATCTAAAAGTAGTAGAATTAGAGATCTAGAAGTAGATCTCACCACCAACACTTCTAAGAGCAGAAGGTTGAAGAAAATGTCTCAAGGAAGACCATAAGAATCTATAAAATCAGAGACCTTGGGAAGATCCTATCGAGCATCCAAAACAATACTAGGATAGCCTTACTGAATTTATTCTCAAAGGAGAACTCATTGGAGAAATCTACTACAAGGAGAAGCTCCTAATAGTGAAGGACTTGGGACAATTATCGCCATACAAAAACAAGCCCAAGAGAAGAATAATTTTACAAGGAGTTCCAAATCCATGAAGAAGAATTTGGCAAGGAGTGCCAAATCTATGAAGAAGAATTTGGCAAGGAGTTCCAAATCCATGAAGGATAATTTGGCAAGGAGTACCAAATCTCAGAAGAAGATACTGGTTGAAGTCAGAATTCAATAAGAAGACTTGAAGATAGAAGAAGCTCATCAAATATTTAAGATTTAAATATTACCTCTCACAAAAATAAGGCATCACTTCAGAGACAAAAACTTCTCCAAATATACAACAAAATAAGGATAACATAAGAGGAGAACAAGCCACCAAATCCTAGGCTCATGAAAGAAATTTTGAGACCATCATTTGGTGAAGAATGATTTTTTTTAGGATAGTTTAGAAAGAGTTGCAAGGATATATGCGTAGCATCAACTTGGTGATCCTTGATACCAATATCTACATCCTCTACAGAAGTGATAAAAGAGATACTACAAAAAAATTATATACAAATTTTTGGTACAAGTAGGTTCATTAATTCGTTTACCTATCAGATTTGTTAGAAGCACCTGAATTTGGATTAAAGTTGCAAATAGAAAATTGGATTATAGTCTTCAAAAGAGCAAAAATTAAAATTTATTTTTAAGGTTCATTTGCACATTAATTAGGAGTTGATTAGATTTTAAAAAAAAAATCTATCAACTACCTATTATCTATTTTGGAAAAATAAAAAGAAAACCAAGTCGTACAATATTAATTGTAGTGAAATTGTAGAATAATTATTAAATATTTATTTTAGGTTATTCTTGATTAGTTGTAATAAATTATTATTTCATTAATTTACGAGTTGATTGGAGTGATAAGGTGTAATATTAGTGCATTAAAATTGAAATACTTGCACTATTATACTACTCTCAAAAGGAAATTAGTTATGTGTTTTTTGAATGGTAAAAAATATGATTTGTAACAAGTGTCTAAAGAAACTTTTAAAGCACAAAAATCTGCAACACATTGTGGCTAAGAGAAGCCAAAAAAATAGGTTAGAATCCTCTAAAATTTGGAGAAGAATACGACTAACCAAAATAGAATTAGAAGCTTCAAATATTGAGACTTGGTGAGTCTCAAATCCAAAGTATTACATGGTTAATTGCTAGGATAAAAAGTGCAGAAAATTGCATCATATATATACTATCTAAGCTTGGATTTTTTACCAAAATATCCAATAAAAAATGGGAAGGTGTCTAAGTAAAAAGACAATCTCAAAATCCTATACTGCATTCAAAATTTTGCCATACATATCAGCATACTAGACCTACAAAAAGGGAGTGCAATAAAAGGTGCAAAAGATATCTTATTTATATATATTGATACATTGAGTTGCACTAATCTAACTCATTCTATGCAGGAAAAAGGGTAGATTGGAAAGTGCCTCAAAGGCACACTACAAGTAGGTTGAATCATCCATAGGTGGCCGAATACTATCACTCTTCCAATAATATCAAAGAGCCTCTTTTTTGGCTCAATATCTATGTATCTTGGATGACCGAACCTACAGAATACAAGGCACAAGGGAATATCAAGTAGTATATAAAGCAAAGAGCTAGCATACACCAACATAAAGGATCATTTCTATTAAATCAAGCTACACCCAATCAAGGAGTATTTCTACCATAAGTGGAGCATCAAGGAGTCTTCATGCAAGTGCTGCCATTCAAACTCCATTCAAGAGCCACCAAATCTCCTCCATGTCTCCACCAAAGCTCCTCCATATCCCCACCATACCTCAACCATAAACATTGCTTGGTTGGAGACATTTCAAAATCTACATAAAATAGCAAAGAACAAGATGGAAAATGCATTGGAGAGCATTCAACAAAACATTGATAAAGAGAAGGGCATGCAGATGCCACTTTTCATTCTTTGAGAGAACCTCTACATAATGCTCACAAATAAGATGTTACAATTCTCTCTTGGCATCCATACTCCATGTAGAAGAAGAGTTACGTACAACTAATAGCTTTATATACATTACAACAAGGAATTCTTGTAGACATTGAAGTTGAAGCATTTCTTGGACAGTGCTCAAAGGAGAATAAAAACATCTCAACCAAGAGGTGACATGTCACAAGCAATGGAGTGAGTTCAATGTCTCCACCAAATAGTCAAAGCTTCTATATAATGTTTAAAACTTCTACTGTGACACTTGTCACTCAATTGACCACCTATTAAAGGTGCATTGGACCTTAGAAATAGGAGGCAGCTGTTTGAAAGCAGAATCTCGATGGTAGTTTTGTACCAATTCGACAGCGATCCAGAGCAAGTCAAAAGCAATATAAAACACTCTTGATCAACTATAATTAAAGGAGAGCATTAAATTAAAATTATACCTTGGGGAATTAATGCTCAAGAAGGACATATTACTGCTATATTCATCTATATTCATAAAGCATAAAAGCATAATAATAGGAAGAGAATAAGAAAAGAAATAAGAGATATACTAAAAGAGGCCATGACATGAATATTGAAGAAACAAAAAAGAACCAGATCAATATTACTCTGAACAAACCAAATATCATCCAATAAAATAAGAAGCCTTAGCTCCAGCTTACTTTGCATTATATGAAGACACAAATTACCTCCTAAACCTAAACACAAAGAATACAGAGGAAAAACACAAAGTTCAGGATGAAGAAGAAGATTCATATTGAAGACTAAAGGCTTCAATACCCAAATAATGTAATACAAGGGGGTGTTAGAAATAGAGTTTATTCCATCATTTGTATTATGTAAATTTTTCTTTCAATATACATACTTAGATTACTTTAGGGGTAATTTTTCTAGTTACTTCATGCAATGTAATAAATTCACAAGTTTCAATGTGCAAGTTTTCCCTTGCACAACTAGATAGAGTGTTGGCCAAGCATCCTATTTTACCTATATAAGGAAGGCCTCACTGTTAGATAGATATATATTTGGGGGACATATTTTGATAGTGTAGCTTAGTGCTTATTTTTCTGTGTGTATAACCATCCATTGGTGATGGGTGCAATGTAGTTTAGTAGCTTTATAATGGAGTGTTCATTTCCTCCATAGCTACATTGTATTATTTTATATCATTTATATCTATTGCATATTTCAGTTATCTAGAAAATTCACTTTCTTTCATATTATTCTGAATCTTGTGATTGCTTTCTCCCAGTGCTCGTTACATCAAAATCTAACATACCACTTACTTCATGACATGCATGGGAACCTAAGTACTTAAAAGTGGGTTCATATGCTTTTACTATAGAGCCATTTAAACCAGTTTTCAATACCACTAAGACTCTAAGAAAAAGAAGAAAAAAATATGAATCATATTGATTAGTTTTTTACTTTAGAGATGCAAACTGCCTCTGAAGCATATTTGAAAATTCTAAAAAAGGGTAAAAATAATTGACTGTAGATCCTAAGCAACGGTGAAATCAATCCAGTTTACAAAGAATCAATGAAATATAATCAAGTCTGACAATATACTAATTCACCTAGGCTATACAGACAATGGAAGGTTGTGTCTTTATTTATACTTTTCAATAACCAAAAAAAGAAGTATGACACTGATGGGGGACCAAAATAAAATATATATAAAAAAATATCAACCATATTTTTCTGGAAAGTACATCACAATACACTACGTTGATATAAATTAACAATCATTAACAAATTATTAAAACAAAGAACTAATAATCACTACATAATCAAAATTCAATAAAATTAACTTGAATTTCCTTTTAATAAACACCTAAAATACGTTGAACCTTCAATTATAGGATATGACCTTCATTTGCAAAATTTAGAATAATTTTTCCCCCCTTTCACTTGTGGGGGTTTGGGTATTTTGCCTTCTTCCTTGGACATCTCTCTGAGGGGAGATAATGAGGATATCAATGTTGTTTGGATGCCACTAACGATGTCGTTCATCGTTTTTTTCTTCCTAGAATCAAGTTTAGGTGGTCGACCTCATTTTCTCTTGGCACCTATATCACACTAGGGCTTCCTTTGGCTTTTGGTATTATTCATGGGGGGCTTGAAGATTCACCCCCACCCAAAAAAACAAGGGTGTAAGAAGGATATCCTGGAGAGAAAGCATCAGTGGGGGACCACCCTGCACACCCAAGGGAGCTAATTGGAGAAGGTAATAAAGGTATGGTAAGCAAGGCCTGTCTGGAAAAGGGGGAAATCAACTTAATGGGAGAGGCCAATGGGAAGGGATCAAGGATAGAGTGAGACTTGAGGGGAGAGGGGTTAGGGAAGGGGGAAGTGTGCATGGAAGAATCTAGATCAAGGAGAGCAGATGGGAGGGAGGAGGGGATAGAAGGGGCAACAAGAGGGTCAGAGGGAGGAGGGGAGAGGTTGGATGATATAAAAGATGATGGAAGGGAGAGGGGAGGGAGCAAAGGTATTAACGGTAGGGGTGGATGGAGAGAGGAGGAAATGGGGAGGGGTTCATGGGGAGAATCCAAGGGTAGCAAAGGATTAAGGGTTTCAAGAGGAATGCCTTGGTTCACAGGGGATGGGTCAGGGTGAGGAATTTGTTCGACAATAAGACCTTTAGAAGGAACTTTAGAATACTTGTCAGTGAGAATTTCAAACTGGTTACTGAAGAGAGAAAATACCTCATTGGTGTCACAAATCTATACTTTGGATTATGATTCAAGAGGAATTTCCTTTTGCTTCCCTTTATCCAACTAATTTTGATTCCTCTTTGGTGGTTGAAATTTTTGGAGTTTTTCCCACTAGGGTGAGCATCACGGAAGTCCTTTTTGAGAGATGGACACTGCTCCTTGGTATGTCCTTGGTTGTTATACAAGTTACATGTAGCCTTCTTCTCCTGTGGTATTTGCTTTGTCAAGGAAAATTGAGATTTGAGGTGTCCTTGAATCTGGAACCCCACACAGAAAGTGGGTTTATTATCATACTTGAAGGTCTATCTCCATCTTTATGAACCATATGTGATATCGATGTACATCACGAGATGTGAATCCAGGTTTGTCATTACCTAGAAACGGACATAAGGCATTCAAAATTGAGCTTTGGTGGTAGGATCAAAGGTGAGAAGATCATCGACGGCTCGAGAAATGCTTCAAATGAATCTTTCACCCCATAATTGAAAGGGGATTTTGGGTAGTCTAACACAGATAGGGGTCACATTGATGCTTTGTATCCCAGGGTTGAAGCTAGGATTCCATCGCATGATGAACAGGGGTCATTGCCCGAAGAACCAGGGCCCTCCGATAAGAATCCAAACTGTATCATTCACATTGTTCAACTAAATTAGGAAAAACCCTTGAGTTAGGACCACGAGTTCAATGTGGGCTTTAGGATTTCATTTATCCATCACCCATCGACAGATGGATTTCATATCAGGTCTGGATCCTATGAACTTTCCAACCAAGGAAAGGGATTTCTAGCTCAACATCAATGTCATGACATCTTCAGGAAATTTAAGCTCCTTGTAATCATCAAAGAAAGTGCCAAAATTTGGTGAGGGTTTTGACTAGGGTTTTACATAGTGGTGAATTTTGTAATTTAGCATGAATATTAGGATTTTTACAATGTTAATTTTGTGAATTTTTGGACCATAGAGGTCAGCCCGTTCATCTAAATTTTTTGGGATCTAATTTTTTTAAGGTTAAATTCACCCCATTTTCATAAGGTTTCCCGCATAATTGTTTTCCTAAATGTATTAAAAATAAGAAATATTCAGCCCAAATCGCCCCTTGTACCCCATTATATATAGCTATCCCTTACAACGACTTCCATACAATTACAACATTTTTTTGGATAGTAAGTGATACAAAGTAGAGTACTAACAAAACCTAAGTCTACGACTAAAAAAATGCAACTAGCAAGAGGTGACCGACATATGGCGACTGGCATAAGGCAATCGACATAAGGCAAGTGGTATAAGGTGACTAGCATAAGGCAACTAGTGAAATGTGACTGGTGGAAGGCAACTGGCATAAGGCGACTGGTGGAAGGCAATTGGCATAAGGCGACTAGCATAAGGTGATTGGGATAAGGTGATTGGCTGAAGGTGACTGGAATAAGGCAAGTGGTATGAGGCAAGTGGTATGAGGTGAGTGGCATAAGGCGACTGACGTAAGCAAGTGGTCTAAGGTGATCGACATAAGGCAACTGACATAATGTGACCGGTATAAGGTGATTGGCATAAGGTGATCAACATAAAGTGAGTGGAATAAGGTGAGTGGCATAAGGTTACCATCATAAGGTAACTGGTATAAAGCAATGGGTATAAGGTGAGTGGCATAAGGCGAGTGGCATAAGGTGATTGGTTGAAGGCGAGTGGCATAAGGCTACTGGCATAAGGTGACTGGCAGAAGGCAAATGGCATAAGGTGAGTGGCATAAGGTGACTGACATAAGGTGAGTTGTAGAAGGTGAGTGGCATAAGGTGACTCAATTTACTGGTAAGTTTATTTTACCATTAAATTTTATTTAACATTTTATTCATGGACACTCAATAAGGAGGTTTATTTTGCTTTTGAATGATATTCTTGGGATAGATATTATGTTGTCTCTAGCTGTAGTTATATTTTATACCAATTATTTTAATTTTCAAAAATGATGTTCTTTGTTCATGTTATTCTTCTGTTCATATAGGTAAAATGTCAACTAAAGGGAGTGGAAATAAGGGAGGTCAGTCTTCCAATAAAAGGAGTATCCTCAAATACTTTCATAATATTTCAAAACCCGGTCAGCCATCAACATCTACACAAACTGAAGGTATGAACACCTTTACTCACCAGTTAATTTTTTTACTTTGTTAATTTTAAATATAATGTCTTCATTCATAAATAAGTGTGCCTTTTGGTTGATGGATTTGTCCATTTTTATCTGTATAAGATATGCTTTTAAGGTTAATTTTAGGATCTAATTTTTTTAAGGTTAAATTCGCCCCATTGTCATAAGGTTTCTTGCCTAATTTTCACCCTAAATTTATTAAAAATAAGAAATATCCCATCCAAATCGCCCCTTGTACCCCATTATATATATTTATCCTTGATAGCGACTACCATACAATTACAACATTTTTTGAACAACGAGCAATACAATGCATACTACTAACAAAACCTGAGTCCACGACTGACATAAGGAGACTAGCAAGAGGTGATCAGCAGAAGACGACTAGAGGAAGGTGACCGACATAAGGCGAGTGGCATAAGATGAGTGACATAAGGTGACTAGTAGAAGGTAATTGGTCGAAGGTGACTGCCATAAGGTGACTGGCATAAGGAAATGGGCAGAAGGCAACTTGTAGAAGGTGATCGACATGATGCAAGTGGCATGAGGAAAGTCGTATAAGGTGATTGGCATAAGAAAGTGGAATAAGGTGACCGACATAAGGTGACCAACATAAGGTGACTGGCATAAGGCAACCGACATAAGGCAAGTGGTATAATGCGAGTGGCATAAGGTGACTGACATAAGGCAACTGGTATAATGCCACTGGTATAAGGCCACTGGCATAAGGTGACTGGCATAAGGTGAGTGGCATAAGGCAAGTGTCATAATGTGAGTGGGATAATGCAACTGGATGAAGGCAAATGGCATAAAGCAACTAGCAAAAAGTGACTGGCAGAAGGTGACTTGCATAAGGGAAGTGACATAAGGCGAGTGGCATAAGGCAACTCAATTTATCGATAATTTTCTTTTACCATTAAATTTTATTTAACATTTTTTTCATGGAAACTCAATAAGGAGGTTTATTATGCTTGTGAATGATATTCTTGGGATAAATATTATGTCGTATCTAATAGTAGTTCTCTTTTATACCAGTTATTTTCATTTTTAAAAATGGTGTTCTTTGTTCATGTTATTCTTTTGTTCATACAGGTAAAATGTCAACTACAGACAGTGGAAATAAGGGAGGTCAATCTTCCAGTAAAAGGAGTATTCTCAAATACTTTCATAATATTTCAAAACATGGTCAGTCATCAATATTTGCACAAACTGAAAGTATGAACACCTTTACTCACTAGTTAATTTTTTTACTTTTTTAATTTTAAATATAATGTCTTCATTCATAAAAAAGTGTGATTTTTGGTTTATGGCTTTGTCCATTTTTATCAAAGTATGTTTTTAAATGCCATAGTGATAATGAACCTACTATTGACACTAGTATTATCTCTATAGAAAACACTGCTAACCCTAGTATGCCTCCACTTCCACATATCCACGTTAATGAAAAGTCCATAGATGAAAATATTCTCAATAAAATAAAAAAATAACATGAAGAGATTCCTGAATCTAACACACCAAGTGGAAAAGAAACTAATAGTTCTTATGCAGTCCCTACTTTCGAAGAATCTACATATAAAAAAATAAACGTGCAAGGTTATCTATGTGGACAATTAACAAATAATTTTAGCCTGATTGGATATCATAATTTCCATTTATTGATCCAGTGCTGCCAGAGAATAGTAGTGATAATATAATGGAATTGAGATGTGTAATTTGCAGTTGGAAACATGGAAAGGAGCATAGATTGCAACTTAAGGAAGATACAGTATAAAAACAATGTGGAAAGGTTTATATAAAAAAATTAAGGTGATTGACCAACACCAAAAAATTACATGTGGAAGGATGCATCAGAGTGTGCACATATAATATATGATAAATAAATGAAACAGAAGCAAACATTGGTTGATAAAGGTGCAACAATTCAAGTCCAATTTCAAAAAATGATTAAGTTAACTTTAGCTTCAAAAAGTTTGCAGTTTGATGTTGTATTCTCTATTATTAAGAAGGGTAGACCTATGTCTAATTTCATGGATTACAAATCTCTATTTTGACTAGCTAATGTGCAGAACTTACCAGTGCCCATTCGTCAGATCAAAGTGGTTGGGAAAAGGTAAAATTTCTCTCATTGGTTGAGCAGGATGACCTCAGAGTGAAAGTAAAAAAGGCAAAATTCATTTCACTTTAAATTTATGAGTTGATTTCTGTTGGTAATACATCTTGGGTTTGCATGCATATTTACACATTGGAAAATCATTTAAGGCAACCTCATTTACTTGGAATACACAAAATGGTGGAAAATTGTAATGCAAAAAACATTTACAATGTTGTTGTAACTAGTTTAAAAGAAGAAGCAGGAATGAATGAAATTGAAATAGCCACTAATTTAAAATGTGTAGGATCTGATGGTGTTTCTACAATGCAAATACATAGGAATGGTCTTTGTGTTAGACTACAAACATCAGTTGCCCTATATTTGATCCCTATTCATTGTATGGCTCATAGAATGAATCTTGCATACAAAATTGTGGATACATTTACAAATGTTGCGACAGTGGAAGAGCTATCCCATGAAATTCATGAATATTTTTCACATAGTCCAAAAATATTTTCATAGTTTCAACATTTTTCTCTAGGAGTTACCGAAGGTAAAAAACTATTGAAAAATGTGGATACTAGGTGGATTTCAATGTATCAACCGATATTAAGAGTTTTCAAATAATATCAATCCTTGATAGGGTTTATGTATGCAAATCGTAGGGTAGTTGATAAGGCTAAATATTTACTTTTTTGAATGAGTGACTTTGAAACTCTTCTCACATTGTCTGGAATTATTCCAATGTTATAAATTGATCAAAATTACACAAGAAAGATCAATTTATATTATGGATTTCATCAGGCAAGAATACAAATTTGCATGCATATTGATATGATGTACGCATCTAGTCAAAATTTTATGGATCCCATGTTTGAGAGTTGGAGAGCATTAACAAACATAAATGATCCTCAGAGCTTTCTAAAGTTCAATATAAATGATCATCTATGTATTAATGTCCACAAAAAGAAAATACCTTTATATTGTTATGGTGTGTGAATGGATATAGCTAAAAATAAAGTTGAGAAAATACCCATAACCTACAAAATATTTCATGTAGTTGTAGACGATACAAAACATAAACTAAAACAAATAGCAAAATCATTGACAAAATAAATAAGAGACCATTTTCAAAGAGATGAATTGCTAGAGGCTATGGGTGTGGTTAATTCGATGTTTTGGGATCCTTGTAATGAATACCAGACTATAAATTCTTTGTTTCTCAAATACATGGGTAGTCTTTCTAGCCATTTTAGTAAAAGTGTTGTAGTCAATGATATTGAAATCAATGGCATTCTCAACAGAGATATTTTGACAAAACAATCAAACTATTTTGGAACAACAATGTCTTCTCAAGTTTCGTAGCTCTCTAACCATCATGAAGCAGGTTCTATTTCACATTTGTGGAGAATATTACAACCAAGTACTATATTACAACATACTATGAGTGAATATTTTCATTTATATGAATTACAAACGATGATTTTGGGATCCGTGGAAGATGAAAGGGTGTTTAGTACACTATCATATGTAAAATATAAATTTTGAAATAGGTTGGACAAAAATTTGGAGAATTTTTTGATAGTATATGTGTCGACCTGTAATGTGGAGGAGTTTCCTTATGAAAGAACATTGTCACATAGGAATTATTTGGAAGAGAGAAGAGATGTAACAAATATTGATGATGATGATAATACTAGTCAAATTGTGATGACAAAAATTTTGGGAATGAGTGCAGAACATTTTGTACAATCTAAAAAGAGTTTGTTCCAGCTTCCAGCATTATGATACAAGGATGCATTCATTTGATTTGATTTCACATATCATAATGAAAGGATGATTTCATTTGATTTGATTTGAGTTCACATATTATCATTTGATTTGATTTAACATATTATCATTTTATTTGATTTAAGATATTATCATTTGATTTGATTTCACATATCATAATGAAAGGATCCTTTCATTTGATTTGATTTGAGTTCACATATTATCATTTTATTTGATTTCACATATTATCATTTGATTTGATTTTACATATTAGAATTAAAAGATGCCATTGGATACTTTGTATAGCATAGCCCTCTGATTTGGTTATGTATTATTTGATTACACATGTGTTACACATATGCTTGGATTATCAGAATTATGTTACTAGATATTTTGTATATCATTTTACATTAGCCTTGTTATTGAAGTATTAGTCTAAAGTTTCTATTTTTCTTGTAGATTTGTAATGTATAAATCATTATAGGTAATTTGTGAAAGTAATTGTCTATGTTGCATTTTATGTCATTTAAAATTAATTCATATAACATAAAATAACATCTTACTGCATCCACATACTTCAAAATTACTTAATACATCAACACAAACAATCAAAATATAACAACATTCAAAACAAAGTTTCCAAGAGATAACACATTTTTTGGAAATAGTCTCTTTCATTGATTTCAATTTTCAAAAAATTTACCATTCATTCACAATTTACAAAACATATCAAACATCATTTATTCAACTTCAAATTAAAAACAACAAAACTCTACATCATCATAAATAATCAAAACATAGTAATAATTAAAACAAAATTTCCAAGAGATAATACATATTTTTTGCAAATAGTCTCTTTCATTGAATTCAATTTTTAAAGAAGATACCATTCATTCGCAATTTACAAAACATATCAAACATTATTTCTTCCACTTCAAATTACTTAATACATCAACACATATAATCATAACATAACAACATTCAAAACAAAATTTCCAATAGATAACATATTTTTCGAAAATAGTCTCATTCATTGATTTCAATTTTCAAAAAGGATACCATTCATTTGCAATTTACAAAACATATCAAACATTATTTCTTCCACTTCAAATTAAAACATAACAATAATTAAAAACAAAATTTCAAAATGATAATATGAATTTTTCAGAAATTGCCTCTATCATTGATTTCAATTTAAAAAAATACTAGTCTTAAATAATTTATAAAAATATAAAGAGTTTTTGTTTCACTTCAAATGCAACACAACAAACTTCTATTCTTTTTCAATTTTTCCTGAAGGTCCACCCACATCCACCTCAATATACTTTTCTTCTAATTCCCCAGCCCTAACCAAATTTTCTGTTGTAGTGTTGATCCCCGATAACAAGGCACTCTCTTCCTTCGTTGTATCTTCTTTGAAAGGTGCATTCAACTCTTTCTCATTTTCTTTTATTTTATCCTCGACATCGAGGTCCCTATCTCTGATAATATTCTTCAGAAAATTATTTTCTCTAACCGTCTATTGTAACCTCTTCTTCAATTCAATAGCATTATTAATTCTAATTTTAGTAGTCTTGATCAAAATTTTCATGGCATCGACTTGTTGCTTTAGGTGATGGAAATTAGACTACAAAATAGAAATGAAAAAAGGTTAATATTTATAAACAAAATAGATTTAACAAAAAAATATTTTTTAGTTAGATGTAAAACTTATATCAGTTGTAAGTCGTGTTGTTTCTGCAACTACTACTTTGTTATGATCTAGTGCCCATTCATTGAAATATGCTTGGGCTTCTGCATTGAGGTTTTCCAAATGATTCAAAAAAATGACTAGAATTTCATCTATGTATGTAGACTTGGCCTCCATAGTGCTAGATTCAGCTTTATGTAGCAAAGCATCAAGCTTTTGGGGCTCATTCTCAACCTTTAAAAACAACTCTTTTCTCTTTGAAAAATTCTTATATCGGCCATTGATTGCTTTAATCAAAACCTTGGCCCGATATTCCCATTCTTTCAATTTATCAATATCTGAAAGAATATTATTATGAACTATAACTTTACATCTATCGACTAATAACACATTTTTAGAAAATTTTAGGATATCATCATCTGTTACATGTCGGGCGATGACTTGTTGTGGGGTGGAGGGGAAAACTTCTGCAACATCTACATTGACATCCTCTTCTCCATCAATGCCCTCTTCATCCTCAAGAATATCACTTGCCTTTAAAAGGTTATTTTTAGGATTCATACCCTGATAAATAAAGTCACATTCTAGAGTTCTCGAGGGCATTTGAGATGCACTCTCAACATTTGAAAAATTCTCTAAGGTTAATATCGGTAAAATAGAAACATTAGATGATGACACATTTTGTGTCTCTGTAGCACTTCTTACATGATGATGTGACGGTGTGAGGAACATTTTACCATGCATGCGTGATTGGTTCCTCACAGGTGGAACCTATTGTGGATGTACAGGAACTTGCTTTGAATGGAAAAACAGTGGAACTTGTTGTGGTTGTTTGTTTTGTAGCTATTATTGTGGCTGTTGTTGTGGTCATTGATGTGGCTGGACAAATGGTGGAGCCATATTTTTTTTAGCCTTTTGAATCTAGTAGGTCCCTCTGTTAAATTTCACACAAAAACATAAATTTAATCTTGTGTAAATAACAATATCATTAAAAAAATATTTATTTAAACCATACATACTAGACTCAGACTCTGCAGCCATTGATGATTCAACCATTTGCCCTTTCTCTAAAAAATATTTAAAACACATTAAAAAATATAATTTTAAGTCATTAAAATAAATCATTTAAAATAGTATTTTTGAAGAGTAAGGTTACCTTGTGGGTTGGAGGTAACCTCTTCCACGTCAACAGTAACAATTTCAAAAGTAAAAGGTGTCGCAGGTGTATGCTGAATTCGATCACCATGAGACCTTGCACGTTTGGTGGGAGTTATTGGTGATGACTACGACTGCGTGTCAGAATCAGGAGATACTTCTTGAACCCTAAATGCGACATCCATTTTACTTGAATACTGAGATGCTCTTCTCTATTTTCAAAATAAAATTAGAGAATAACAAGATAGAATGAAAAAAAGAAAACAAAGATATTCCAACAAATATGTTTACCTGTATCTCATCATCAGACATTCCAATAGACAAAAAACTGGGGTGCAATGCAGTGGTAGGACTACTTTGTTGAAGGTTGAAATAAGCTTCCTAAAATAAACAAAGAATAAAATTATTGGTAGTCACTATATAAGCAGATTGAATTTTTTGGGCACTCAAAATATCGTGTTTCAGGTGGTTGGAAATGTGTGTGGACCAGTAAAATATACCGCCACCAATACAACAAATCATTAAATAAAGTTCCTAAAAAGGCATTTATATAGGTCGTCCTTGCAGAATAAGCCTTGTCTAAAAAAATTCAATGCAAGAATATAGAAATTTATCTGCAACATTGGAAATGTTTAAGCCCCTTTTGGACTTAGAAGAATTAACTAAAAAAAAAAAAAGAGACAACATTATTAGAAAACAAAAAGTACAAGGAGAACATTATTAGAGAAATGAAACTACAACACAACAATATTTAATGTTAAATAAAAAATAAAATTTCAAATTATACCTTTCAAATTGTCAAAATGAATAGAGTAAACGATTCCTAGGGTGGATTTATCATCATCGGTTAAGGAGTACTGGTTGTTCACTAGTACACCATACAAAAATGGTAGAACTATTAGTCACTGCACATCGGAGGGTTTAATGAAAAAAAAAAATGTCCTTGTTATCCACTCTTATTGAAATAGTGGACATGTCATGGTTGTAACAAGAAACGATCTGTTGCATCAACTGAATGTTAATATTCAATTGTGGCATCTTCAACACACCAGTAATTCTAGTGGTGTAAAACCATTTGGAATCTCTTCCAAGAGTGTTGAAAATGCTCTTCAGGTTTGGGTAGAAGATGTTATTGAAATACACTTTAGAGGGAATATGAGAGGAAGAGCTAGCCATCTCTGAAAATATATAGGAAAATATTTTGAAAAACATAGAAAATACTCAGAAATGCCCTGGAAACAACTACCAAAACCTTATGGAAATGCTGCCAAAACCTTCTCAAAATGCTACCAAAATGCTTTGAAAACGGTGCCAAAACAGTGCCAAATTTTGCCAAAACGCTACCAAAACGCTCTAAAAAATGCTTAGAAACCACTGTGGAAAACACCTTAAAAATGCTAGAAAAAGGTTAAAATTTGCTTTGGAAAATATTGTGGAAGAGGCAAAAAATGAGCCTGCAAATGAATTTATAGAATTCTACATGGCGGAAGTTAATAGATTCACAACACGTGGTAGAAGATAGGACATGTGGCATCATCTAAGTGATGAATTATGACGGTTGTCTTGTACCACTTGCCATCTACCAGTCACCTTATACCACTTGCCATTTGCTAGTCACCTTATGCCACTCGCCATATGCCAGTCGCCCAATGGCAGTCGCTCAATTCCAGTCATCCAATGCCAGTCACCTTATGCCACTCGCCTTATGCCACTCGCCTTGTACCACTCGCCATGTGCCACTCACCTTGTGCCATTAGCCTTATGAAACTCGCCTTATGCCACTCGCCTTATGCCACTGGCCTTATGACACTCACCTTATGCCACTCGCCTTATGCCACTCGTCTTATGCCACTCGTATTATGCCACTCACCTTGTACAAATTTACTTATGCCACTCGCCCTCTACAAGTCACCTTCTGCCAGTAGCTATAAAATTTTATTGATAATTTTAGTGGAAAAAAAAAGAAAAAATCGCTATGTTTTGAAAATTTTCTTCGAAAATTTAAAAAATTCACCCCAAATTTTATACACCTTTCACGTTGATTCACCTAGATTTGATAAATACTTTTTCGATACTACCCCTTATGCATAACCATGGGTCTGAATGACTCTAGTGGACATTTTTTCTAACTTTATCTGTGAAAGTGTGGTTTGGACCTTGAGGGGGTTTTGTGCCCAACCATTCAGTGAGGGGGCCCATCAGGGGGGTCTCCAAGAAGCTCTTCAACCACATCTTTGTCATCTAATTCCTCCTGACCACCATCTATCTCAGGAAGACCAGGATCGGATGCACCCTAATCTCTTGGGGTTAACCCGTGACCGTCAGGGAAGCAGCTAATGTTCCTGCTCCATAGTGGTTCAAAAATCAAATGCCTGTACTATTATTGCTTTGCTCCATTTTGCTCCATATTCTTCCACCAATAACCCCATGCTCTATATTAATTATAGTATTGTGATATGTTTATGAGTATAAAATAATATATTCAAATACAGAGTCGGTAGTGCCTTAAATATATTCAAATATAGAGGCGGTAGTGCATCAAAATTAAAAATATTCCAAAGTTCCAACATCGGTGCTTCGGTGTTTTGGTACTTGCTCTTGACCATCGATGACATCTTTTCAATTTTACTTTTGCGATTTAGTGGACCTATTATATGCTTAATGTCTAACCTGTAGCCAATGCAAGACCCTTCTCTATGTGTATATAAAGAGCCCCTGCATGCATAATAAAAATAGTTATGGATGTTGGTATGCACTGCAATGACTTATGTATATTTAGAGAAAATTTTAAGGAAAGTAAATTTTAAAAATGAAGCTATAAAAACAATAAGTTTAAGAAACGTGAAAACTTAAAGTAAGATATCATTAATTATATATATATATATATATATATATATATATATAAATTTATTTATTTATTTTTTATAAATATTGCTTACTATTTCATTAAAAGAAAATTAATACAACAATCAAGAGAGTCTACGAATTAATTGGAGACATTTTAACTTTTTAATGTTATATGTCTTTCTCAGCTCACTCATGATCACTGGACTGAATACTTGTAACTGCTCTCAAATACATTTCAAAATTTTGTAAGTAGCTTCGAGAACTGTAGTTAATGTTGCACTTAAAATCGATAAACACCTATCCTTCCAAAGTCCAAATAGGATTGAAACTCTAACAACATGCCATATTCCAACTAGATGAGAGGGGCAATGATGGGAGTCACCTAGGAGAGCTACATTCCACCATATGTGATTTCCAATGAAAGGAGCAATAGTCTGATCAAAATTGCACCATACTATTTTTGCATGTGGATAGTCCCAAAAAATATGCTTAATTGTCTCTTCTCTGTTGCATGTCATACAATTGTTTGAAGTAATATTTATCTTGGCCAGGCAGGATTTGCAAGGGAGCCCTTGAAACACCAAAGTCCATGCAAAAACATGCAATTGAGCTAAAATATTGAAGTGCCAGATTTTAGATAGCTTGTTTTTCCATTTTTTATACATGCAATGAATATCCCAACGCTGGTTGAGAATAGTATCTAGTGGTATATGTATGAGAATTTCTTTATATATCTTATAAGACTTGAATTGTGGAAAAGGGACACCAAAATTCCGTTTCCATGCATTCCAATCACAACCAACCACACCATTATTCAACTTAGGGAGAAAACTACTTGGTAACATGAATTGAATCCAAGTGATTGCATATTGGTCAGAATATTTCAGCATATAAGTAGATTTTATTATATACCATGAATGCCTTGTACCTATTTCAATGTTCCACAGGTTAGCCCAACAATTAAATACTTTTTTAGCTAGTAGTTTTGCTTGTAATATTGGATGATCTGATGCATAGACTCCATTATCCTTCCACAACAAGATTGATCGATGCGGCAAGATGCAACCATTGCTATCTTCATTAATCTCCCATTGAATAATTCTAGCTGCCACTTTCCATGCCTCCCAAATTCTTTTAATGAGAATACAACCCTTCATTTTAAATTTGGAAGGACTTCCCACTATATCCTCCATGTGAAAGATCCCTTTAACATCGTCAACATGAGTACAATTTTGGATTTTGTGTCTCAATAAAAGTTTCCAATTTTCATTACCTATCAAAGACCTGATCACCCATTTGGCAGCCAAAAATTTACCTTGCAATTGAATATCCACAAGACCCAACCCTCCATCAACTTTTGGAATAGTGCAATATTTCCAAGCTATTAAAGGTAGTTTTTTAGAGCCATCAAAATTAGACCATAAGAATGTGCAAATGGTCTATTCTAACTTCATATACTGAGAAGTATTAGGTAACCAACATGAGGAATAATAAATGTGACATGCTTACAAAATATTTTTATCACAACAAATTTACCGAAAAAGGATAACAACTTATTAGGCCATACCTAAAGATTTTTTTTTTTTTTTTTCATACACCAGTTCCACATATCAGCCAAGGAGACACATTTCCCAAAGGGTATACCAAGATATATAATAATATCACCATCTGCAACCTATTTTCGTGGAGGATAAAATCCATTCGATAAGGAATATTTTGCTACGAGCCAAAATTCTGATTTTGAATCACTTATCTTGGCTCCAGAGGTTGCAAAAAACTACTCAAAATCCTTAAGAGTGTTCTCTAAATATTTTTGGTCTAACTGAATAGATATAAGAGAATCATAAGCAAAATGATTATTAATGACTTCTTCATGTGGGATAGATATTCCTCTGATAAAACCTGCCTTCATCTTAGATTCAAACAAATAGCCCAAAGCATTTGCTGTAAGCACAAAATGATAGGGTGCTAAAGGACAACCTTGTCTAATTGATTTGAAGAGCTTGATCGATTCTGAGAGTTTTCAGTTCACCATAAATTTTGATGATGCATTTGAGAATAAAATTTGTGTTCTTTTTGTTGTTTCTGGACTAAATTCCAACCACTCCATAATATTTAGAATAAAACTCCTATCCACCCTATCGTAGGTTTTATCGAAGTCTAGCTTAAAAAAAAAGGCTTTTTGGTTTATTTCTTGAGCCCATTCCATTGTCTCCCAAACTGTAATAATAGTGTCTATTATAAATCTACCTTTACGGAAACATGTTTATTCTTGTCTGAATATTCTCGTTGCTATATGTTTCATTCTCAATGCTTGGGCTTTGGCTAAAATTTTATAAGAAAAATTAAGAAGATTTATAGGCCTCCAACCACTAATTGTGTCTTTATTACTGTTCTTGGGAATCAATTTGATTAAGCCTTGGTTCAAACTCTGAGATAATTTGTTGGTGGCAAGGATTTCTTTGATCATTCTTGTATAATCATTGCCAATACAGTCCCACATTTTTTTGTAGAATTGGATCAAACAAAGAAATGCAAAGTAAATCAGTTGGTAATATATAATTTATTTTAAAATATCATTACAATTGTAAAAATAATTATAATACAAAATAATTTCATATTTATAAAAAGATAACGTTATAATATTTAATTAAATATTTTAAAATATATAATTGTAAAAAAAATTTGACAAACAAAAGTTTATTTTATTACTAGAAATTTCTAGTAAGTTAAAATATTAAATTTAAAATATTTCATTCTTACATTATATAATTTTTTTTTTATAACTAAAACTATGGTAGTTCATATTTATTTTCTCATTCTTATTAGTTTAAGTATTTGCTTCTTAATTTATAGTTATTCATATTCTAAATTTATATTCTTTATTAAAATAGATATTGAACTTTATGTTTGATACCCAGGTGTGGTAGGTGAGTTGGAGAGGAGAGGGCAATCCTCAAAGGGAGGTCTCAGGTTCAAATCTCCACCCTACCTAAAAGCTGAATTGGGTATCCAAAATCCAATTGATAGTGTTGGTGCGGGTAGGGTCAGGGAGACTCTCGGGTGACTTTGATGGTGTAGAACCCCTTGTTCGCGGTCTCTCAGACCAAGGCGGCCTTGCAAGGGGTTTTTCGCTTTAAAAAAAAAAAAACTTTATGTTTGATAGCTTCTTTTAAAGACGTGTTATTTCTTTTTGCAATTTGTTTTTTTTTAATATTTGATATTTCTAAATAATTCTCAACAATTATGGTTATTATAATTTTAGCTAATAAATTTAATACACTATTATTATTTCTTGTTTTATTACTTATAAGAGATTGTCTAATATTTTATATTTAGCATTAATTTTATATTAAAGAATTTTTAAATTTTATTATACAATATATAAATATTATTTATTTTGATTTAAAATAAATTTTAAAATTTGTTAAATGTTTAATTTTATCAAATTTTTAATGAAATTAGAAAGATATATATACTTTTGATCGCATCTATGAGTTAGGGTTGAAGTGGAGAACAAAAAATTCAAAAATATTATGACATGGGTTGCAACTCATCTCTATGTTATATAGTAGAACACACATCGGATGTGGTATCTATGATCTTGGGTTCTAATGGATAATAGAAGCTCCAAAAATATGATGGCATAGTATTACTGCAAAGTAGAGTTGATGATAGTATTGTTGTGGAGTAGAGTTGATGATAGGATCGCTATGGAGTAGATATGGTGATAGTATTTTTCTAGAGTAGAATTGGTGATAGTATTATTATGAAATAGATATGGTTATAGTATCATTGTGGACATCTAGTGATATTGGAGTAGATCTGGTAAAAGTATTATTGTGGAGTAGAGCTAGAGTGATTGTATATTTGATAAAAAAAATTATCAGTAAATGATAAGGCTTTGGTAGGAATATTTTTTGGCTGCTCCATGAAACTACAAACTCTACAAGAATGGATCAAGGTTATCTACTTTGAGGTTTTTTTTTTATACTTGTACATTCCATGTGATGACAAAGGTTTGGATGGTCTTTGTATTTAAAAATTTGAAAGACACTACAATCTTTAAAATGAAATATGGATATGGGGGATCAATGTTTTGAATTAAAAATGATGGACACCTTAGATTTATTTGTGCTATGTAATAACTAATAGCCAACCTATCTAGGTCAAGCTTCCTTCTTTACCCATTAAATTCTACAATGAAAGAATGCTATGTAAACTTGAAAAATCCTTGAGAGATTTTCTTAGAGTAGACACAAAAAACTTAAATGGTATCTTGTATTTTAATGGATCTTGATCTCATTTTAGGGTTACCAAACAACATGGCAGTCATGTCAAGAAATTGGATGTACTTATAGAATATTGACTACATGAGTGTGCACTTTTAGTGTGGTAAATGTCATCATTATGGTTATCTCAAGGCAAATTGTAAAATATAAGATAAAAGAGGAAAATATACTATTTAGAAGGAATTTTAAGGTTCCTTTGGTCTAAAATATTTATATTAGGTAGCAACAAGCAAAGCACAATTAAATGATGACCCATTTAATAATATTGATTTGTTCAAATAAAGGTTTACTATCATTAGTGTCCAAAAAAGGAGAAATATTTAGTTTCCAATAATTACAGTAGGGAACCTTAATATGATGGAAGGAAGACCACACATATGATAAACAAAACATATGTAGGCATTTTATTAGGTAGCCATTAAATCATAGACCCATGTTTTCCCTTTTTGGGGATGGGAGATTGAATTCTAATAATGATATACTTGATATATTATCTTGTCCTGTTTTGAGCTCCTATATGAAAGTTTTTATAGGCCATAATTTATATAAGACACTAAAATATGATGGTGTTATCAAGGTATTACAACAAGTAGATGAGAAAGGTATAAAATTAACTAAGTTATTACCCTCTTTAGCCAAATATATTTTAGGTCAAGGAAGCAAGCAAGGCTTAAACAACCCTAGTAGGATATCTTCCCCACTATGTCTTCTAAATAACCATACTACAAGTGCATCTTCTAATATATTTTCTCTAAAATACTTAAAATAAGGTAACATACTAGGTATGGCTACATATTTGGGGGATTGGGTCTATAGAAAATTCAATTTTAGGAGTTTATAGTAGGAAGGAAATCCTACTTAAAAATTGCTTAAGAAAAAGCTAAGAAGGAAATTTTATCTTGTAAACAAAAATATATTGTTGGGGTTCTTAAAGTAGGATAGCCCTAAGGGAAAGAGTATCAATATTTATATTCTCATTATATGCCACAGGCATCATGGCCTATCATAAAGAAATATATCTTAAGCATTTAATTAAAATTTATAATCCAAATGCAGTTGGATGGTTTCTTGGTTGGGAAGCCATTAGATTAGATGCAAGGCTCTTTTTCGCATCACTTGATGGCCTGGTTGATACAGTAATTTGTGGAGGTCCTCTTGATCTCCCTTGACCTAATTTCATGGCCTCATATTTTCCCTAATAGGAAGACCCTTCTCTTTTTTGTTGAAGCTCATTTTATAGATGTTGATTGAAAATCCCTTATTTTTGGGCATGGGATATACGACCTTTTTTACCTTCACCCTAGTAAGGATAAACTTCATATTCCCTCAAAGATATTGCAATTTATTGTGTTCCATAATGCAGGTTATTTGGTAGGAAAATTCTTGGGTTCACACCACAACTTGGACTCCACCAGGTGATGGGCTCACTCCAAATGGAAGCCTTAGGGGAACATGAATATTGTGACCCTTTCGAAGAAAAATTCTCATTAAACTACATTACATTGAAGACTCAATTCACATCATAAAATGAAGACCCTAGCTCTATGGTAGATGTGGTCTCTTCCTAAGAAGGTGGAGTTCAAACTTTGACCCAAACACCCAAAGCATCAATTATGATCTGATTTGGGTTAGAATCCCTAGTCTATCAGTTCAATTTTGGCACAATGACATCCTCATCAGCATTGAAAGAGCCATTGGGGTTCTTGTATTATTTTATCCAACTACCAAAGCAAAATCTAGAATGATAGATGCTAGAATGTGTATCCTTACTAATTTAGATTTAAATCTATCAAAATCCATCAAGTTGGTCTTTGGTTTTTCCTCATGGACTCAAGATATTATGTATGAAATCAAGCCTTTTATGTGTTCTCTTTATAGAAATATTGGAAACTTATCCTTAAGTTATCATTATTTGGTGACCCAACCCTCTAGAGTTACTCCTCAAGACTCTACCCCTACTTTTCCTACTCCTGTTGACTATTTTGAAGGATCCTTGTATTGCTACTCCTTAAGATGTCCTTGCTAATCTTGTCTGCCCTACTTTGTAAGAGTTATTTATTGTTATTTCTTAGGATCCCACCCATTTCTCCCTTGATACTTTGGAGGTAACCTCTACTATTTCTTGTTAGGATACCCTTGCTACTCCTTTAGACTCTACCTTTGCTTCCTATCCTCCTGTTGACACTCCTATTAAGGAGTCATATATTGTTGCTCCTTTGGATGCCCTTTCTACTCCTATTGTCCCTAATTTGTAGGTTCCCTCTCCTACTATTTTTTAGGATCCTATCCATACCTTATCATATACATTAGAGGCACCCTCTAGAACCATCCCTCACATTGCTCCTACCTTACCTACCTTGCATTCAAGTTTTTCTCTTTTGTATTATTATTTTATTATCTTTAGAATCCATCTTCAAGAGTTTTTTTAGTTAGGATAACCTCTATATAAGGATATCTCTATGCATTAGATATGATCCTCCTTTAACTACCAAGAAATGCAAAGCTAGAAATAAAATTTGTATTGCTTCAATATATCCTCTCTCTAGATACCAGGAATGTGAGCTAATAGCCATCATAAAGAAAAAATTAAGGTAAGGCAAATCTTGATGATCACCTTATCTTTATTTTGTGTTTTAGTTTTGGGTTTCTCTTGTCTTGGTTTATTCATAGGTCCATGTCTAAAATTTTACTCTCTACGTTCTGTAGCAAGGATCAATGCTATGTGCCCAAGCTCAAGCACAAACAAGAGAAAAGGAGGAGAATATTTTTGACAGTGGAGAAAATGAAAAATTACATCTCTCCATTTGAATTATGGAATTATATACTAAGAAAAATGATATTAGGGTTAGGGTTCCCAAATCTATATTACATAAAATTTAAATTAATAGGAAATGACACTACACATTAAAATAACCTATTATAATAAGGTCTTATTAAAGCCTCATAACAATATATTTTGAACCTAACTAATAAAATATTATCTATCTCTTTCTACATTTAAATCTTAATTATTTGATCCTCAAAGTTAGAAAAGATTGAAAAATACTCAGGCTCCCACGTAGTGTCTTCTTCTGGAAGGTCCTACCACTTGATCAGAAACTCCTAAATTTCTTGATATTGAATATGATGTACTTTGGATCATATTATTGATTTAGACTAAAGAGCTATCTAATATTATTTATCGATTAATGAAATATTTTTCTCGAATTTCACTCTTTTTCCAATAAGCTACTTGAGATTGGATACATAAAAAATTGGATGGATGTCAGAAGAGGGTGGAAGATCCAACTGATATGGTACTTCACCTATGAAAGGAACCACCTTGTAGGGCCCATAAAATCATGGAGCCAACTTTTTATTATACTTTTTCTTTAAATATAATTGATTTTAAAGTTGTCGGTACAAAAAGACCATATCTCCTACATTGAATTGTCATTCAAAATAGTGTGAATCATGTTGTTGCTTCATACAATTTTGGGTCTGGGTCAAATTATATTTAAGAAGTTGAAGCACAATTTAAAATTATTGAACAAATCATCTACCTAGTCCACTTTGGAATATCCTAGAACATAGTCTATGATTGATGGAGGGTTTTGACCATACAAAGCTTCAAATGATGATATCTTAAGGGAAAAATGGTAGGAAGTATTGTACCACCATTCTGCCAATGAAATTCATTTAACCAAGGAACATTTCTTATCTTGAGAAAAATAACAAATCCAAGTACCCAAACATTTATTAATGATCTATGCTTGACCAGTATACTCGGGGTGATATGAGGAAGACATACTCAACTTGGTACCACTAAGATGAAATAATTCCTTCCAAAATTTGTTAGTGAAAATAGGGTTATGATCACTCATAGTGGTTTTGGGCATACCATATAATTTAAAAATAAAATCAAAAAATACCTTGGCCACCTTACTTAAAAAATAAGCATGTTGTAGTGTATAGAAAAGAGAATACGCGGAAAGGTAATCTACTACCACAAATATAAGTATTTTTCCATTTGATTTGGGAAGACCCTTAATGAATTCCATGTATATGTGATCCCATTGGTGGTTAGGGATAGGTAAGCTTCACAACTAGGATATTTAACTATTTTCCCTATGTTACATTGACATACCTCACACAAAAGCATATATATATTGATATCTACTTCTAATACTTTCCAAGAAAATGATTGCTTTGCACACTGGTATGTTTTCAAGAATCTTGAGTGTCCCACCAAAGAAGATGCATGCAATTATTGGAGAACCTTTGATTTAATAGTTGAAGAATGATAAAGATAAATGTTATTTTTTTGTGAACCGTGACATCCAAGTATGAGAAGTAATAATGCAATGATGATCATATTTTTATATATTGAATGATTTAGGTATTCTCTAAATTGGTAAGCCAATCTTCTTAAAGTTGAGAAATACATTGTGTACATATACCATATATGGCATTGATAGATACATCATCCTCATATTTGTGAGATAAGGCATCAACCACCATATTTTCCTTATCTTTATTATATTCAATGATAAATTTATAACCCAAAATTTTGATCATCTATTTATTTTATTTAGGGCATGAGAGACATTCTAATAAATGTTTCAAGCTACTATGGTTGGTATTAATGATGAAATGACTACTTAGAAAATAAAGCCTCTATTTCTCTATGGCATGTAAAATAACTAACATTTTCTTCTCATAAGTGTACCATCCCTAATTCTTACCTAAAATTTTCTTACTTTAAAAGGCCAATGGGTGACCATCTTACTATTGGCAGGATTGTAAATATTTAAAGAATATCAGATGAATACTGCAGTTGTTTTATTTTCACTATTTTAATGTGATGTTTTTGTTTCTTCCTTTGAAAAATTCCATTAAATAAAAAAGTTTGATTTTATCCCCAGATATGCACAATAAGTTTTTTCTAGTAAGAATTCATGGAAAATCATGGAGGAAGAATTATATGACTAGCAAGTGTTTGAAAGTGATGAGCATATTGTTAATTTCTTGATAAGAGAAGTAATGTGGAATAAAGAACACTTTTTTTTTTAAAGTAGCGTTTGTATTTACAGCGGGTTTTAACTAGGATCCCAAAACCTGATTACATAAGATTTTGTAATAACATGCCGAGAATAAGCCATTACAACAAAATTCTGGGCCCAGGGCACCAATACCTTGAAAATGAAAAACAAACAAAAATCCCGCCCAGCGGGAACAGTTAAATTTGAACAATCCCGCCCAATGGGAAACCACAAATTTTTAAGGAAGGTAAGTTTGAAGATCCCGCCCAGCGAGGAGCAGCTAAAAATTGCCATCGTGTAAATCCCACCCAGCAAGAAGTAGCAAAAAACCATTATAATATAAATCTCGCCTAGCAGGAAGTAGTCGAAAAACCACCAAAGAGTGAATCCCACCCAACGAGAAGCAGTTGAAATCCATCCCAGTGTAGATCCCGCCCAACGGGAAGTAGCAAAAACCTCTACCAAGTGAATCCCGCCTCCCGAGAAAACCAACAGGAAATGAGAAAAACCCTCCCAACGATTTTGGAGAATCTCACCCCGCAGGAAACCATCCCGCCCAGCGGGAAACCATCCTGCCCCAAAAAAAGAGGGAATCCCACCCAGTAGGAAGTAGCTAAAAACCAGCAAAGAGGAGATCTCGCCCATCGAGAAGTAGCCAGAAAGCACCACCAAGAGAATCTCACCCCCAGGACAACCAGCAGGAAAATACAACAGGTTAAGGGACCAAGGATACAGGGACTAGGGATCCCAGGCAAGAAGAGGTAATAGCCACAAAGATGGGATCCCTGGGAGCCTAGCCTGGGGGATCCAGGGTCTGCATGCATAGATCATATCCCCCCAAGATTTGAAAAATGCATCAGAACCCAGAAAACCCCAACAGCAGGGGCCATGAATCCCATCCTTGCATAGGAGAAACATCAGGGAACTGGTACTGAGGCTGGAAACAGCCCAGGTAGAGAAAAAGCCCCCCCCAAGGCCAAAAAAATGCCCAGGGTGTCCACCAAGGAGTAGAACCAGCACGAAGAAGCCTCCAAGTGGGAAATCGAAGAGGGCCCTCCCCACAGGGATGGGACCAACAACAACCACAGGATCCCAGAGAGGATTCACTAGCAAAAATGGGAAAGAGGCCCCCCAGACCACCCCAAAAGTAGTAAGGACCTCAAATGAAACCCCAGGAAGCCATAAAAAACCCAACCAATCACCCCCACCACCCATAGAACCATAGGGAACCAGATCCATGCCAAAAACCTATAGAAAACCCTAGGGGGAAGCCTAAGAGAAAAAAATGGAAGGGATCCCGAAAATAGCAAGGAACCTTGGGAAGCACCAGGCCAAAAAATCAAACAAGGGAACCCTGACCGACTGGGAGAGGTGCAAAAAGAGGAGAAGGATCTCCCTCAAGGAGATCATCTGCAACAAACAATCCCAGGGAGGGATGACCTGGGAAGATCCAAGGACTGGGCAGGAACTAGGGGAGGGGGAGCAGGGAAGGGATCGGGACCCTCCCGTCTCTATTTTTTTCCCTCTCGAGCCCTCGAAATAAAGAACACATGATGAGGAATAAGCTGAGGGTTTGATCCGTCTATGAAATAATCATATTCTGAAATGGTTGATTACACTAGAGAGTCTCTTTGATTAAAATTATAAAGCTAAAAAGAATAAGATAAAGGTAGACAAAAAGGAGTATACTGAACTGCAGTTGGAACCAAATAATTCAATCAAAGTTGACACTTATTGTACTTAGGAAGAGGTGGAGCATATCAAAGAGCTATGTCATGAGTACCCAAACAATAAATATGTAATCTAGCATACAATTGAGTTGCAAAAAGGAGTGAAACCCTTCAGGCAAAAGCAGATATTGGTCAATCACAAGATTGAAACCTTGATGAAAGTAGAACTGTTGAAAATACTAGAAGCCAAAATCATCTACCCGATTAAGTACTCTACCTGGGCAGAAAATTTCATACTTTTAAGAAATAAAAATGGAGATATTATCATGTGTGTGTACTTTCAAAATTTAAACCAATCATCTTTAAAGGATCACTATCCGCTGCCACAAATTGATCATATTTTACATGTAGTTGCTGGTGCTCAGAGATTTTATTTGTTGGATGGATTCTTCGGTTATAACCAAATCTAGGTCAAGGATGAAGAGCAATATAAAATGATGTTCACCACAAAATGGGGAAATTTTTCGTATTAATAGATGTCGTTTGGTCTCTCAAATACTAGCGTAACTTTTTAGAGAGAAATGAATGTAGATTTTGATGAGTTTTTGAATTGTGTTATTGTGATTTATTTGGATGACATGATTGTTTTCTCTCACAACAGGGAGGAACATAGTCTACATCTGAGATAGGTGTTTGAAAATTGTTAGGAGTTTAGAATATCAATCAACCCGAAGAAGTCCATATTCATGGTAAAATAAGGAATGATCCTAGGACATGTTATTTCAGAATAATTTATGGCTATAGACACATCTAGAGTTAAGGATCTCCTGAAGCTTCCATTTCCAACCAACAAGAAGAATATACAATCAATTTTTAGGTAAATTAACTTTGTTTGAAAGTTTGTTGTAGATTTCACCCAAGTAGTAAAGTCGATGATTGAACTATTAAAGAAGAATGTTGAGTTCAAATGGACTGAGTAGAGGAAGAAAGCATTCAAGAAAATAAAATAAAGAATTGCTTAAGCTTTGGTTTTGATGAACCCAGATTACTCAAAATATTTTATCTTGTATGTCATCGGTGAACAAGAATGCTATGCAACAGTTCTTACATAGAAGGGAGATGATGGGGATGAGTGACCGATTGCTTTCTTGAGCCAATTCATCCATACACATGAAGAAAAATATAATTTTTTAAGAGCGGTAAAAATGGCTCACTTGGAAAATAAAATTCAAATGCATCTAATATTCTAAACAAGCATGCAAAAGAGATGATAGTGTAAACAAGTAAATGAAAAATAAGTTAAGAAATAGGGGGTTCTCTTTGTATTTATTCATTTTTCAAATAAGAGGTTACAATACATCCCCTTGAGGACTTTCATTTTGATACAATTCATGTTACAAAGTTGAAGGATCCAATCCCTCCATGAATTTATGGTGTGCTTTCAATGTTCCTCTCGAACTTACGATGAATAGTGGCCTTGCGCTGCTACTGCTTTGAGCTATCTTTATTCTACTATTTAGCTCCTCCCTAATGCACTGGAATATTTGTAACTATACACAAGGAATTGAAATATGTTAATAGCATATTCTTATGATGATAAAACCTATGAAATGCATGCAGTATTGAATGTAAAAAGTGTAATTGACATATCTAAACTACTCCAAATGACATGAAAAATTATTATGATGTATATAATATAATTTTGTAAATATTTGAGTAAAAATTGAAGTGATTTTATTAGCATAACCTGTGGTCATCCTTGAGAGGGCCAACTACAACTGTAATCACAAAAACCATAATTACCAAATCAAAACCACTCCAAACATCACCAAAATTGAATATGATGATAATATAATGCTATTAAATTGATCTATCCTAAAATTGGATCATAATTGTGGGCCAATTCATGGCCATTTTTGAGAATTACAACTGGGAATGTTAACCATCCCTGGTGGGGATGACCACAAAATAGGGTGGTTTTTACCACCAATTCCACTTGGATTTGGCCTATAATCCTCGTAGGGGTGTTGTAATAAAATTTGATAAATTAATTCACGAGAATTGATAGGTATTGAAAAGGATGAGCGTATTTGGGGATGCCTTGAAAAGACCTTCGATTGATGAGGTTTCTAAGGGCAAATATGAGGGTAAATATTGGCAACACTTTGTGGTTAATAATTGCAAAAGTCTCTCTCTGAAACTGAGTGCAGGGTTATGCATAAGGGGTCAGCCCCAAATTTAGTTATAATTTTTTTATGAATTAGTTTCAAAATCCATGAAAATAGTATCGAAATGCATGTAGAAGGTTAACTATTATTAGGGGTAATGTTGGAAATTTAAACTTAAAATGGTCAAATTATTATAAAATTAGGGCGAATCAACCCCCCAAAAATATTGCACCCAAAATTTTTGGCTAATGGACCTTGGTCAAGGGTCCCAAATATTAGCCAATTCCAAATTTTGAAAATCCTAATTTTAGCCAATTGGCTATAAATAACCGCTATGCATAACCCTCACTGAGTGGAAACACTCCAATTTATAGCCCAAGAGGACAAAGGGGGAAAAGAGGTAAGTTTGGGCATGCAAGGTAGGTGCTGCCACTTGGAAATGCCTTTGCCATGCATTGGGTGGAAGATACTTCCCATTTGAACCTCCAATTTGCAGTCTCTAATGGCTATGATAGCCTCCCCATCTGTCATGAGTGATTAGGAGAGATAAATGAAAAAATATGATTGTAATTTGTACCACCCTTAAATTTTTGTGGGGTCTAGACCATGGCCATCCCACCTAGGGACAATTGCTTATGGCCATCCCACCCAGGGATGGTTGCTTATGGCCATCCCTGGGTGGGACAACCATGAACTGTGGCCATCTTGGGGTGGGACTACCATAGGTACATGGGCCAAAACTTCCTAAAAGTGGGTTAAACCTTCCCAAAAATTATTAGGACCCCTAATTAACCCTTGAGTGTTGCCCAATGGGGCCATATGGTGTTGATAAGTGTGGTACCTTGGTATTCTTATCCAATTTACACGATTTTAGTGTCTACAGATGCCCCTTTTTAAGATGTGTTGTGTGAAACAGAGCGTAGAGCAAAAATAGATGACTAAATAATTAAATTATTAAGGTTATTAATTAACCTAACCAAATTTTTATGCCTCCATTGTGGAAAGATAATACATTCTTTGAATCCTTGCTTTTGATATAGTTAAAGGATTGATTTTGGTATACTTTTCAGCCACGCTGCAATGGCAGTCGTAGGGGCTTTGGGTATACTTGGTATTGATTCTTTGTTTCACTTATAAGCCTTTGTCTGGGTAAATTACCAAGGCTTAAAGTAGACCAAGTTTTTATTTTGAATTTGTGTTGACTTATTTGCCCCAATGTAGGCTTGAAAATTTACCTTTAGCAATGATTGTTTTGAATATATACAAGTTGCACTTTTGAGTGTTTCAGTGTTGATTTTGATTACGAAATATTTATTATGAATAACCTCTCAAGCGATGAGTAAATTAGGGCATGACCAGTGATGAAGTAAATGAGTCGCTTGACCCATATGACTTAATTGGGATAACTGTCAGTTTTACCCATTATAAGATTTATCAATTTTGTGAGGATTTTGATCATTTCTTTGATATTTCATAGAAGAAAAGGACTAAAGACCTCATTTCCATGGATATGTCCAGCCAAAATGGCCTTATTTGGGAGAGGAGTAGATAATTTTAAACTCATACATGAAAAATTTAAATGCAATCTTGATCCTTTGTGAAATTCATCAATTTTGACTTGTTTTTGGTGGCTTTTAGGCCATTTTTTTTTTTTTTTAATTAGTTTTTTTTGTGATATTTTTTAGTGGCCATACTAGGGTGGTATGACTGCACATTTATGGCCATCCAGGTTGGTATGGTCAGCCAATTTTCCACCCATCCCACCCTAGGACGACCATGCTCATTCTAGTGCTTTTTAAGCCCAAAATTGGGCAAATGAGCTCATTTTCACATTTCTAACTTAGAAAACTAAGATGTGAAGAGTAGGAGGTTTATTTTTTTAAGAAGAGTGCTGTAAAAAACATCCCAAAATCACAATGAGCCAGCCATAGGACTCGACAAGTGGTGGAGCCGGTGCGAGATGGGTAAGGGTTGCATTTTCTCTTATTCTTTATTGAACTTGAAATTGTAATTAATTGCACATTTTCCAATAAAAACACACTAATTATTGGTTAATGAACCATAATAGTGATAAAATATAGAAATGTAGGCTTTATTTATGGTTTAGATGCATTTTTTTCCATTTTTTTGTGTTTTCTTGTTATGTTATGGCTATTTTTGGGGGCCAAAAGGGCCCTCTTTTAGTATTTTTGGGGGTTGTCCTTGGGTGAGATGGCCACTGGTGGCTATCCCTAGGTGGGATGGCTGTAAAATTAGGGGCCATCCCTGGAGGGGACGCCCACAAAATTAGGGCAAAAAGGTCCCTTTTTTAGTCTTTTTTTTGGTATTTTTGGGTAATTTTGATGCATTTTTGGTGCATTTTTGTTAACTTGCTTACCTCTGCCAGGTGGTTAAGAGTCGATATTGATTTTTGAATATCTTTCATACCACTAGGAACATTAATAGATGATGACTTGAAATAACTTAATTTCATTGGTCTTAAGCAACTGACACGGTTAGAGCCCGTGGTGGGCGACCGAGCTTATTTGATTGCTTTGATAGACTTATGGGATCCTCACACCAACACCTTCCACCTACCTACAAGGGATATGATAGTGAATATAGAGGACATCTATCAAATTTTTTGCATTTTTATAGAGGGTTGGACGATTGTATCTACTCACAAATATCTAAGAGATA
The DNA here is from genome assembly GCA_028583015.1 of Wollemia nobilis. Classification (NCBI taxonomy): domain Eukaryota; kingdom Viridiplantae; phylum Streptophyta; class Pinopsida; order Araucariales; family Araucariaceae; genus Wollemia; species Wollemia nobilis. The sequence continues at coordinate 2,599,434 of JAQPPZ010002410.1, read as the reverse complement.
CGATAATGCAAAGATATTTTGACAGGGACTGGTATGAGGTAGTACGCGACTTACTTAACGAAGGTATTTTAGTGGAGTTATGGTATGAGGATGAGGTATTGGCCACAAGGTATGCCTTACTGATGAAACTAATATCCAACATATTGCTACCAGAGTCATCAGGAGCCAGGTTCCCTTAGACTATTTTGGAGTTGGTATTTACACTTGTGGAGTGCATCGTAGAGTAGTCGCTAGTGGTGGCTTGGGGTACTACTTTGTTGGAAAAAATGTATAATAAATTTTCTAATCTCAAAGGTGGAAGGGCTTAGGATGTAGCTTTCTACTACAGGTGAAGGGATGGTAGTATATTATTATGGATTGACCATTGGGACTGCCTTGGATGACATGAGCACAACTTGCATATAGGGAGATAGGCTATGGAATTCTATGGCAGTGAGACCAAGAGATTGGTTAGATCCATCAGTTTTTAGGTATAATTTACCATTACACATAGTCCTTCGCATGAATCAGGGTAAAGGAGGTGACTTGGAGACCCTACAAATATTGTCCATAATGGCCTGAGGCTAAGGCATAGCTTCACAGGGTGAGGTGAGGGAGATGGTTAGTTGGGTGACATGGTACTGAGAGGAAGTAATTCTTGTATTCTTGAGTCTTACAATAGTTTGGGCTATACCAGGGGTTACCTAGTGGTCCAATAATATACCGATGCTACGCGGATGAGAGGATACTTGGTTGGCCTATGATTGAGGTAGTGGGAGAGGAAGTAGATCCTGTAGTTGATATTTTTGAACTAGATGATGCTAGAACTACAAAAGAGTATGACTCTTGATGGGTGATGTGCAAGTAGCAATGGGAGGGGCCACTAGGAGGTGATACAACTATGACAATGAAGGAGTCTCATAGGGATGCTCTAGACGAGGGTCATGATGAGGCTCCATATGATGAGAATTTGAGTGTAGGCAATGCAACATGTGCATCATCAAGTAGAGGATGAGTGGATAGACATCCTTGATGTAGGGGATCCATAGGATGACTTTGGTGAGGATTACTTTGATGATCAGGGAGTGTAGGTATAGTTGGTAGGATGACATGTTACTATTACTGAGCTATAGGATGAGCTGATAAAAGGTATATGGGAGCACGTAGAGGAGAGAGATCTCCTACAAGCACAGATATAGAGTGCACAAGATAATATTGATAGGTAGGTAGTAGAGATAACTACTCTATGGGCATAGGTTACTTCAAGGAGCTCCGTCCAAGTGGCATCTAGTGGTGATGAGGTAGATAGGCTACGGGAGTAGGTGATATAGCTCCAGGTCTTATTGGGGGACTTATAATATCGTTGTTGAGAGGAGTGAGCATATACCCAGGATTTGGATGATGAGATAGTGCACCTTAGGGGGTGCTTACCAGCTCATCCTTCTACTAGTAGGTCGCACTAGAGTCATAGGAGTGGTATATGATAGTATTTTGCAAGGACGGGAGTGCATGGATCTGCATGGAGGTCAGATAGGATAGGGAGTAGCAGATCTAGGATTTATAGATGGATGATGGTTGAGGGTGGGAGAGAGATTCATAGAGTCGGTCCTGCGTGATCATGGATTTTGAGACTCTATGGTTTTTTTTTGGACTTTGGGAAGGTGAGGTTTGAGGACCCACGTTATTGTAACCTACGGGTAGTTTTGGATGATGATGTATCTTCTGATACCATATATATATTTTTGTTGTCATCATGTGTTTCCTTACTATTTTATGAGATGTATGCAATGCTTATGTTTGCTTTATTGATGCTTTTATGGATGCTTATCATGTATGCATGTATTGTAATATGATGTGAGTTGATGATATGTAAATGAAATGGATGATTTGTTAATATGTACTAATGAGATATGAATACTATTTGATACACTAGATGCTAGCACCATAGACTGTACAAAATTTATCTCATCATTTTAACATTATCATAACATTGTGCGATGACTTTTGTAACGTAATGCAACAAACATGTGATAACATGATAAGAAATAAAATGAATAATATAATGTTATATGATGTGTTTGGAATTTTTAGGAGACCCAAACACTCTAGTTACCTAATAAAAATGTTGTATATTAACCATGAAAGACTTTTTGGCAAAGTATAAATCTGCTAGGATGACCAAGATATTCAACATCCTTGTGTGTGCATGTGATTTCATTGCTATGTTAACACATAAAGTTACCCCAGTGCCAAACAGAATTGATGCAACTCATATATACTAAAGAACACTCTATGAGTATCATTATCCTGAGTTTTGTATGTAGTTGGATTAGACTACTAGGCAATACAAACTACCAAAAACTAGCTCATATACATGCAAATATTGATCTGCACAAAATTAGGTTGCTAATGTGATAGACATTTCATCATGCGTAAGGATACCTCCATTGCCAAGTAGGCTTGATGCCACCTAACCTATAATGAGGATCACCTTATAGTTGTCAAATGCTAAGAATTCAAGGGATTCAAGTTCAATACTCCCTTATTTTATTTTATCTTTGAATTTGTATAGGGATTTTATCATTTTTGTTTTAGTGAGCAAGGGATTTTGGTAGTGGTGATAACCACTATTTATTGTATTTTTTTCTTTTGCTAAACCACTTTTATTTTGAATATTGTTAAGTGGTAACAACCATTATTTATTTTTTTTTTTGGATACTTGCCCTAATTTAGCATGAAGCAAGGGATTTTGATTGTTTGGGGTAAGGATGAGTTTGTCCTCTTTTCAATTCTTAGCATCTTTGAACCATTCACACAGGGGGATGAGCGAGATAAATGTTTTTCTTAGGGAAACACATACCGCTTTGTAGGTTTCACCTTTCCTTGTGCAATACTTGGATTTATTAGTTTGAAAATGTGTTAGAATTTTGACATATACAAGGTATAATCTAAGAAGGATTCTACCTTCTAAAAAGCATGATAGATTTCTACAAAATATGAAAATAAAACTAGAGACGACTGAGTGACCAAAAACCCTAAATATGCCTTATGAACAACGACTAAGTTAAGGGAAAAAGATACACAAATGGGATGTGGATGGAAATGATAACTATAATGTAGACATGTAAAACTGAATTTTTGATGACATTGAATTTGACATATGCCTAATGTACATCCTTGGTGTTGTACATGTATGATCAACTCTAAAATGCAAAATACAATTATGGGTATACCTACTGCAAGTGATGTTATAATGCAATGATATGAAATGTAATGCAATGCAATATTTTTGTGTTTTTGATGTTTTAATGATGTTTTTGGATTTTTGATATATATATATATATATATATATATGTATATACAGTTTGACCAATGGGCTTAGTGAATGCCATTGGGTATTTTTGGTGACCAAAGAGTTTATAGATACCTTTGGGACTTTTTGGGGTGACAAAAGGGTTCATAGATCACTTTGGAGTGTTTTAGGTTGACCAAAGGGGTTGTAGACCACCTTGGAGTGTTTTAGGATGACCAAAGGGGTCATAGACCACCTTGGAGCATTTTAGGTTGACCAAAGGGGTCGTAGACCACCTTGGAGTGTTTTAGATTGACCAAAGATGTCATAGACTACCTTAGAGAATTTTAGGTTGAACAAAGGGCTTATAGGTGCCTTTGGATCATTTTAGGGTGATCAAAGGGCTATAGATGCCTTCAAAAGCATTTTGGATGACAAAAGGTTTTGTAGACCACCTTAGAGCATTTTAGGGTGACCAAAGGGGTCGTAGACCACCTTGGAGTATTTTAGGTTGACCAAAGGGGTCGTAGACTACCTTGGAGCATTTTGAGTGAACCCTATTGTTCATATATCACTTTGGAGTATTTTAGGATGACAAAAGGGGTCGTAGACCATCTTGGAGCATTTTAGGTTGACCAAAGGGGTTGTAGATCACCTTGGAGAATTTTAGGGTGACCAAAGGGGTCGTAGATTGCCATGGAGCATTTTAGGTTGACCAAAGAGGTCATAGACTGCCTTGGAGAATTTTAAGGTGAGGCATTATGCTCTAAGCATGGAAAGGCTATAGGTGAAGGATATTCAAGGGTCCATACTCTTCACTTCCTTTTATGGATGTTAAGCAATAAGTTCTCAGTCCAAACTGACTAGTAATAATGTATGGAACTAACCAGTTTACCGCAAATTTATCCCACATATGGGGTGGTAAATTAGAATTTTGTTGGTTCTATTTTAGAACTAGATCACCAACCTAAAAGTATCTAGGGTGGACTTTCATGTTATAAGCTCTCTTAAGGTGCTCTTGATAAACATGTAGATGCTCAAGAGCATTAATGCATCACTCATCAAGCAAATTTAATTGGTCTAGATGAGCTTATCGTGCGATATCATCATAAATGAACTCCTGCATGGATATGTACAGCGACATGATTTCCAACTCTAAAGGTATCATAGCCTCAACACCATACACTAGTGAAAACAGAGTTGCCCCAGTGGGAGTCTAAATACTAGTGTGATAGGCCCAAAGAGCAAAAGGTAATTGATTATGCCAATCCTTAAGATTATCCTTAATGGTTTTCTTTAAGATTGCAATTATTGTTTTATTTTATGCATCTTCTTTCCCATTAGCTTACGGATAATAGGGTGTAGAAAATTTGTGTTGTATGTTTTATTTTACTATTAAAACACACACATCCTTATTCTTAAAAGGTGGCCCATTATATAAAATTTTCTTGGATGGAATACGAAAACAAAAAATGATATTATGTAGCATGAACTTTGCGATGCGAGGTCCAATCATAGTGTTAATAGGAATTGCTTCCACCCATTTTGTAAAGTACTCAGTAGCCGTAATGATGAATGTGTGATGGCCTGAGGAAGCGAGTGAGATTTTTTTGTTTAAATCAAATCCCCATTGTGCAAATGGCCAAACCAATTGAATTGGTTGTAAGGCCTGAGAAGTTACATGTGTCAAATTAATGTGGTGTTGACACTTTACGCACTTATTGACATAAGTGCATCAATATTGCTCTAAAGTTGGCCAATAATGGCCCAAGCAAAGAATACAGTTTGAGATGGCCATGTCACTGAAATGACCATCACATGTACCATCATGTGCTTAGGCGATGGACCAAACTAACTCTTGATGGTCTAAGCAATGAATGAGGATACCCTCATAGCTTCAATGATATATTATATTCCCAAGTAAGACATACTTTTCCACTTTTTTCTTAAATGCTCATTTTGTGGCATGCAAAATTCCAGAAGGAATACTTCTAAGTTTTAAATAATATTTGATTTGGATGGACCAATCTTGCTTTGAATAAGCCTCAATTGTATGAATTTTATGATATTTTTGACGTTCATCTCTTGCAAATACTGATTGAGAGAGAAATTGTAAATATAGCATTGTACTAGTATCAAAAGGATTTTTTGGGAACAAAGTACCCCAAGTGGAATTATTCAAATAATTGTGAATTTGAGAGAACTGTTCATGCAAAATTTCAATTTGAATCATGTGGAATTCTGGCATGGAGTTAAACTCATCACCCTTAGTCACGAATTACGATAGTGTTTTGAATTGAATGGTTGTGATATCATCAAATGGGTTCTATTGGATTAAGACCCTAAGGATGCCATTGTGTTTGCAAAATGGTTATATGAATGAGAAAGTGCCTCAATATCATACTATTAAAATTTTTCCAGAAGTTTATCCACTAGGGATTTGTAGGCTTGCAAGATTGGGCATCTACATTAGAATATTCCTTTGCCCTGATTGACTATGAGCAAAGAATCATCAAAAATGTTGAGCTTGGTTATTTTCATGGTGATTTTCATTTGAAGGCCTATGAGAAGGGCTTCATACTCGACATTATTGTTGGTGCATGAGAAATCAAGTTTAAATGATAAGGGTATGGGAGACCCTTGTGGTGTGAAAAATACAATTCTCATGCTACCCCCTTGCTCACACTTAGATCCATCGAAGAATAGAGTTATGCAACCCTTTGCTTCAGGATCTTTAGGATAAGGTGATTATGATACTTGAAAAACTCCATCATTAGGATTCTCTATGATAAGAGGTTGTTCATCCTAGAGGGGAGCCTCTGCGAGTTTCTTGGCTATAACCTAACTTTTAATTCATTTTTTTCCTATTAACTCTAGGTCAAATTCCATCAATAACATAATCTATTTCACCATGTGACTTTTATGGAAAGTTTGACTCATCATGTATCACAATTGATTCTATTTTGATGTTGCATACATGGTATGATTGAGAATATAATGGTGTATCTTTTTAGTGGTAAAAAATACTACTAATCATAGCTTCTCAACATATGCATAATTTATTTCATAGTTGACCAGGGTGCGGCTAATATAACATGTAGCCTGTTCTTTATGCAATTCATTCTTTTGGACCAACATGGTGGCCAATGCAAGCTCAGTAGCTAAGATGTAAAGATATAATAACACTCATGGTTCGATAGGAGCCAATACTGGTGACAAAGCTAGATATTATTTAATATTGTCAAAGGCAGCTTGAAATTCCTCATCCCAACGAAATGTGACCTCCTTGTGTAACAACTTGTTCATAGGTTGACACATATCTAATAGTTGTACTATGAAGCACTTTATGGATGAGACATTTCCTTGTAGACTACATAGATGCTTGCTATTAGTGGGAGGAGGCATTTCTAGGATTACCTTGACTTTATTTGGGTCTACTACTATGACTTGTTTAGATACTATAAATCTCAAAAGTTTTTCATATGTGACATTGAATACATACTTCTTGGAATTTAGCCTAACATTATGTTCAATGAGGTGATCTAAAAACTTGCACAATACATCAATATGCTCATGGCATAGTAGATATTTGGCCAATAATTCATCTATGTAATCTTCCAAAATTTTATGCATGTAGTCATGGAAGATATAGGTCATAGCTCATTGGTAGGTGGCGGCAGTATTTTTGAGACCAAAAGACATGACCTTGTAACAAAATTTTCTCCAAGGCATTGTGAATGCCATTTTGAATTGGTCTTCTAGAATAACGCAATTTTTATTATATCCAAAGAAATCATCCATGAGGGATAACATTTCATGGCCTACTATGGCATCTACCAACGCATCAATTTTTGGCAAAGAAAAATTATCCTTAGCACTCGCTTTATTGAGATTTCTAAAATTAGTGCAAATGTGAATCCTCCCATTGGGTTTCTTTATAGGTACCATGTTAAAAACCCATGGTGGATAATCAACTGATATAATTGTTGAGTGGTATTTTCACCCGATTGTGAAAACACACTCTCCGATAGGATTTGGGTTCTAAATCCTCTCTTGCAAAGAAATTTCATAAATAATTTCTCCAAGGTTCCGCTATGTTAGCATTTTACATTTGTGTATTAATGATCTCAAATGAAGATATTCGATTAAAATGCTTGGAACACCTTAGTGGTTGCAAGTAACTAAAAACAAGGGGCAATGCTGGTTTATTTTCGTGACAATTTTCCATTTTGTCTTTCTCTCTCTTCTATGACCCCTGATTTCAAAACACGTCACGATATCGTGACATTTTCTCTTCATGACGCATTCTGCTGCTCTTGGCCGCGAAAACGTGACATGTCACGAAATCGCGACAATTTTCCATTTCTAGCTGCGACGGAGCAACATGTCGCGAAATCGTGACAACTTTTCATTTTCGGCCACGACGAAGCAACATGTCGCGATATCGCGACAACTTTTCATTTTCGGCTGCGACGGAGCAACATGTCGCGATATCGTGACAACTTTTCATTTTTGGCCGCGACGGAGCAACATGTCGCGATATCGCGACAACTTTTCATTTTTGGTCGCGACGGAGCAACATGTCACGATATCGCGACACTTTCTTTTTCTTGCTATATTTTGCTCTTCCTTTGATTTTTTAGCATCTGGGCCACTACGGTCTTCTTTGAAAGCATGCAAAAAAGGTGGGTCCCCAATTTTGGGGTGTGTTGTGGATCAGCCACAACAAATGGCGACTCTGCTGTCAAATGCTCCTGAGCATTTTGGTGAGAACCCAACCTAAAATATAGAAGCTTAGATACAAGCGTCAGCACATAAAGGATAAACTAATACCGATAGATCAGAAATACATGAAACATCAGAATCATTAAGTATCAGCTCGGTGTGTGCAATGTGTTTTCATTCCCTATCGCTTGAACTTGATCAACATTCCATTGTCAGTTTCACTTATGATTTGTATGCAAGGCTATGAATAATTTGTGCAGGATTTGATGCATGATGAAGATGCTAAAGATATGACAACCTGGCATTGCAAAGGCTCAAACCTTCTAATATCATGTACAAACAATTAAAGTTGTCAAACCCTCTTAGGACCAAATATATGTCTACTAAATTATTTATTAGATCCCAAAGTTGGTTATGTGTCACTACCATCTTGAACCCATGTGCAAGTGTAAGTGAAATCAGAACTTTGGGGAATAGGATTCCCAACCTAAGCGAGATGGGAATTTAACCTTATCCTTACTATTCTGATTTAGAGTTCATTACCTCATCTTAAACAAAATGATTTAACCTATTATGGATGAAATGGTCAGGCTAGTCTATCCATATGAGCAATGAGTGGTCTTGCTTTTAGACAAGACATGTTGCCACGCATGAGCATACTTAACCCCATAATCCCTGGTTTGGCTTCATTCATTCTTTTTCTTTTATTTCTTGGACCTTTGGGATGACTACCCATCCTTGCTAGGGACATGTAGTACGATCCTTCCAATCCAATATTGAGATGAAATGGGAAATATTAATTTTTTACTTCTTGGACCTTGGGGATGACTACCCATCCTTGCTAGGGACATGTAGTACGATCCTTCCAATCCAATATTAAGACAAAATGGGAAATATTAGTTAATTTTATTACTTGGACCTTTGGGATGACTACCCATCCTTTGCAGAGGACATGTAGTACTATCCTTCCAATCCAAGCTTTATGATGAAGTGGGAAAAATGGAAGCTTTGGGGAATCGGATTCTCAACCTAAGCGAGATGAGAATTATGTCCTATCCTTACTACTCCATGTAGGTCAAATCAGAGCTTTGGGGAGTTGGATCCTCAACCTAAGTTCGATGAGGATTTAACCCTATCCTTACTACTCTGGTTTTAGGCTTTAAGCTTTTATGGGAGTGGTAAAAACCACTTTTTCAAGGATTATGTTGCATGATAGGACAAACATGAAATATTCTTTTCACCTCACCTTTTCATCCAAGTATGGTTTTGACCATTTTGCTCAAGATTCTTTTAATGTGCATGGAATGTGCTTGGTTCAAGATAGTTCGGACATCAGTTCCCAACCTTAGGATTTTTTTATGTTTTATGTTATAGAATAACCCTAAGAGGATTTGACACCTTCTCAATGATTGCACATGAAATGAAAATGTAACTTGAGATGACATGTATATATGCCATGTGGAATGTGACATGAGATGTGAATGCATTGCTTCTTTTGGAATATATCATCTACTTTACCATAATGTGCAAAACTGACAACTTCATGCATCACAAGATTCAAACGATATCATTTAAATGTTTGTGTTACTTGTGGAGCTTTCTACAACACAATTCCAATGTTTCATATTCTCCTAATTTTAGGCATAAGTTGACATCTCAAAACCAATTTTTTTTTTTTCATAAACAAACCAAAAATGTCCAAAGGACCAACACACAACTTAAATCCAAATCCAAATAGCAATCCCAAAATGAAACTTGAAAACACAAACCCAAAACCAAAAACCAAAATCTATATACAAATGTACACTATAATACAAGATGATGCAAAGCTTGGACTATCACTTTCCTGGATCCCAAACATGATTAGAACATTTTAACAAAAATATAACATGATATGCATGCCAAATGTTGTGGGAATCCAACAAAAACAAGACAAGACCAAACAATGCAACCCACTTCAACTTTCCTCTCTCACCCCACCAATTAAATTTAGTTCCATTAGTATTCCCATAGGTGAGCTTCAAATTTTCAAATTGATTAGACAATGATTGATATTCAATTTTATCTTGTCTATTCTCTAAAACTTCCATTTCAAAACTCAATCTTTGATTTAGAATTAGGCTATCTTCTTCCAATATGCAATTTTGTAAGTAGGAGCCTATTTCTACAAATTTTAAAGCCAAATTATTTTCCAAATTTGTAGGCCAATCAAATTTGTGTAATAGTTTGCAAGCATCTAGGATATTTACTAAATTAGGATCATTAAAAGTTTTTACCCTAGATTCGATTAGCAATTGTTGATGAATTTGATTTAACAATTCAAGTGCATCAACTTCCTTTTCATTCATTAAAACAATGTTATTAAAGGTGTGATTAAAAATTATACCTTGTTTTTCATTTACCTTTAATGACATTTCACCATAAACATTATTTAAATTCAAAATATGGTCATCCTTTTCAATCCTCAAACATTCTTGGTCAAAGTGTATGTCCCATGACTCATCTTGATGATCCTTCATTTGAGTTGCTTCCAATTGATCAATCTCTTTGTCATTTGGTTCCAATTCTTTGTTCACTATCCATGGTATCTCTTCATTTGAATCCTCCAAATCATCATGCAAACTTGCATCCGCACCTTCAATGAATTTATATTCAACATGATCGAATTTTGTCACCTTTTCAAATCTTGTGAATATGAGATCTTCGTATGATGTAGAAGGTTCAACATCCTGCATATCAAGTGAAATATGAGTTTCATCTATAGGGATGTGAGAAAAGAATGCATTATCATATCTCCCCCAACCATTGTGAAAATCGTCATCCAGATCTATGAGATGAAACTCCATGGTATTTGTGACATGATCTTTTGATTCATTCATCAATTCATTTTCTTCTTTGTCCTTGGTAATAGAATCATTATAATCTTCCAAAATTTGATGAGATTTGAAACCCTCTTCCAAAACATCCTCAAATTGTACAGGAGTTGTAATATCTTCCTTCAAGTAGGCGATTATGTTGTCCCGTATATCAATTGGCACACAAGTTTCATTAGTAGTTTTGGATTGAGTGTAGTCTTCCCACTTCTTCCAAGCATCATAATAATCCTCTTTCAAAATCAAGTGGTGACGTTCAACTACTTCTTCAACATCTTCCATTTCATCAATGTGTTTCTCATCAAATTCATCTTCACCTTCCTTAGATGATTCAATTATTTCCAAAAGTGGGTCGTTTCTTGAATTCAAATTTGTAAGGCTATCATCATCCAAATTAGTAACCCATGATTCAATTTTATCATAATTTGGAGGGTGAAGAATTTCTTGATTGTTAATTTTACACATCTCATCAATAGTATCTTCCAAGAACAAGTGGTGAAATTCTATCATATCTTCAAATTTATTTATTGATTTTCTTTCCATTTCACTTTCAACCACTTCATTCAATTCTATGGTGGGTTCCATCCTATCACATATATCAAACATTGTTGAATTTAGAACCCCTTCATCCGGATAATCGTGTATCTCTATGAATGAGATCATTTCTGCATAATCCTCACTAGCGGATGTTGGCTTAGCCATTTGCACCTCCTCGTGGACTACATCTAAGGTGGTTGTAAAATTTGGATATTCAAATTCATCCCCTTGATCATTTACCTTAGATATCATTGGAGTGGAGGGTGCTATATTTGATGGTTGGTGTAGGTTGGCATCAAGAAGAACAATCTCTCATATGAACATGTTGTGCCTTTTCTTCTTCAAGACCTTGTCGTTCTATCTCTTCCAAGATCTCATGGATTTTCTCTAGAGACAAACCACTCATTTTTTTCTCAATGTGTGAAGCAAGTGTGGGGTGTATGGCTCCTAGGTATACTTCCATGGCTTCCTCTTCTAATGTGTTAAAATTTTCCCACATTTGGGAGTGCAACTCACGAAATCTTCCATTGAATTGACTCAAGGATTCATTAGGCTCTTTACATATGGAGGTAAACTGATTTTTCAAGATTTCTAAGTCAACCTGATTACCAAAATGATAAAGATAGGCTGCTTCTAGTTGTATCCAAGAAGTCCTAACCTCCATGGGTAGTTGGCTATACCAAAAGAATGGCTTATCATCCAAAATGTATGCAAATAACTTACAAGCCACCTCCTCATAGAAAATCTGGAATTGACACAATGTATTCTTGTAGACATGCAGTCTTTGCAAGTATTCTAGTGGCACCTCTTGATTAAAACACCGTAAAAAATCCAATAACATTTTAGGAATATGATAGGGTATCACATGTATAGACAAACCCTTATAATGATCCTCCATTGTAGATACCATTCTTTCTCTTAGAGATGCTATTTGAGCTCTTAGGGATACCATTTGCTCCTCAAGTGTTGCCATTGGTGAAACTTAAAATGTATTTTTAGAACCAAATATGTTGAATACTCAACCCGCAATGTATAAAAAATCAAGTTAGCATCAACTAAGAGATGTATTCATTAAAATCAAATGAAAAGTAATTGCATGAAAACAACACTTTGTTAGTCAAAACCAAAATTTTCAAAATTAAATCAAATCACATTGTTTCTGTATGAACAATCATAAAAATATACAACATACCTGAATTGCTTAAAATAGAATAAAGTAAACCAATTCAGGTCGTCCTTTTAACAATCTGTCGAGTGTTAGAGGAGTAAAGATAACAATTAACAGGGCATGAAATATTCAAAATTTAAATCCCTATAGCACTTAAATCACCGTGAAATAAACCAGTTCAGCCCTCCTTTTAACGCCAATCTGTTGAGTGGTGTTAGAGGAGGCCGAAGATGCTAATCAAATGGACTTGAAATATTTAGCAATGTAAAGCTCTTAAACAATTATAAACCTGTAGCATCTAAAATCACGATAAAATAAACCTTTTCATGCCCTCCTTCTAGCACCAATCTGTTGAGTGGTGTTAGAAGGCTAAAGATAACAATCAGTAGGGCATGAAATATACAAAAATTTTAAATCTCACTAAAATAAACCCATCCAGCCCTCCTTCTAGCGCCAATCTGTTGAGTGGTATTTTCACCCGATTGTGAAAACACACTCTCCGATAGGATTTGGGTTCTAAATCCTCTCTTGCAAAGAAATTTAATAAACAATTTCTCCAAGGTTCCGCTATGTTAGCATTTTACATCTGTGTATTAATGATCTCAAATGAAGATATTCGATTAAAATGCTTGGAACACCTTAGTGGTTGCAAGTAACTGAAAACAAGGGGCAATGCTGGTTTATTTTACTGTGAAACTTTAATGATTGTTCTTTGAACCCTAATAAAGCAAATATGATTTGATCTCTATATGACCAAGTTGTAATTTCAAAATGGAAACTGATGAAATGCCTTGAAACATAACCCCTTCAATGAAATTGGAATTTTATGAAGGGAATATCATCATCTGCTCATGAATGAAAAACAAAACTCGTAAAATGAAATTCTGGCCTAGAAATGGAAATTTTCTATTTTTTGACTTTGAGATTTTTTAGTTTTTTATTTTTTTATTTTATTTTAATGCCTGTAAATAAAATAAAGTGAAAAAAAAATGAAAATAAAATGCAAAAGTAAAATGAAATGCATTCAGTGGTGATGCAATCCTATTCTGACAAAACCGAAGCTAATGAGGTTTCCATGCATGCAACCTAACCTATTGAACCCGCAAAACACGCACAATCCAGATAAGTTAAGTGCTTGGTCTCTGGGGTTTTAACCGTGATTTCAGATTTAGACATTCGCATGAAGCAACCAAGAGAACTTGTATTAAACTTCACCTATAAGCCTAGAAATCCGAAAAGGGGAAAGATAAACATTCAATTTTGCATGCAGAAAATAACTCCTTCTTTCTTGCCAATGAGGTGCAACTCTCTAAATTTTCTGTATTAAAAATTGGTCATTTTACAATAACAGAATCTCTAGTTTTCTCAAAACCAAAAAAGGGGAAGAAAAACACTCCTAAGCAGGCCTAGAATGGCTTCTCGCCTTCAGCACTGCAACTCTACTCGCAGCGGTTTTCGACCCCTATACCAATCTGTGCTTCTGCTTTTATACTTTCTGGAAATGCTCTCTGTTTCGCTCCGTGACGCTTCGTTTCATTTCCCAAACTGCATCGCTTCGTCTTCCATGCCTCTTCATTGTCTTTGACTTTCTGTTCTACATCGAAACGTTTAATATTTTCTGTGAACTGTAACACCTCTGTAACCCTTACACCTTTATGCCACGTGTTCCGCACTTTTTTGCATGTTTCGTAACTGCCCTCGTAAATCGCGACCAAAAATAGCATGTCGCGATATCATGACGTTTTTATGTATGCAGCTTAGCTTTTCTTCTTTCATCACGAAAATGAGACATGTCGCGATATCACGACATTTTCCTGTCAGCAGCCTTGTTTGTCATCATGCATCGTGAAAATGAGACATGTCGCGAAATCATGACAATTTTCTGTCAGCAGCCGAGCAAATGCAACCTGTAGTGAAATCGTGACATTTTTCTCTTTCGGGTTGTGCAGATGCTACCTGTCATGAAATCATGATGTTTTTCTCTTTTGGGTTGTGCAGATGCTACCTGTCATGAAATCATGACGTTTTTCTCTTTCGGGTTGTGCAGATGCTACCTGTCATGAAATTGTGACGTTTTCTCTTTCTGTACCACTTGGCTGCTTTCTGTCACGAAATCATGACGCTTTTCATCTTCGTACCCCTTGGCTGCTTCCTATCGCGAAATCGCGACGCTTTTCATCTTCGTACCCCTTGGCTGCTTCCTGTCACAAAATTGTGACATCTTTAGTGCCTTGCCCTGTTTGACTGGTTTGACCATGATTTTGTGACATGTCACGATTTCGCGACAATTTTCCATTCTGTCTTTCTCTCTCTTCTATGACCCGCGATTTCACAACACGTCGCGATATCGCGACATTTTCTCTTCATGATGCATTCTGCTACTCTTGGCCGCAAAAACACGACATGTCGCGAAATCGTGACAATTTTCCATTTCTAGCCGCGACGGAGCGACATGTCACGAAATCGCGACAATTTTCCATTTCTAGCCGCGACGGAGCAACATGTCGCGAAATCGCGACAACTTTTCATTTTTGGCCACGACGGAGCAACATGTCGCGATATCGCGACAACTTTTCATTTTCGGCCGCGACGGAGCAACATGTCGCGATATCGTGACAACTTTTCATTTTTGGCCGCGACGGAGCAACATGTCACGATATCGCGACAACTTTTCATTTCTGGTCGCGACGGAGCAACATGTCGCGATATCGCGACACTTTCTTTTTCTTGCTATATTTTGCTCTTCCTTTGATTTTTTTAGCATCTGGGCCACTGCGGTCTTCTTTGAAAGCATGCAAAAAAGGTGGGTCCCCAATTTTGGGGTGTGTTGTGGATCAGCCACAACAATAATAAAGTTGGCATCCAACAATTTTTACAATTCATATCTTACCATTAAGGCTACTGTTGGATGCATCTTACGCTATTTTTGCTTAACTAGTTTTTCATTTGGGTCAATTGTAAGGTTATGTGTGACTAAATTGGGATCTAGCCCTAGTATATCTTTATAAGACCAAGAAAAATATTTATTCCTTTCTTTTAACAACTTTATGTAATCATCTTGTTCAGTAGGGGATAAACCTTCCCCTAGCTTGATGTTTTAGAGATTATCTGGATCTATGACGATATCCCTACCAATTGTTGGCTAAATTGACAAATGGGATCCCTTTTCCAACTGATGTGGAGTAGGGATCAAATGAATGTCGTCAGTTGGGTTTACATCATTAATTAGAAACTCATGCTCAACCTTAGCGTGAAAGAAATTATGAGTAGATATTGGACAAAAATAAAATGGTTGTAACATTTCATCGTATGGCCAATACTCGAATGGAGATGCGAGAGAATATCCCCGATCAAATTCAATTGCCTCAATATTGAGGTGCAATGGATTTGATGGGTTATTAGGATCAAACAATGGTGCAATAAGATCTATGGAAATCATGTTGATGGATAGATGATTTCTAGTGGATAGGCCATTGGGTCTAAAAACAATAGGTTGTCTCACGACTCGCGAGGGTGGTTGTGGTGGTGGTGGAATGACCGGTGGTGGTCAATGTGGGAGGTGATGAGCTTTATATTTGAGGGGCAAAAGCTATCACTAGATGGGTGTAAAGAAAAAAAAATACATGCCTAGCAAGGGAAAACGAGATGCATATATTTTTCTACTTGGTTCTAATAACTATGAAAGCGACACTTCAAACAAGCATAAAATGACACATATATGAAAATAATGGGTGGTTCTCCTTACATTCATATAAATTTCAAATAAGTGGTTATAAAGTGTCCCCTTGAGGGCTCTCAATTGATACACTCAATGCAGAAATCAAAGGATCAAATCCTTCCAAGAATCCAAGGTGCACTTCCAATATCTTCCTTGCACTCACAATTGAGGTGAGGAGGCTCCTGATGCCACCACAAATTGTTCTATCATTGTGATAGTTTGCTACTCCTTCCTTATGCACTATAATACCTGGTTCTACACACAAGAAATTGTAATTGATTAAAAGCATGTGTGGATTAATATGAAACCGTGAAGCTGCATGCGTCAACAAGCTCGAAAGAGGAAAAGTACAATAGACTATTCAAAATTGATCCAAATGCTACCAAAAGTTAGATATAGGAATATTATGTGCTTTGTGAACAATATAATAAAAAAGTGAGGAAATTATGCCTAGATTTATGGTCATCCCAAGGTGTGGCATTTAGACCTGTAATTCACAAAAACACAATAACAAGAGCAATAAAACTCCAAATTGCACCAAATTTGAACAAAGAGAATATAATATGGTTTGGGAACTATTAGTACAAAAATAGTAAATAAATTACACTCCAATTTGAGGTCATCATAGGGTGAGGCATTTAGGACTACAAAACACAAAAATCATGATAACTATTTCAAAAAAACTCCAAATTGGATCAAATTTAAACAACAAGCATATAATATAATCTAGAATAGACCTATGCAAAAATACTAACAAAATAATTTCCCAATATGTGTTCATCATAGGGTGTTATGGTTAGTACTGTCACAACTTGGGGGCCGCCCTAGGGTGGGATGACCAAAAAATTTACTAGTTTTCTTCCATCAAATCCTCTGGTAATTGGTCCAAAACACTCTCATGGGTATTATGGATAAATTTGGGGATGGGATTCACTAAAATGCATAGGTTTTGTAAACATATTGTGCATTTTATAATCACCTTAAAACCTCCTTTGCTAGGTAGAGATCTCAAGGAAAAAAGCACAATAAGGTGGGGGAAAATATCAATAGCACTCTGTCGTGAAATATACAAAGAATCGTCTCTAAAATTGGATGGAATTGATCCAATTTATATCCCAAGAGGGAATATGGGAAAAGGGGCATGCAAGGTCATGTGATGCAAGGGTCGCCATTTGTCCCAAATGTCGCCATGCATTGGACAATGAAGTAATCTACCTTTTTGACCATCAATCTATAATATGTCATGAGAGTTATACGCCCTCTCACTAGCATGCTTGAATAAGTGGGTTAAATGGCAGTTTTTGGTGTCATTTGGTCTAATTTTGACTTTTTGAGGGTCAAATACCATGGTCATCCCACCCAAGGGTTTGGTGGCCATCCTTGGGTGGGATGGCCATGAACTGTGATCGTTCTAGGGTGGGATAATCATGCCTACATGGCTCAAAACATCCATAGAGTGGGATAGAACCTTATAAAAGTGGTTATGACCACTATGTAACCTCTGAGGGTTTCCCAAGGGGGCCATATGGTGTCAAATTTAGATAATGCCTTTGTCACCTAATCGGATTTACATGATTTTAGTATCTACAATGGGATGTTACACTAGGAACATACGTAGATAGAGTTCTTCTTCATCATGCAATGGGATGACTTGCTCATTCTAAACTAGGTTAATTTATGGGTGCTATACCATAGTTTGACTCATCATTAGATGTATATTCGTTAGGAGGACCTTGATCCTCTTCCTCACTATTATATGGAAGGGTTTGTGAACCTTCACCCACTTCCTAAGATTGGGTAAAGTTATAATATAACACTTGATCTATCATATTTGTGGGAAAGTAATCTCCCAATGAGTAGACATGATTTGTATTAGCATAGGGATTATGTGTAAGATCATCCTTGTAGTTCAAACCTAGGCATTCTAAACTCTCTATAAGTACATTTAAAGGTACTAGCTTATTGTGTCCCAAACATATTTATCATATGGTAATTGATATTGTGGTTGGAAAGGAACATGAGTACCTTGTTCATATAACCCTAGACCATATCCATGCCAATGGAATTAATGTATATAATGCAAGGCATAGTTAGGATTTGACATGTAATTTATGTCCTTAGAGAAAGGTTCCTCATCTTCTTCTTGCTGAGGAACTAGAAATATTCCATGTTCAATACTACCATATATAAAATTCATTTTATTGGGTGGTATAACTAGAGGCACGATGCTACATAGATGAGGTCGTCCCATATCTTGGACCATCTCAAAGATTGAAACTATTATGAATTTTCTCACTAGATATTCTCCTAAACCTGTATTGGCTAAATGGATTGTAACCTTGGATAATGAAGGTGGAGGAGATGGAAGTTAGGTTTGAGATGACTTAAGGTGTACCTCATGAGATGGTTCCTCATTTTCTAGAATAGGAATATCTTCTATAGAGATGGTGGAAATGATGGGAGGGATCTCATAAATTGGCCTCTTCAACATATTCCTCTATGGAGGATCTGATGATGATGAAGGATTTTCTAAAGGTGTAAATTATGATGATGGTATGGAGAAAGATGGTAATGGGTTAATGGAAGGCGATGGAGAGTCAAAAATTTGCTACACCAAGTTGTAGTACTTAAAGGGCTCAATATCTGTAGAGATGATGTGTACCTACCCTTCATAAGTATATTTTAGACATTGGTGAGCAATGGATGGGACACACTTCATGTCATGGATCCAAGGTCTACCCAACATAATTTTGTAGGCCATTGCACCCTCAAAAATATAACATAATGTCGGTATAGTTTTTTGTTCCACCTGAACAGGTAGGACTATAGTGTCGACTGTGGAGCATATCACATCATTGAATTCTTAGAGGGTGTAAGTAGATGCAACAACATGGGATGCTAGAAGTCTTAGATGTTTGAGATTACTAGTGGTTATTATGTTAATTGAGGAACCAATGTCAATTAATACTCTCTTATATGGTGTTCCATTCATACATGCAATGATGTGTATAGGAGGATCAACTACATAACTCACTATTGATTTGAGTTCATTCTCATGGAACATGATCACTGGTTCCTTACACTACTGCACATGCCCCACAAAATTGATAAAGGAGTTATACTTCTAGGGTTGTAGCTCAATCGACTTAATAATATCCATAAGACATTATCTATGAAGTGGAGATTTTTGAATAAGCTCATATATGGAAATTCTAGATGATGTTGTTCGTAATATTTGATATAGCTTAATTTTTACTATCACCATTGGATGAATTGGAAGGATTTGCACTGGAGGTTATGGAGGCTATGACGTTGATGGAATATCACTTAAATCTATAGATGGTGCAACTTGAATTGGATAACATTTATTATTGGTCACAATACTAACCATCCTGACAAATCTTTGTAGAGGAGAAGCCACCTTGACCTCATTTATTTGCTTGGCAGGAGATTCTTATACCTCATGAGTGGGTAATTGGTCTTTGAAAGCACCCATCTATTGGTTGCTTGTGGTGAGAGGATTATCCACTTGAATGTTGTTCATATCGATCATATCCTACACTAGGTTTCTGAAACTGCAGCACGTATGCAAGTCATGCTCAATCTACCTATGATATCTACAAAATAAATACTCCCAATGTCCTATATGCTTTTGTTTATCTATAATCAGATCTATAGGCTTGATTTTTGGTAAAGTAATAACGTTTACCATGCACAAACGATCGAATAGGGAGTCCATTGACTCATTGAAGGGCATATACTGTCACCTAGGATGATGTTGCTAATTTTATCCCTGATTCACTTGGTTGTTATTGTTGTAACTCATAGGAGGATGTTGGGCCTGATAATTTGCCTTTTAAGGTTGTATTTTTTGCGTAGGCCCTGGGACATTGATGACAAATTGATTGACTACCGCAGGATTTTATGGTGTCATATTGCCCTTTGGATTCTTAGTCCACTCCTTTTTGTAAGGTTTTGAGATCTCTCCTCTTGAATCTTAATATCTTCTATGGTTCTAGCCTATGCTAGAGCATCTTCAAGAGTGGGATATTTCTAAAATTGTAACAATAAGGATATTGGTTTTAGACAACTCTTTTAAAAAATTTGAGTCAAATCGAACACTGGAAATAGGTAGGGTAGCTTAGCTAGAAGCATTTTCCACCTATTACCATAGTCTATGATAGACTCATCTTCATATCATTTTAATCCCGTGAGATCTATTAAGGTTGTGTTTATCTTGGTATTAAAGGTAAAATATTTTAAGAACACATCTGAAAATTATTCAAAGGTATAGATTTTGTGTCTTGGAAGTTGATTAAACCACTCTACAACTAGACCCAAGAGGCTAATAAAAAATTTTCTCAAGAGTAAGACATCATCCTCCTAGATATTGAAATTCTAGTTCATGAACCTAGTGACGTGTTCCTGTGCATCTTCCTCCCCCTTGAATCTATCCAATTTGAGAATTTTAAAATCCTTAGGGTATGGAGTGGAAGTTATAGATGGATGCAGTGGTTGACTATGTAACTAGTACAAGGTGGGATTTTGGAGCCCAGACCTAGCTGTCTTACTCTCTATAGTTTTCATGTGCTCGAGCAATGTTTGATACACATTAGAGGCTTTAATATCCTCTTATTTAATATGGACCCATAAAGGGGGAAAAATAATGTTAAGCATATATTGAGGTGGTTTATTGTCATCAACCATACCTCCAAAATATGCTTCTAGGTATTCCTCCTCTTGTTATAAATTATCATAATCTCCATAAGGGGTTTCTTGAACGAGCCTACAAAGAGGAACCAATACCTACTGAAGGTGATCTACATTTGTGTAACCACAAAAAATGCTCACACCTAATGTATCCTATTGCAAGAATTGACAAAAAATACAAAATGCATACAAGAACAAGAAATTGACAATAAAATGATCAATAGAAGATGCTTTATTCCATTATATTTCGATGCCAAACTCAAATTACAAGTACATCCCTCTTAGGGATAATAATCTTGATACAATTGTTACAATAGGAATGTATTTATTTCCCTCTCAAGGGTAGGTGTGATTTCAAAGTGCCCTTTAGGGTGACACGAACTGCTCTAGGGTGGAGTAGACCCTCTTCTTTGCGTTGAGGAAGGAAATGGATGGTTGTAGCTCCTTTAAAACCTATCTCCTACGATCAAGAAACAACACAAGAATGTCAAAAGCATAGGAAGCCTCTCATGATGAGGCCCTTTAAAGATAAATAGCATGAGAATAGCATAATAACATAAAATCAAGAAAATGCATAAACTATGCTAAACATATGCAAATCCTGTCAATATTGATGGAAATATATGAACAAGAAATACAACTATCAATTTATGGAATCAATTACATGAAATGAAGCACTACAACATGAAAAGAAACCATTAATATCTTACTTGCAAAAATGAGAACAAGATTAGTAAAACACTAATTATGCTTGGTCAGAAGTCTCTAAATCTTCCAACTAAACCATTAAAATGATTAATCTATCTAATTAAGCATAATGGAAAAGAAATAGTAAGGAGACCTATCACCTGTTGTAAACCACAGCTCGGATGAGCGGTCTGCACTATAAACCATGGTTGAAAGTCATGGTGAGCAACCAAGTGGTTTGCCCTTCAAATTCAAGGGTTGTGGGCTTGACCTCCTTGTCCAATTGATGTTCAAGGGTCACCTTCGATGTCCTATAACAGGTTTGGCGGTTGAATCATTGAATAGGGCCTCCGTTTTCTTGAATTAAAATTTCTTGGCTCTCCTAGGTCCTTAGGGCATCCATGGCCTAATTCGTCATGATGCTTGACAAATTGACAATGGGGATGACAACAAGGTTCTCTATATGCACTAAAGTGAGTCCACAATTCGATAGGGCTTCACTGCTCTAATCTCCAATGCACTCTCTATTAAAATATTTTGATAGTGCTTCGCTATCAAAATTCTCTATATCTTCTCTCCCTTTTGAAGGGGTACTTATAGGATGTCCCAAGGGCTAGGGGTGGCTTCATGGAGAAGCCAAGATCAAGAAGGGGTGGTTAGGATAGTTGGATTGGAAGCTTCCATCCTCTAACCACCTTCTTCTAGAACAAATGGTCGTTCAAACCGATTTGACTCGGATGAAGGCCAACTAAACTTCAGTTAAGACCATAGGTTACAGTTGCGGTCTAGACTGTAAACCATAGGTCTTAGTCATGGTTCAAACTATAGACCATAGGTTTGGGCTGCAGTTCAGACTGATTAGGCCAAGGAGCCCAAATTGAGTGGTTAGAACCACTGCTCTATCTTGGAGTCTATCCAAGATCTTCCATATGGTCTTGTAGCATGTCCATATGAGTAGTCACCATCGACATGATGCATTTTAGGTGTCTACATATGCCCCTTTTGAGATGCATTGTGAGATCGAACAATGCTGAGAAAAAATAGACCTCCTAAAATGATGTCGAAGGTTCTATGATGATCATTAGTCGGATCAACATTAGATGCCCTAGGTCCTGCAAAAGGATGTGCATCCTAGAATCATTGCTTCCAACTCTTTGGAGGCTTAAAATTGAAAGAGTTTGCACTCGTCATCAGACATTCGAGTAGCTTTGGTGCTACAATAAGAGTTAGGCCTATATAACCGAAAGGATGAGAGTTACAAACAAATTATCATATTTGCTATTTTACCCAAGCAAAGGGGTAAGCTTATGATAGTTGTTGACAATGATTCGCAAGGATGAATGCAATTTTGACAAGATCAAGGGATCTACGATTTCAGGGATCTTCTACTAATTTTGATTATGATTTGATATTATGACTACCCCCTCAAGTGATGAGTCGATGAGGGTAATGACAATTATTGAAGCGACGAGGTCACTTGACCACAATGAATGATCTGAATAAATTTAGATTTGAGCATTTTAATGCCTTGGCTAGGCCTAGTTCAACTTCTGATTGCAACTATTAATAGTATTTGCATATTTCTATCCCATGGAGCAGTCGGGTTGCAATAGCCATCTTAGGGAATCAAAATGATACAAATCCAATTAGATTTGTGTTGAATCAAGTTATCGATGATTTGCTAAAAAAATGTCATAGGAGAAATGACATGAAATGCCTCATTCCCATGGAGCAGTATGGCTGCGAAGGCCTTCTTAGGGATTGAAAAGAAGCATATCAGATCAACGATGACAATTTTTGCCCCAAATGTCCTTATGGTAATTTACTCATCTTTTCGGATTGCATGGATCACAAGTCGCTGCAACTACCAAGTGTATAGGGTAAATTACTGAATATGAGGCACATTTGGTTTTTAATTATTTGATTTTTTATTAATTTTTATTTATTGATTGATCCTGGTGCTTTGAACATCACCAAATTTACAATATTGATTGCTCTTTTTAAAATTTGATCCGTTAGGAGTCATTAATTTGTCATTTTAGACCTTCCCATAGTGGGGTTTGAGTGCATTTAATGCTAGTTGCTAATCATGAGTACGGTCTGTGGTTGAAGTTTTCAAATTTTGGGAACCGTAGGTCGGAATTGCGGGCAGAAAACCCTAATTTTGGGACCACAGGTGTCAGTTGTGGTCTGCTGAAATTAGGAGGACCTATAAGTAGCCTTTCCCATTTGAATTTTTCATTATTTTATTGAAAGCAACTGCATTTGTGAGAGCTCTGAGAGGTAGAAGACATCCTTGATCTGGAATGCTGCCTAAAACTTGACCATACCTCACACCTATACCCCGATGGTGGATCCTGGACAACCATCGACTAGCAGAGGCCATAGAGCGGGCAAGGTAACTCAAAACCGAGTCCTCGCAATCAATACCAATTTAAAATGAACCATATTAAGTAATGTGGTAAATCAATTTCATTAAATAGTTGGTAATGAACCCCACACTAGATTAGGTTAGATTAGTTTTTTAATATTTTTTGGTCAATGAGGCTAGGAAGTGACCCAAAATGGGTATCCTTCCTAGATCGCAACTTTTAGCTGTGGTTCCCAATTGTCAGATTGGGGACCACAACTATCAGCTGTGGTTCGCATTCAAACTACAACGGTAAAATTTTGACTCCATGGGGACCGCAGGGTTGACCTGTGGTTCACGGACTTTAGAAAAATATATATCAAATTTTTAATTTTTCTAAGGTTTAATAGACAATTAATATTATTTAATGCAATTATGACTTGCCTAATTGATTTTTTTTATTTTCTTAAAATTTTTTGTGACATGTTTTTGTCTTTTTATTAGTTTTTAAATGTTTTTGATGTTTTTAAGGTCATTTTTTATCTTTTTTTGCTTTTTTTTTAGTTAGATTTTCTCTTATACAATGATTTTATTTCAGAGGTTGACCTCTAGAGCTCGTGAGCCAGACCTTCTAAAGACTCTCTATAGATAGCTCACTCCTAGAGAGTGGACATGGTTTGGAGTTGTTGGCTTTAGCTACGTTCTAGATCTACCCACTATTAGGGTAGATCAGGCCTATTTGACTTCGTTGGCCCAACGCTGGAATGCACGAACCAACACCTTTCACCTACCCATGGGTGAGATGACCATCACTCTCGAGGATGTCTATCGGATATTTAGGATCCCTATTGATGGTGAGGCCATCACCTCTTCCTCCTCCTAGAGTAAGGGGGCGGTATTTGATTCTATCTTTGATGACAGGAACCAAGAGGCTCAACGCATGATTGACCACAAAGGATTCCATTTTGGATACTGGTAGGGCCATCACATCTTCTCTATGAGATAAGTGATCTTTATGCACCTGGTGGTGTAGATTGTTCTTCCAGACTCCTCGGGTGAGAGGATTCCCTGGAACCTCTTGGCCAGTGTTAGGAGAGTTGTTCAAAGCTCCACTACTTAGCCACTGCTTCTAGCTTGGGGGAGCACCCTACTATGCCAACTCTACTAGGAGCTGTACCAGATCACTAGTCGGAGCCATCATGGCATTAGTTGCAACCTACTGCTACAAATCTGGGGTTGGCAGCATATCAGGATCGAGCATCCCGTAGAGCTCCCTTGACATTACTACGATTGATGATCAGCATCAGTGCTACATTGCATGCTGGCCTCGGGAGGAGGAGGGATTTTAGAGTAGGACCCATGCTAGTGATGTAGATCATTACATTACATGATTTGCAATACTTGGGCTGGACGACATTGAGTGGCATCCCTACATGGATTGCCCAGACTAGATAGAGCTAGGCGAGCAACTACGATAGGCTCACCAAAATAGGTGGCTACTTGGTTGTAAGGTCGAGGTTAGGGAGTACCAGTTCTACTCTCACATCCTATGGTAGTTCGACCTGGTGCAGGACATCCTAGAGATTCTTTTTATCTATAGGTGTCTAGTCTTGGAGATGCACCTATCATGGATTCATCCTACAACACTTGGAGATGAGGCTGACGATTTCTAGGAGTCTAGGGATGATAGGGCTAGGACCACCCCTACATATGACACATGGTGGTCCCTACTATAGTGGTAGGTATCAAGACCTCTAGGTAGGGTAGATGACCAGGTAGAGGCAGAGGTCGATCTAGACAAGCGTAGGGTGCACCAATGGACTAAGGGTGGATGGGGCATAGAGGCCACCGTAGAGGAGGCTCCATAGGAAGAGGCTGAGGAGGAGGCTGAGGGATCCAAGGAGGGTGAGGCACCTCTTGACAGTGAGGCAGGACAACTCCTTTCTTAAATTATAGACCTATAGAGTCAGTTTGGGAGGCTGCAAATTTAGTAGATGCAGTGGGATACTTATATTTCCCTTCTAGAGGTGAAGCTAGCTCACAAGGATAGGCATCTAGTAGAGGCTCAGGAGCAGATCATGAGTCTGACAACATGGGCTACAGTTGTAGAGACTTAGTTTTGTGAGCTCACTAGTGCATGTGAGCTCATTATGTGTCCTTGTATCTATTTTAATTTTTATGTTTATGTTATGCACATGGATGTAATGCTTATGTTCACTTGATGCTATATGATGTGATGTATGGATGACATGCACTAGATAGCTATTTAATTTATGATGATTATGATATGTAGTGATCTAGATGCTTAGATATGCTATTTATGATGATAGATGCATATGGATGCGATATTTACTTAAATGCATATTTGATTTTGCTTTATTGCATGCATTTAATTTATGACAATGTCATGATATGCTAATGCAATGTATGTAATGCATTATTTACATGATGGTAATCTAATGTAAATGAACTTGTATGCTTTAATCACTTAAAACATAAGGAATGAATGCAATATGTGTTTATCAATCTAATGGACGACACCACAGAATGTATAAAAATCATGAATGTAATTGGAAATCCTCATGATAAGAATTTAATCAATTAATCACCCATATATGAAATGCAATGATATGCGATGTTATGATGCAAATGATGTAATGTGTCATTCTATTTTCCTTTGCAAGTTTGAAAAATATGCACAATATAGTCAGTGGTCGTCTAAATATTATTTCTAATATCCATCCGGTATCTATCCTATATCTTGATTGTGCTTTATATGATGATGTATCATGGACTCGATACTTTGTAGTTTGATGATTTTATATGGTTTGCGATATTTGGTATTTTGTTGCTATTAGAGAAATTTTTGAGGTTTTCCATGAGACTCAAACACCCTAGTAGACTTATCAAAATTTGCATACTAACCATACTAGACTTTTGAAGTGCAAGGATTTTGCTAGGATAGGCCCTAACTGTTCATTATCCCTGTGTGTGCACATGAGTATATTAAGATAAGACACGAGTGTTCCCCGATGTCAGGCGAGATTCTTTCAGCCCATTGCTAAGATAGGGGTTCCACAAATGTCTTATCCAATCCCAAGTTTAGATTTTAGTTGGACTAAGCCACTAGGCAATGTAGGACACCTAAAGCTAGCTCTTCCACATTCAAACATTGGTCTGCCCACAAGTGAGATGCAAGTGTATCAGACATATCATCATGCATAAGGTACAATAGTGCTCGATAATTCTAGGGATTCAGGCTCCTTCCTTTCTATCCTTCAATTTTTGGGATACTTGCTCATATGTGGTGAAGCAAGGGAGTCGATTCCATATTTGACTTTGAACTTTCTCTGGATATTCATTTGATCTCTCTTCGAACTGGATTTCTGATCTTCATTTTATCTCCACTCGAACTTGATTTGAGCTTGTTTTCTGAT
Source organism: Wollemia nobilis (assembly GCA_028583015.1). NCBI lineage: Eukaryota > Viridiplantae > Streptophyta > Pinopsida > Araucariales > Araucariaceae > Wollemia > Wollemia nobilis. The sequence goes on along the minus strand of JAQPPZ010002410.1, from coordinate 2,571,958 downwards.
CTTCATTTGATCTTCACTTTTCGGCATTTACATGTGATAATTTTCTTCAGAAAATTTCCTTTGGGGATTTACTTTGGGAAATTATTTTTGGTATATCGATTGAGGATATCGATCTTATGATATCAATATGGGATATCAATATGGGAAGTCGATCTATGATATCGATCTAGGGTATCAATCTTGAGGATTGATGTGGGATATCACTCGGGATATTGCTCATTTTATCATAAGCAAGGGATTTTGAATAGGGAACTAACCTATCCTTTTGCCAACTACCAACATTTCCCATACCGTCCGCACAGAGGGATAAGCAAGAATAACTCTTTTCACCTCAGGATACCCGGTCCTGCTTCATGGCTTTCATCTTCCCCTAGTCCTTATTAGGATTGTTTAATTTTTTGATTAGTGATAGGATTCTGATATGCTAAGGGCTATACTAACTGAACCTCAACTACAAAAGCAAAGTAAGATTTCTATCAACTCTTGATAAGACCTCTAGGTATGGTTGAATGATTGAAAAACCCTAGTATATTCTCCATAGCAACAAAATTGGTTGTGTTGAAAAACACAATTACTCACATGAATGATGGATTTATGATAAATGCAGAGATGCATGATTTAGACACAAACATGGTGTCATTTGTAAGATTGACAAACACAATCCCTCCTACTATAGAATGCAATGGATGAAGAATGCCTATATGCAATGCAATAATGTAGTGGATGCATGTGTGAATGCAAAATAAAAATACAAAATTCAAATGCAAATATTTTTGGATTTTATGCTTTACCATTTTTTTTGGATTTTATTGATTTTATAATTTTTATGAGTTTTGAGCCTCATATCTGACCAAACGGTGAGTACATGCCTCTGGAGCCTTTAGGAGTGACCAAATAGTGAGGAAATGCCATTGGAGCCTTTAGATTGACCAAGCAATTTTTCAACAAAATCCTTGGAGCTTTTTAGGATGACCGAGCGGTTTTAAGCAAACCCTCGGAGCCTTTTGGGTTTGACCAAAGGGATTATGAGCACCTTTGGGACTTTTTGGGATGACCAAGTGATCTTTTAAGAATCCTTGGAGATTTTGGGTTGACCAAGCAATTTTTCATAAACTCTTGGTGCCTTTTGATTGACCAAACTACTCATAGACGAGCTTGGAGCCTTTTAGGATGACCGAGCGGTTTTAAGAAAACCCTCGGGGCCTTTGACTAACATGACCAAGTGGTTTTAGGAACCCTTGGAGCCTTTTGGGAAGGGCATGTTGCCCTATGTACCCCTAGTGTGTGTGCCATTCGATGATGGTGAGGGAGGTGCAATACCTCTAGATTCCTCATTTTTCCTTATCGAATTTGGCATGGCTGGTGGGAAAGGTATGCTACCTTGAAGACCCCCAGTGTGCATGCTATTCACTGAAAAGTAATCAACTTGTTTAGGAAGAGTGACAAAAATCAACTCTCCTAGGTGAAGAATGAACCTCACCAGTGTACCTATGCTTCGGAAAGGGTGAACGAGAGAACCATCCTCATGGATATCATCCCATTATACTAGGTCTTGGATGACCCTCTTAAATGAATGGCAACCCCGAATTTCATGTCCATGCGCTCGATGATACACATAAAAGGAACCCCCATAAGGTGACCCAGTCTTGGATACCCTATGCTTGACTTTGGGTAATATGAATGCCTTTGCCTCATGTAACTTTTGGAACAAAGTTAGAGTAGTCATATGAAATGAAACTACTCGTTGCACTAGCCTATTGGGCTTATGAGGTGACTGACGACTTCGGGGTTGCTCTTGAGGAAGTGTGACCTCCACTTCAACATGTTGGGGCACTATGAGAGAACCATCTACATGATAAACCCCCCTATCTATCAGATGTTACACCACACTCTTAAATTCATGACAATCTCGAATGCCATGACCCTCTATTCGATGATAGAGACAATAGTGATGCTCCCTATAACCCATAGGTTTAGCTCTATTTGGGTTTAAAGGGATGATATCAGGCAAGGTGATGACCTTAGCCTCTTGTAGCTTCTAAAATATGTCTGACATAGACTCTTTTAACGGAGTCCCACTATGCTACGACTATTTTGGGCTCTTGACCCACATTGGTTTGCTTTGAGAATCCAATGGTTGGGTTGGCCGCATGGGCTTTTGCTTTCGTTGAGGTTTTTCCTATACTTGCACAGGAAGCAATTCGACCTCAAACAAGGGTTGCTTTTGTGATCCCAGGTTTTCAAACTGGTTCTTGATAAAATGCAACACCTTATCTTGCTCATCCATTTGATGCTCCATCCATTCTAGATGGCTTAGAATGGATCGCAAGACTGACAAAGAGTTCATATGTATTTCCAATGACTGATTTGAAATACCTTTGTCATTTGAAGGAAATAGAAAAGTGGATGCTATGGATCCATTAGGTAATTGTAAATCACCTATTTCCTTCATTTGAGTTGATGTGGAAGCTTCTTGATGACACACTTCGTTAGTGCTATCCACATGCTCATGCCTATGACTCAGCTCAAGTTGTTGTTTCACTTCGTTGTGTTGAACTGTGTCAGTTTTGGTACCCCCAATATGATGTGAGGAACCTACATGTTTGTGCTCTTGAGATGGTGCCATGAGAAATGAGTTAGGAGTGACTAATTTCAAAGGTTTTGGCTCTAGGCAATGTGGAAACACCATTGGATTACCCCATATCTGGACTCTATGTGATTAGGAATCACTTGATCTTCTGGCCTAATGTCAACCATTCCCACAAACTCGTGAGAAGACTCCACAACTGCATGCATCGTAGGTAATTCATCAACATACTAAGGCTATCCTATTTCAGTCATGATAACTGAACCTTCCTCATACTCATACGATATCTCCAGGATAGGATCCATAGGTAGAGACTTGATGAAAAGTTGACCTAGATCCTCAGTGGACTCTATGGTGGGTAGCATCGTAATGTTGGCCTCTATAAGCTCTTCATATTCACCATCATCCTCATGAGGACTATCTGGTGACATAATGGATGAAGATGGTGTGATACACTCGGATGCATCCATGACCATGCTAGGTTCTTCCTCCTTGATAGGAGTATGAGGATCCTCTAATGACACCTCCGAAGTAGTTGTGAGCATCTCTGTGAGGGCATTCATCAATCCTTCCCTACTAAGTGGTGTCGAGAATGTAGGGGTCATAGGTGACTCCATCGGTGATAGCGGTGGGGATGGTAACTCCACCACAGTCTGCAAGGCTACATCCAAACTTTGGATAGACTCATCCTGTTTAACTTGTAGATGCATAGGCACCTCACCAGGTTCCTGCATGGATGATCCTTAGGTTTATAATACTTGAAGGGATCCGGGTCCACCTCCACTACATGGACTTCACCTCCATGGGTGTACTTAATGCACTGATGCACTATTGATGGCACACACTCCATGGCTCTTATCCATGGTCTTCCAAGAAGCATATTATACTATCTTGATCCCTCTAAAATGTAGCACAATGTAGGAATAATATTTTGTCCCACCTCGATGGGGAGGACTATTGTGCCTACTGTAGGGGATTCCACATCGTTAAAGGCTTGCAACATTAAAGTTGTTTCCTTGATGTGGGATGGTGGAATTTTGAGATGTTTGAATGCTGAGGTGGTGATGATATTAATCGATGATCTTGTATCCACCAACACTTGCTTATACACAATCTACTTTATCCTCGCTATGATATGCAATGGAGGATCAGATTCCTTGATAGGGATAGGTTTGAATTCCTTTTTATGGAAAGTAATCACAGGTTCCTTATATGGTGGAATAGACTGTATATGCCCCAAGGATTGTGATGACTTTCGAGCATTGACATTGCTCACCTATTGGACTTGACTACTCTCGACCTCATGCTTACGCATGGGATCCTTAAACATCTCTTTATGTTGTTCTTCGATAACCCTAGGTATGTCTATCCATCTAGAGGAATGGCTATCTACTTGCTTAAGTGGCAACTCTTGATGATGCACTGGGTGCATCGCGTTGACTTGTTGCCTAAGCACTCTAGGTATGAGCTTCTTTTCGGGAGTTACCTCACATGATTGTTCTTCACATGCTTTTTGTTGGTAAATCCTCTCTTCACACCGTTGGAGCTCATCCAACCTTTGTTGATGCACTCTCTTCTTCTCTACGCACTCACGCTCTAGATGCTTACGCTCATTGCACACCTCCTCCAATTGGTCTTGGATTAGTCGCCTCTTATAGGCTGCGTGCGACTCAGATTCCCTATATGATCGACTCGTGGAGTAAGATCCACAACTCTCTATCTCACTAGGTGGAGACCTAATGATGTGGGTTCTCACTATGTGTGAGGAAACCCCATGATCTATATGGGTGAACCCCCTGCATGACGAAGGGAGCTCACAATGACTATTAGAGTGTCACGCTAGGAGGATTGGATCCTCAAGTGCATGATGAGTGTGATGCCTAGCAAGGAGGTGTGCGAGGTCTGAAAGATCCTCAGGAGAACATCGGAAGCGTTCAGAGCCTCTCCATGAACTCTCCGACTCATTAGCTCATGATTGAGCTCTATCATGCCTAGTCGTCATGATGAACCAACTAAGCAAGACTCGAGAGGTTTCCTCTCTTACTAAAAATTTTGGCCTCAAGGAAGGCCTTATCTTGATGAATTAAGCAATAAAGAAGCATACAAAGTAAACAATGTGATTATCTCCTTTACATTTTTAAAAGTGAGCCCTAAACTATTTGATGTGTTTCAATGATTTGTTGTATCAGTATAGAAATCCTTATCGTGTTTTGAAAAGCGTTGAATGATATTCTTAGTTTAAATTGGCTTTCACCTGTATGCTCATAGCTCGACAACCTGGATGTGACTTCCAGGACACGTAAATCCCCCGTGTGTGGTGATGAAAGTCCACACCCGAACAAGGAGCATAGGTCCTCCCAGATCCTCACCCGTTTTTCCCCAGTCAGTGTTATACCCTTCGAAGAGAATACATGCAAATTTTCTAGGGTACGAAAGGTTCTCGGATCTGGTATTGGTCTAGTATCCAAGGGTATGTAGGATTTGGGCCAACGGATGGAAATCACCTCCACCATCATTGAACCCTACTAGTGGTTGGATGTCAATCCCAACTCACTAGCGTTTAAGTGAAACATGGTGTGTGTGGTTCATTTTATTGTACATAAAAGAAATGCATCATATAGCACTCATGCTCATTTTCTATATGCTATGCAAATGAAAGAACATTTCAAATTCAGAAAATGTAAGCTATTCTAGATGCTCTTTTAGACAATGCATATTACGATGATAATGGCCACTACTTGGGCCTCACACATGCACACCAAACATACAAGTTCTATCAAGCACATTGGAGTCTAGGGCGGACTACAATCATAGGTCCATTGTTCCTAGCAGCGCCTTTCTACAAATGCAAATTTGAAATGAAACTAGGACTTAATTGATTTCCCTTTTTTTTAGTTTTCCTTTTCCTAATTGCATTTGAATTTAAGCATTCTGTAAAAACATAGAGAAAATAAAAAAAATAGAGAGTGGAAAATAGGGCCTACCTCAAGTCCTGAGTTGATATGCACTCTACTTTTTGTTGTCAGGTGTAAACCATAGGTCTGATCTATGGTTCAGACTATAAACCATGTGTTGTACCTGTGGTTCAGTTGTTGGCCCATAGCTGATAGCTGCGGTCTATACCTGCAATTCCAAAAGCACAAGAAACACAGTCAGATGTCTATTTTTGTGGGGTTCCACCGTGATCGCCTTCTGTAACCACCAAAAAGGCTCACACCTAATGTATCCTATTGCAATAATTGACAAAAACAATACAAGATGCATACAAGAACAAGAAATTGACAATAAAATGATCAATAAAAGATGCTTTATTCCATTATATTTCAATGCCAAACTCAAATTACAAGTACATCCCTCTTAGGGATAATCATCTTGATACAATTGTTACAATAGGATGTATTTTTATTTCCCTCTCAAGGGTAGGTGTGATTTCAAAGTGCCCTTTAGGGTGACATGAACTGCTCTAGGGTGGAGTAGACCCTCTTCTTCGTGTTGAGGAAGGAAATGGATGGTTGTAGCTCCTTTAAAACCTGTCTCCTATGATCAAGAAACAACACAAGAATATCAAAAGCATAGGAAGCCTCTCATGATGAGGCCCTTTAAAGACAAATAGCATGAGAATAGCATAATGACATAAAATCAAGAAAATGCATAAAATATGCTAAACATATGCAAATCCTATCAAGATTTATGGAAATATATGAACAAGAAATACAGCTATCAATCTATGGAATCAATTACTTGAAATGAAGCATTATTAAGCATGAAAAGAACCATTAATTAGTCTAACTTACCATAATGAGAAAAAGTTAGTAAAAACCTAATTATCCTTGGTCAAAAGTCTCTAAAATCCTAACGAAACCATTAAAATGCTAAATATGATCTAATTAAGCATACTAGAAATGAAATGGTAAAGAGATATTTCACCTGTTGCAAATCGTAGCTCTGATGAGTGGTCTACACTATAAACCATAGCTGAAAGCCACAGTGAGCAACCAAGTAGGTTTACCCTCAAAATTCAAGGGTAGTGGGCTTGACCTCCTTGTCCAATTGATGTTCAAGGGTCACCTTAGGTGTCCTATGACAGGTTTGGTGGTTGAATCATTGAATAGGGCCTTCGTTTGCCCAAATTAGCATTTCTTGGCTCTCTCTATGCACTCAAGTGAGTCCACAATTCGATAGGGCTTCGCTACTTTGATCTCCAAATGCACTCTCTATTAAAATATTTCGATAGCGCTTCACTATCAAAATGCTCTATATCTTCTCTCCATTTTGAAGGGGTACTTATAGGATGTCCTAGGGCTAGGGGTGGCTTCATGGAGAAGCCAAGATCAAGAAGGGGTGGTTAGGACAGTTGGATTGGAAGCTTCCATCCTCTAACCACCTTCTTCTAGAAAAAATGGCCATTCAAACCAATTTGGCTCGGATGAAGGCCAACTGAACTTCAGTTAAGACCATAGGTCACAACTACGGTCCAGACTGCAAATCGCAGGCCTCAGTCGTGGTTCATATTGTAGACCACATGTCTAGGCTGCGGTTCAGACCGATTAGGCCAAGGAGCCCAAATTGAGTGGTTAGAACCACTGCTCTATCTTGGAGTCTATCCAAGATCTTCCATATGGTCTTGTAGCATGTCCATATGAGTAGTCACCATCGACATGACGTGTTTTAGGTGTCTACAGTTTGACTTAGGAGACAAGTTGCTATTAGGCCTAGGAGGTCTAGGAGGCACCATTTGATTAGGCCTAGGAGGACTATTTTGGCTATAAGTGGGTTGCATTTGATGCACCTCCTGCCTATGCGTACTTGGGGTAGTGTTGAGTGGTAATTTTTCCCAATTGCAAAACCACACCCACCCTTAGGATTTTGATCACAAAACCCTCTCTTGCAAAGAAGTTAAAGCAAAAACAACTTCTCCAAGGTTTCGCTATGTAAGCATTGCACATGTGTATTAGTAATCTCAATGAAGATATATCAAATAAGTGCTAGAAACACCTTAGTGATTGCAAGTAACTGTTAACAAGGGGCATGTGTTGGTTTATTTTACCATGCTATATTAATGATTGTTCATGAAACTTAAAGAAAAGCAAATGTGAATTGACCCTCATATGACCACGATGTAAAGCCTTAATTCTTTTTATCTTGAAGGATTTTAGGTAGATTTTATCTTCCTTTAGATTAAGTAGATTTTAAACAAGTTTTTATCTTGCATTAAACCCTACTTTAAGCATGAAATAGAAGATTAAAATCTATCTCTAAATGTGAATTTCAAATGATGAAAGAATTCATTTTATGTTGCTTTAAACCTCAAGATGGAATAATTTGGATGACCAACTTTGTAGCTATAGTAGCCTTTGATATAATAAATAAATTATCCCTCTTTGATGAAATTAATTTTCATAAAGAGACAACAATTTATTGCTTTAAAATAATGGCCTTAAAATGTCATTATAAATTATCCCTCTTTAATGAAATCATAATTTTCATAAAGAAGAAATAATTTAATGCTTTAAAAAAATAACCTTTGATGTAATGTATAAATTACCTCTCTTTAATGAAATCAGAATTTTCATAAAGAAAGGTGAATTTATTGCTCCAAAAATGATAGCTTATGGAATGCCATAAAAATTAACCCCCTTTAATGAAATTGAAATTTTCATAAAGGGAAGTTCATTTATGCTTGAAAATAAAAATGTAAAGCTGAAAAATTCTGATTTGACCTCCAAAATGTGAAAAAAAATAAAATTCCGAAATTATAAAAATCCTCATAAAACAACAATTTTCAACAATTTTTATAAAATCGAAATGGCTTCGGAATGAGTTCAAATTTGTTTCGGATGAAATATTGTAGCTCATTCTTCACACCCATGTATTTATTTTTATCATTTTAATTTTTTCGATTTTTATTTTAATCCTCAAAGTTTTAAAAAAATCTGCAAAAAGAAAAGTTAGAAAAATAAATATAAAATCTGGAAATGAAAATAAAATGCAGAAAATCCAGAAAATAAACTAATAGTAGTTTCATGCTACCCTATCCTGCAAAACCCGAGATATGAGAGTTTTTGAATGTAACCCAACCTAACCGGAACTGCATTTGCACATCCCAAAATAAGTTAGGTGCAAGCTTCTAAGGAATAAAATGAATTCTCTGTTTCCAGATATTCAACAATGCAACCATGAAATGCATTAAACATTACCTATAAATATAAAAACCAAGAAAAAGAAAAATGGACATTAAACACAAAAACATTCAGAAATAATTCTCCTCTTATTTTGCTCAAAAAGGTGTAGAAATCCTACAATATTTGCATCAAAACACCAAAATATTTTTGTTTTACATCTTCATTCCAACAACATATTTGGCCTTCCAAAAAGAATCTATCTCGGTATCCTTCATTTTATGGCATATTTAAAACTTCATGGCAATATTTTTATTTCTCTTTATCTTGTTTCGAAGTGTTTGGACTCTTCTTTTTCATTTCCCTCCATTTGGATTTCGCTTGATTTCATTTTCATAACATCTCCCCTTTATTAAAGTAATGTATCTCATGATTTTACTTTTGGTTCATACACCTCTTATTTTACTTTTCTTTTTTTATGTGCACCACTTGTCTTCTTCTTACTTGCACGTAAAAGACACGTGAATTAACATTGAAAAAAAAAAAACAAAAAACTACAACCTTTACCCTATTAACTAGTCATTCTAAAGCTTTAAAACTAAATACTTTAAAGCCCAAAACCATCCGACAAGCATGAAAATATTATATTATATTATATATATATATATAATATTTTCTTTCTTTGTTTATTATTTTTTTACTTTTTCTTTTATTTTGATTTATTAGATTATATTATATATATATATATATATATATATAATTTTATCTTTCTTTTTATTATTTTTTTACTTTTTCTTTTATTTTGATTTATTTATTATATATATATATATATATATATATAATATATTATTTTTGAATGTTTTATTTTCATAATTATAATAAACATATATATACACATATATATTTATTAGAATTATAATTTTTTTTTATAAAGCAATCAAATAATTAATTTCAAAAATTTTACTCATTGAAAATCACAATAAAGGAAAACTTTAAAACTAATCAAAATAAACAAAACCTATTAACCTAAAACACTAGCAAAACTAGTAAAACAAGAAAACATTAGCCAATGCTAAACCGTGGAATCTATCAAAATTAGCACTTAAAACTCCTCAAAAACCAAAATTTTAAGGTGGGTCCCCAATTTTGGGGCTAGTTGTGGAATAGCCACAACAAATGGTGACTCTACTAGGAAATGCTCCTGAGCATTTCGGGTGAAGAACCCAAATCTGAAATGAGAACATCAAAGATTAGCGAAATAAAATTATTTAGCGATGTCCCGAGAAGGTGGGGGTAAACAACTTCAAATAAAAATAATTAATCCATCTGCCTTTGCTCAGTGTGTGAAAAAGTGATTCATTTTGTATCCTCTGAAAACCTTTCGGATTCCATCATCTATTTTACATTTAGGCTATGAAGCACGACTCATAAAACAAAACTTTTACAGATAGAGCCCTACTTCCAGTCAGGCATCTATAGCCCCGATAGGGTTTATCTAACTCACCCTTGTGTTTGCTTAATACTTTGCAAAGCCTTTCTTATAATCGAGTTGTGTCTAGATAGAGCCCTACTATCGGTCAGGCATCCATAGCCCCGGTAGAGTTTATCTAGACTTTGTGACTGATTTGATCAAGCTTTTCAATGCTCATTTTTTTTCTATATAGCTTTGCAATAATTTATGTATCACTAGGGTTAGGAAGCATAGAGATAGAGCGTGTTGAATTTTTGCCTTAATTTGCAAATCAAGATAACTTCATCCTTTAGGACTTCCAAAAATACCCTTTAATATGTGAGTTACATGTGGAGCTTTAGCAAAATATTTCATTGTTCTACTCTCCACCATTTTAGTCCCAAAATTTGAGCATGATCACAAAATAATTCATCCCCCTTTTCTCAGGTTCACCTGCTTTCAGATTAGGTATTCCAACCTACTTAACAAAGGAACACAAAAATGAGCAAGAGGCCATAAGTTAGCGACCATGAAACATCACCTCAAAACAATGGAACAACCCAAAATGCACAACTAAAACACAAACCAAATATTAACCTAATACAAACTAACAAGCAAGCAATAAATCAACACTTAGAAACAAAACACAAACACAAAGCTAAACAAAAACATGAAAACCAAAACTATATACAAATGTACAATATGGTACAAGATGGTGCAAAGTTTGAGCTATCACTTCCCTGGATCCCAAACATGATTAGCACATTTCAAAAGACATATAACATGATACGCATGCCAAGTTTTACAGAAATCCAATGAAAATAAGATTAGGCCAAACAATACAACAATCTTCATCTTGCCTCTCTCACCCCACCAATTTGATTTAGTTCTATTAACAATCCTATAGGTGAGCTTCAAATCATTAAATTGATTAGACAATAATTGATTTTCAATTCCTTCTTGTCTATTCCTTAAGATGTCAATTTCACAATTCAATTCATGATTTAGAATTAGGCTTTCCTTTTTAAATATGAGATCTTGCAAACAAGAGCCTATTTCTAAAAATTTTAAAGCCAATTCATTTTTCATATTTGTAGGCCAATCAAATTTATGTAACAACTTGCAAGCATCTAGGATATTTATTAAATGAGGATCATCATAAGTTTTTATCCTAGATTCAATAATTAATTGTTTATGAACTTGATTCAACAATTCAATCACATCAACTTCATTCAACAAAGCAATATCATTAGTGGTGTGAGGAGAAATTAACTCAAATTCTTTATCAACCACAAATGGCATTTCATCATTGATAGCATTTGAATCCAACAAACAATTAGGCAAACCTTTACTTGAAGTTTGAATGGTAGAACACAAAAGGTGAGATTTTACCTTTTGCATATTTTCATTTGACAAAACTTTGTGAGCATTTGTAATATTTCTCTTTTCTTCATGACTTTCATCATCATCATGTAACACTTGTTCAAAAATACCAAAATTAGGCACCCAATCAAAAATATGTCCATCCTTTTCAAAACATGAGTCTAGCTTCTCAAGATATGTGTCACATAACACCTTTTTATGATCAATGGCTTGAGTTGTTTCAGATAAAGTAACATTTTCAATTGGATCATCAGTGATATCAAACCCAAACCATTCAGGTTCTGGAATTTCCTCATTTTGAGATGGCATAGACATTGTAGAGCCAATAGGTGGATCAAGATTTTTAATTTCTTGCCCCTCAAAGAGGACCAAAGCAAGTGGTTCTCCTTCTTTATCCATGGTAGTAGAATCATTATCATTTTCCAATACTTGATGAGATTCCAACCCTTCTTCCAAAACTTTCTCAGATTGTACAGGACTTGTAATATCCTCATGTGAGAAAGCAATTGTATTATCCTGCATATCAATTGACACAAAAATTTCATTAGAAGGTTTGGAGTGAGCATATTCTTCCCATTTCTTCCAAGAATCATAGTAATCATCTTCCAAAATCAAGTTGTGATGCTCAACTACTTCTTCGTCATCTTTCGATTCATCAACATGTTTCTCATCAAATTCATCTTCACCTTCCTTAGATGGTTCAATTATTTCCAAAAGTGGGTTATTTCTTGTATTCAAATTTGTAAGGCTATCATAATCCACATTGGTAACCCATGATTCAATTTTATCACAATTTGGAAGGTGTGGGTTTTCTTGGCCATCAGTTTCAACAATATCATCCAAAGTATCTTCCGAGAACAAGTGGTGAAATTTTGTTATGTCTTCGAATTCATTTATTGATTCTCTTTCAAACTCACTTTCAACCACTTTTGATGGCTTAGGGGTTTCTATAATGGGATCAATTTTTACATTCTTCTTTCTATGATCATCCCAATCCTCCTTTGTGAATAATGATTCTAAATCCTTTCTTTCCCAAACAAAATGGTGATCATTTGGTTCCAACTCCTTGTTACCCATCCATAGTATTTCTTCTCCAAAATATTCAAGCTCTTCAAGAAATTTTGAATAGGCATTTACTTCAATGTAAGTCATATCTAGACCTTCTCTATCATCTGAAGGAGCATAACATGGAATATCATTAAGATTAGTATCATGAACTTGATTCCTAGGATGATTTGGAAGCATACTTTGATGCGCTTGTTTTTGTAATGGAACCATATCTCTACTTAACTTCTTAACCAACTTCTTTCGATCTTTTATTTCCGATACAAGCTCCTTGGGTTGGGTGGTAGAAGTAGTAGGATAAAATATGAGCGCTTGTTGTTATGGCTCCATGAGTGACCAAATGGTTCTCTAACCATGATGGAGTGGTTGGATGGATAGATGTATTTGTGTAAGCGCATGTGGGAGGATAAGTGGGTATGGTAGGATAAAATTGATTGTAGGGCAAAGCGTTCAACATCAGATTTTGTTGTGCCCATGCTTGGTTTATCATCGAGGTTTGATTGTAAGCCCCTAGTTGTCCTACCATATGTAATTGCTCCATCCCTACACCTTGCGGCCTTAATTGTTGATCTACAATCATAGCTTCCGTGTAGGCCGAGGCAAGGGTAGTGACCAAAGGATTTGTCCTAGTGAACATGGCAAGCAAGGGATCCAATGCCCCAAAGTATATATGAAGAGCAACACTTTCCACAATAGTAAAGGGAGCAATCAATCTTGCATAGAGCTTTCAAAATCTCATGTTGAATGTTCTCAATGGCTCATTAGGTTCCCTCCTACAAGAAGCAAATTGATAATAAATCATGGCAGGATCTATGGGTAACCTAAACTGATTGATAAAAGTAGTTTCTAATTGGGCCCAAGATGTAATAGAGCCAGTGGGTAGATTGATGTACCAATCATATGCCATATCATCTAGGCTCCAAGGAAACAATCTACAAGCCACATCCTCATGTTTGACATTCCATCTAATTAGGATATCCACATAGGACTGAATGTGCTCCTCGGCTAATATCATGCCATTGTGTTTAAACTTGGGCAAAAATTCCTCTATGTTCTTGGGTAAGTCATGAGCATCTCCACTAATGTTCAAAGGATTACCATGCACCCCATACCACTTTCCAACATTTGTAGCCATTTTATTAAGTTGTAATGTGATTAACAATGACAACAACAAATGATTGTTAGCAACGCCTCACAATAAAAATATTCCCAAACAAGAGAAATGGTTAGCATCAACCAAAATATATGCATCAATTAAACCATGGCATCAAAGAACATTTTCCAATTTGCAACAAGGTTAGCATTAAAGCATCATCAATTAGAGAATGTTAGAATCAATGAAAGTGATCATATGTAAACAAAATCTCATTAGTCAAGACCAATGTCTTTGAATAAATATTTCAAGTAACATGAACAATTTAGCATCTAAATAGCAATAAAATAAATCAATTCAGGCCCTCCTAGCTCCCAAAGTGTTGAGTGCTAAAGGAGGCCAAATATGCTAGTCAAATGGACTTGAAATATTTAGCAATTTAAAACTCTCAAAGTTACACCAATATCATATTATTCATTGCATGAATAATTCAAAAGCATTTAGAACAACAATGAACAATTTAGCATAAATAAAATAACACCAATTCATGCCCTCCTTCTAGCACCAAAATGTTGAGTGGTAATTTTTCCCAATTGCAAAACCACACTCACCCTTAGGATTTTGATCACAAAACCCTCTCTTGCAAAGAAGTTAAAAACAAAAACAACTTCTCCAAGGTTCCGCTATATAAGCATTGCACATGTGTATTAGTAATCTCAATGAAGATATATCAAATAAGTGCTAGGAATACCTTAGTGATTGCAAGTAATTGTTAACAAGGGGCATGTGTTGGTTTATTTTATTATGCTATACTAATGATTGTTCATAAAACTTAAAGAAATGTAAATGTGAATTGGCCCTCATATGACCACGATGTAAAGCCTTAATTCCTTTTATCTTGAAGGATTTTAGGTAGATTTTATCTTCTTTTGATTAAGTAGATTTTAAACAAGTTTTTATCTTGCATTAAACCCTACTTTAAACATGAAATAGAAGATTAAAATCTATCTCTAAATGTGAATTTGAAATGATGAATAGAATTCATTTAATGTTGCTTCTAACTCATGATGGAATAATTGGATAAATAGCTATAGTAGCCTTTGATATAATAAATAAATTATCCCTCTTTGATGAAATTAATTTTCATAAAGAGACAACAATTTATTGCTTTAAAATAATGGCCTTAAAATGTCATTATAAATTATCCCTCTTTAATGAAATCATAATTTTCATAAAGAAGAAATAATTTAATGCTTTAAAACAATAACCTTTGATGTAATGTATAAATTACCTCTCTTTGATGAAATCAGAATTTTCATAAAGAAAGGCGAATTTATTGCTCCAAAAATGATAGCTTATGGAATGCCATAAAAATTAACCCCCTTTAATGAAATTGGAATTTTCATAAAGGGAAGTTCATTTATGCTTACAAATAAAAATGTAAAGCTGAAAAAATCTGATTTACCTTCAAAATGTGAAAAAATAAAAATTCTGAAATTATAAAAATCCTCATAAAACAATAATTTTCAACAATTTTTATAAAATCGAAATGGCTTCGGAATGAGTTCGAATTTGTTTCGGATGAAATATTGTAGCTCATTCTTCACACCCATGTATTTATTTTTGTCATTTTAATTTTTTTAATTTTTATTTTAATCCTCGAAGTTTAAAAAAAATCTGCAAAAGAAAAGTTAGAAAAATAAAAATAAAATCTAGAAATGGAAATAAAATGCAGAAAATCTAAAAAATAAACTAATAGCAGTTTCATGCTACCCTATCATGCAAAACCCGAGATATGAGAGTTTCTGAATGTAACCCAACCTAACCGGAACTGCATTTGCACATCCCAAAATAAGTTAGGTGCAAGCTTCTAAGGAATAAAATAAATCCTCTATTTCTAGATATTCAACAATGCAACCATGAAATACATTAAACATTGCCTATAAATCTAAAAACTGAGAAAAGAAAAATGAACATTAAATTAAAACATTCAGAAATGACTCTCCTCTTATTTTACTCATAAAGTGCAGAAATCCTGCAATATTTGCATCAAAACAAAAAAATATTTTTGTTTTACATCTCCATTCTAGCAGCATCTGGCCTTCCCAAAAGAATCCATCCTTCCTTTGTTTGATGGCATATTTAAAACTTCCTTGCAATCTTTTTATTTCTCTTTCTCTATTTCTTTTGACTCTCTTTCCATTTCCCTCCTTTGGTTTTCATTCATTTTTTTTTAATGTCTCCTCTTTTTACGTAATGTATCTTATGATTTTACTTTTATCATACGCCTTGTTTTACTTTTCTTTTTTTACATGCACCACTTGTCTTCTTCTTACCTGCACGTAAAAGACACGTGAATTAGCATTGAAAAAAAAAAAAACAAAAAACTACAACCTTTACCCTATTAACTAGTCATTCTAAAGCTTTAAAACTAAATACTTTAAAGCCCAAAACCATCCGACAAGCATGAAAATATTATATATATATATATATATATATATATATATATATATATATATATATAATCTTTCTTTTTTATTATTTTTTAAATTTTTTTATATTTTGATTGATTTATTAATATATATATATATATAAGTATATTATTTTTGAATGTTTTATTTTCATAATTATAATAAACATATATATACACATATATATTTATTAGAATTATAATTTTTTTTTATAAAGCAATCAAATAACTAATTTCAAAAAATTTACTCATTGAAAATCATAATAAAGGAAAACTTTAAAACTAATCAAAATAAACAAAACCTATTAACCTAAAACACTAGCAAAACTAGTAAAACAAGAAAACATTAGCCAATGCTAAACCGTGGAATCTATCAAAATTAGCACTTAAAACTCCTCAAAAACCAAAATTTTAAGGTGGGTCCCCAAATTTGGGGCTAGTTGTGGAATGACCACAATAGGTAGGAACATCGTTGTGCAAGGTTTCTTGAATATGTTTTTCAATCCTTAGTTTATCTAATTGATAGTGACGATCTAAGAGATCGAAGCATTGTTTATCTAGTCGAAGCTGATTAAATTGTGCTTGACTATCAACATACCTTTTGACCACCTAGTTTATCTGCTCAGTTGTGAAAGGTCTATGAGCTCTAGCACCTTGGCTATGATACTTATCCTACTCAATAGGATCTAATAAATCTACTATGAGCTTTCCTCGATTGAGAGAAGTCCCGTTTACTTGAGGCTCACTCCTAAAAATGTGTTCCTTATATTCTATTGGTGCAGAAGCACATCGTGCTTGTATAGAATGATGTGATCGAGGATAATAAAGATTTTTCTTGGGTATTCCTTCATAAATGAGGAAGGGCAAGGTAGATGAAACCCATCGTCGTTGAACTCTATTAGTGGCTGGGGATGAATTCCAACTCACTAACATTTAAAAGTGACATAGTGTGTGTGGTTCCTTTTATAATTAATGAAAGTAAACAAAGTAAAATTCAATGACTTTTCACTAAATGCATAACAAGAATTTTACTTTCATAATTAGACGCATATATAAATAAATAACCTACAAATACTTAGCCTATATGAAAACCTAACCCTTAGGCAGGTCACACATAGGCAAACTACTCAAATTCATATCTGAGATTGTTCTTTTTCCTTTTTTTGTTTGTTTGTTATTTTAGAATTTAGGAAATGGGAGATCTAGCTTTCAATAAACTAAGAAAGACATAAAAAAATTCAATTTACCCTTTTCTGAACAACCCTAATGCAAATTGAATGTCTAGGTACTTACCTTGTATGTTCTAGAATTTGTTGTTTCTGGAAATTTGAGTGAAAACCCCTAGTTTTATGGTCGTCCCTGGGTAGGATGGCTGCAAATTTGGAGGCTATTCCTGGGTGGGATGGTTGTTGTGTCTATCCCTGAGAGTTCCAATTAGGAATTCAAGGGTTGTTTCAGTCTAGAATGACCAAAAAGTGAAGTACAAAAACAAGGTTAAATATGGCAAAATTGAAAAGGGACAAGGGTCCTACCGTGATCACCACTAAAGAGTGGGAAAAATGGCTTACCTAGCAAATAAAATTGAAATGCATCTAATGTTCTAAACAAGCATGTCGAAGGGACGATAGTGTAAACAAGTAAATAGCAAATAAGTTAAGAAATAGGGGGGTTCTCTTTGTATTTATTTATTTTTCAAATAAGAGGTTACAATACATCCCCTTGAGGGCTTTCAATTTGATACAATTCAAGTTACAAAGTTGAAGGATCTAATCCCTCCATGAACTTATGGCACACTTTCAATGTTCCTCTCGCACTCACGATGAAGAGTGTCTTGCGTTGCTACTTCTTTGAGCTATATTTCTTCTACTCTTTAGCTCCTCCCTCATGCACTGGAATATTTGTACCTACACACAAGGAATTGAAATATGTTAATAACATATGTGTATGATGATAAAACCTATGAAATACATGCAATATTGAATGTAAAAAGTGCAATCAACATATCTAAACTACTCCAAATGACATGAAAACTTAGTATGATGTATATAATATGATTTTGTAAAGATATGAGTAGAAATTAAAGTGATATTATGAGTAGAACCTATGGTCGTCCCTAAGAGGGCCAACTACAATTGTAATCACAAAAACCATAATTACCAAATCAAAACCACTCCAAGCTTCACCAAAATTGAATATGATGCTAATATAATGCTATTAAATTAATCTATACTAAAATTGGATCAAAATTGTGGGCGAATTCATTGTCATCCTTGAGAATACCAAAAGGGACTATTAATTGTCCCTGGTAGGGACGACCACAAAATAGGATGGTTTTTGCCATCAATTCTACTTAGATCTAGTCTAGAATTCTCCTAGGGATGTTGTCATCAAATTTGGTAAATTAAATCACAAGAATTGATAGGTTTTTAAAAGGATGAGATTATTTTGGGATGCCTTGAAAATACCTTCAATTTACGAGGTTTTCAAAGGTAAATACGAGGGCAAAAATGTGAGGGCAAATATCGACAACACTTTATGGTCAATAATTGCAAAATTTTCTCTTTGAAACTGAGTGGAAACACTCCAATTGATATCCAAAAAGGGTAAAGATAGCAAAGATACAAGTTTGGGCATGTAAGGTAGGTGTTACCACTTAAAAAAATCTTTGCTATGCATAGGGTAGAAGAGGCTTCTCATTTGAGCCTCCAATTTGCAGTCCCTAATGGCTATGACAAATTCCCAATATATCATGACTAATTAGATGATATAAATGGCATAAATTTATTTCCATTTGTCCCACCTTTGACTTATTTTGGGTTTTGGACCATGTCCATACCACCTACGAATGGTTGCTTGTGGTCATACCTGGGTGGGATGGCCATGAATTGTGGCCATCCTAGGGTGGGAAAACCATGTCTACATGGACCAAAACCTCCCAAAAGTGGGGTAAACATTCCTAAAAGTGGTTAGAACCCATTAATTAACCCCTGAGGGTTACGCAATAGGGCCATATAGTGTCAATAAGATTTGTGCCTTGGTATTCTTATCCGATTTACATGATTTTAGTGTGTAAAATTTCATTGAAAAGCAAGTCTATGCAATGATGAAATCCTTGAAGAAGTTTTGATATTTTTTTTCTCAAATCAAAACAATAGTTTATGGTGTTCACCTAGATGTTTAGAGTTTCATCATTCAAGGATAGCTTGGAGACAAGAGAGCCATTTGTATCTCTAAAATACAGGAGTACGATGTCAAAATACATCCAACCAAGATGGTTTGAGGCTGAGCATT